>JAUIMM010000343.1:4042500-4642500 GCA_031769625.1 Taudactylus pleione | reverse complement strand
CGGTAGATTGCAGCATTGCTACAATTCGTCGCTAGTGTATGGGGGCCATAAGTTCGTCAGTAAACAGGTGATCTTAGCCTCCTTTCAGGTGCTATGCCCAATGGTGTCATGTTGTGATTAGCACAATGTTTTCGTGCTGTTATGGAAATACTCCCTAGATTTTTGCATATGAATCTCTAATCTGCAGAATTTCAACAATGCTTTATGCACACCTGACTCCTGTCTAGAGCACAAAAGCCGTAAACACTGTAAAAACCAAGCCCCCTAGCAGTGCTAACCAGAACCTGTTGCACATTTAAAACATATGATGCAATTGATTTGTAAATTGACAACTCATGACTTTAGAAAGTGCCATATCACTCGTAGACCACAGTACAGGACATAAAACCTTAATGTACACCAAGAACAGAACAATAAATATATTTTTGTCATTTTGCTTCCTGTAATGATGTGTCGCGTTGAGGCATATCGCACTGATTGGCGCATCATGTCTAAGAATGAATGTCCAAGATGTAGTGTGGCAGATTTCTGATTATGGGCTTGCTCAGGTTTAATACTAAAAAATAATAATAAAGGACGCCATTTGACTGTGATGTGACTTTAGAGGCCATAGACATTATATGTGAAAAAAAAGTGTGAAAAACAAATAATTGATCAGCTACCATATTTATATGTTCAGTGAAGCTAGGAGTCCAGAACAAATATCAGCCCACACTTACAGCTTTGCACCTCTGGCTAGTCCACACAGCCCCACTATCCTAGTAGGTCTATTCAACACATTAAAACTTAGGGGAGATGTATCAATGCTTAGAGAAAGATAATGTACCAGCCAATCAGGTCCTAACTGTCATTTTTCAAACACATCCTGTAAAGTGAGAGTTATTAGCTTATTGGTTGGTACTTTGTCTCTCCACTTAATCTCTCTTCAAGCTTTGATACATCTCCCACCTTAGTATAGTAAACAATCTCAAGTATCGTGCAGGTGCACGATACTTGAAAAAGCAACCTTTTAAAACTGTTGCCTAGTAATATAGTACATTAAAGGGGAAGATTTTAGGAGATTAACCAAACCGCTTCCAACTGTCACAGGAGTTTAATCAAACCGCTTCCAACTGTCACTATACAGGCTGTGTTTTCAAAAATATCAGGAGCTGATTGATTGATACTTTATCTCCCTCCACTTTATCTCTCTCCAAGCTGTGATAAATTTTGCCCTAAATATATGAACTATAACAAACTGCACTTTCATCATTCAATTTTATTGCTGCAAGTATAATCTTAATAAAGTTACTATGGGGTAAGGGACCGGCTTCACATTCCAATTGGGGAGATACTCCTTTCTGTTTGTGGCAAAATATTTGGATGACGAGGCCTGCTGCTATTATAACACTTTGTTCTAATGAACAAACTGAAAAGTATTATGCCGTCAATTTTAAGGCAGTATTAGTGTTTCCATCTGTGACCATGTATGAAGCAAATATGCGGAGTTGGGGCTCTTACTTGAGCACTTCTTCAGCAATACTAGTTTTATTGTAGTTTTAGATATATGTACACAATGGTTTTTAACTATAGATCATACACTGTAACATAGTTTTTTGTTGTTGTGATATATGCTAATTATATTCTGAAAGGTTTTATTCTATCCTCTACTGAGGAGTTTTCTTGCCCAGTTGTTATGCTTGGCTCTACATTTAGGCCATCGCCCTGCATTTTGTGTAATTGATCGATGTGCGTATTCTATTGTTCAGGTTGTGGAAAATGTCCTCATGGTGAATCCAGATGTTGGCCCACAGATATTTCATGCTCTTCTGCCACCAGTCTTCAGAGGCATTATCGAGGGGGAAGTAAGTTATATTAATGTTTTCATACTTGTGTTTATCGTGTTATTGCATTCAAATTCTTCTGAGCTTATTCTTCAGTTTTCTCTGTATGTATGATTATTACAGGTCCGCACACTGTAATTCATAGTGTTCTGCATAAATGAGTTAAGGCACATAAGTTTTCAAAGCCCTATCTTCAATGAAAATTGCTGTTTTCATCGGAGATGGGGATCATTAATATTTATTAAAGGTTGCATTTGATGAATATTTTCGGTTGTAGTTATATTTTACCAGAGAAGCCTCCAATCACTATGCCATTTCAGGATGTCCATTGCCGATGGTCAGAGCAAGAAAAAATAGTTAATTACTAACAGCATTTGTTGCACAGAGGGGACCAGGGCTGGCCAGCAAAGTGGTAAGAGTCCTCTCACCTGCCGGCCAGTATAGCTGGTGCCATGATGTTTTAATGTTTTAATGGTAACTTGAACCAGAAATATTTTCTATTTCTTCAATACGCGATGATAGACAATCCTTCTTATCTCCCAGTATTGATAAATAGGCCCATAGCGATAAATTGGAAACCTGGATATAAGTAGAGTGCGGGAAGATATAATTCATAGAGTAAAGCCTTATGCCAAATAAAAAGGTGGTGTAGGTAAGGGAATGTATTCAAGATGTCAACATTCATTATGTCAACATCACAATGTCGCCATTTAATATGTCGACATGTGCGGAATGTCATCCTGTTCACCTTGTCGACATGTGAAACGCCGTAATTCTGCATGGACCGGCGAGAGTTAGGATACGGGAAGGGAGGTTAGGGTTAGGCTACAAGAAAGGAGATTATTGTTAGTCTACAGGAGAGTGGGTTAGGCTACGGGAAGGGAGGCTATGGTTAGGCTGCGAGAAAGAAGATTAGGATTAGTCTACAGGAGGGTGGGTTAGGCTACGGGATGGGAGATTAGGGTTAGGCTGCGAGAAAGAAGATTAGGGTTAGTCTACAGGAGGGTGGGTTAGGCTACAGGAGGGTAAGTTAGGGTTAGGCTACGGGAAGGGAGGCTATAGTTAGGCTACCAGAAAGGAGATTAAGGTTAGTCTACAGGAGGGTGGGTTAGGCTACAAGAAAGGAGATTAGGGTTAAACTACAGGAGGGTAGGTTAGGGTTAGGCTACGTGAAGGGAGGCTATGGTTATTATACGAGAAAGGAGATTAGAGTTAGGTACTGTAATAGGGGAAGGGTTAGGGGTTAGGCACACTCACCTCTGGAAACACAGCTGAATCCACCAGAAATCATCAGCTGACTTCCCAATCCAGAAGACATTCCTGAAGCCGTCGTACAAGGTAAGTCACCGCTAGATCACTAGGGACGTCTTTATAATCGCATTCAAATCATGTCGACATTTCATCAGTGTTGCCATGGCCATGTCGACATTATGAATGTCTACAAAATATACCACACCCTAGGTAAAAGCCACAAAGTCATAGAAAATAAGTTAGCATACCTTTTTAATGAGAGAGATTTTATGGATATGCCTCTTGTTTTGTGTTCTGGTTAGGGAAAAATAAGGCTTTTCGTGGTTTGGAGCATCATTTCCAAAATATACCAAAACAAATATAAAATAATATCTTGTAAAACAACAAAACAGGGAGGCCCTAATTGTGTAGTAGTTTAAAATGCCCAATCAATGGTAAAATTTGAGGTAAGTAATATACGTACTCAAAACTGGAATTTGTAAAGCTTATATTCTAGTAGGAGCAACAATTATTTAAGGGGAGGGTAATTATTTAATTATTTTGTGTATAGGATAATACATCAGTTGGTTATTTTAATACTACACTATGAGGGGAGGGTTAGGTTGAGGCTGCAGAGGGGGGAGGGTTAGGTTTAGATGTAGGGTTAGAGTACTTACCTACAAGTGTCGGTATTTCAAACCAGTCGGGATTCTGAGTGCCGGTATTGTGTGCTCCAGGATCCCAATTGGAATCCTGATGACCACACCATAAGCTTCATTGATTCAGATAAGCTTAACAAATTACACTTTTGAGTATGCATATTACTTATCTTCAATTTTACCATTAATTGGGCTTTTAACTACTGCACTATAAGCTTCTTCCTGTTTTGATGTTTTATGTAGGTCCATTGCTGGCTGAGATCCTACAGGAGGAGCTGTTACAGTACAGATCCATTGCTGGATGGGATCTTACAGGAGGAGCTGCTACAGTACATTTGTCTATAGTGCATTGAGGGTTTGTTTATTTGTATAAAATCATCTCTGCCGGTCTACATGCTACTCCTGGAATTATCTTGTTCTCTACTTTATATAGCAATGCTCTTCATAGTGGCTGAGGGACAATGTGCTTGGTGATCATGGGACTCATTTATAGTTGAACATATATATATATATATATATATATGTGCTCATTGTGTTACATGCTTATGTTCCATTTTTAAGGAGTGTTCTTCTTAAAAACAGTTGCATTTGCGTCCAGTGTAATATGTGTATACTTACTCCGCTCGCCAGTATAGAGAAACCATAGGGAGTGCAGGAGAAAGCACCTGGTGAACAAGCCTGTGTCATACTTGTGTGTATTGTATCACTCATGTCATTGTGTAACAATGCTCCTCATATGTGAAAGGACTCATGCCTGTTTATATGAAATGCCATCCTCTGTACCTTATGTAGCAGCCCTCTTCATAGTGACTTAGTTGATTGATGTGTGTATAATGTTATTACAGAGACGATCCAGCAATTATTTCATTTTATTTTAACTTTTTCACTTTCTGTACACCATATGTCTATATAAAGGATTAGAGTTTTTTATTTCTGTACTTATTAAAACAAATTTCCATCCTAACAGAGGTATCCGGTCGTTATGTCCACATATCTTGGTGTCCTCGGACGTGTCCTTCTACAAAACAAGGGCTGTTTTTCATCTCTATTAAATCAGATGTCACAGGAATGTAATGAAGAGGTCAGTATTATTTATTAAAATACAGCTATCACCTACACAGAAAGGTGGGTGTGAGTTGAATAACTATTCATGGAAATGTAGTCTATACGTTTACTATAAGCCAGATAAATCAGTGAGGCGTAATATCAAGGCATCCATTTGCTGGACAGAGAATATTTGTCATTCATCTCAGTTCCAGCCCCATTATCAGCATCTGTGTGTTAAATTCCCTAACACAGAGATGCTCACACACAGAGCCGCCATCAGAAGTTGTTGGGCCCGGGACTGACAAAATAGGAAGCCCCCTTGTCAGAGTTTGGACTGTGGGGGTGGGTGTTATAATAACCTGTAAATCTATCATATTAATTATATGATACCCTAACCCTGCCTCAGCCACCTCATTATGATGCTTAAGTACCCTCATAGCAGCTCCATGAGGCCTCACCCCCTTCAGAGAGACCACACCCCCTTTTTGATGCGCCCTCCGAGTTTCCGTTCTTTAACTCCCAAATGTCAACACATCTGTGATTCTGGGAGTATTTACAGATGTGTACTCTTGCATCTTTGGCGATCGCGCTGTTAATATGCGCACGCATCGCACCATGCGATTAGCCGCGTGTGCCCCACGCTACGCCATGCCACACTCTGCGTTCACACCATGCAATCCTATGGAGTTGCGGGTGCGTACACAGTGCACATACCCGTTCGCGGATGCGCGGCTCATGCCATACGTGGCGCGATTTGCAGCACAAGCGGCAAAGATTCAAGAGGACACATCTGCACACATACGTTGTAATAACATCACCAGTATATGATTTGATGATTTTATTGGTAAGGGCCCTCACAGGTTAGTTTCTCCGGAGCTCCCACAAACTTTAATCCGGCTCTGCACAAACCTCTGCACATGGCTTGCAGAACAGATCTCTCAGAAGCAACTTTTTATCTCTAGCAAATTTGCCTCTCGATTCGGTTAAATACAGGCATATGTATGTGAATTGACCCATACCCTCAAACAGTTTGCATGTTTACATTAGGAAAAATGTATTATATTGTAATTGCTGCTCTATTCTGCAGAGACGTACAAGTAATGAGGTTAGATTTTCTGGTTTACATGACAAATGATCAGGTTAAGGTTTTTTTCATTTGTGCCTTAAGAGAAGACCTATAAGATCAGTGTAGCATTCAGCAAAACTGAGGTAATTACGGAGAGAAAGCCCCTGGGCTGCAGTAAAACACATTTGCACCTATTTTCCATGGAATTACTGGCAGTAGAATTACTGTACACTATCAGATGAAACTATTTGTTCTGCCTGTTTATTTTGAGGATGCATAAAGAGTCCAGACTTTAATGGTAAACTCCAGTTATTTCTTTGCAGCCTGATCAAATTCTTGGGAATGTGGTTGAAATGTGGGTGGATCGGATGGACAACATTACACAGCCTGAGAGGAGAAAACTTTCTGCCCTTGCTGTGATTTCTTTGCTGCCCTCAGTTAACAGGTGAGAGAAGTTTAGAGTGTTAAATTCAGCACAACTAAATCACCAACTGGAAAGTTTTAGATCTGAACCATGAAAGTAAAACACATTGTGTAGTGTTATCCTGACTTTCTTCCACACCTCTGTTATAAAGTAAAGTATGACCTCTCCATCCAATGTCAAACAGCTGAACCTCTTCCTACATCTTTAGGACAATGTTCTCATTGCGGGGGAGATGTATCAAGCCTTGGAGAAGTTGCCCAAAGCAATTAATCAGCTTCTAACTGCTATTTATCTAGTACAGTATTTGAAATGACAAAAGCTAATTGGTTGCTTTGGGTTGAATGATTCTGTTCTACTCCACCTTATCTCTCTCCAAGACTTAATACATACATAGATCTGCTATAGTTTATTAAGCATAGAATATCATTTGAGCTGAGGCTTGGCGCTGCATGGCGTAAGTCACTAGTTTACCTTCCAGGGTGCAGGTAACTTACTCCTGCTGTCCCCTGCACTGGGTTGGCTTTACTATGGCAGGGGAGATCATGTGGTGTGGAAGCCACCTGTGTAGGAATAATATGTCATCTTCATACAACAGATGTTCATCCAGATAATACATAGTAATAGATATTTGGGGTCAGGGCAAAAAATGAACTTCCCTGTTACATCTCTTGCATTGCACTAGCGTCACTGCCCTTACTGTGTCTCACCAGGGTCATCCTCCCCACGTCTCACCAGCGTCATTTCCTCCGTGTCTCCCCAGTATCACCCCCTGCATATCTCCAACACAGCCCCCCTGTCTCTCTCCAGCATCATCCCTCCTGTCTCTCAGCCTCACCCTCCTGTGTCTTCCCAGCCACATCACTCCATATCTCCAGTTACATCACCCCGTCTCTTCAGCCTCACCCCCTTTGTTTCTCCAGCCTCATCGTTTCCTGTGTCTTTCCAGCCTCATTCCCCCTGTGCATATCCAGCCTCATTCCCCTCGTATCTCTCGAGCCTCATTCCTCCCTTTGTCTCTCCAGCCTCAAGGTGGGTGTTTTTCAATCAAGCCTTGTTACTATTGTAATCGCAACATTATGCTGTGTGGAGATAAGAAGGGCGGCATACGTAGGGCCAGTTCTACATATCAGCTGGTTATGCGGCTGAGTCGGGTGCCACTTAAAGGAGAGTGCACTGACCCGCGGCCATGCATATTTCACAAATACATAGTGGCCGCAGGCGCAGCTATGCTCGGGCAGACTGTGTCACTGTGACACAGCTGCTTGAGCAGCACTGCGCCGTTCTGAGAGTCACAAAGGTTGGCCGCAGCTCCCTTGTTTGGAATGGGCTGGGCGCAGTGTGCAGAGGGCTGGGGCTGGCTTGTACCCGCGGGTGTGGTCTGGAGACCGGGACCAGAGGAGACTGCATCTCTGCTAGCCACGGCGGCTGGCGGCCATCGGCCTGAGTCTCCTGACTCCTGAATGATCATCCCAAAAAAATAATAAATTACAGACGTGGGTTGCAGCGGCCTTTTGCAGGCTCCTCGACTTAACAGCCCTTGGCAATGATTTGCTGCATTGTGGGTGTTTGGTAACAGTATCAAGTGTGACAGTAATAATAATAATAAGAAGAAGAAAGATCAGTGACTCAAAATAACAGTGGATAATCCATAGTCATAACTCATCATAATGATGTGGGATCTCAGTGTTCATGGATAGGATGAATGTGAGTAGCATTGTGGAGAACTGTGTACTGAACATGATCTGTGTAATATGGTATGGTGTGTCCTGTTAGTGGCCCTAAAAAAACATAATATTAAGTGGATGTAAACATGAAGCCAGGAGGAATCCGTATTGCAGAGATTACGAAGTTTGGCTGGTGAAATGCTTAGGGTGCCGACATCGGTAAGTGCATACACACTTGCCGATATCGGCCATGACAAACGACGGCGGGGGGAGTGAGGCCATGCTGCATTCGGCAGCATAGCATCATTAACGATATCCCCAGATTTGGCTGCATGTACAGCCGACTGGGGATATCGTTAACGACCCGCGGAAGCGTGCATCGTCGATCGTTCAGGGCATACACACTGGATGACATGAACGATATATCGTTGAACGATATCGTTCACTTGTATCGTCCAGTGTGTATGGCCCTTTAGAAGTTCGTGGTTACTATTGTTCTTTATCTTGTTTTAAGTAAGTTACTTATCATTGTGCGCCCCCTTATCTGTTCAAATGTCTAGATAAATATGTGTTTGTGTGTATGTGTGTGTGTACATTTTATAATAAAAAGGTCACTGTCCATACATGAGTACAGCTGACCTGTCATATCAATATGTGAGAACAAAACCAGAGCATGTATCAACCTTATTTTCCTTGTTTAGTGTTTATAAATGATAAATAAACTCTGGGCATACTGTTATGCCAACTGGTCTAACCATAATGCATTACATGCTGCCATACCATATGGTATCCTTTAGTAACCTTTAAACCATTTGGCAGTATTGTACATCTTTCTATAACTCTGTTCTCTCCTTTCCAGGTACCAAACTGTAAATACTCCTATTTGTTTCTTATTATTTCATCATTCACTATGTGGATTTGTACATTGAGTACCATATTGAATTGAAATCTATGAACAAATGTGACTTATACATGTAATTTAGCCATATGTTGTTTTTATTTAAAAAAACAAGTTTGTGCTACTGTTGTACTATATACCAGCGGGTTTAATCTGTGGTTAAAATAAACTGTTCAATGTCACCTACAGTATATCTGAGAATTTGTTTTATGTGAGGGTTGATAAAACCGTCTTATTCACTTTTCAGTTACAGCTTATTGCAAGAACACTTCGGGGCACATTTCATTTAGCACAGGGTCAAATTGGAAGTGTATTTGCCTGCGCTAATGGGTGGGGCATTAGCTGAGGAAAACTTTGCTCATCTTTTACTGCGCATCTATGGGCTGCCAGCAACACAAGCAAAGTTTTCCTGTCTGGGTAGCTCACATTGTTTTACTGTGCGAGGTTCCAACGGAACGTCACTGCGATCTGCATCTCCCCCTTAAAAAATGGATTAGGCTGGGATACTGTGTCTGAAGAGTGAATAAGGTGATATATACCCCTTTTCCATTAGAATGCCGGGTCGCACCAGGGATTATGTTCACGCCCCCATTCTGGTATGGGGACCCGACTGAGTCCCCATACAGACAGGCGGCCCTACCCGGCACTAATGTGTGGAGCTGGCGCCTGGAGATGATCTCATCTTCCAGCGACAGCTCTTCCTATGCAGAGAACGGGACCCGGGTCACATAGACCCAGGTCACCCGTTCACACTGCATTACGAGCAGGGTTGAACACGCATTCTCACTCGACCAAGCTTATTTCAACCCTGCCCTTACATACTGCACAATAAACCCGGGTTATTGCTGCTAGTGGAAAAGGGGTATCAAAGATAATAGAAAACAAATCATG
This sequence comes from Taudactylus pleione, assembly GCA_031769625.1. Classification (NCBI taxonomy): domain Eukaryota; kingdom Metazoa; phylum Chordata; class Amphibia; order Anura; family Myobatrachidae; genus Taudactylus; species Taudactylus pleione. The sequence continues at coordinate 4,632,798 of JAUIMM010000343.1, read as the reverse complement.
ATTTTCCTTTAAGCCAAAACACAAGTATGATTTTGAACTTTTTAACTTACTGAACCCTTAATATACTGTATGTTGAGAGTTCAGAAAACGCAAGCAAGCTGATGAAGTTATAAATACATCATTTACACCTATACAAGACAAATACACATGGAGGTCGTTAGTTCTCTGATAAGCTACCACCTTACTCCACGATCTGAGGGCCTGATTCAGAGCTGCTCGTAAGCGGCCGCTTGTTCGCTCCGAGCGATGTTCGCACATCTGCGCATGCGTATGGGTCGTAATGCGCATGCGCCAACCAGTCAGTGTGGTCGGAAATCGAGCGCTCGCAAAATAGCGAGTGCCTGCTAATTTGAGTGACAGGATGAGGCGTTTGTGGGTGGTAACAGGGGAAGGTGCTTAAAAACGGGGAGTGGAGATCCGAACGCAGGCGTGCCAAACTGTCAAAATGGGCGTTTTAAGGGTGTGCATAATTAACAAAGCAGCGTCATCGACCACGTCACTTGGTTGTTTCTTAGCCTGAACTGTTCACATGATTGCGGTAGGAAAATCCTACCACAAGCACTGTGAGCAGTTCAGTCGCCTTTCGATGTACTCGATTAATCTAATAAATAGCGGAGATGACGTAGGATGCGAGCGGTCAGGGGGCGTCTTTACAAAATAGCAAGCGCATGTTTCGTTCGCTCGCTCAGACATAGAGGCGTCAACAGACCGTAAAGAGCGAGCGCTCAATTTAAATAGCCGGCCCCTTTTTCTGAACGAGCGAGCGCAAATAGCGTCCGGCTCTGAATCAGGGTAATTTTTCTTTATGGTCATGTAATTTGTTTTTCTGTTGCATGGTTTTTTTTATATTCTATTTTCTAGACAACATAAATACATATTTTATTATTCTCTGTTATTTGCAGCCCATTCCTAATGTGGTCACATGAACAGTGGTTTGAATTCTCCATTTGGCTGTTTTAGTTTGATTTGTCTTTGAATTGCTGCATTTGGGACAAAAATAGCCAGCGATCATCGTGAGTTGTATCGCGATTCCCTGAATTTATATCCGTTATGAATGTGATCCAGTCTCTCGGTCTAATTTCCAAGCAACATGATCTGTCCAGATCAGGCCAATCTATTGTCAGCCTTAGTGATAATATTGTTTTTTTAGGGACTGGCTAAAACTGAATCATCATACCAGACTCTGAGCCCTTTTACATATGCTTAAGGGGGTAATTCAGTTAACTATAAGTTACATTGCACATTCCAAGCCACATTCCAGGGATCGATGTTGTTTGCAGGACTCGCCCCCAAGTTGTATTTAGATAAAAATGTAGAAAAAAAGGGATTATATTGGTGCGCTCTTTACTCTGCATCCTAAAGTAGAAATCCCAGCAAGCAATTACTAAAATAAAATGTATTCAGTGGGCAAAAAAAAAACCATACGTATAACAATTAAAATTAATCCCATCAATATCAAAGAATTGATTGGCATTTAAAACATATGTATAAAAAGAAATGTATGGAGAAATGGTGCTGAATAAGTTAAAAAGGATTTTTGTTGGTTTATTTAAACACTTCAATCATAAAAACAATTTGGCATATTCTTCAATATAGAGATTTCTTATTCAAAAAACAAAACACTTAATGACCTTTCAGCAACTGAATGTATCAATTACTTGTAGTAGCTGATGCAACAAAATAATAATCTGTAGTTATAATATTGTTGTTTTGTTGCATCGGCTACCACAAGTCATTGATACATTCAGTTACTGGAAGATCATAGAAACATAGAATTTGACGGCAGATAAGAACCACTTGGCCCATCTAGTCTGCCCCTTTTAATTTATCCTTTTGGCAACTTCCACCCTCTTTGCTCCTTACGTCTCTCTTAAGGATATTCTTATGCCTATCCCAAGCGTGTTTAAATTGTTCCACCATCTTAGCTTCAACTACATATGATGGGGGGCTATTCTGCGTATCCACTACTCTTTCTGTGAAGTCATTTTTCCTCAAATTTCCTCTGAGCCTATCTCCCTCCAGCCTCAGTGCATGTCCTCGTGTTCTTGTGCATCTCTTCCTTTGAAGAATGTCTCCCTCCTGCACCTTGTGAAAACCCTGAAGTTTCTATCATGTCCCCCCTTTCTCTTCTCTGTTCAAAACCATACATATTAAGATCTTTTAGTCTTTCCGGGTAAGTTCTGTGCTGTTGCCCTTCTTGGTACCATCTCCAGTGTGTCTATATCCTTCTGGAGATGACCTCCAGAACTGAGCACAGTATTCTAGATGAGGCCGTATCAAGGACCTATACAGTGGTATTATCACTTCTTTTTTCCTACTACTGATTCCTCTCGCCATTGCAACCAAGCATTTGACTTGCCTTTCTCATTGCTTTGGTGCATTGCTTGCTGCCTTCAAGTCATCTGAAATGGTGACTCCTAGATCCCTTTCCTCCTCTGTACTTTCCATTATAGTGTCCTTGATACTATATTTAGCCTTTAAGTTGTTGAGACCCAAGTGCTTGATTTAGCATTTTTTGACATTAAGCTGTAGTCGCCATATTCTTTCCCATTTTTCTAGTCTACCCAGATATTCAGTCATTTGTTTTACCCCTCCTGGTGTGTTTATGCTGTTGCATACTTTTGTGTCATCTGCAAAAAGGCATACTTTCCCTTCAATACCATTTGCAATATCACCAACATAGATATTAAAAAGCACTGGCCCAAGTACAGATCCCTGGGGTACTCCACTGGTTACCTTTCCCTCAATTGAATACACTCCATTCACTACAATTCTGTTTCGTATCCTGCAACCAAGATCTTATCCATTTAACAGTCATAGAATCCAATCCCAAGCTTTCTTTATCATTCTGCGATGCGGGACCGTGTCAAAAGCCTTACTAAAGTCTAGATAAGCTACATCTACGGCCCAACTTGATCTATTACTTTTGTCACCCAGTCAAAAAAAGTCCATAAGATTTGTTTGGCATGATCCCCCCTGAGTAAATCCATTCTGTTTGGGATCCTGTAAATTGTTGGATTTGAGATATTCCACCACTATTTCTTTTAATAGTGTTTCCATTATTTTTCCCACTACTGATGTAAGGCTTACTGGTCTGTAGTTACTTGCTTCTTCTTTGCTTCCACTTTTGTACAGTGGTATTACATTTGCCCTTTTCAAGTCCTCTGGAATCACTCCTGATATTAGCGACTGGTTGAATAATTCTGTTAATGGTGTTACCAGGACCCCTATAAGCTCTTTTAGTATCCTTGGATGTATCCCATCTGGCCCCATTGATTTATCCACTTTCAGTTTTGTGAGTTCTGTTAGGACCCTTTCTAAATTAAATTTTATGTACTTCATTTTTATGAATGCCTCTGCAACCTAACGGGAAGCAATCGGGAAGCCGACTGCCTATATACCGGCAGCCGGCTTCCCGACTGTCAAGGGTGAAATGCCGGGCGTCTAGATGTAGACGCCCGCATTTCCCCGACGCCGGGAGACCGGCGCCCGGCATCACGATCGTAGTGATGCCGGGAGCCGCGAGCGGACAGCCGCGGGAGGGGAGGGTTAGGGCTCCTGGGGGGGACTTAGGGTTAGGCACCCCCCCGGGAGGGTTAGGGTTCAACAAGGGGGAGGGAGGGTTAGGGCTCCCGAGGGGGACTTAGGGTTAGGCACCCCCCCGGGAGGGTTAGGGTTCAGCAAGGGGGAGGGAGGGTTAGGGTTAGGCACCCACGGAGGGGGACTTAGGGTTTGGCAACCCCCCGGGGGACTTAAGTTTAGGCAGCGGGGAAGGGGGTGGTTAGGGTTAGGCACTTAGAGGGGGGATTAGGGTTAGGCACTTGGGGGGGAAGTTAGGGTTAGGCACCCCTAAGGAGGGTTAGGGGGTTAGGTTAGTGGATACTTACCTATCCACGATCGGGATTTCCAGCGCTGTTGGGCTTCCGCTGCGTCGCACTCTGCTTCTGTCGGGCTGCCGCTGACGGGAATCGAACTGCCGGCCATGCGGCCAGCGGTATATCATACCCATTCCAACCTAACTGTGGCCCCTTCCCCACTTTTTCTGTAGTGAATACAGAACAAAAATAATTATTTAGATGATCTGCTATTTCTTTGTCTCCCTCGATCATGTACTCACTCTCTGTCTTACGTCTTAATATTTCTCCGTTTGACTTTCTCCTTTCACTTATATACTTAAATAAAAAGTTTTGCTCCCTTTATCTACTGACTGGGCCATTTTCTCCTCAGCTTCTGCCTTTGCACGCCTAATCACCTTCTTAGCCTCCTTCCTTCTGGCAAGATTCACCTCTTTGTCGTTATTATTTTGAGTCTGCTTATATTTCCTAAAAGCCATCTTTTTTAATTTCATACTAGTTGATACCTGTTTTGTAAACCACACTGGTTTCCTTTTCCTGGAGCTTTTCCTAACCCTTTTAATACAAAGATCTGTAGCCTTTAGTATTGTATTTTTTATTTGTTCCCACCTCTCCTGCACTCCTTCCAATTTCCTCCAATCTGTCACTGACTCAGTAACACATCTCCCCACCTCTGCAAAGTCAGCCATCCTAACATCTAACACTTTTGTGTTTGTATGGCATGAATTGGACCCTGTCTTTATACTAAACCATACTGCTTGGTGATCGCTGGATCCTAGGTTCTCACTCACATTTACATCCGATATTCTGTCACAATTTGTGAGTATCAAGTCCAGAATAGCATTTTTGCGAGTGGGCTCCCACACCAATTGTTTGAGAGATGCTCCCTGAAGGGAATTTATAAAGTTGCCACTTCTAGAGGAACTTGCAGCAGACACCTCCCAGTCACTCTTTTTCCATTTTTCGTGTGATGCCCTGGGGGGGTCGTGGGCTGGACTTAATTTGGGGTGCTCTGCGCCCCGGACGTGAACCGTTTAGTGTAGGGACTGCTAGTGACAGAGAAGCCTTTACGAGGCCTAGCAGCATCCCATGTATTTGCAAATGCATGCAACTAATATCTCTGAAATTGTATTACCATATAGTGTTCATATTTCTACTTCAGGGTCCATAGGGTATCCACAGGATACCTTGGGGTATAGGTGTGACGTCAGTCGCAGGGCACCAAAGAGTTAAGCTTTCAGCCTCCCAGGATGCACTAGGTCCCCCTCATATACCCCGCCCTCGAGCCAAGGCACCTCAGTTTAGTTTGGTGCCCGGCCGGAGTCGGGTGCACCTGTTGGAGTGGGGGCTAGAAGAGCCCCTGAAGCTTTTTCTTCATGCAGCTGTGGCTGCACATCTGGATGAACAGCATGGACAGTCAGTCCTGACGTCCATGCTGTCTTCCCTACACCCCGCCGGTACCAGAACGCCGGTACTGATCCGGGGATGCTGGTGTGCATCTGGGGTCACAGCTAGCGGTGACCCCAGATGTTCCGGACCATGGCCGGATTCAAGGGGGACAGAGGTAAGCAGCGGGGTCCCGCGGTGGGTCCCCGCTGATCACATGGTCCTAAGTCCCCAGGCAGGGGGCTCCCTGGGGACTGGCTGCAGCGTGGAACCAGGCGACCAACCTGCGCTTCCACTACCCCCTGGGACAGCGGACCGCAGCAGAGCGGTAGCGCTGCGGCGTCCCAGCGGTTAAATGCATGCCAGGGGAGCGCGCCTTCCCTGTCTCACAGCCGGCGCCTCCCCCGCTGCACACAGCCCTCTCTGCACTGTGCTGACTGGCCCTGTGTCAGCGCTCCTCCCCCAGGCCAGCCTTCTCTCTGCTCCTCGGCGGCCATCTTTTCAGAAGCATGGTGAACGCTGCTGGAAGCCTGCATTGGAAGCATCGTGGTCTGGGTCCCCCTGCATACCTCTCCTCCGCTGTGGTCAGGTCTGTGTATGCAGCGCTGTGTCCTACCAGGCCCTGTGTCTGTGTAGTTGAGTGATCAGCGCTGTTAGTGCAGGAACTGATTTTCTTTGCATTGTATGTGACTGTGCTAGCGCTGCTGCCTGTAACTTTTCTTCTCAAGACTGTCAGCTTTATTACTGTCCCTGTTCTTTCTGCTAAGCCCTTGCGGTGCGGTGCGGTGCTGCAGGGTGGTCTCTCGCCTATTTAATATATAATTGGTGAGAGGGGTCACATACGTGGTGCCATCATGTCTGAAAGTGATTTTCCCCTCCGGCTACAGTGTACCACGTGTAAAGTACCGTTAGCGGAGGGGGAGGGTAGCGCGGAGGGCCTTTGCCGGCAGTGTTTGTCCATGGCGCGGCCTCTTACGGTTACAGCACCGGTACAGGAGCCGCCCTGGGCTTGTTTCGCTCAGGCGCTAACAGCTTTAGTGGGCCAGTTAGCTCCGCAGCCCGCGTTTACTCCGATGGGTTTGTCCCAGCAGTCTGTGGTGTCGTCACCCATGCAGGGTTTCCCACGACAATTGGTGGTACCCCACAGTCTCCCTATTTCCCCGCCCCCGGTTTCTCAGGAGCCAGCGTGGGTTAACTCCCTGACGAGTTCTGTACAGCACTTGTCGGATGTGTTGCAAGGGGAGTCTGTGATGCGGCCTCATAAACGGCCGGTGGCGTCTCTGTCCGCTCCTTATGAGGATGACGAAGGGACGTCTGATGATGGGGAGATTCTGGATCCTTACGATCAGGAACCTCTCCATACTAAGGACGCTGATGCTAAGTCCAAAGTATATATTCCTGGACTTATTCGGGCGGTCCGCACAGCCTTGGTGATTGAGGACGAAGTTCCCCCAGCGGCTAAGTCTAAGTATGCCTTTTTCAAAGACGTGAAGGGCGATGCCACAGTCTTTCCTCTTTCGGGTCAGTTGGTGGGCCATTTAGAGGAGACCTGGAAACAGCCTGGCAAAAGATACCAGCCGCAGCGACGCCTGGCGGTGGCTTATCCGTTCGCGGATAATTATTTTGCTAAGTGGGAATCCCCTCCACAGGTGGATTCTCACGTGACCCGTCTTGTCCGTAGTGCCACATTGCCGATGCCACCGGCTATGGCCATTTGCTGGGTTGCCAGAGAGATGGAGCGCTGGGCGGATTCATTAGAGGCTTCTTTTGATTCCGACTGTCCGGCCGAACAGGCGGAGTTGATTGGCAATCTCCGTGATTCGGCCACCTACATCAACGAGGCGGCTCTAGACATTAGTACTCTGGTGTCTAGAATTTCTTCAGCAGCGGTAGCTGCTCGTCGCACCTTGTGGCTGCGATCCTGGAAGGCGGACGCAGATTCCAAGAAGGGTCTGGAAGCGTTGCTGTTTACCGGAGAAGTTCTCTTCGGTCCGGATCTGGATAAGATTGTGACCACGCTGGCGGCAGCCAAATCGGCTTGTCTCCCGTCGGCCGCTGCTCCTTCTGGTTCTGGACCATCGTCCTTTCGGTCATCTAGGGCCCAGGGCAGGCCCAAACCACAGTCGTTTCCTCATCAGGCTGGCCCTAGGAAATCGGTCAAGCCCCGGAAGCAGGCATGGAGTACCAGACGTCCGGCCCCCAAGCCAGATGACAAGCCTGTGGCCTGACTGTCCGGACCTCCCTTTGGGGGATCCCAGGGTGGGAGGCCACCTGCTGCAGTTCGCCCAGTGTTGGTCGGTCACTACAACAGACACTTGGGTTCTGGAGGTGGTCTCCCACGGGTACGCCCTCTCCTTCCGGCACAGACCCCACGGCTCGCCACGGGTCTACCATCAGACCGGAACAAGGCTACGGAGCTGCGGAAGGTATTGCACACTATGCTCCAGGCTGGCGTTATAGTGCCTGTTCCATTCTCCCAGAGGGGCCAGGGTTTCTATTCAAATCTTTTTTTGGTACAGAAACCCAATGGGTCGTATCGTCCGATTCTCAACCTCAAAGCACTCAACAAGTCTTTGCGGGTACCGAAGTTTCGGATGGAGACCCTACGGTCCATCATTGTGTCGCTGGAACCTGGGGACTACATGGTGTCATTGGACATACAGGACGCTTACCTGCATGTCCCTATTCTTTTGCGCCATCAACAGTTCCTCAGGTTTGCAATCCGCAGCGACCACTTCCAGTTTCGGGCGTTACCTTTTGGCCTGGCGACAGCACCACGTGTTTTCACCAAGGTGATGGCGGTCATGGCGGCTTCTCTGCGGCTGCAGGGAGTCCGCATGTTGCCGTACTTGGACGACCTGTTATTGGTGGCGGGATCTCCAGAGCTCCTGTTACGCCACTTGGATCTGACCATTGCCCTGCTGCAACGGCACGGCTGGCTAATCAACTAGCAGAAGTCCACTCTAATCCCGTCTCGGAGGATTCTGCATCTTGGAGCCTTATTGGACTCGGGACAGCAAAAGATCTTCGTGACGGAGGAAAAGATCTCTGCTTTACAGTCAAGGGTGCGCAGTTGTCTGCACAGCTGCCGGGTGTCTCTACACTCGGCGATGAGGTTACTGGGCTCCATGGTGTCGGTGTTCGACATGGTGGAATATGCCCAGTTTCACTCCAGACCTCTGCAGCACCTGATCCTGTCAAAGTGGAACGGGCTGCCTCAGTCTCTGAAGTCCCAGACGATTGTGTTCACCCCGGAGGTTCGCCTGTCCTTTGCTTGGTGGTTACAGACGACCCACCTCAGCGAGGGACGTCCGTTCTGGGTTCCAAATTGGGTCCTGTTGACAACGGACGCCAGTCTTCGGGGCTGGGGAGCAGTTTCGGGTCCACATCTGTTCCAGGGCAGGTGGACGCCGACAGAAGCGGAGCTTCCAATCAATATCTTGGAACTCCGTGCGGTCTTCAATGCTCTCCAGCAGGCACATCGGTTTCTCCAGGGTCACCCGGTACAGGTCCAGTCGGACAACGCTACCACCGTGGCCTACATAGACAGGCAAGGAGGAACCCGAAGCCGGGCGGCTCTCGTAGAGGTGTCTCGGATCCTGGTTTGGGCGGAGCGCAATCTTCCGGCCATATCAGCGGTCTTCATCCCGGGAGTGCTCAATTGGGAGGCGGACTTTCTAAGTCGCCAGGACGTTCATCCGGGGGAATGGTCCCTGCACCCGGACGTTTTTCAACTACTGGTGGACAGATGGGGTCTTCCAGAGATCGACCTCATGGCGTCCCGGCACAACAACAAGTTGCCGGTGTACGGGTCTCGCACAAGAGACGAAGGGGCGTCTCTGGTGGATGCTCTGTCCGTCTGGTGGACGTTCCGGTTCGCATACCTGTTCCCTCCGGTCTCCCTTCTTCCACGGGTAATCCGGAAATTCAAACAGGAAGGAGGGACGCTCCTGTTGATAGCTCCCGCGTGGCCCAGACGGCACTGGTTCTCAGACCTTCAGGGTCTGTCCGTGGACAGTCCTCTGCGGTTGCCGCTATGACCGGACCTCCTGTCTCAGGGTCCTTGTCGTCACCCGGACCTGACTCGGCTGTCTTTGACGGCGTGGCTGTTGAGACGGCCATGCTGAGGTCCCGGGGGTTTTCCAGCTCTGTGGTGCGTACCATGTGGCGAGCTCGGAAACCGTCTTCCCCGAGGATATACCATCGCGTGTGGCATACGTTCTTCCAGTGGTGTCGACCGAGAGGTTATGCACCGCGGGAGTTTCGTCTGTCTCGGATTCTCGCCTTCCTGCAAGCGGGACTAGATCATGGGCTTCGCCTTGCTTCTTTGAAGGTACAGGTTTCGGCCCTGTCTGTCTGGTTTCACCGTAGGATTGCTACAATCCCGGATGTGCGCACCTTTATGCAAGGTGTTGTCCGCATTCAGCTGCCCTTTGTTCCACCTGTGGCGCCTTGGGATTTGGCTGTGGTCCTGAGGGCTCTCCAAGGACCGCCGTTTGAACCACTGGGATCAGTGGATCTTAAATGGCTAACAGCTAAGACTGTTTTCCTTCTGGCTATTGCTTCGGCCAGACGTGTTTCTGAGTTAGGGGCTCTTTCTTGTAGACCCCCTTTCTTGGTTTTTCATGGGAACAGGGCAGTACTCCGCACTCGGCCCGAGTTTCTTCCCAAAGTTGTTTCCCAGTTTCATGTTAACGAGGAAATCGTTGTTCCGGCCTTTAACTCACCGGGTCTTTCCGTGGGTGAGGCCTCTTTGGATGTTGTGCGGGCCTTAAGGACTTATGTTGACCGCACTTCATCGTTTAGGAAGTCGGACGCTTTGTTTGTCCTCTATGGCTTCCGTAAAAAGGGTTGGCCTGCTTCAAAGCAAACTTTGGCAGCCTGGATCCGTATGGCTATTTCTGAAGCTTATCTTCATGAAGACCTACCGGTTCCTCCTTCTCTGAAGGCTCATTCCACTAGGTCTGTGGGTCCTTCGTGGGCAGCTCGACGTGGTGCCTCTGCAGTCCAGATCTGCAAGGCTGCTACGTGGTCCTCTGTCCATACCTTCGTGAGGTATTACAGGTTTGACACCTTCGCCTCTCAGGATGCTTCCTTCGGGCGGCGGATTCTCCTTTCTGCACAGGAGCGTCCCTACCCTTAAAGGATACTGCTTTGGGACATCCTCAAGGTATCCTGTGGATACCCTATGGACCCTGAAGTAGAAAATATGAGATATGGTAAGAACTTACCCTTGTTATCTCTATTTCTACGAAGTCCATAGGGTTCCACAGGACTCCCGCCCTGTCGCACCTGTGCTGCAGATGGGCTTTGCTCTGGTCACCGGTTTTCCGTCTCCCTCTGGTGAGAATGTGATTCTTGTATGTGTCCAGATCTTTGTTCTCTCTCTTCCTTCTCCTCCTCCGGCCTATGGCTTGGTAACTAACTGAGGTGCCTTGGCTCTGGGGCGGGGTATAGGAGGGGGACCTAGTGCATCCTGGGAGGCTGAAAGCTTAACTCTTTGGTGCCCTGCGCCTGAGTCACACCTATACCCCAAGGTATCCTGTGGAACCCTATGGACTTCATAGAAATAGAGATAACAAGGGTAAGTTCTTACCATATCTCATATTATTGTTGCTGGTATGGTTCAGTGTGCTGAGGAACAATAGGGGGTTAAACCCCCCTCTCTTTTCTACCTCCCAGTTTACATCAGGTAAATTAAAGTCTCCCATGATTATGACCTCTCCTTTTAAAGTAATTCTAGTAAAGTCCTGCAATAGGTACCTGACCAGTTCCTGTCCCTGTCCAGTTGGTCTATAGATCACCCCAGTGCGAATTATGTCCTTTTCCCCCATTTCTATGGTCACCCAAAGGGCCTCAGTTGTTGCTTCAATATTTTGTATTATAGTAGCATTTATGTTGTTTTTTGCATACATAGCTACTCCTCCTCCAATCATAAAGCAATATAATCCGGGAACACACTAGACCAGGGGTGGGAAATCTTTTTTTCTGCTGAGGGCCATTTTGATATATTTAACATTATTTGCATTCCCGGTGCAGGCCCACTCCGTGTGACATTTTACAGTGGTGGGGCCACAAACGCTGGTGATTACAGCAATGCCTGGAGCATCCTGAGGATGCTGCAGAAAGCTATAAGGGCAGCAGTGTGACCATCTGAAGCATCCTAAGGACGCTCCAGACAGCACTACTGTATAGATTTTGGCTGCAGGGTGCCATTCTAGGCACCCTGATAGCCAAATGAGGCTAGCAGAAATAATATCAGTGGACCAGACCAAATGTTTTCCATTCCTGCACTAGACGATGTGTGCACCCGGCAAACGCACAATGCGATGAACACCATATCGTGCGGTCATTTGACACTGCACGATCTGGTGAATGACTGCACGATATGCCGTTCACCAGCTCTCTCCACAAGCATGTGTCGTCAAATTGACAGATTGAGCAGCATGTAAGCTTGATCTGTCGATGCGATGAACGACTCTGTGGGAGCGCCCATGGTCACTCATAGTGGGCACCCACTGGCCGATGTGGACGATATGTTGGCCTGATTCACTGGATTGGGCAACATATTGTCTAATATGTACCCAGCTTAATTTTCTGAATAAGAAACCTCTATATTTAAGAACTAGCTGGTGCCCGTGGCTTTGCCCACGATTAAATCACTTCTACCAAAAAAAGAAAAAATTTTTGAGGTGTTGTATTGTTTCCATAGGGACCCTGTCGCAGTTGTGGCCCATGTGAGTAGTAACACTATACAGACTGGTGGCAGCAGCGCCTTCACCCACCACTCATTTGGGTGCCCTGTGCACAGACTGCTATGTAGCCTATCCTATTCACCCACCAATGTCACTGTATGCCCTGTGCACAGACTGCTATGTAGCCTATCCTATTCACCCACCAATGTCACTGTGTGCCCTGTGTACAGACTGCTATGTAACCTATCCTATTCACCCACCACTCACACCAGTGTCACTGTTTGCCCTGTGCACAGACTGCTATGTAACCTATCCTATTCACCCACCACTCACACCAATGTCACTGTGTGCCCTGTGCACAGACTGCTATGGAGCCTATCCTATTCACCCACCACTCACACCAATGTCACTGTGTGCCCTGTGCACAAACTGCTATGTAACCTATCCTATTCACCCACCACTCACACCAATGTCACTGTGTGCCCTGTGCACAAACTGCTATGGAGCCTATCCTATTCACCCACCACTCACATCAATGTCACTGTGTGCCCTGTGCACAGACTGCTATGTAGCCTATCCTATTCACCCACCACTCACACCAATGTCACTGTGTACCCTGTGCACAAACTGCTATGGAGCCTATCCTATTCATCCACCACTCACACCAATGTCACTGTGTGCCCTGTGCACAGACTGCTATGGAGCCTATCCTATTCACCCACCACTCACACCAATGTCACTGTGTGCCCTGTGCACAAACTGCTATGTAACCTATCCTATTCACCCACCACTCACACCAATGTCACTGTGTGCCCTGTGCACAGACTGCTATGGAGCCTATCCTATTCACCCACCACTCACACCAATGTCACTGTGTGCCCTGTGCACAAACTGCTATGGAGCCTATCCTATTCACCCACCACTCACATCAATGTCACTGTGTGCCCTGTGCACAGACTGCTATGTAGCCTATCCTATTCACCCACCACTCACACCAATGTCACTGTGTACCCTGTGCACAAACTGCTATGGAGCCTATCCTATTCACCCACCACTCACACCAATGTCACTGTGTGCCCTGTGCACAGACTGCTATGGAGCCTATCCTATTCACCCACCACTCACACCAATGTCACTGTGTGCCCTGTGCACAAACTGCTATGGAGCCTGTCCTATTCAAGTAAATGTGAGCCCAAAGCACCTCTCCCCCCACCCCTTACCAGCCACGGGCAACAACTCTTGCGTTGATGATGTCAATACATTTTATTTTTGTTACTGCTCAGGTTTAACTTGACTAATTGAGATGAGACAAAGTGCAGGTTATTGCCAGATGTTTCTCTACAAAATGATGCAGTTTTCATGAAAATCGGTTCAGTAGTTTTTGCGCTAACTTGGAACAGACAGACACAACTTTCATTATATTAGTATAGATATAGCAATTTTTTTTATGATTAAAGTGTTTAAATAAAAAGACAATTTTTTTTTTAACTTAATCAACACAATTTCTCCATTTGTTCTGCTCTTTTTTTTTAAATATTGCAAAGGAGGGGTTGACCCTCCATATGCATAAAAAAATATTTTTTGTTGTTTTCAGCCAAGTCAAACAACAAGCATAATGTATCACTAATTAGGTAAGCAGCACAAATATTCTGATGTGTACTCCCTAAAAGTCCAGATAATGGGTATAATTGTATATAATTCTAAATTTACTTTTTGTTCAGCAGCATCAAATAGGTGCCATTACATTTACAAAGAACAACTCATCCACAGTGCAAAAATACAAGTATGTAATTAATATCAATGGAGCTGTTAATATGGACCAATTAAGTTATCTTTGTTTGCTGTTAGGCAATTTCTACTCTTAAGAAACAAAAAGTCTCAATAAACATTTAAAGCATAATAAACAGGGTAATTCTCACCATCATTCGTGTCCCGATGTACAGTAACATGATCCTATGGTCCAGGAGTGCACCACCTGTACTGGGATTCAGTGGTGGTTCCTTACCTGCCTGGTCGGGAGAGTGTGTGTGCGTGGGGAGCTGTAATTGTGCGCATGTGCGGGATCGCAGTCCCAGCAAACTGGCTTCAGCCTGTAGAAATTATAAACTGGTAAGGGCTGCCGTAGTCACAGGGGTGTTGCTTCCCGTGAGAAACGCTCTCTGCTATTGCAGTCTGGACTGATAGTTCCAGGGGGAGAAAACACCAATGGGAAGTCACTGCCAATGCTAGGCTGCCCCTGCGGTTGTCGGATTTTACTGGGGGGCTGAAGCCCCTAGGTCTGCCACTGTTGGGATCCAAGTCTACTTTGTGCAGTTGTCTTTGAGCAAAATCTGTGTTGTTCTTTTGCTGCTTCAAAGTGATCTGCTGACTTTTAATACTCTTTCCTTCTGCGTTTCATTGCTTAAGTGCTATTTCATCAGCAGAATAACTTGTGCATTCCAGTTTTTATACTTACCACACTCCTGTCAGTTAAACTGAGAATTAATTTGTTTGCTGGAATCAAAAAGCAGCATTTTAGCTGCAACAGTTTATATTTGTCTATAGAGTAAATATGCTGAGAAGAAAAGAAAGTGAAATTGAGGTTTGTTTGTTTTTATTTGTTGTAGAAATAAGAGAAAGGGATATTAATTTCTTAATTATGGAGGACATACAGATTATGAGCCTGATTCAGAGATGGACGTTAATGCAATGGCATCTGCGTTTTCGCACAGAACTCAGCTGCGAAATTATGCTAATGTTTGCAAAGCTTATCCGAGCATAGGGACGCCCACCGCTGCCTTCTCATATGCGTCCGATGAACCAGCGTAAACATTGGTAACATTGACGCAGATCGGGCAGCCATGCAGCATATGCAGCAAGTCTGACCTGGCTCAAACACAGCATCTCTCCTGACACTCAAGGAGGGCCGCCGAATGTGGAGACATTTGTTCAGATCCTTTTTCGCACTGAACTCCTTTCATCCGAAGATGGCGTTAGTTCCCGCAAGCAAACTTCAATATTTTTTACTAGGGGCTCGATCACGTGTTACCTCTTTTTAAAGGAGTTCCGGAGTGCAAAAAGGGTTCCAAAGGATTCCTCCTTCGGACCCTAATACTAAATCAGGCCATTAATTACAATCGTTTTCAACAAATAACAGATCTGTCAATCATGAAAGGCTCATCATTTTACTAGTAACGGTCTGCAATAAGTACCATACAGTAGCATATTACAGCCCCAATTGGTCAGCAAAATCCAATATGTTGGACAACCTGATAAACCATTTCCGATCACTTTTTGGTCAGAATTCGCTATCAGTGATCCCCATACGTTGCAGATTTTTTTTTTTTACACAAGCATCTGCAAAACGCAGAATTGCCTCAATTGATTGCTGATGTACGAGCCTTTTTAAAGTGTATAGTTACTAGTGTGTGACTGCAGTTTTCATCAGAGCCAAATAGAAAGCTTGCGATTCATATAATAAACAGGAACTCTATCCATCTTCCTATAGTAGCTTACTCGTGTAAGGCTAGAGACCTCACCAATAGAAAATAAAAGAGAGGCATTTA
Organism: Taudactylus pleione; assembly: GCA_031769625.1. Lineage (NCBI taxonomy): Eukaryota > Metazoa > Chordata > Amphibia > Anura > Myobatrachidae > Taudactylus > Taudactylus pleione. The sequence continues at coordinate 4,617,318 of JAUIMM010000343.1, read as the reverse complement.
AATGTAAATATGTTGTATGTATTACCATGACCAGTGACATCAATCAGGTTATTGCTATTTGTCTATATCTTGGAGTGCTATAACCTTCTCCCCCTTGCATTGTTTCAGTGATGGCTTGCCAGCTTTTCAGTAGTGATTGCTGTATACTGTAGCACATATAGCACATACAATTGGTTTCTGCTGTAGAATTTGGTATTTTCAGAAACAGACAGCAAGGTTCTCCTGTGAGGCAGGTAGTGTTGCAATGAATAGGTCTCTATGGGGCATATTCAATTGGGAAAGAGGTTTGAACCGTAAAAAAATCTTGTGGACTTCTCGTTGAATTTTGGAATACCGCGGGTATGCACAATCCCGATATGTTAGCGTCAATCTTTATGAGTCTGTATGAGGGAGATACTTTATTTGTCTATGCACTTCCTTTGCCCAAGCTACTCACTTCTAATCTTGGTTCTTAGACAGACCATGGCTCCAAGTGAGCATATGCCTGTGAAAATGAAATACAGAATTATGTGGTTCACCCTGTCTGTCATTCAGTCTATCCACCCCAATTTAATATCATTATAGCATATATACTGGTGTCTGTCATTTTATCCACTCATTCTGATAGGAATCGGTATGTAATGTCGGCTGCTGTTTAGCCGCCGGATCAAATACCGACATCAGCCTGGTTGGTCGAAATCCTGACACCTTGCGGTAAGAACCCTAGCCCTCCCTTAGGGGTGCCTAACCCTAACCTCCCCCCTAGTGCCTAACCCTAACCTCCCCCCCCCCCCCCCATGGATGCCTAAACCTACCCCCCCCCCTCCCTGCATAACTACATCCCATTCTGATATCCTACTACCTGTAATATAAAGCTGTTGTTCATTTATAAGGCATTTTTAAGAATACTCTGCATATTACAAGGTGTATAGGTTGATGGCAGCAGTCTCAGATTATTCTGTATACTGTGGATGAGGGAATAACTTTCTCCCTAATGTAGCAGATTTACACCAAATGGACTGAGATTGAATAAACCGATCCCGATCATCCTATGCCATTCATTCCATTTTATACAGCTCCTTAGACTTATTGTTATTGATTTAATATGAATTCATTTATTATTTAGCGCCTTCTCAGTACGTCTCTGCATTTCCTCTTCCCTTATACACATACGTTTGGAATCCCTAGAAATACGTAGAAAGTGTTATGATGTATATTGCTGGGCTGTTGCCGGCTTTGTCTGCGGACAGTTCCTCTTTGTATGGATGGATCTATATCTAAACCTTCCGAAACAGGGACAGTTAAAGGTCCAATTTGGCCAACATGCTACAGGAACAGTGTAGTCAGATGATGGCACGACAAATGGGGTCATCATTGCATTTACCGGCAATCCTGAATGACATTTTTAAATGTCTTCATCACATTGCGCTTTAAAGCCAGGTCCATTAGAAGTGTGGAATTTATAGTCACTGTAACATGACAGCCTTACTGAATTTTGAAAGGCGTCACCTAAGTGTTCTGGAGCAGCTTCATGTCACATAATGTCATCTAAAGATTTCAGTTACTGGTTTACCAATTTAACATGGAGCGCTGACCTTCAACCTCCAACTAGCTGCTTACCATTCCCATTATTCCAGGTTATAACAGGATGGACTTAGAGCCTGTCAGAGGGACGTTGTATCCTGTGGCATGCATTGTACTCCCCTGTTGGTTTTCCACTGCACAATGTGACAGTCCTACACTTATTTGCACTGGCTCTACAAATCTAACCATTTTTCCCCTTCTTTAATGGCCTCCGAAACAGTTGGGAGCCGGCAATTTCTTTGAGTGACTCGCATATCAATTATTCAGCAGTATAACAATGTTAAATTACGTTGCGGTTTCCTGTAGTGGAGAACTTAAATATGCTGTATAGCATAAATGCACCTTTTCTGCGGCTCACTTTTACGTGTTACACTGTGCAAGACAGTTTTTCCTCTGTAATAATTATAATTAAAAAAATTAAAATTTCCTGCAGAAATCTGGCACCTTTTAAATATTGTATAAATTCACCGCAATTACCGGCCTTCACCAACAAATGCCTACTACTACCTTCACATAGTGTGGTTAGGTTGAAAACCAGATTAGTTAGATATTCTGCTTTCTTTTCCAATATATTTTGCATGTAGTAATGGATTATGCATAGAAACATTTTTTTTCATAATAATTTCTATGCCTCCTGCTTGCTTCTATATTTTGCACTTACAGTACATTTATGTACACCAAGGTGCATATATTACACCAATATGCGGATATGTACCAGTGATTTGCAAATCGTTTTCAGCAAATAACAGATCTGTCCATCGTGAAAGGCTCATCAATTTACTAGTAACGCTCTGCAATCAGTACCATTCAGTAGCAAACTACAGCCCCGATTGGTCAGCAAAATCCAATATGTTGGACGACCTGATAAACCATTTCCGATCACTTTTTGGTCAGAATTCGCTATCAGTGATCCCCATACGTTGCAGATTTTTTTTTTTTACACAAGCATCTGCAAAACGCAGAATTGCCTCAATTGATTGCTGATGTACGAGCCTTTTTAAAGTGTATAGTTACTAGTGTGTGACTGCAGTTTTCATCAGAGCCAAATAGAAAGCTTGCAATTCATATAATAAACAGGAACTCTATCCATCTTCCTATAGTAGCTTACTCGTGTTAGACTAGAGACCTCCCCAATAGAAAATAAAAGAGAGGCATTTAAATGTAAATATGTTGTATGTATTACCATGACCAGTGACATCAATCAGGTTATTGCTATTTGTCTATATCTTGGAGTGCTATAACCTTCTCCCCCTTGCATTGTTTCAGTGATGGCTTGCCAGCTTTTCAGTAGTGATTGCTGTATACTGTAGCACATATAGCACATACAATTGGTTTCTGCTGTAGAATTTGATATTTTCAGAAACAGACAGCAAGGTTCGCCTGTGTGTCAATAATCCTTAGTATAGTTTGACAATTACTTTTAAACGGGATTCCCACATTTACACACAGTGTAATATTACCCCCACATAAATTATAGTAATGCGTTCTCTAATATGCATTTATTACTAATGTTTAACGGATTCCACTAACCGCTTTTATGAAAACAATAGTGGTAGTTTTGTATGGTGGTTTAAAACTTCTGCACGGAAATGAAAGCGTGGCTGACATTTTAGTGATGTCTGGTGGTTTCTAAACTAAATCACAGGCAGTGTAAGGGTGACTAACGTTCCTGTCCTCAAAGGTTGGGACTGAACAAACATTGCAAAGTGCCCAATACACAATAGCATCCCTCCTGGTACCCCTGATTGCTAGGTAAATAATACGGTAAGCAATGATGCCCGGTCTCTTTAATAATCAGTTATTAATAGTTACTAGTACCGTAGTATCTTTATTATTAAGTAATTGTACCCACACACGTCTCTTAGAAGAATAGTGCTTCTGTATCTTCTATAACAACTCATATTGCCCACATATCTCTGTTAATTAATAGTGCTCTGTATGTATTTTCAGCAGGTCTGTTTTTTGTTTTTTGAATTGATATTCCTCTCCCTCCTCACATTTCATGTCTGCCCCCCTTATCCCCCATCTCTCTCTCTTCCTCCCCCTGCTTTATGCCATCTGTGGCTCTCACCATCACCCTTTTTCCCTGTCTCTAGTTCTTTGCACAACTTCCCCCAATTTTTCTTCTCTTCTTGTCCCTTTCTCTCCTCCTTAGGTCCCTTTTTTCTCTTCCCTCCTCTTTCTTTTAATTAAGTGCAAGCAATGTCATGCTGGGTACACACTACGTCACCCGCCTTAGAATATATCATTCCAACATGGATGGGAAGGTTATATCATGTGGATCGTGTAGTTTGTAAGCCCAAATCGCGCTTGTCCATGGGTTATTCATCTCCTTGTTTCATTTGCTTATTCGTATAATAAGCATGAACTCTATCCATCTTCCTATAGTAGCTTACTCGCGTATGACTAGAGACTTCTGCAAAACCTCACCAGTGGAAAATAAGGCTACAAAAAGAGAGGGTTAGCGATATGGGGAAAAGGGGGAGGGAAAGTATACTTACCCGACCCCTTTTGGGATACCAACCATCGGAATGCCGCCATCGGTATTTTGAAAGGAGGCATCACGACAGCCGGCATATCATACCGATTCCATCTGCAGACTCAGAAAAAAACTGCACGGCAATGCTTCATCTATTGTACACATGGTGTCATGTGCAGCAGCGGCTCCTAGCCTCTTGGATGAGGGAGGTGCCACTGCCTGCACTGCACTAGTCCTCCTGAAAAGAGGAGACAGCCCGGGCTAGCTGGGTCCCTGCACCTTTACAATGGATCTGGTAGGCGTCGGGACTTGCACATGCGCACAAGAGGCGGTGGGACCATGCATGATTAAAACACCGACTTCTAGGGACTGTATCGGCTGCAGCCCCTAGAAGCCGGTTAGGGCAGTTCAGGAGACAGAGGTGTGGCTTCCCACTGGAAAGCAGCCCAGACTGGCAGTCCCAGAGGTAGAAAACACCTCTTCCTGGGACTGCCTGTCCTTTGTGTGATTGACAGCTCTTCCAGTAGGAAGTGCAGATGAGGTATATAACAAGTATATATCTAAAATCAGTTGGCTCCAGGTGTTGTTTGTCCCAATAAGCAGCTGTAAAAGGGGAGAGTCAATCCCCACATAAATAAAGGTAAAATAGGTGAAGGATACAGTGCTCAAACTAAACTTGAAAAAAATCTCTGCATTCAAATGGCATTGATCCTAATTACAGTGAATAATAAACCAAAGTCTTGGATGGAATGTAAAGTATACTGTATAATCATTTATTTGATAAAAATTAAGCTAAAAACATAATAGCAATAGAAAAATAGCACACCGTAATAATACAAATAATTACACATATAATAATGACAGCTTTAATGTACGACCTTACATCTATTAATGTAGGAGCTTTGGATCCAGCTCAAATTTGTGGATTATTTAGTAAATCCAGTATTCAAGTCAATCCTCCTTACCCAAAGTACCTGGCAGATGGAAATGTGAAGTAAAAATGAGAGGTACAATATGTCCAGCATAGGTAAGTATATTTACCAATCTGCGGTTGATGTTATGGGAGCGAAGAATGACAACTCCCATTGAAGTTGGTTCCCCTTGAAGCGTGGTCCGGGTGCTGGAACATCCAATGGAGGTACAAGGTAGATGTAGAATGTGCGCAGAGCTGATGATAGCAATAGGCAGGTGCACAGCTAGTCCACCAACGCGTTTTTGCTATGGAAGAGCCACAGCTTTTTCAAAGGTTTAATGCCATCCAAACTTTTGGTTTATTATGCTTTGTAATTAGGATCATTGCCACTTGAATGGAGAGACTTTCAAGTTTAGGTTAAGTGCTGTACCCATCCCTTCGTTTTCCCTTCCAGTCACAGTGTAGTCAGTGCAGTCACAGTGTTGTCAGTGCAGTCACAAATTGCAATCGGCTCCCTGAAGTGTTGCATTTTACTGGGGGGAGGAGGCTACAGCCCTTAGGTAAAATCTGCCACTGGTCATTTGTTTACAATAGATAAAGCATTTTTCCAAACCCAGAGAGTGATGTGCTGTTTTTTTCTGCGTCTGCAGATATACCATTTTAAAGTCGGTGTGTGTGTGGTGTGCGCGGCTGCCTGGACAGCCGTCCACTGCTGCTGGCGTCCTCACCGCTCTCCCCACATCTCTGATACAGAGTTGTACGCATATTCCAGTCCCCATACACATGGGTTACTAATGGTCATCATTATCAGCGCAGACTTGTACCAGCCTATGCTTGGTGCAAATGATACGCTGGAAACGGGCATATTCATGCTTACGGCCTACACTGAATAGCTCACAGTTCCAGCAACAATTCCTCACTACCCTGTGTCTATTTTGGGACAACTCTGCATTGCCTGTAATTAGTGCCCTAAGCTCTGGAGCGTGTGCTTTGCGAAAACACTCAATATACGTCCTGCAAACGACCATAGGTTCAACCCTGCATGTTAAAGTGGCAATTATATGTGTGTGTTTATTATAGAAGTATTGGTTCCACTGATTATGCAACACCTTACACATTTACAGGTATTCCGCACAGGGAGCAATGTATGACACTGACATTACTGAAGGGAAAATCAAGTTCTAGGTCAGGCATTGCAGAGACATAAGAGAAGAGGTCACTGCCCCGACAAGCTTATTCTAATTGGGTGTATAGGAAATGGACAGAAGCAGTAGCTGATAATTTAGTGCCTGATTCACTACGTACAGAGCAGAGGTCATAATCTCATGTTACTGTTCCATGGCAAGTGCTGGGTGATGTGTAGGGAGGATGATGGGCAGATATTGAAGGTATTTCTTACCAATGTGCCTTAAAAAGGCTATTAACTATGTTCATTTTAAAGTTTGTACATCTGAATTAATGTATCCGTTTTAGAGCCACAGATATTTTGGCTGAAGGTCGCATGTTTTATTCAATATAAGAAAAAGTTACACTCATATAATACATACAAGGTAGAAGCTATTCAAAAACTCATATCTCATTTAGCTAAAATGCTGCAAATTTGCATTTCCACTGCATCCTGGCAGCACAGATCTGACCCTGGGATAAGTGCAGAGCAATCACTACGCTATTTTGTACAACATAAATGTGTTGTAATAACCACCCTCGGGATCTCCAGATGAAGTTTTCCACTTAATGCATTAAAAGGCGACAAACAGCAATAGAATATTCCTCCTTCATTATTATTATTTTATTTTTTTCAATCCAAAGCAGGAAAAGACTGTATTGATCAAAAAAGAAAAAGTTCAAAAGAAACCAGTGTCAATAGGAATCGTTTATTTTCTATTGTGACTAATTTCAGGCAATTTACAATAATTACAGGCTTTGTGTATTGCATTGCCATTTAGAAACACTGCTGAATATATTTCATCTTTGTGTTTTCCTGAACAATCCCATGGCTGATCAATTTATTTATTGCTGTGAACTTGGGGCACACTTTGTATATTGCATAAATCAAGCTAGATGGCCACTCTGCACTAGTTACCATTCATAGTGTAAATTAAATCAGCTTTAATCTAATAGAAGCTGGCAGCTACAGACAAGATACAGGTGGCTTGGAAAGATTAATATTGATGCTGCAATTGCAGCCTTTCTATATGCACCTGTACCTGAACAGTATTTTTCCGGAATTATTGATACAAATTATTATTTCTACTTCAGGGTCCATAGGGTATCCACAGGATACCTTGGGGTATAGGTGATGACGTCAGTCTTCAGGCACCACAGAGTTAAAGTTTTCAGCCTCCCAGGATGCATCTGGGTCCCTCTCCTATACCCCGCCCCCGGGCCAAGGCATCTCAGTTTCGTCGGTGCCTGGCCGGAGTCGGAGGCACTGTGCAGAGGGGGGCTATGAAGAGCCCCTGAAGTTTCTTTTAAAGGCAGCGCTGGCTGCACATCTGGGAGTACAGCATGGACAGTCAGTACTGACGTCCATGCCGTCTCCCCTACACCCCGCCGGTACCAGAACGCCGGTACTGATCCGGGGATGCTGGTAGACATCTTGGGTCACGGCTAGCGGTGTCCCCAGATGTTTTGGACCATGGCCGGATCCAAGGGGATGCAGGTAAGCAGCGGGGTCCCGCGGTGGGTACCTGCTGGTCACATGGTCCTGAGTCCCCAGGCAGGGGGCTCCCTGGGGACTGGCTGCAGCGTGGAGCCAGGCGACCAACCTGCGCTTCCACTACCCCCTGGGACAGCGGGCCGCTGCTGAGCGGCATGCGCTGCGGCGTCCCAGGGGTTAAATGCATGCCAGGGGAGCGCGCTTTCCCTGTCTCACAGCCGGCGCCTCCCCTGCTGCACACAGCGTCTCTGCTCTGCCTGATTGGCCACAGTGTGTCAGCTGTCCTCCCCAGGCCGGCCTCCTTCATCTTCTGCTCCTCGGTGGCCATCTTTAAAGCATGGTGAACACTGCTGGAAGCCTGTGAGCGGTGGCATTGCGGTCTGGGTCCCCCAGCATACCTCTCCTCTGTTTGTCACAGGTCAGTGTATGCAGCGCTGAGTCCTACCAGCCTGAGGGTCTGAGTAGTTGAGAATCAGCGCTAATAGTGCAGGGATTTGTTTCTTCTGCATTGTATGTGACTGAACTGCTAGCCTGCTGTCTGTACTTTCACTTTCTACTGTCAGCTTTATTACTGTCCCTGATCTTGCTCTGCTCAAAGCCCTTGCGGTGCGCGGTGTGCAGGGTGTTATTCACACTATACCAATACGTATAGGTGTGAGTGTCACATACTTATCATCATGTCTGAGACTGATTTTCCTCTCCAGCTCATGTGTACTAAATGTAAGGTACCAATAGCGGAGGGAGAGGGTAACGCGGAGGGGTTATGCCCCCAGTGCCTGGCACGGTCACGGTCCCGGTACAGGAACCTCCCTGGGCTTGTTTCGCTAAGGCGCTTACAACCCTTGTGGGCCAGCTAGCTCCGCCACCTGCGTTTACCCAGACGGGTTTGTCCCAGCAGTCAGTGGTGTCGTCACCCATGCGGGAGTTCCCGAGACAATTGATGGTACCCCACAGTCTCCCTGTCCCTTCCCAGGTTTCTCCGGAGCCTGCGTGGGTTAATACTCTTAACTACATCGGTTCAGCATTTGTCCGATGTTTTACAGGGGGAGTCTGTGTTGCGGCCTCATAACGGCCGGTGGCGTCTTTATCTGCTCCTTATGGGGATGACAATGAGACGTCAGATCATGGGGAGATTCTGGATCTATCTGACCAAGAACCTCTCCGTACCAAAGAGCCGGACGCTAAGTCCAAGGTGTATATCCCTGGTCTTATTCGAGCGGTCCGCTCGGCTTTAGTTATTGAGGATATTGATCCTTTGGTGGCCACATTCATATATGCCTTTTTAAGGATATTAAGGGTGAGGCTACGGTGTTCCCTCTTTCTGATCAATTAGTGGATCATTTAGAGGAGGCGTGGAAAAATCCAGGTAAACGGTTTCAGCCCCAGAGACGCTTAGCCGTGGCTTATCCGTTTGCGGTCAATTATTTTTCTAAGCGGGAATCCCCTACGCAAGTGGATTCACATGTCTCACGCCTAGTCAAAAGTGCCACATTGCCTATGCCTTCGATGTCATCCTTGAAGGATGTCACTGACCGCAAGGTGGAGATCTGCCTCAAAGCCGTTTATTCCCTTGCAGGGAAGCATCCAGACCGGCTCTGGCCGTGTGTTGGGTAGCCAGAGCTATGGAGCGCTGGGCGGATAATTTGGAGGCGTCTTTGGACTCTGACTGTTCGGCTGAACAGACCGAGTTGGTGGGCAATCTCCGAGACTCGGCCACTTACATTAATGAAGCGGCCTTAGATATTTGTATGCTCACCTCTAGGATCTCCTCTGCAGCCGTGGCTGCTCGTCGCACCTTATGGTTGCGTTCTTGGAAAGCGGACGCGGATTCCAAAAAGGGATTAGAAGGTCTGGACAGGTACTATTTGGTCCAGATCTGGACAAAATTGTAGTTACGTTGGCAGCAGCAAAATCTGCATGTCTTCTGTCTGCTACGATTCTTTCTAGTGCTGGTGGGTCGTCCTTTTGGCCTCACAGGGCCCAAGGTAGGCCTAAAGTACAGTCCTGTCCACGGCAGGCTGGGGCCAAGAAATTGTCCAAGCCCAAGAATCAGGTCTGGAGTACCAGATGTCCGGCTCCTAGGTCAGATAACAAACCTGCGGCCTGACGGTCCAGGCCTCCTTTTGGGGGACCCCAAAGTGGGGGGCGCCTGCTTCAGTTCGCCCGGTGCTGGTCGCAGTGCATGTTCCAATTTCCCAGAGGGGCCTGGGTTTCTATTCCATTTTATTTTTGGTGCAGAAACCCAATGGGTCTTACCGTTCAATACTAAACCTAAAGGCCCTCAGCAAGTCCTTGAGGGTGCCTCTGTTTCGGATGGAGACCCTGCGGTCCATTATTCTGGGGACTACATGGTGTCATTGGACATCCAGGACGCTTACCTGCATGTCCCTATTTTTTTGCGCCATCAGCAGTTCCTCAGATTGGCAATCTGCAACGAACATTTCCAGTTCCAGGCACTGCCTTTTGGCCTGGTGACTGCTCCACGGGTATTCACCAAGGTCATGGCGGTCATGGCGGCTCTCCTGCGGACGCAGGGAGTCCGACTGTTGCCTTATCTGGACGACCTCCTGTTGATAGCGGGGTCTCCAGAGTTTCTTTTACACCATCTGGATCTGACGATTGCGGTACTGCAACGTCACGGCTGGTTGACAAACTGGCAGAGGTCCACTCTCACCCCGTCTCAGAGGATCCTGCACCTCGGGGCCTTATTGGACTCCAGGCAGCAGTGGATCTTTGTGACGGAGGAAAAGATCCTTGCTTTGTAGTTGAGGGTGCGCAGTTGTCTGCAGTGTCGTCGAGTGTCGACACACTTGGCAAAGAGATTATTGGGCTCAATGGTGTCGGTATTCGACATGGTGGAGTACGCCCAATTTCACTCCAAACCTCTGCTGCTATTGATCCGGTCCAGATGGAATGGATTGCCTCAGTGTCTCAAGTCCCAGACGATGGGGCTCACTCCGGATGTTCGCCTGTCTCTAACCTGGTGTTTGCAGACGCCCGTTCTGGGTGGCGAACTGGGTCCTGTTAACAACGGACGCCAGTCTCCGGTGCTGGGGAGCTGTCACGGGTCCACACTTGTTTCAGGGCAGGTGGACTCGGGCGGTAGCGGAGCTTCCAATAAACATTCTGGAGCTCCATGCGGTGTCAAGAGCTCTCCAGCGGGCACAGCCGGTTCTCCAGGGTCACCCTGTGCAGGTCCCGTCGGACAACGCCACCACGGTGGCCTATTTAAACCAGCAAGGAGGAACCGGGAGAGTGGTCTTTATACCAGGACGTCTTTCGGAGTCTGGTGGACAAGTGGGGTCTTCCAGAGATAGACCTCATGGCGTCCCGGCACAACAACAAGTTGCCGGTGTACGGGTCTCGAACATGAGACGAAAAGGCGTCTCTGGTGTATGCCCTGTCCGTCTAGTAGATGTTCCAGTTTGCCTACCTTTTCCCTCCGTTTTCCCTTCTTCCGCGGGTATTACGGAAATTCAAATCAAGAAGGAGGTACGCTACTGTTGATAGCTTCCGAGTGGCCCAGACGGCACTGGTTCTCCGACCTCCAGAGTCTGTCAGTAGACGTTCCTCTGAGGTTACCATTACGACCGAATCTGCTATCATAGGGTCCTTGTCTTCACCCGGACCTGACTCGGTGTGGCTGTTGAAACGGTCATGCTAAGGTCCAGAGGGTTTTTCTAGCTCCGTGGTGCAAACCATACTAAGAGCTTGTAAACCTTCCTCGGCAAGAATCTACCATCGTGTGTGGCATACTTTCTTCCGGTGATGTAGACCTAGAGGTTATTCCCTTAGGGAGTTCCGCCTGTCTAGGGTGTTGGCTTTCCTACAGGCTGGACTGGATCATGGGCTTCGCATGGCTTCTCTGAAAGTGCAGGTGTCTGCCCTGTCAGTCTGGTTTCATCGTAGGATTGCTGCGCTCTCTGATGTGCACACCTTTATGCGAGGTGTTCTTCGCATTCAGCCACCTTTTGTTCCACCGGTGGCGCCTTGGAATTGGGCTGTGGTCCTGAGAGTTCTCTAGGGACCGCCGTTTGAACCACTGGACTCAGTGGACTTTAAATGGCTTACAGCTGAAACCATATTCCTTCTGGCCATTGCCTCGGCCAGACGGATGTCGGATTTAGGGGTTCTCTCTTGTAGACCCCCTTTTCTGAATTTTCATAGGAATAGGGCGGTGCTTCGCACTCGTCCGGGATTCCTTCCCGAAGTGGTATCCAGTTTTCACATCAATGAAGAAATTGTTGTGCCGGCTTTCAATTCACCTGGACTTTCAGTGGGTGACGCCACTTGGGATGTTCTGCGGGCATTGAGAATTTATGTTGATCGCACTTCTTCTTTTAGGAAGTCGGACGCCTTGTTTGTCCTCTATGGCTTCCGTAAAAAGGGTTGGCCTGCTTCAAAGTAGACTTTGGCAGGCTGGATTCATATGGCAATTTCAGAAGCTTATCTTCATGAAGGTCTTCCAGTTCCCTCCTTGGTGAGGGCTCATTCCACTAGGTCTGTGGGTCCTTCGTTTGCAGCTAGACGTGGTGCCTCTGCAGTTCAGATCTGCAAGGCTGCTACGTAGTCTTCTGTCAATACCTTTGTGAGGTATTACGCTTTTGACATCTTTGCCTCTCAGGATGCTTCCTTCGGGCGGCGGATTCTCCTCTCAGCACAGGAGCGTCCCCACCCTTAAAGGATACTGCTTTGGGACATCCCCAAGGTATCCTGTGGATACCCTATGGACCCTGAAGTAGAAAATATGAGATATGGTAAGAACTTACCCTTGTTATCTCTATTTCTACGAAGTCCATAGGGTTCCACAGGACTCCCGCCCTGTCGCACCTGTACTGCAGATGGGCTTTATTCTGGTCACCGTTTTTTTCCGTTTCCCTATGGTGAGAATGTGATTCATGTGAGTGTCCAGATTTTTTTCTTCTCTCTCTTTCTTCTCCTCCTCCGGCCTATGGCTTGTGACGTAACTGAGATGCCTTGGCCCGGGGGCGGGGTATAGGAGAGGGACCCAGATGCATCCTGGGAGGCTGAAAACTTTAACTCTGTGGTGCCTGAAGACTGACGTTATCACCTATACCCCAAGGTATCCTGTGGAACCCTATGGACTTCGTAGAAATAGAGATAACAAGGGTAAGTTCTTACCATATCTCATATTTTTTATTTATTTTTTAACTCGGCAACATACAGAATATGTATATAGAATTTGTAATTTGCCCTTAAGCAATATTATCCTATTTGAAGCCTGGATTAAACTCCTAGAATTGGCTACAAAATATACTGGGCTGTTTACTGTAGTTGGTGTGACTAATGAGAGGTGGTATTGCAGACTATTTACTGCATGTTCTGTAATGTTTAAAGTTGTTTCTCTATCATGTCCTGCCCTATTTACTGGTTCTCTGACATAGGATGACTTTGCTATTTATACGGAGCCCATTGTCAGCTGTTATGTTTTCAGCCTTCCAGCCATACTATCAAATTTACAAAACAATTAAGCTCATCGCTCTAAACATTTGTAGAAAGTCCATGCATGTCGGCAACTGGTAGGTACAGTAAGTCAGGGGGAAGGAGACACGAGTGGGATACAAAAGGTTGACAATAGATTGGTCGACACCAAAAAGTCATCATGACAAAAGTTAGACAGTACAAAAGGTCGACACAGACATGGTTGACACTTTTTTCTAACCCTAACCCTCCCCTTTGTGCTAACCCTCACCTTCCCTCCTAGTGCCTAATGCTCCTGTAAATGCATAACCCCAAAAATAAAAATGTGTCGATCGTTTCTGTTTACCTTATCCATGTCTACCTTTTGAACCTATCGGCCTCTGTACTGTCTACCTTTTGTCATAGCGACCTTTTTCCATGTCGACATTCTGGTGTCAACCAAATCTTTGTCGACCTAGAGACACAACATGGGAAGGTTTGTTCTCATTTGTTAACCCATTTAACAGGCACAAAACAGCTGTGATGTAACACAAAACCCTCTTTGGTACCTCCTTTTAGTGTTTTCGGAGGAGCAGGAGGATGGGAGTAGTTGTGTGTAGGTGGTCCTTGCTAAGTGTGGAGCAGATATATCAGTTACTGTACTGTATCTTAGTTTAGAACTGATAAAAGGGATTTGGTTTTGCATAGAGAGCAGTGAAATGAGATAACTGTAATAGGGGGATTATTTTAAGGGACTTTTTTCTTGCACCAGCACTAAACTGGCAGAGATTGTGTCTATTACTTATAACTGGAAAATCGCATTTCAATTCTTTGTTGAGACAAAACACTTCTGATATCTTACTTCTGAAGGAAGTGCATTGAACAACATTTCCACTAATATCAGGTAAAGAGTAATATGGACTCTGTAAACAGCAGGGTCTTCAAATAAGCTGTCTTTTATTATAACGTGTACCCGTATTACTTGATTCTTATCAAGTGGTTTGCTAAGAGACCTAGGCCCGTATTCAATTAGAAGCGAAAAGTCTTGGCGATACTTTTTCGCCAATGACGTCATTTTCACCGTTTTCAACTTATCTCCATATTCAATTTGTCCGACTTTTTGCCAGTGCGAAAAGTTTGCGCCTTGTAACCAGCGGAAAAGATTCGCCAATGAATACCTGGCAGAAAAAAGTGCAGAATTGGGGTTTTGGGGTGCAAACTTCCAAAAACCACCCTGCACCCCCTTGGACAGTTTTCCAAAGGTATTCTGTGTTAAAAAAGTTTTAAAAAGTACCACAGGACACCCCAAAAAAGGTACTTTCATTTTGGGGGCGAAAAAAAAAAGTTGGGGGACAAACTTCTAAACTAGCGAAATAGAGTCGGGGGGGGGGGTCCCAATTATGCCCCAGGTGTTTTTTTTTTATTGAAGGTGGTTGCGGCAAGTGGATTTTTCACAATTTTTAAAACTACACATTAGCTACTTTAAAATATGCTTGCACCCATTTTCATGTACCCCAAATTTAGTGGGACTACTCACTTTAAAAAACAAAACAAAAAAAAACAAACTTGCTACATGCTATTCTTCACCAATTTTTAAGAGATGCAAAATAGCACCTATGATCCCCCATGTCAGTGCATCTACTGGTTGGTGTCAGGCTGATTTCCACAAAGCTGAAATAACTTTTTGCCGATTTCAGTTTCGCTGGGTCCCGTTTTCGATTTGGAATTGAATACGGGGATAAGCGGGGACGAGCACGATACTTTTTCGCACCCAAAACCAGCGATGACAGCGAAACGTCCGGCAACTGACTTTTCGCAGCTAGTTCAATACGAGCCCTAATTGGATAACAGAGTAGCATGACAGGCGGATCAGTAGGGACTGTGGTGCCAACAATCCCCCCTAACAGGAATTAAACTGTATTCCAAAAAGTGAACAGCTGAGGATATTTCCACTGAATGTGAATAAAGGTACCAATACAACTGAGTTGCCGAAGAAGTAGAGTATACAGATGTGTCCACATTCAACTATCCACTGTGCGCTACAAGTCGCGTTACATATAATGCCTGAGCGCCGTTCGACTCTGTAGCATTGAGCGTCTGTTTGTGCGACTTTTCTCTTTATAATGCATCTTATTTGCAAAGTGAGTAGGACGCACACATAACTTCTGCTGATTAAATTGATATGCAGCGTGTCTATATTCTATGTGCGAATGTGGCTGTATCTGCATGCGAAAGGTCACATTTCAGTATCAGCGGCTGTGACACTAACATAGCGTTTCGCATGCAGATACACCCGCAGTTGCACACAGAGAACATAGGTATGCTGCATATCATTTTATTCAGCAGAAACGGCTTGTGCTAGCTATTCGCATCACTGTGTGAATAAAGACACATTTGAAGGGAAAAAATTCCACGAAAAGACACTTGGCACTACCGAGTCACGCCACGGCATGATGCAACTAGAAGGGCTGTTTAACACACAAGGAGGCTAGATTTATGATGACACATCTGTATCTGGTGTAACTTGAAGGGAACCAAGTACCATCACATATAGATCGTAAAGGCATTTTCCTTCAGGGAAGTACTTACACTGTCTTATAAGCGACCAATCCTCGTGACCTCATGCTGTTTGTTGAATATAATGTACTATGTCCTATCCTCTTATTCTGTATTCCTATACCTGAGGAAATTGTTTTCAACTGTTGTGTTCCTCTGGTGGAATTATATTGGGAGCACCCCTGTATTGTGTTATATAAGCGTGCTTTTCATTTATTTTGGTAAGAGGCCAAAGCTCTTGTGGTGTTTCACAATTCTACTGCAGTAGAGGTGCCCTTCTTTTTTCTAGTTCGCTGGATCACAACAAGGTCTGTTGTATAGGTTAAAACAGAAAAAATGCCCTCCGCACACTGCAATGAGCCAGCAAAAGAGACCTCTACATCCTGCATGCAGACTTGCCTACTTTTGAAAAAGCATTTCAGGGAGACTGTGAAAGCAGCACCTTATTAGTTTGGCGATAAAGTGGGCGTGTACTGCTACATCTGAGAGGCGTGTCATAATACTGACTTACATCCACATGTAAATGAGCTCCAAAGCAGTTAGTAAGATCTACTTGTAGATGATAACACACTGATACTTATCAGTAAATGTATGTAGCCATAGGGATCATTGTGCCTTATACCAATTCAGGGAAATTATAATGATCCCATTTGAATGTATCTATCTCTGTTGTTGTTTTTTCAACATAACAGCTATATAATAGGGGCAATGTGCAATCAGGGAGATTGCTAGACTATTCAGGGAGATTACTACTATTTCAGGGAGTCTCCCAGAGAGTTGGCGAGTGTGCCTACATGACATACTTACTTACTTTTTATTTTCTCCTCCCCGAGAGAAATCCGGGGAGGAGAAGCAGGTGGGTTGCTATGGGGGCGGGGCCTGATGGTACATGTCATTAAGCCCTGCCCTTTCATGGTAAATTGCCACGATTGGCTTAAATGTAAATAGGGGGTGGGGCTAAAGATGTGATGGAAGTGGGCATAATGCTGGAGAAATGCCTACTCTACTGGGGGTGTGGGGCGTTACCTGAAAAATCGGGAGCCTCCCGTGACTTCGGGAGAGTAGGCATGTATGGTACATTGTAGTAGCAATGCAGAGATCTCCATTGTCATTGCAAGGTGTGCTCGGGGAATGTTTTTTATTTGTTCATGTCTAGATTAGCTCCACCCTTACAGGCACATATGATGGGACAATAGATTGATTGAGCAACTACCATTCTGTGCATCTCTGTTGTGCACTTCTGTGATTTATCATCATGAAAGTGTCTCCAGATTTTCACGCAGCGCCACGGTGTAAACACGTAACCCTAGCAGATAAAATTCAGCACTGTGCACTACTATTACTATCACTAGTGATATCCTAACCTAGGCTTACTATAGGAAGGACAGTGACTCTGCGGAGGTAGTGATGACAGGGAACGATACTGTTGTATGTCTGTAATCGCCGTTCTAATAATTCTTGTGGGATGCAGACATACATCTCATATGTGTGTGTTCTTCTTATGTTTTTTTTTGTAGGGGCACAATATGATGGAATTTTTTCTTCCCAGGTGTGTAATATATTCATTTCTAATTAGTTCTTAGTACACAATGCAGTATACAAAGAGCAGCTGTATGGTGTGGTGTCACCTTGGTATTGTGCACATACGGTATTTGCTAAAACAGCGGCTGCATATTGAATATTGTTCTTCTGTACGTGCACAGTCCACTGCTCACAGGCTCAGCTTCCTCATTTATTTGGAACCGCATTCTCCGACACAACTATGAATTAGGTGACTGCTCCTAAAACCTATTCTCTTTTATTTGAATGTTCCTTTATCTGATAACAACATTGTTGTGCCAGTGAAAACATTTGATGTGTTCTGGTTACAGACTGCTCTTTGCTCGCTGTGGAGTTTAGCAAGATTGTATTTTAGCACCTTAGGGTAATGATTACATGAAGAAATTAATTTACTCAGCTTGCACCTCACTCTGTAATGTACTAATTGATTTTTTGTGGGGTATAGTCAATAAATACTTACTGCATTCATCAAAATATGGTTCACACGACAATATCTTGGTCCACTAAGGTGTAGCGCTTGGCATAACCCCCTTCGTTTATAACAATGTCTTGAAGCGAATCAGGGGAAAAGTGTATTCATCAAACTGTGAAATAGAGAACATATCACTATATATTGAAAAGGGAAAGCCAACAAAATACCTGCAATTACGGGCCTGATTCAGAGCTGGACGCAGATCGAGCGATTGTTTGCCATCGCACATGTGTATAAGCTGCACTGCTCGTGCGCAGCAATCGCATTGCGACTACGGACGCACAGAGGAATCCATCGCAAAGTGAGTGCCAGGCTGCCAGCGTTTGGGGGTGGCTTGAAAAACGCAGGCATGTCTGTCTGTTTGAACGCAGTTTCATGGGCGTGCATGAATTAGTCCATGTGATCTTCTCTGCATGTCAGGAGAGCACCCAAAGCTGCGGCAGATAAAACTGCCGCAAGGGAAAGATGGCTGCTAGATGTGTGTCAATGTTACAGATATTTACGCACTTAAGCGACCACGTATGGATATGAGAAGGCAGCAGTTCGCGTCCAGCATTGCATCCATTAGCATACTTATACTGCGTGTTAGTAGTGCAATTGATGTGATTTATTTTAGTTTCGCAAAAACATTTAATAATGTTAGACATAAATGTGTAGTACGTATTATGAGTGTACAAGGGGAAGTATGTCAACGGCTTAAAAGTTATTATAGAAGACCAAGGGCAGATACATGTCGGAATACCTTCTTACAGGGCTAAAGTTATTAGGAGGGTAACACAGGGTATTGGACACTTTTCTTCTAGTTCTTTATATCTTGCTATAAAACTGAGTTGTCCATATTCACTGATAACACTAAGCTAGGTAGAGACAGTAACACAGAGCAGGATGGTAACTTGCGGCAGAGAGATCTAAGCGGAATGGCAAATAAAAGTTAGTGCAGAACACTATTGAGGTTTTACATCTAGGCCATGGTAATAGCTTTACTAATTACACATTGAGTGGAATAAAACCAGGGAACAGGTGGGATACGTTTAGGAAGCCGGCGGCCGCAGTACCGGCCGGCTTCCCGAATCCTCAATCCCGGCTAGGGTTAAATGACAGGCGTCTAAAATCTAGACGCCTGTCATTTTCCCGACACGAGCGGACAGCCGCGGGGGGGAGGGTTAGGTTTAGGGCACCCTGGGTGGACATAGGGTTAGGCACCCCCCGGGAGGGTTAGGGTTTGGCACCCCCGGGGGAGACTTAGGGTTAGGCCCCCCCGGGGGACTTAGGTTTAAGCAGCGGGGAAGGGGGGGTTAGGGTTAGGCACTTGGGGGGGAGGTTAGGGATAGGCACCCCTAATGAGGGTTAGGGGGGTTGGTTAGGTTAGTAAGTACTTACCTTAGGGACGTTCAGGATTTCCAGCGCTGTCGGGCTTCCGCTGCCGGGCTCTGCTCTTTTGTCGGGCTGCTGCTGCCGCCGGGAAACGAACTGACGGCCATGCGGCAGCCGGCATTTCATACCTAATGCGAACAGGTCTTTGGAATACTTGTTGACAATACTTATTATTGTTTATCTATAACACCATTATTATATGTATTGCTGCACAGAGAATATTCACAGCAGCTGACAAAATGCTAATTATATCCTGAGATGCATAAAAAAATGGGGATAAATGCATATGATGTACTGATGGACACGTAATAGTATACATTGTAATAGTCAGTATTCAAACCACATTTTATTTGTATTAGTTTATTGAGCAAATTTTCAAATATACAGAGAAAATAGAACAGTAGAATAGAATAGAATGTATGCGCAATACTATACAGATCATAACAAAAAAGTAAAAACATTAGTAGACAATAAACTCAGGATGTATCCATGAAATTGATTACAGTGAGTAAAAATGGGGGAGTAAAAGAAAAAAGAGGGAGAAGAGGAAGAGTGTTGAGAGAAGTGAAGGGGAGCGAGTCGGGGGGGGGAGGATTAGTAGTTGTAGGAAAGGTGATCAAAACGATACTAACTGAGACCGGGAATGGGAGAATTTTGATAGGAGTACCAAGGGCTCCAAATGGATTTGAACTCCCGAACTGTATCATTCTGCAGACTCGTAATATATTCCATTTTCACTACAAACCATATTCTGTTCATAAGTTCCTGTCGGCTGGGAGTGCCCGGCACTTTCCAATTACGGGCTATCTGATACCTGGCTGCGGATGATATATGGAGAACTACTTTGTTGGAGGCATTGGACACCTAGTCAATCGGAGCGCAGAGAAGGAGATTTGCCGGGGTGAAAGATGGTGGAGGGCTGATAAGTTGGGTGCGAATCATGTTCCAAAATGGGATAATAAATGTGAAAACATTTTCCTATATGACCACATCATCTCCAGCATAGATTAGAGGAGTTACGATATATCTGATGAAGACGTTCAGGTACCAAGTACCACCTGGTATACACCTTATAGGAGTTTTCAAGGATGGCCACACTGATAGAGCACTTTGATACCGCTAGACGTATGGCGTTCCAAACTTCCTCTCCGAGAGATAAGCCCAGATCTGATTCCCAGGCCTGTTCGTGTATCTCGAGGGGAAGAGACTCTAATGTCAGTATCGAGTGATATATAGAGGAAATGGCCCCCTTGTTATTAAATCTGTATATACATAATCTTTCAAATGGTGTGGGGTTGGGCAAAGATGGAGTAGAGGAAGATGAAGTGACAAAGTGACAGATTTTTAGGTATTGGTAATGTAGGGTGTTTGGGATCCCGTGTTTTTCTCTAATGTCAGCGAAGGATAGAGGGGGGGATGCACCCTAGACATGGTGAAACCTTGTGATACCAGCCGAGAGCCAAGGGCTAGCTGTAGCATTAGATAGGCCTAAAGGAAATGCAGGATTACTCCATATAGGAGTTAGAGGAGAAGGGTGTGATGAGAGATTGTTTTTTATTGAGCATGTCCCAGTTACTAAGTGTCAATGCAACAGTGGGAAATAGGAAGGAGGAGTTAGGTCTATGTTTATGAGGCAACCATGGCAAGTAAGAAATTGAATGGATATCTATAAGATCACTTTCCAGGTCCACCCAACGCTTAACATGTCTATGAGAATGCCACGTGGCCATCTGGCTCAGTTGGGTGGCATTATAGTAACGACTTAGAATGGGTAAACCCAGACCTCCATCCCATGAACGTTTGGCGAGTGTGTCATGACGAATCCGGGGTTTTTTATTGTCCCATACAAATTTTCAGAGTGTGGATTGAAGAGTATTAAGGGTGTGGAGAGGGATAGGCACAGGGAGTGTCTGGAAGAGGTATAGCAGTTCGGTAAGAACGTTCAATTTCACGGCATTGATACGCCCTATCCATGAGAGAAAGTATGTTTGCTATTGTTGTAGGTCTGTGTGGATTGATCTGATGAGGGGGAGATAATTGGTTTTATAGAGGGAATTTTAGGATTTTGTAATAAAGACCCCAAGGTATTTCAGAGAATCTCTTTTCCATATGAAATTGAAATTTGATTGTAACAACGTTTTTGTACTTCCAGAAAGATGGAGAGGGAGGGCCTCAGATTTATCGTGGTTGATTTTATACCCCGATAAAGAGCCATAGAGAGATAGTTCATGAAATAGATTGGGGAGGGATGTGAGTGGTCTTGTTAGCGTGAGGAGTATATCATCTGCAAATAAAGAGAGGGTATATTGGGATTGCTTAATTTTTATGCCAGCTATGTCAGGATTAGCCCTTATGCGGCAGGCGAGTGGCTCAATGATAAGGGCAATTATCAGGAGCGATAGAGGACACCCCTGTCTGGTCCCGTTGGTGATTGAGAATGAGTCTGAAAATAAACCGCCCGCTGAGACTGTGGCTGAGGGGTTGTTATAAAGGGTTTGAATGGCCTTCAGGAATTTTCCGTGAAAGCCGAAGCTGCGTAGTGTTTGGAACATACACGGCCAAGAGACCCTGTCGAAGGCTTTCTCCGCGTCCAGAGCAAGCACCAGTGAAGGAAGTTTGTGTGTATTAATATAATGAACTATATCTATTGTGCGTCTAGTATTGTCTAGTGCCTGCCTGGATGAAACAAAGCCCACCTGGTCGGGGTGGATTAGAGTGGGGAGGAGTGGATTCAGTCTGTTTGCAAGGACCTTGGAAAAAAGGTTGAGGTCAGTATTAAGCAATGAAATGGGACGGTAATTATATACTAATAAAGGATCCTTATTGAGTTTTGGGAGGACCGTAATAGTAGCTTTGGTCGTGTCTGGGTGGAAAAAGGCTCCTTCAAGGATATGGTTGAAAATCGCGGTTAAATGGGGTATCAGAGAGGATTGAAAGGTTTTGTAATAAGACATTGGAAACCCGTCCGGACCCGGCGCTTTTAGAGGATTTTTGCGTTTTAAGGGCTGATATGATTTCCTCGGCAGAGATAGGATCATTTAAAGCAGACGATGTTGCGGAGTTTATATGGGGAAGATTACAAGAAGTTAAATAGTCTTCGATTGAAGTGTCGGCAGGAGAAGGTAGAGGAGAATGTTCAGGGATATTATAGAGGTTTTCCTAATAGGATTTGAAAAGCGCGTTGATAGTGGTAGGGTTATAGTGAGGTGTGCCATGGTCATCTTTTAACACTGGAATCACGGTTCTGGCCTTTTGGGCTTTCAACCTATTGGCTAGTAGGGATTCTGCTTTGTTACTTTTTAATAGAATTTTTGGTTAAGCCAACGTAACGACTGTCCAGTTTTTTCCGCATGAAGAGCGTTAAGGCATGCTCTTGCGGAAGTCAGTTGGTTATATAGGGAACGGGAAGGAAGACTTTTATGAGAGGTTTCCAAACGGTGGACCTCATCAGTTTGAAAGGTCATTTGAGATCTACGCTCTTTGTTACAAAAAGAAGCATAGCTAATGATGTGCCCCCGAATGACTGCCTTATGTGCTTCCCACGCCAATGGGGTACAAGTGGAGTCTGTGGCGTTCAAAGAGAAATAGTCCTCGAGAGCATGCTTGAGTTTCTCTTGAAACTTTGGAATTTTTAATAGAGTTTCGTTGAGACGCCAAGGAGGTCGAGACGCGGGCACATCAAGGAAATCAAACAACGCTGTAATTATGGAAAGGTCAGACCAATGATTCGTAACAATGGAGGAATTAGAGAGGTGTTTGGATGCTAGTGTGCAACAGAGAAAAAGATCGATCCTTGAGTAGGATTGATGGGGAATTGAGAAAAAGGTATAGTCGCGGGGACGTAGGATGGAGAGCTCGCCAAGTATCAAAAAGGCCTGATTCTCGAAGACGTGTATTCAAAGATCTAGTGAGAGGGTAAGGTGGAAGGGGCGGGGGATTTGTCAAGTTCTTGATTAAGAATGGCATTGAAATCTCCTCCCACAAGGAGATTATATTTATTTATTATCCTATATTTATTTAATTTGGAAAAAAAGGAATTGAAAAATGATATCTGACCAGAGTTAGGAGCGTACACATTAGCTATTGTAAATTCCAAATTTCCTAATTTACCAGTTAATATGATGTACCTCCCGTCAGAATCTGTATGTACCGAATGTTGGGTAAAAGGAGCTTTCTTACTAATTAGTATCGCCACTCCACTGCGCTTCGATTGACCAGAAGAGTAGTATGCTGTAGGGAAGCGCTTAGAATGTAGAGAGGGGTGCAAACCAGCTTTAAAGTGAGTCTCTTGTTTCAAAACAATCCCGGCTTTGAGACTACGCAGAGATCGAAAAAGCAAGGAACGTTTCTGAGGGGTATTTAGTCCCTTAGCGTTTAGGGAAATGAAGGTTAGTGACATTTTGATGGGGTACGATCAGGAGGGTGGCTTAAAGTGAGAATGAGGGGTCCCCGACTCGCAGGGGGGCAGGGACAAAAAATTAGGTCAAAGTAGAGGAGATAATGGGGAAGGTTCCAGGTGGGAAATCCTCATGTCCAGCAGAGGAAGACGCAAGCGGTGGCTGGGACAATAAAGTCCAAGAAGGTAGCAGGGAGGGTAGTCCACGCTACCTACGGGGGATTACAAAATATGAACTTTAGGGCAGGAAATTGCTGAGTAGCAAGAATGTTGGTCAAGAGTAGGGGATGGAAGTGTCAGAGAGTCATAACCCTCCAGTGGTGGTCATATAGTAAAAGAGAGAAAAATATAAAGGCTTAATAGAAATCGTAAGTATGTCACTGTAAGTAATGGGTGGGGGAGGGGAGGAAGATGGGGTTTAGAGAGGCCCAAAGGGGGATGGGCCTTGAGAATATGAGAAGAATCATTAGGGACATGTATAACATCAAACCAATTACATAAACAGTATTAGAAAGTCAGTTGAAAATCACAAAGGATATATTAATAGTGAATCAATATTACGAGAAGGTAACCCATGTGAAACATACTAACAGCTGTAAAATTATAAGAAATATCGAAGTCAACACAAACTCCTGAGGACGTAGCTCCATTAATTGGAGATACGACCAAATAGTGATACAGTAAAACAATAAGAATAACCACACATATCAGGAAATAAAATAACATGAATATTGAAAAGGATATCAATTGATCATTGGGGTAGAGCGAGGGCGATAAATGGGGTACCCAGTAGTAGATGGGGACTATCATTTGTTAGAAAGTCAAATCTCAGATATGTGGGATTCCCATAGATCGTAGGTTAGGATTGATTGGATGGAGGGACATTAGACTTCCTTAATTAGTCGCTGAAGTGTTAGGGGAAGGGCCGGAGTCCTCTAAATGGGAAAGAAAGTCCTTGCCTTTCCTGGGATCTCTAATGACAACTGTTTTACTGTTGAAATTGATCAGCAGTTTGAAGGGGAAGCCCCAACGGTAGCGGATTCCTCGTGCACGTAGTGCACTTGTCAGGTCTCTGAGCTCCCGGCGTTTAATGATCGTGAGAGGGGCTAGGTCTTGAAAGAACTGAAGCTTGATATTGTTATATAGAATATGAGGTTTATTGCATGTCGGGGCGTGGACTCTTTCTTTATCCTTGAAACTGAGAAAACGCATAATTACATCCCTTGGTGGTTCGCCATCTCAAGATTTTGGTCTAAGGGCTCGGTGGGCTCTTTCCAATGGAAGTTGGCGAGAGCCTAGATCAGGGAGGATAAAGGTGAAAATTTTGTGAAGATAAGTGTCTAGGTCGTCTGGGAAAACAGATAAGGGAATATTCCGGATGCGAAGGTTGTTTCGTCTTTCTCGTTTCCGAGCCTGCACATCCCCCTAATATATATATATATATATATATATATATATATATATATATGTCACTAGCTATTGTGTATGTGTTTATTTTCTTGTCTGTTCCTCCACCTTCTCTTGTCTCCCTCTTTCCTTCTGTCTTCCAATATTCTTCCCCTTTTCCACTATGTTCCTCCCAATTTTTTCCCATTCCCTCTGTCCGTCCCCATTTCCTCCCATCTCGTTCTGTCCGTCCCCCTTTCTTCCCTTCTTGCCCTATATTTCCCCCTTTCCTCCTGTCTCCCTGTTTGTCCCCCTAATACATTACAATATATAATGCGATCTAGTAACAACTACTATAATAACTGTGCATATATTACAGTAGGTGTCGCTGGAGCAAGATACACAAATATATATATATTAAGATGTGTGTATATAATATAATGTGTGTATCTTGCTCCAGCGAAACCTATTGTAATATACGCACAGGATTGTTTAAGGGAGGGGGGCCCAAACCGGTGTCTTGCCTAGGGCCCCGTGAGGTCTAAATCCGGCTCTGTGTAGGCAATATGCATTTCTATAGTTGCACGTGTATTATTAGAGAAAATAAAGGTTGATTTGAGGAATTAATTTGCATAAATATTTAAAATAATTATATTTTTAATGTGAAAGTTGGAACCACCTTTTCTGCACTGTATGGGGGAGCCCCAAGTCATTTTTTCTTCAAATGTTCATTAAACCATACTTGCCAACCCTCCCGCTTCTTGCAGGAGGCTCCCGTTTTCTTAACAAGCCTCCCGCTCCCCCGCAAGACTTATAAAATCCCCCGCATTCCCCACAGCCTCGTTTGAAATCGGACTGCGCGTGCGCAAGTCCGCATGTGACAGAGGCCCGGGATACCATCCGACATCAGTATGTCAAATAGGCTAGCCGCGCACCGCGGGGTAGTGGGTTGCGTCGGCCGCCTCGCCCAAGAAGGAAGCAGAAGTGAGCAGAGCCTGAGTTGTCAGTGTGCAGGCAGAGACGAGAGGTGTTCTCTCCTGCTTCAGTGGTAGCAGCAGCGGCTACTTCTCTCCCCCCCTGTCTAAGTAAGTTATTAATACTATAGGTAGGAGTGTTTAGTGCTCGGGGTGGGGGGAAGGGGGTTTCCTTTGATGGGAGCTGCGCTGCTGGCAAAAATAACCGGGAGGAGCAGAGATGGGGAGGAGACAGGAGAGCAGTAGTGTAGTGTAGTAATAACAGGTGTCCAGATCGGGATTAAGGGGAGTGGAGGGGAGCACAGGGGATAAGTGCCCCGAGCCCCCCTCTATCGGGGCCCCTTGCCTCTGATTTTACAGTTGTGTAGTGCAAAAGTGCACTGTGTGCTGTAGGAAGTAAACAGTGAAGGGAAGAGGAAGGGAGAAGTCCGTGGAGGGGTAAGGGGGCGGCTTTACATGGACCCGTGTACAGCAGGATGCAATCAGCATGAGAGAGGAGAACTGCAGAGGGAGTAACAAGGAGGGGGACACTGTGTATAATTATGACTATATGTATGTGACAGTACAGTACATATGTATGTGTATTTGTGTGTGACAGTATGTATGTGTGTGTATGTGTGTGACAGTATAAGTGTAATTTATGTGCATATGTGTATGACTGTATATATCTATGTGTATAATTATGTGACTGTATGTGTGTGACAGTGTATATTTGTGCTATTGTATGTATATATATGACTGTGGGTGTGGGACTGTATGTATGTGTATTTATGAGGGACTGTATGTATGTGTATATATCTGGGACTGCATGTTATGTGTGGACTGTATGTATGTATATGACTGCATGTGTATACATGTGGGACTGTATGTATGTGTTATGTATGTGTGTGACTGTGTGTATAAGTGTGAGACTGTATTTACTGTATGCGCATTTTGTGTATGACTGTATATATCTATGTGTATAAGTGTGTGACTGTATGTGTGTGACATTGTATGTATATATATGACTGTGGGTCTGTATGTATGTGTATATATTTGGGACTGTATGTATGTGTATAAATGTGGGACTGCATGTATGTGTATATGTGTGGACTGTATTTATATGTATGACTGCATGTGTATACATGTGGGACTGTATGTATGTGTGGGACTACATGTATGTGTATATGTGTGGACTGTATATGTGTGACTGCACCCCCTATTCCCCCTTCCCACCAAGCATTATCCTGCCCCTCCATACCCCTCTACCGTGCCAGTGCTGCTATGTAGTACTACAGTTTTCACCTGTCACTGCAGGATACACCCTTGAGTGAAAAGATAGGCCCATAGGTGGCGCTAGATACTCCTTTTGGGTGGAGCATGACACGCCCCCTCAATGGCGCAGCACATTCTACTATCGAATATAATCTCCCTGAAACTAGTTTTCAAAAGTTGGCAAGTATGCATTAAACAGAGCTTTCATTTCTTAATTTCTACAATTACAATGATATGCACGTTAAGGGCTCCACAGTTTTGTTTTGAAAAACAATAGTTCACTTGCACGGATGGAATAACTTCCTGTGTCCCATTTCCTGTATCCATGGTAATCTTTTGTATCCTGTCTGGCTCAGCAAACCAGTGGGGAGTTAAGCGTTTCCTGCATAGTCAGTCTTAAAGAAGAAAAAAATCCCAAGTTACAGATTCTCTAATTTGCTGTTGATAAGTTATATAGACACACACACACACACACACACACACACATCAAACTGCAAGATCATTTCTAAAATGAACATCAGTCTTGGGGTAAGATAAATATATATTTTATTGCAACATGCTTTGTTTATTCATTAGTACGTTTTTAGAAGAGGAAATATATGGGTGTGTAGCTGACTTTGTTTTTTTCCCTTTAAAATCTGAAATGTTCCAGCAGATTGGGAAACTTATGCTATTGATACTGCTCTTTGTAAAAGAAACACGTATACTGAATCTGTGGGCAAAATTCATACTTTCTTATGTGTGTAGAACCCATATTCTATATTTTATGCCATTGTACTCACTGCCTTTGAGATAACTGGTGGTTTTGTCGTCTTCTGCACTTTATACATGCAAGGGCAGAATCTATCGAATTGTGCAAGCTACACTTTGATTTGTGTATAATTGCATTCAGTAGGCAGGCTATCTTTAGCGCTGTAATATCCGATGTACAGTACCCTGTATTTGCTCAGCGTGTTGTTTGTATAGAGGCACTTGCCAGTTGGCAATTACAGCCCCTGAAATATTATTAATGTTATTTCTTATTTATAAACTGCTGCTGGCATACTACACAGTGCTTTACACTAAGGGGATCAAGATACAAATAACCAAATAACATACAGTGACATGAAACAGAAGGTAAATATGGCCCTGCGCATGTGAGCTTGCAATCTAAGATGTGTGAGGGACACTTGATACATAAGCGGAATGACAATTGTAGCTGCTGTGGTTATTGGAAGGCAGCAGCTTTATCGGCTACCAATAATAAATCAGCTATTGTTGATTGGCAGTTCTGTGTAGCTTTTGGTGGTGTGTTATAGTGGGAAATAGGAGACGTGGTGGAAACACAAAACTTTAACCTGTCTTTATAAATCTTAAAACAGTCAACTGCTGTCAGTAATAACTGTCCAATATAATCAGTTGTTGGCAATACTCCTGCATACTTCTATAAAGTCAGTTAAAAGGGAGTATTACTTACCAAACTGTAAAGCTGTCTAAAGATTATCTGTCTAACCAGCCAACTAGTTGATTGGTTGGAATGAAAATCTGGTAACGTATGGGATTAAATGATGATCAGCAATTTGCTCATAAATGCCAGAAAACAGATGAAAATGGTCGTCAGACAAGTTTGTTAAATGTTTGATCGAAACAATTTGTTCAAACAACAGTTTTTGGCCATTTTCCGGCGTTTGGGAGCAAATTTCTGATTATCATTTGCTTTCATACCTTACCAGATTTTCTTTCCAACCAGTCAACTAGTTGGATGGTTGGATGTAAGTTGGTCTGGTGTGTGGCCAGCTTAAGAGTACTAGTTTTCCCAATCAATAGAGCGTGAAACTTTGTTATATTTTAACAAATCATTCATTTAAATGAATTCTTAATTCTTGACTATGTGTTTTGCTTTCTGCTAGCAAGAACAATTATGAGCAGCAAACAAAGGGACGTGAACAGATCTGAAATTGTTCTCAACCCACCGCAAGTGTTTCTGTGTGGCTTTGTGTGTATGTTACTTCTGCAGGAGCATGTCATTTGCTGTCCTACCATGTGCCATGTCTGCTCGGAGAAACAGGTTAACTGCCGTGGCTTGGGCCTAACCACCGTACCAAGGAACTTTCCCAAAACCACCACTCTCATATATTTGAGTGGCAATAACATTACAAACATAAACCCTAACGGACTCACAGAGCTAAAGGAGCTAGCCGTACTTTATTTGGACAATTCCAAAATTGTTTACATTCATCCTAAAGCATTTTCTTTCTTGAGAAAACTTTACTACCTGTACCTAAATGATAATTATATCCAGCATTTAGATGCTGGCATATTCGATGCACTCCTGGATCTTCAATATTTGCACCTACAACAGAATCACATCTATTTCCTTGCTCAGGGATTGTTTAAACATCTTAAATCTGTCCGGCACTTAGCACTTCAAAAAAATAGACTGTGCGTTCTTGGTAGCGATATATTTTTGGGGATGGTTAGCCTCAATACTCTAAATTTAGCTAACAACAATATCACACGGATATCTGACTCTGCATTGCATCACCTAGAAAACTTAGAAAATCTATACCTTGAAGGCAACTGTTTAATGCAAGTCCCATCCAATGCTCTGGGATTGCTGAAAGGTCTCAAAAGACTTTCCCTGTCGAATAATCAAATAGAATCAATACACAATTTTGCTTTCAGAGGACTTAACTCTTTGCAGTATTTGTTTTTAGAGAACGCAAACATCCATACAATCAGTGACAAGTCTTTTGTTGGGCTGAATAATCTCAAGCATTTAATTTTAAGTCGGAACGCGCTACGCACTCTCGACTCAAAGACTTTTACTTACCTGAATCACTTGACATACCTGCAGTTGGACAGAAATAGTATAATGGCTATAGCCGACGACACATTTGAGAAGATGGGGGCTTCATTGAAAGTTCTCAACGTTGCATTTAATAACCTAACATCTCTCCAGCCTCGAGTGCTCCAGCCGCTTGTCTCTCTAACCTACTTTCAAGCCAGCTACAATCCATGGCACTGTGCCTGCAATTTGTTAGGACTCAGAAGCTTTCTCTTGTCTTCTTCGTTTAGATTCAGTATTCATTGTGAGACTCCACCACAGCTGCGAAATCGGCCACTGGGCAATGTGAAGTTGGCAGAATTTGAAACCTGCGTGGTCACCACCCCAAATGCATTACCAAAGAGGACCTCTCAAGGGTATTCAGCAACAACTGAGTCAATGCACAGCCATGTGCAAAGTGCCACATACAAATTGTTTTTAAGCTCTCAAATTACAGATAAAATGATATCGAAACAATCAACATTTTTGGAACCCAGTAGCATTACAGAGAGCAATATACTACAAACCACTACTGAGCTGTCACATAGGGAGATATTGCTACAGTTTCCTCCAGTGAATTTTACCAGCAATGGCGATGATCAGCTGCCCCTAGACATGGTCACGGTTTCCCTTAAGCCTATTGTTATATGCCAGCGAAAGGCCGCAAGTCTAAACCAGTCCTTTCACATTATACTGTCATTTTTCATACTGTCTTGTGTTGCCATTGTCTTTCTTATAATTAAAGTAATTCAGCTGAAGAGGAGACTTCAGACACCTGAACGCCAAGGAGACAGTGCGCTAGAGTATTACAGCTGCTATCAGTCTGGCAGGTACCACATGACGGATCCTTTACGGCTTACACCTCAGAATTCTTTGTCATGTCCTGAAATTGACTTAATAAGGCCTCTCAAACAGTCCCCACCAGATGCCAAGACACAGGTCATCTTGTTCGAGCACTCTGCTCTCTAGGCTTATTTCAACTTGACAGTAAGAAAATATTCAGCACATCTTTTACTTTATTTAATGATCATTGTCGCAGTGGTAAAAAGTTGACCGAATTCTTTCAAAGCCACCAAATCTCAAGGCACACACTTATAATTGACAGCTTAGTTATGCTGGGAAATTATCTTCTTGTGATTTCATCTGCTGGCCAGGCCTGAGACATTTATTTGGCAGGAGCGATGCCATTCTGTAGGGTGATATGACCGTCGACTACAGGGGTTTTGATTCATCATCACAGATCCACTTTAGGGCTTTAGTGGAAGCGGACACATAAGAAGTTTTGGCTACAGAGAATTATCCCATAATGTGGGGAATTTTGGCAAAACATGGCAACAATTTCCGGCAAAGCCAAGAGTCAAGACTTACATGAATTTTGCTTGGTATTGTGCTCACTGTAGAAAGGAAACAGTTTTTTATAGGTAGTTTATTGGCTGTATTCTCATTGTTTCAGCCCTCAGTATGTCTGCCTTCAACAGGTGCACTTTAATAATCCTGTTTTCCGCCTCCTATTCTACATGTGATGCTGATCTATGATGTCAGAGCAGAGAGTAAAATGACTCTTGGGGTGATTCTCTGTGTGACGCACGGGACATTACACTGTGGCAGATTAAACAATTACTTTCAAATGTTTTATTTTTGCAGTAACTCCCCCTTACCCTACTGTGCCTGCAATAATTCCATAGAAGTCCTAAACACCCCCATTACCACCTCTCTGAACTTTTTCAGGTGCAGCTTGTCAGGGGCATCAGTCACTGAATTCTATAGAAATTATTGTTTAAAAAGCTATGTTATGAGCCCTGGAGCGCCCTGGATCCCTTACTGTTTTATGGATAGTGAGATTATTGAAGAAATAAATATTTAGCATGGAATCCATCTTATACTTGTGTTGCATTATGTTGAATGTGTGGTTATGTTTATCTGTGTGTCCTGTAAGTAAAAAGTATTCATTTTATTTTTTCTGTGGGTGTAATGTCACTGGTAGATTATAATAGGGTCAGATGCGGCCCAGCACAATTGGTTGCCCATAACTCAGGCCTGCTCCAGATTAGAAAGCACAGAATGATGCTGCTGTGCTCATTAGGAGGGTCTGGTGTCCAGACGGTTCTTCCTTCACCAGACTCTGTAGAAGCTGCCGTATGCACTATGCGGTGAAGTAGGAGTCAGATTGCTCCATAATGTAGGTGATCTTTGCAGAGCATAGCTAGTGTCACCTGTGTACTCCAATGGTTTTTCACAGTGTTCCTTCACACATGGAGCAGAGCATATGTGTTACATATGAGCCCCCCACCTCCTGTTTTCAATGTCAGTGTGTGTCCTCCTACTTTGCTCCCCACATTGCCTCAATGTGACATTGGGAGGAGGGGGCAGAACTACATGGTAAGCATTGGTTGGGTTCGGGATCCTGGCGGTCACAATCCTGAAAAGGGTTAGAATACTGACACTATGTTGGTCGTATCCTAACTCTCCCCCTCTCCTTACCCTAACCTCCGAACCCTCCCTCCCCTGTGCCTAACCATAACCTCCCCCCTAGTGCCTAAACCTAACCTCCCCCTCCCTGCTACTGTACCTAAACCTCTCCCATTTGTGCCTAACCCTCCCCATAGTGTCTAACCCCCTCACCCCCGCTACTTACCTTGCATCGGCATTCTGACCGTCTAAATGCCAGAAGTCGGGATACAATACACGTGTGGCAAGCTGCATAATGTACTTTAGATATGTACAGTACATCTATCCTCCTTGTGCTACAAGTCGCGCTACACATAACGTGGGAGCTCCATGTGACTCGGTAGCGTTTCTCGTGCAACTTTTTACCTTCAAATGCGTCTTGTATGCACCGCAATGCGAATAGTTAGCACAAGCAGCTTCCGCTGATTAAAATGATATGCCGCATGCCTATATTCTGTCTGCGACTGCTGGTTTGTCTGCATGCGAAACGCTACGTTACAGTGTTACAGCCGCTGACCCTGTAACATAGCATTTCAAATTCAGATACACCCGCAGTTGCTCACATAATATAGGCATGTTGCATATCATTTTAATCAGCAGAAGCTGCTTGTGCTAACTATTCGCATTGCAGTGCATACAAAATGCATTTGAAGGTAAAAAGTTGCATGGATAAACGCTCTGCGCTACAGAGTCACGCCACAGCATGGTGCGACTAGAAGGGATGTTTAACACGCAAGGAGGCTAGATGTATGAGGACCCATCTGTAGTTGAGTCTTGTGTGATTATTCCCACTGTGTATGTCCCATGGATTACCTTTATCTACCACTGCACAATGTGTGCTGTGGTGAAGACCATAAAATCTGTTTACAGAAGAATAGATTGAAAAAAGCAAATAGAAGCGTCCACAATTTCCACACGTTATTGTATTTGTTTTTATTTTTACTTGAAATGAAAAAAAATCAGGAATTAAAATGCACATGCAACAATATATAAAAAGATATATAATTAAATATAAACAACCCCCTGTGCAGTATTATCTCAAAACAGGCAAATCCTACATAGAGCACGTGAGACACAATAAAAAGGATTGTCCACTTGGTGGTTAGTGCATTAAAAAGCATTTTGTGTCAAAATAGTGTAAAGCTGGGTACACACTGACCGATATATTGGCCGATCAATTGATCAGCCAATATATCTTGTGCCCGTTGGCCAGTGTGTACCAGATATATGTCTGTGAACAACGTCATTCACAGACATATAGCCTCGGCTGTGCTGCACAGCCGATGGACAGATATATCTGCAGACATATCTGTTCATCGGCAAGTGTGTACGGGCTATCGGCGGCTGCCTGGAAGATGATGGTCGTTCAGTGTATATGAACGACCATCATCTACAGATATATCTGCAAATCACTCGATCTGCAAATATATCTGCCAGGTGTGTACCCACCTTAAGTCACAAACAAAACTCCTAACTTTTAGATGTGGTTTAGGGTAATGTTACTGATTAATCAGTAAATATCAGAAGGTCTTTGAGATGTTGATAACTCTGTCTGTGATGAGGGGTTTGGAGGCAAAGTGTGAGCTAAGAATACGTTAAACATACATTATGCAGCACACACATACTTGTTGTGGTGAACCGTATAATGTACATTTGACATGTAGTCGAGACTCGCGTATGTGATGGTTCCCATTGTGTATGTACCAGATATCGTCTTAATCCACCATTGCATAATGTGTGTTGAGGTCAAGACCGCAAGTTCAGTCTATAGAAGACTAGAGCCATTATCATAATATTGTGAAATATCTATTAATGAAGGACCTCACTTGTAAAGCTCAGTGTAAAAGACAACACTTTCCATCTTTAATCCCACACTGAATGTGAATTTGTTCTGTATAAATATCTTACACTTTCAAGTGTAATACGGAGACTGCAGAAGTGGTTATATTCAACACACAGCAAATGTGTTTGCGTTTGGTGGGAATTAGTCTATTAACTTATGAACTGTGAAAAAGCAAATTAAAAGTTGCTACTTTTAAATGATTTTAGTGTGCCTGCTATGCCTTTTATATTCTTTAGAGGTTTATTTGAAATTGAATCCATTCAACAGATCAGGTTCTCAAAACAGCTTTATACAAATGCTGGAACCTGCAGACTCATCCAGAAGAGGAAGCCTGCGTCGTGGCACAAATGTGACAGCTGCCCCAGATTTTTTTGCTACAATTCCTATTTTTACACATTTGTTCCTATAAATGTTTACACTGGATTTTTAATACTGAGCAGATTACATGGTCATGCTTCTCAATATGCTGCATGCAATATCTGTTCTGCATATTATGGACGGACCTGATTCAGAGTCAGAAGCAGGTGGGTTTGCGGATGCATCTGGCGGATATGAGCATACGCCAAAGAAAGAAATCAGTGACTGCGGATGCGGCAGATCAGACATAAGCACACAAGCAGAGATGGCTAATGTATACAGATTGATCCGTCCATCGACTGATCCCACTTTCCCTGAAATTGGTGATAATTGGGCCACCATCGCATGGAACTGTTCTTTCTCGTGGCATGAAAGCTGACTTCCTTGCTCTATCGAAGCGTGCGGACGGAGATGGGACGTCTGTTTTAGATGGACCATTTGCACCCAGCATGGGGTGGTTGCAGGTCATGATACTAATGATGACGTATGCGGATGGAATTACAATAGGCAGGATAGGCTTCCATGGGTTTAGTACGGGATGCTGGCGCTCGGGATCCCGGTGGTCAAAATCCCGACGCCAGCATCCCGACAGGGTTAGGATACAGACACCTGTCGGGAGGTATCCTAACCCTTCTCCTACCCCTAACCCTCCCTCGCCGGTGCCTAAACCTAACCTCCCACCCTAGTGCCTAAACCTAACCTCCCTCTCCCCGCACTCTAAACCTAACCTCCCTCTTCCCGCACTCTAAACCTGACATCCCTCTCCCGGCACTCTGAACCTAGCCCTCCCCCCCTAGTGCCTAGCCCTCCCCCTAGTGCCTAACCCTCCCGCTAACCCCGCAGTTGTCAGGATTCCACCACCAAGATTCTAGGAGCTGGCATGCCCTTTGTCAGGATTGTGACCGGATCCAGCTTCCACATGTAGACGCACAGATTACCAGTATACACTGGCGGATTCTTGCATTCTGATGCCTACTTACTTCCTTACTTAATAATATGTCCCTGTATATGTATTGAAATGTATTGCTGTAGATTAATATAATGCAAATGACTTTTTTTGCACTTGTTGGGATGGACTCAGAAATGCATCTGGAACCACAACCATTGTGAAAATCACTGATTTGTTACTAGACTATTTATGCAATAGAACTGTCCATATGATAGATAAATGTTTCATCCTTATACCAGTCCCCTTTGTTATGCCATTTTACTTTACCACCAGTAATATTGGTATATAGTCAATATATCGACAGTGAAAATGTCGGCATGGTTTAAATGATGACACCTTTAAAATGTTGACACAGTCAAACATTTTAGGGTTGGGTTGAAAATTGGGTGTCAACATTATGTACCTGTCACCATTTTGTCAGTGTCAACATTTTTCATGTTGACATTATGGTGTCTAGCTAATGATTGTCAACAACATATACCCCAAGCTGTTCTATTTACTGCCCAGAATGTGCTAATTCTCATGTATCACCTTCTTTAAAACACCACATTTGCAGCATTGTTCATTTTGGCCTATGATCAGACATGGTATGAAGAGGGAACACTTCTTTTAGCATCTAATGACATGTTCTGCATTTAAGTCCTTTGAGAAAGCGTGTAATGGTCTCTTTTAGTGCCCACATAAGTAATAATGTGCAGAGAAGATGTTAGTTATTCGCCCATACTCTAACCTTCATCCTCTGTTACCTTATATGGAAATATTGGCTCACACTTACTGGTGCAACCAGGCTTCAGGCAGCTTTGTGATTATACCACAGGAGCGTAATACATACTGTTGTACATGCAATGCACGATGGTCGCTGTAGTTGTCTGTTGAAATCATTGCACGCACAGCTATGTTGTCACTGCAGGCTACACACGCCCACCACTAACACTGTAGTTTCAATGGTTACAGTGCTTGAAAACTTAAACTGGAATTCACAGAAACAGCTATAGTATGCATTTCTGGGGTAACATTACGAAAACAAGATTGTGCAACCATTAGCTTTATTAAAGATATTATTTAATGA
The DNA here is from genome assembly GCA_031769625.1 of Taudactylus pleione. NCBI lineage: Eukaryota > Metazoa > Chordata > Amphibia > Anura > Myobatrachidae > Taudactylus > Taudactylus pleione. The sequence goes on along the minus strand of JAUIMM010000343.1, from coordinate 4,580,839 downwards.
TAGATATGTATCAACCAAAAACATTTACTGTATTTTTTACTTTTCTAACTCATCTTGCTGGCCGTTAGTTCAGACTATGCTTCGTTAGATAACTTATATTGTAAATTAAAGTGGGCCAGACACAGCATGTATTCTCTTCCTGTGTTTGAGATTTGGCGCACATCTGTAATAGGCGCATCCGTTTCAATCATTTGCACATTCTCGTTTCATGCAACATTTCCATCCTAGATACTTAACTGTGGCTTTTGTCTAAGCCTGACTGACATGGCTCTTCAGGAAAATCCCTTTCACATATTTTAATAGAAGTTGAGATGCGTAGAAGTGGCAGCTGCCATTAGAGTGACATTTATCTTAAACGTGAAACTGGGAAGACCTTAGATCTGCTGCTTGGAAGGTTGGTCGGACTCCTCGGGCACAGACACATATAAATAATACTTCAGCGGTGGTTTAATGCTGTGTTCATTCAGCAGGAGATAAATCTGTAACTCATGCTATTATACAGCATGCTCCATGAGGTTCCTGTCACCTACATACAGAGTGGAGACAACCAGTGTATGTGCTAAGCCAATAGTCATGAGACAGCATCCTGACAATTCACTAGGAGCCGGTGACGACATAGAAACATGAGGCGCCTCCATTTTTGCTTCCTATCTCAGTAATATCACAATCGTAAAACGCAATGAAATTTATTGGCGCTATATAACTAAATAATATCACAAGTTCCTGGTGAATTGACAGGTTTGGTTCAGCCTATAAAGTGGCCACTTCCACTGTACATAGGTGATTGGTACATTTTAGAAGAATCCTATTACTTTTAAAATGACGTATTGCCAGAATAATAGAGAATGGAATTAATAAAGTTTAAGAGTTTGATAAACTTTGTTCTGCTACATTGAAACACTAAATGGCATTTACATGGGGGTCCAGTTTGATGGATATCGCGATACTTGGAACTGTCCAGTGATGCACTCCCTGCTCCTACTTGTGTAAAGAAGGCAGAAGTTTTCCATCATCTCTATAATCATTTAATTCATGAGAATTGGAAGTTTACATGGGCAGAGCCCTTGACATCATTGTCGTTCATTTGAATGAGGCCAGCCTCAGGCATGGGGAGAGCATTGCTGGACATTAGGGGGGATCTGCCAAATTGCAGGAACACTAGGACACATACAAGTAGCTATCAGTATTATAGTTTACCGTATTGAACTCCATCATAATTGAGATTGCGGTTCTGAGTAGAGGTAAGCACATTTTCTCAAGGATGTATGTAAACCATTCCTGCCTACACTAACATTCTCCCCTCCGGGATCAGGTAGAGGTGGGTGTTACGGGAGGCGTCGCTCAGTGAATTGCATGGTCACAGCCCAACTCCTCTCTGTGCAATGCTGTTGTTATTTGCCGCATATCATGTCATGAAGCTCCCGGACTGTCCACTTTACTGGGCAGCTGGGTGGGGTGTGGGTGACTGGACTTCTTTCCCATTAGTTCAGGAGAACACTCCGAAATTCAGTAATGTCCAGGACATTCCCAGATAATAGGCAAGTGTGATGTAGGCTAATGTGGTCATATGTAATAATAACTGTCACGTGTTTACTGAGGGAGTTGTGCCATACTTTGTCATAAATTAAATGCAAAATAAAGTAAAACGTTATGCAAAACTGGTGAAGGTGACATTGCTGCACCAAAAACTTTGTTTTGTAGGTGTACAAGCTTAGAATTTCTCACCCTGCTGTCTGTTTATACTAGGGATGTGCAGGCTTGGATAGGTTCGAATTTTTCCACCAAGTTCGGATTTGTCCCGCCAAAAATCGGGTCTCAGAAAGAGGCAAAACGTCATCTTTCATGGACAAACATCATCATCCCTGGACAAAAGTCCAAGTAAGGTGATGTTTGTCCATGAAAGATGACGTTTTGCCTCTTTCTGAAACCCGATTTTTGGCTGGACAAATCCGAACTTGGCGGGAAAATTCAAACCTATCCGAGCCTGTACATCCCCAAGTCTATACTGTATTAGTGTGTCTTATTATTGCCTAGCTGCAGTGTGCACGTATACATGTCTCACCTTTATTTATATATATATATATATATATATATATATAAACCTGAGCAATTAAACATTGTATGTTTTAGTAGTATTAAAGTGTCCATTAATCTATAACTATATCCTTATTGATTTAATGCTTTTTTTATTTATTTTTTTGCTATTTTTTATTCTGTGTAATTTAGCAACATTATTTAATCTTTTGTTCTCTACAATCTTTAATGGATTATTGCACTGTATTTTTCTTTTTACTAAATAAACATTATACATCTGTCCTGCTATTGAGACAATTTGATTTGATTTAGGAATATTTGGCCACGTGCTGAGCTGGTCCAAGCACTTCATAGTATTGGGCTATTTACATAGATATGAGTCTAAGTTTGAAAGAAAATGAGAAGTCTAGGTTTTTAGATAAACCAAAACTTGTCACTCTACATGGAATACTGATCGAGTCTCCCATATCCAAATATTCTAAAATACGGAATATTCCAAATAAGTTTTTTTTTCACGCGCCAATGAGATGGTGACACCTTTGCTTTTTGATGGTTCAATGTAAACAAACTGTGTTTTATGCACAAAATTATTAAAAATTTTGTGTAACATCTTCAGGCTGGGTGTATATAAAACATTAATGAATTTTGCGTATGTTCACAAACTTTGATGCACAAAATGATTAAACATTTGGATAAAATGACCCTCAGGCTGTGTGTATAAGGTGTAATATGAAATATAAATGCATTCTGTGTTTAGACTTAAGTCCCATTCCCAAGATATCTCTATGCTATGCAAATATTCCAAACTACGGAAAAATACGATATCTAAAATACTTCTTGTTCCAAGCATTTTGTATATGGAAGACTCAACCTGTAATAGATCATTATATGTGATTTTTTTTTTTTTTAGGCTGAGAAGAACTGATGATGGCGGATGTGACCTGTGACCTTTTGCCTTTTTTATTAAATTTATTCTCCTCTTCCTGTCTTGTTTTATTGAAAAGCAGAACTCTGGGGCATGTTATGTACAGAGATTGACCCACCTGAACAGTCGGTCTTATTACAGGTTGAGTCTCCCATATCGACAATGCTTGAGACCAGGAGTATTTTGGATATCGGTATATTCCTTATTTTGGAATATTTGCATAGCATAATTAGATATCCTGGGAATGGGACCCAAATCTAAACACAGAATGCATTTATGTTTTATATACACTTTATACACAGCCTGCAGGTAATTTTTTACAATATTTTCAGTAATTTTGTGGCTCAAACAAAGTTTGTGTACATACAGTACTGTACATGAAATTAATTTGTTTCATATATACCTTATACACAAAGCCTGAATGTAATTTTATATCTTATTTTTAATAATGTTGTGCTTTAACCAAAGTTTGTGTACATTGAACCATCAAAAAGCAAAGATTTCACTATCTCAGTCATGCTTAAAAAATTCTGTATTTCGGAACATTCCGTATTTCGGAATATTTGGATATGGAAGACTCAACCTGTATACATAAAATAATCTGAACGTAAAGTACAGTATATTGATTGTATTAATATTGTGAACCTGTGATCTGCAGTCCTACCCAAAGTCCTGGTTTATGAGGACCACAGGTGATAAGCTGTGCCCCTACTCTTCATTGTTCATAGTCTATGCTTTGTGATAGCTTTATTCTACCTGCTGAGGCTCTGGCTGTGAACATTGCATAATACTGTCTGTGGCAGAGGACAATAATGGAGGTCACTGCTACCTGTGTAAGTAACACCATGTCACCACATTGTGTATATTCTGCAACATACAGGGTATGTGCAACATAGCTGTCTGCGGGTACCAGGAGCAAGTGATGACTATTCTTCAAAAGCAAGGTTCATAGACAGATTGGATCTAACCATTTAAAACACCCACATACTTTAATTGTATTCTTCTTGCAAGTGATCATTGGTATTTTCAAGAAATTAAATTAAAAACTCATCATTTGGGAGCTAAGGTGAAAACAGCATATGCCTAGTTACTAATATTCATGTGTAATTCTTTATCTAGTGCTCTAGGAGATATTTTTATTTGCGTGTATCTTTATATCTATCCATTTATACATCTATCTATATCTGTCATTATATATATATATATATTATAGTGGCATGAATATATGTGTGTGTGTCCACCACTATTGAAAAGGTTAGTGTGCTTCATCTTTCTATCTAAATTGGACCTTTGATTCACATTGTATCCTAGCTGTGACAGCTCTTGTCATCCACCTCACCTCTAGAATCTTTCCCGTCCCTTCTAATATCCCGCTCATGGTGGCTATAAAGAAGCTGTTAGATTCCATGTATTTGAATGCTTTACAGTCCCTGTTACTGTTTATTTCTCAGCAGTCATCTCCTCATATATCCACACACGGCCATTACGTTTAGCTCAGGGCAATCTGTTGTCAGTCTTGTTTACTTCTAGTGCTGCTGACTCTAGACCATTCTGTCTAAATGCAATGTACTGTGCTGTGGGACCCAAATCTCGTATGAAGTCCTCTATAATTTGGCATTTAGAACCAAGTAGAACCGAAGCACTCATCTCTAGTTTTACACAATATACTGAGGAGTACAAGTCGGGTGACTGACATAGACAGCAACTCTAATGCCACCCTTTGCATCTCTGATACAAACTATTTTAACATAGACATTTAGAAGACCTATATCTTAATTTTTACACATTGGCTCTGATGCTTAATTGGACAGATATTGGGCGCATTGCTTTGCACAGAAATATTCTCACATATGCAGTTTTATGCATCCTGCGGTGCGCTCGCCCTCTACCCGTGCAACTAGTCATCATCATCATCAATGCGCAAATGCATCAGTCTTTACACCAGAAAACAGACGTTTTTACGCTTACATCCAACTCTGTATGGCCCGCAGTTGCATCGGTATGCATCTCTGGACTTCACGCTGTGTTGCAACTGCTTCAGTTCTAAGTGTAAATGCACCTAAAATGCATCCTGCGTCTCCCGCACTTTGTACATATAGCTTTTGAGCATGCAAGTGCAAAAACATGCAAGGGATTGTCCAACCAAAGGGTGTACAGTCAACTCTGTATCAGGCATGTTATATCTATCAATGGGATGTGATCAGGATCCCGATGGCCACAATACCAACAGTGGCACCCCGAGGGTCAGAATCCCCACACAATTCGGGGATAAGTATTAGGGTTGGGCTGCGGGATGGGAGAGTTAAGTTTAGGCTGCTGGAGTGGCGGGTTAGGGGAACGGTTAAGGTAATAGTTAGAATACTTACCTAAATCTGTCTGGGTTTTCACCGTCAAGATGCTGTTGTCTGTATTCTAACCGGGATCCCATATCCAACCCCCGATCAACAATGTAAATAATGCTAAGTCGACATAAGCAAACTTACATTTAAATTTCCTTTCCATTTGGCAGCCCCCAAAGCTGCATCATGTTGCATCATTATAGGAACACCCTTGATAACGAATATACTGCATGTTCTAATCATTTAATTATTTGTCAAAGGTAAGCCTTTGGAAATGTTCAGCTTTGCTTTTTGGCATAGAAACATGTAGATTCCAGATATTCTTATCTATTTATTTTACAGCGTTATCCAAGATAAATTCTGTGGAATCATTAACATAAGCGTGGAAAGTCTTCACGATGTAATGACAGAAGATCCCGAGACGAATACATACAAAGAGTAAGTGATAAACTGTTCCTCTCTCTATTTTATAGATGGTTATTGCCCTATAAACAATAAGAGACATTGGAAGGATAACATGAGCCTCCAGCATATCTCCAGTGGTGGGAATTGTAATTGTTTGGCCAATGTCATTTTACACTTTTATTGTCCTTTTGAGAACATTGTAACAGATAGAAACATGGAGGGGACATTTATGGAAACTGGGGCAAATGTGGTATTGCTCCCAGCAAACAATTATGTTCTGTCGTTTTCTAGGGCAGTTTAGTAAATGAAAGCAGGCATGCTTTGTTATAGGCAATACCACAATTAAAGCTTATCTGTGAATTACACTTACATGTCTTCGCTCTTGTTTTTCCCATCTACATTACCTGCTATAAAAGATTCTGCTGAATCCAAACCCTACTTTGCCCTCTAAAATTAGGAGACCTGAAAGATTTCATATTCTTTTTATTTTGGGCTATGGGAATAAATAACAGCGATCTGCAGCAAAAATCACAGTGAAGTCAGAATTTTATTTTGCACGCTTGTATCCTAAATATTTTGATGAACCCAAGTATTGCTTAAAGTGTTGACAAATTGTCCAGAGCCTAAACTGACTCCTGGATTTGGCGCATTCCTAGTTCCAAGTATCCACTATATATTTTTTTTAATAATTGTAACGTTACTCCTGAATTATTTGATGTGGTGTACGAGAATGAGACCCACTGTCATACATTACTCATTTGAGACCAAAAGATTATACAGGCTGAGTTTCCCATATCCAAAATGCTTGGGACCAGGGGTATTTTGGATATCGGAATATTCCGTATTTTGAAATATTTGCATACTATAATGAATATCTTGGGAAAGGGATCCAAATCTAAACACAGAATGCATTTATGTTTTATATACACCTTATACACAAAGCCTGAAGGTAATTTTATACAATATATCGATCATCCAGCACACCCGGGAGATCGTTCAACAATATCGTTATCGTTGACGATCGTCCCGTGTGTATGCACCATCATTCATGCTAAAAAGAAAAATCAGTATTTCAGTATATTTGGATATGGGAGACTCAACCTGTACTTAATGTTCGATAGACATTTCAATACTGGTTTGCCTAATCTATGAACTGGCTTAATCTAATTTATGTTTTATTAGACCTTTTTCCATTTTACATTGTTATTTAAGATACTGTATTTTACTATGAAACTTTCGGCCGTCGGCTCTTTATTGAGAGTAAATTCTACTTTATATTAAGTTTACTCTTGAGGTTGTGGTTATAGTTTTAGGATGAGCTCACAGGATCAATTAACAATATATATATTTTCCAGAAAAAAATGCTTTCCTGCTGAATCGTGTACATCCATAAAATTGACAACAGCTAATAGTTACAAGTTTGCTTACAATGCAGCAATGTGAATCGTTATGAGAGTTAGTCTATACTGTACTGTGCTGCCAGTCGGAAGCATACTACAGTATATTGTGAAGCTTGGCTAGTTGGAAACATTTAACTATAGTTTGTGCACTAGTTACATGCCAGTCTGTATGTTCTAGGTTGCCAATAGATAGGTGGCACCTAAAACACTGAATGAATGATTCATCTAGAGTTGTAAATGCCCTTGGTGTGCCCCCGCACGTACCAGCAGTCACTGACTTCTTACACTTGAAACTGCTAGCAGCAGTTCTTCTGTGTCCGTGTTACACATCCGCGTTTAGCGGTCAGTGTGGCATTTGGTAAGTTAAGAAGCAGCAGTTGTGGGGTCACCGCATCCAAGTTTCATGGGGCAGTGCCCAGGGCGCCGACATGACTTGAACTGGCGCTCGCTAAGTAGAATAATAGTTGTTAGTTGTGATTACCAGTATAAATGTATCCTATATTAGGAATACAAAAAAACGGAATAAATCTGTTTTAAGCAATATGTAGTGTAGGCAAATATCAAATGTGAGAATTCTGTAGGCTGCAATATGGGATTAGGCTGCTACAATAGAATGAAGATGCTGTTTTATCAAGAATGAACAGATCGCTAATGCATTTTTCTTAAGTCAGTCATCCATAAACAATCACTCTAGGGCCTCCGTGAATCATGTAATCAGAGGCCCTTTTATCTGACAATGTTACCTTGCTAACCTAACAAGTAATAACAGACTGACTTACTTATCTCATAGTTCTTCTAGAGAATGTTCCTTGTATTTTCTGTTGCGTGAGTGTAAACGGCAAATAAATTGATCATTTTAAATTAACTGTTATTATGAAGACATTTAGTAACATTCACAAATGCAATATATATTTATTTTCAAGTTTCCTTACAGGTGAAGCAGGTCTATTTTAGGCAAGCAACACACTCCAGTGCTTGTATACGTCATATAAATGTGCTGATGTTTGCCATATTAGCCTCCCAAACTCACACAATCTTATTTGCCTAATTTATCCGAGCGCAGTGCGTCTAGAGGTACCCGCTATGATCGGATCTGGTTGCGTCAAGTCCATTCTAATTAGATCATGAACAAAACGTAAGATACTTGCCATTTTTCTGTTGTGGTAGCTATTCTTTTCTAGAAATAGAATGAAGTACCTGCATGTAGTCTCTTATCTTGTGATTTTTACGGTATAGGACATTCTATAGATTTCCTACTGTATGTAAAGTAGACAATTTCTGTAAATGGCATTTGATGCAATGTCTTCTACGTTATTGCAGTATGTCAACAGAGGACAGTGTGATGGCAGTTCAACCAATGTACTTGCTGTAATATCGAGGACTCTATTTTCATATTTTTAAATGTAATTTTTTGTACCATCAAACTATCTCTGCCCAGACATGACAGCTCTGTACCAGTCTCAATACCAGTAGGACAGTCACCTTCTGTATTCCACCCAATAGTACTTCTTTGGTCCATGGTGCAGATCTCTGTATTTCTAATTACTATCAGCCCAAATTTAGACTTCCGATATCCAAAACACCCCTGGTCCCAATCATTTTGGATATGGGAAACAGAGACCATTGTTTTTTGGACAAGAGGCCCATATACCACCTCTTCCTCAAAAATATAGACCAGTGGTTCTCAAACGTTTTTGAATAGCGGCACCATAGAGTATCAGCATAGTTTTCACTGCACCCCTAAGCCAAAAGTTTGTTATTGAGTAATTCAGAAAAAAATTAAGTAAATTGTGCTTACCTGTCATCCTTAGGTTCAGTTATGTGGTGGTTTGCGTTCTGTTTACATTAACCATAAATTATTTGATTTGGTGCTGGATCACCAACCTGAGGCACCCCTGCAAGTGTCCCAAGGCACACTAGGGTGCCACGGCACCCAGTTTAGGAACCACTGATCTAGACAAAGAAGTAGTACTTTCATTTATGCATTAGGCTCATATGCTATCCCAGGGTAGGCAACGTTTTTCACCGGGCTTCCCTGTCCTTGTTTTCTTGAAGTTAATTTTATCATTTTTGGTTGATAATTTATAGTCTGGAGACAAAGACGCGCCTCAGACTTTTTGCACTGTTAATCTGCTGCGTCCAGGGCTTCGGGGGCCTATTCGTGCTGTTAATTATCGGGATCCGAACGGACCACGATAATTGACATTCTAACTTGCTGAGGACACCGGAGCAATTCATCATTGCTCGGGCGAGAAGACAGCTGATGCGAAATCAGCTGGCCCTTTTCACTGCTGCTCTCGGAGCAGTGACACTAGTGCGCATGCGTGACCTACCCCGACGTTCAGCGGAAGGAGCTAGACAGTGTTAGAGGGATCCGAAAGAGCCGGTTGTGAACCCAGATCGAAGGAGCGGGTTGCAAACCCAGAGCGGGAGCACTCACCATCTGAAGATGGTAATTGCTCCCACACTTAATATTATATTTTCGGAGCTTGATGAATTCTGTCCCATTACTAGTGTATTGGGACAGCGGGCCATTCTGTGATTTTTTTTGCTTTACCTTCTTAATGAATGGCCCGAACACTTCATTTTTACAATTGCAGGTGAAAATGTTCATTTTCACCTGCTTTTGTATAACTTAAGTGATGGATGAATAGGCCCTCAAGTGTTTTTTTTTTAGTCTTGAAATACTTGCTCACAATAATAACTTGTTCTAAAAGCAGAATAGCTGAGAAACTTTCTTAATTGTTGAACATTTTGAAAATTGTTATGCCAGTTCAACCCATATTGTTGCTGTAATATCAAGGAATCTATTTTAATGTTTTTAAATTAAATTTTTCATACCAGCAAACTCTCGCTATCCATACATGACAGCTCTGAAAATAAATTCCATTTCCAGATATTCTATTTGGAGAAACTTAAGTTCCAGAGTACTTTCTGATGCTTTTTAAGGGTTCAAGATATATTGAAACATTGAGCCGTAAATTTGGAAGTCTTGAAATCTTTGTGAAAAATAATCTTGCAAAAGAGAAATATCCCTTTAGCTGTTGTATGTTTCATTCTGGGGAGCTTATCCACAAAAATTTGAACTGTTGGTAAGTATCTCAGAGTACTTGTCAAGATATCATGTATAAAAATCTGAAGTTTCTTTGTAAAAGAGTCCAAAATTTCATACAAATTTAGCACAGTTTGTCTTTGACCCTGAAGTTGTTACATTCAGGGTATTTAGATGTGCCGTGATTTCTATCAGAAACATCAGGGTTCCGAAGCCTTTCTTTGCTTCCAGTTCTGGGTAATATTCATGAATTTCATGAAGAAATATTTACATTTCACCCACACAACAGACAAATTGAGAGAGTGCGTTCCCTCAGCCAATGTATATTGCAGTGCAGTACAAAATTGCCATATTCAGATTCCACTTCTTCTTTTTTTTCCCAAAAATGTTTTATTGAATTTTCAAAAAAATATAAATTGGTACAGAAATAAAAGAAGGAAAAAAAAACATAAAAGGGGGGAAAGTGGGTGCATAAATATACAAGACAAAATCCTACAATGTAATACACATCAGATACATTAATACAAACTTACACAGCAATTAATTGGGTTTACATTAAAGTTACAGTAAATTAAACATCAGAAGAAGGTGATTGAAGAAGAGAAAGGTCAACATCAATATTCCTGCCCTGCGTGGAAGAGTGACTCTGCTCTTCCCTATACTCATTCCACCTGAACCACTTCATATGGGGAGACGAAGCAGAAGTGGAGTATTAACTATCTGCAGTCTCAAAATCGCAGTGCTTCTGGACCTTATGCTCAATAACAGTTAAACTGGGCATTGAAGTGGATCTCCAAAGCTGCGCAATAGCAGCTCTAGTAGCAATTCGGATATTACACATAATATATCTATCCCAAAATGTCAAATAACCAGGGTAGAAATGAAACAGAGCTATTAAAGGATCTACCGGTTATTTCACACTCGTGACTTTACCAATCACAACAAACACTTCAGACCACACTGATTGCAGAAGAGGTCAAGACCAAAAAACATGAAAAATATTTCGACCACAACCATAATTCCTTCAACACTGTTTAGAAATAGAGGGCCAGATTTTATGCTGTTTTTCATGGGTAAAATATACTCGGTGAATCAACATAAAAAAACATTTCCGAATAACTAATACAGCGAGACATTTTAAAACACGTACAGAAAATAACCTCCCAGTCCTCCTCCTCAAGCGACATAGAAAGATCCTCCTCCCATTTCCTTTGACAAGTTCACTTACCTTGCTTGCCATCCTTTATTTGAGAGTTGTACCACCGTGTAATGCCCCCCTTATGATTAGAAGACTGAAAACGCGCTAATATATAGTCAGGCAGATTCGGACGTATTGTGAAGGAAGGGAGGAAGCTTCGAATCCAGTGACGCACCTGTATATACTTATAAAAATCCCTCCTGGGGACATTGTATTTACCTTGGAGGTCGGAAAAGGGAACAACTCCACATTCAGCCAAAATGTCCCCCAGAGAACAGATACCACTGGTCGCACAAGATCTTAACTGCAAATCCCCAATTAAATTGGCTATACAAAATAACGATAGGACTGGTGCCGGTAGAGTAATATCCTTACTAGCAGACACAACGTGCCACGCTGAGATGGAAGATTGAACTGATCTAGAGAGTGCTGTACCCAGAGGTCGTACTGAAACAGGCAATCGTAGTAAATCAGAGAGGGTAAAAGGTTTCACCATGTCTGTCTCCCACTCCACCCACGGTTTAGGGATGTCCTTCTCAAACCAATCTCTTGCCTGACTCAAAAGGCATGAATATTGATATTTTTCTAAATCAGGAAAGGCTACTCCATTATCTAATTTATTATACACTACACCTACACTATCAACCCACCGCCCAGGGGTGGTGGGGATAGCCCCGGGCTATCAGCCTAGGCCAGGGGTGCCCTGGAGAGGGGGACCCCTTTATTGGAGGGGTCCCCAACTCCCCAGGGATCCCTAGCCTGGGCTGACAAACGGTCATGACTGTTGCTGGGGGACCCGGTGAAAGGGCTCCCCCCGGCTGTGGCATCAGTCCCCCACTAGAAAGGGTCCAGAGCTGGTTTTAAATATATGGTGAACCTCATGCAAATTTTTTCTCCATATATTTAAAACCAGCTCTGTCCCTGGTGCTGGTTCTTAAATTACAGTGAACAATACACATTTTTTTCCCCTGTAATTTTAAGAACCAGGACAGGCTGAAAAGTCTGGGGCTGGTTAGTCTTTTTGGGGGGTACCTCACATAATTTTTTTTTAAATAATTAAAAATAATGTTACAAGTTAAAAAAAGAAACCTACACAAAACACACTGATTTGTGTATGTTTCAGCCAAACTCGCAGCTCTGGAGGTGAGTGTATAAAACGTCAATTTGGCAGAGAGTTTGCAGACATCTCACCCGAGATTGTCATCCCGATTCTTGGTAAATTTGCAAACTGGGGGCCTGATTCAGGCCCTGTCTTTATAAGCGTACGCTCGCTCGATGCGTATGCAAATATTTGAAAGTGACGTGGCGGAGAGCGATCGCTCACCAAGGCATAAGCACGCCCATCTTACCTGTACGAGCATTCGCTTTGTGTATGTAGACTCCCCTTAGCGAATGCAGAGACGCCCACTGCCCCACGTCATCTCCTGGAAGTTTGTGAAAACATTGGTACATCGACCACTATCGGATGTGAACGCAGTGTTTGTGGTAGCTTTTTTCTACCTCAAGCATTGCGAGGAAAACAGAGTAAAAAAAATGGCTGGTGACGTTTACTATGACGCTGACTGTTAATTATGCACGCCTCTAAAACGGCGTTGAAACACTCAGGCACGCCTGCGTTCGCACCTCCACGGCCCCGTTTTTACTGGACTGCCCCTGTTACCACCCACAAACAGCCTCTCCTGTCACTCTGCTGGGCTGGCTTTGCTGTACGAGTGAGGGATCTGCGAACGCACTGTGTAGTTTGCGCACTGCGATGCATACGTATGCGCAGATTAGCAACCATCGGCAATAGCGAGCGCGCTGCGGATAGTGTCCGGGTCTGAATCAGGCCCTGTATCTTTTAGGTGAAAAGTACTTCAGAGTTTGGCCGATGGTGAGAAGATTCGAGTTTGCTAGCTCTCCTGAGTTTTGCGAGTGAGATGAGAGAAATCTCTCTGTAACTCACCTGACTTTGGGCCTGATTCAGAGCCGCTCGTAAGCGGCAGTACGCTCGTTCCGAGCGATGTTCGCCCATCTGCGCATGCGTACGGTTTTTAATACGCATGCGCGAACCAGTCAGTGCGGCCAAAATTCATTTGTTTGCTATATAGCGAATGCCTGCTATTTTGAATGACATGAGGAGGCATATGTGGGTGGTAACGGGGGAAGGTGCTTGAAAACAGGGAGTGGAGATCAGAACGCAGGCGTGCTTAAGGGTCAAAACGGGCGTTTTATGGGTGTGCATAATTAATACAGCAGCATGACTTACCACGTCACTGGGTTATTTTATAGCCAGAACTGCTCGCAAATTTGTGGTAGCAAAAACCAACCACAAGAATAGCGAGCAGTTCATACGCTGGTCGATGTACTCGATTAATCTAATAAATAGCGGACATGACTTAGGATGCGAGCGGCCAGGGGGCGTATTTTTCAAAAAAACGACCGCAAGTTTTGTTCGCTCGTTCAGACATAGAGGCGTGAACAGACCGCAAAGAGCAAACGGTTCATTTGAATAGCCACCCCTATTTTCTGGACGAGCGAGCGCTAATTGCGTCCGGCTCTGAATCAGGCCCTTTGCCTTTAGTAAATTTGCAATTTGAAAAACATGCCTCATCTCACCCAAGATTGCAATCTCACCCAAACTTGATTCTTAGTAAATTTACCCCCAGGAGTCAGGTGTGCCTTCTGGCTTATCAATCAAACTTTCATATGCAATTATGTGTAATACTAAAGGGCCAAACACTTCAAAATGAGAGACATAACTAGTGATTTTTATTTAGATACTGAATTATCTTTTAATATATATATTTTTTTCTAGATCACTACGGTGGATAAAGTATAGTATAGATAGACCTTGTGGAGGCTATATACCACAAATAACAATCTGCTAGCATTCCTATCTAATCTAATAGTGTTTCAGGAAACAATACGGTCGGCGACATTCCTATTTTTATTTTACACAGCAGATAACATGAAGGCTGATACCGATGTGCACAAGTTAGGGGAATAAATATTTGGATGATTATTTTTTCTGTGGTTGGTGAAGTGTAAACTGATGGAACGGATTCATATATTATAAATGTAGCTCATGTATAAAATGTGTGCACTAGGCTGTAAACTTGAACTTTTTATGTTTTGAGGTTTAACTGGAAATGAGAAGATTACACTAACAGTGACTGATGGTCACAAATATTATTATAAATAACAAGTCATTTTTAAAAAGCAGTAAAAGAAGGGCTACAGACATAAGAAACATTACTGCAAATCTGGAAGCATTACACGTTTTAAAATAAGAAAAAAAAATGTAGCAAAAAAAGGGGAAAAACCTTGTTCAGTATGTTCTCTTTACTATACATAGATCACCAAGACAATAACTAATAAAAGCACTTAATGGATGGAAAAGGTTAAATCATTTATTATTATTATTATTATTATTATTATTCATAGCATGCTGCCAGTCAAATGTACCAGTCTGTAAAAGCAATCTAAACACAGATGTCCCTGGCTGCTCCAATTAGGACCTAATGCCCGTTTATAGTGGATTAGGTGGCAGATTTGTTAAATCTTCTAAAAAAAAAAAAGAAAAGAGGAATTATTGCCTATAGCAACCAATCAAATTCCAGCTATCATTTTCAAGAAAGTACTAGATAAATGACAGCTGCTATAATCTGATTGGTTGTTTACTAAAAGTTTTGATAAAAAGCACATGGCAATTGTGACGAATGACAATAAAACTTTAAAGTTGAAAGCAATATTACAAATTTCACTTTGTTTATTAACAGTTATTTATATAGGGTACACATATTCCGCAACGTGGTTACAGAGAATATTTGGTCAGTCACATCAGTCCCTGCGACCGTGGAGCTTACAATTTATATTCCCTACCACATGTACTTTTATATATACTCCAGCTGTTATATCCGGTTTCACCCAGGTAGACCTTAGATATTTACTATTTCCAATTCCATCTCACCACTCCAGCAATACATTAATCCTGCAGCTCTATAGTAATGAATCACTGCTGTAGTAAGACATTACCCTCCCACACCTGTGTACTAATCCATTATCCCCGCTCACCTCTGTAGTAACACATTTCCCTTCCTCACCCATGTTGTAACACATTTGACAATCCCCTCTCTCACCTGTATAGACATAAAATCTCTCCATCACACCTGTAGTAATACATTACCCTCACTCACACCTGTAGTAACTTATTGCCCTCCCTCACCTCTGCAGTAACACATTCCCCTCCCTCACCTCTGTAGTAACACATTACCCCCGCTCACCCCTGTAGTAACACATTCTCCTCCCTCACCTCTGTAGTAACATATTGTCTTCCCTCATCTCTGTAGTAACACATAACCCCCGCTCACCCCTGTAGTAACACATTCCCATCCCTCGCCTGCGTTATAGGTATTCCTTTCCCTCACCCCATAGTAACACATATTCCATTCACTTCCCTCATCTGTGTAGTAACACATTCCCCTTCCATATCTGTGTAGTAACACATTCATCTCCCTCACCTCTATAGTAACACATTCCCCTCTTTTACCTCTGTAGTAACACATTCCCTTTCCTCACTATTCAAATAAGGGTTCGGGCTGGGCGTTGATGAGTCAGTCAGTGTGTCAGTCAAGACATTTTGATTATTTATATATATATAAATAACACATTCCACTCCCTCACCTCTAGTAGCGTATCCTCACTCACCTCTGTAGTGACACATTTCCCTCCCTCGTCTGCTTTGTAACACATTTGACATTCCCCTCCCTCACTTGTGTTGAAATACAATCCCTCCCTCACCCCTGTAGGAACACATTACTCCCACTCACACCTGTAGTAACTTAGGGCCCGATTCAGCACGAATCACAACCCTGCATTTGCATGCACCCTTCCGTTGCAAAATGATACAAATGAATGCGATTGCACTGCTGCAGCAGCACAAGATGCAGACACCCAGCACTACATAAAGCCATCCCCTACACCCTTCTTAAATCTGCATTAGTTATCAAGACAGCGAAAACATTGGTAACATCGAGAACAATCAAACTCGTACGCACAGTTGTGGTTGACCTGACCCTTACTCACAAACTGCTAAACTTCCTGCACGCAATTACTCAGGCTGCATATGCAATCGTAGTGGATTAATTATGCACACCCCTGTAATGGCATTTAAACGCACAGGCACGCCTGGGTTTTTCTGATCACTCCCCCTCACCGTCCCCCAAATGGTTACTTCCTGTCAATCACCCTGCCATTCCTCTGTGTGCTCACTGCGATTGCATTCCGATTGCAGTGACTGGTTCGCGCACGAGCAATGCGATTCATACGCATGCGCAGATTGCTAACATCATCCGGGTGCGTGCGAATGCAGTGCTGCGATCTGTGCTGAATCAGGCCCTAATTTCACCTCTGGAATAACACATCCCCCTGCCTCTCCTCTGTAGTAATACATTATCCCCACTCACCCCTGTAGTAACACATTCCCCTCCCTCGCCCCGTTGTAACACATTTGACCTTCCCCTCCCTCATCTCTATAGTAACACATTCCCCTCCCTCACCTGTGTAGTAACACATTCCCTTCTCTCACTATTCAAATAGGAGAGCCACCGCAACTACCAGTGTTGTTTGGCAGCACACGGAGTGACAGTTCCTGTATGAATATTCAACTGTGCTGCAGCCAGGATGATTCAGTCAGAACATTGCACAGGGGGTGAAAACATTTTAGCCCTGTTCACCCCATTAGGAGTCGAATTTCTAAAAAATCCTTTCTTAGTGGGTACCTACGTCATGGAAGGCGTATACTCATTATTTTCATGTTTCTAGGTCCAGGGGTTTGGGCTGGGCGTTGATGAGTCAGTGAGTCTGTCATTCACAACATTTGAATATATATATATATATATATATATATATATATATACATACATACATACACACACACATGGGACATATTAAGAGAGGAGAGGTCCTGTGTTCACTCCCTATCCGGGGCCCCCTTCTCTCTCCCCGGCTGCTGTCAGAGAAATGACAGCAGCAGTAGACTCTGGGCACTAGAGTGTGCCCAGAGTCTACAGTGCATGTGATGGTCACCGGGAAAAGGAGTGCCAGCCATTTTCCTGGTGGTTTCCTACAGCGCATGCGAAAAACGCTAGGAAAATGGCCGTGGTGACCATTTTCCAGGCGTTTTGTGTAGCGCTACTCTGTGGGACTTCGGAGAGGGAAGTATAAAAAAAGTATGGGTGCAGGGTGTGTGGTGCGGGCCCCCCCTGCACCACGCACATTCTGCACCCATTAAAAATATGCCCCTGTATACACACACACCAGGCTTAATTTTATTGTCATAATCCTAATAACCTACCAGTATGTTTTTGGATTGTGGGAGGAAACTTTTGCAAACACAAACTCTACACAGATGTGGGCATTGCTCTTATATCCCCAGACAAAACCACTGGGATTGGCAAATTATATTGATTTGCAAGTTCTATATTGCAAACCAATTTAGCTCGGGGGCATTCAGCTGCAAACATTAGCCCACACAGTCCTGGCTAGAGGAAGGGGCACTTACAATATATTTTATATTCAGAAGGTGCTAGTATAGCTTTAAGATGTGCAGATAATTTTGTTTGTGTCCATAGACATGCTTGATGCATCTTATTAAACAAAGTTACAAAACACAACTCTGTAAATTCAAAAGCATACAAAGGTTTAATTCTATCATTTTCTATTTAGAACCAGAAATACACTTTTGGGGGTCAATTCACTTGGCCACAAGGGGGTGAGTTGCCGTTGTAACAGCATGGAAAAACCTCCAACGGCAATTCAACGGAGCCGATCTTCCCCCGGACTCAAAAATCTGCGAGCACAGAGGTACTGTAAGTGCGGCATATAGCCGCGCTTACTCAAGCCATTAGAGGACTCGTATCTTATTGAATCAACTCTTGGGGTTCATCGTCCTACAAAGACATGAAAGGCAGTAATTTATGATCACAGAAGGAACTGAGGGATTAAGATCACTAAAGAAGAAAATATTAGAAGAAAACTAAAATCCCTGTGTGGTGAGCGGAAGGGTATCTTACCACCTCCTACACACTATCCTTTTAAAGAACTCTCTTAC
Source organism: Taudactylus pleione (assembly GCA_031769625.1). Lineage (NCBI taxonomy): Eukaryota > Metazoa > Chordata > Amphibia > Anura > Myobatrachidae > Taudactylus > Taudactylus pleione. Next base: position 4,562,393 of record JAUIMM010000343.1, on the reverse strand, counting down.
ACCCACTATCTCTGTTACTATATGGGCCAGGTTGGTTTTGCCTTTAAGTAATATTGATATCTTGTTACCAAATCGCAGAAACATCAGCACTTTTGATAACCCTGAGGCTATTACATTTGACCCTCTGCCTTACAAACTACTGTGACTCCTATTTTGTTATATCCCTTTTCCACTGGCCAAAATATATACGGGTCAACCCGGGTAGCTGCTCAGTGGAAAAGGCTCCTAGGAAAAAATCTCTGGTCAATTGACCTGGCATTTCTTCCCGGATCTCAAGCAGGGTTTTTGGAGCGGCCTCCTGGCCGCTTGCATGGCTGTGGGTGACCACCCACAGCTATAGCGAGCAGCCAAAATGATGGTCGCGATGGTCGACCATCGGGCATGCGACGAGACCCTTGCGATAGGGTCTCGCTGCCACAAGCCCTGGAGTGCTTTCGGCTCTATCAGTAGGCGTTCCCATGGAAACGCCTCTGTCGGGGCAGCCACGCCCAACAAATGGGGCGTGCTGTCAATCACCATCGACAGCACGCCCCCTTTGGTGCGAGACCCATAACGACGGCTTGGCTGTCGTTATTCGAGTCTCGCGCATGCGCACGACGGAGCCGCCTCCGTCGTGCACTTGGGCAACATCGACCCGCTTGCCCTTTGTCTAAAGGCACACATCCACTAGACGACAGGCAAAAGACTGCACGATTACGACATTGTAATCGTGCAGTCGTTAGTCTGTCTGTGATGTTCCTTCACTCTATGAGCAGTCGTTCGGTGAAGGCACATCAATCATCTGCAAACATGTTGAACCTGACGCTATCGTCAGGTTGTACAACATATTTGTATGTTGATAGATGTCTAAATGACCAGTGGGAGCGCGCATCGCCGGTCGTTTTAGACATTTTTCAAACAATCTGCAAACGATTTTCTAAGGATATCATCATTCAATTGCTCAATTTAATCGTCTAGTGGATGTGTACCTTTACACACCACCTCCAAGCCTCAGTCCTCAGTCCTTTCCATGATCTCTCTCTTACACACTCCTTGTCGCAACCTCTGTAATGTTCTGATCCCTGACCTTCTGTCTCTTGCGCACTCTCATTACACTCTCTCCATATCGCTTATTCTGTTTACTGTCTCCCTTCGACCCTCTCCTCTTGCTTCTGCCACATTCTATCTTTTACACTCTCCCTTTTACTCTATCTTACAGATTGCCTCACTGTTTCCAAATGGAGCACATATAATAAAATTTCTATCACACTCACTGTACATGAAAATGACATTACATTGGCTTGTTCTTACGTGCACTCAGATACTTTGCAACACATATAGAAAGATTGCAAATTGTCTACCCCATGAACGTTCAGTGATTTCAGCGATGCACATTAATCTATGGCTTTGTGAAAAAGTGCGCATTGTCTAAATTTAATTAAGTTCACATTGTGTTTATAGTTTTTCTCAGTAGAAAATGATCTTGTTTTGCTAGAACGGTAAGATGGACAGATGCTGCTGTCTGGCTGGATAACAGACTGTACTGCCACACTCTTTACAATGGGTCATTGTTCTTGTTGCATGAGCAGAAAATGACTTATTTTCAAAAAAGAAAATGTCCATAACGGTCACCATCAATAACCATAAAACATGAAGCGTAACAGTTTGATGCGAGACTACATAGCCATGTCAAGTATATTGCTCTGGATTTCTGCAATTCAACCCCTTTCGCACTGAATGGACAGAAATATCAATCTGCCGTTTCTTGGGTTTAAAAATAGCTATCGCTTCATCATGAAGAATTTCCTGCGAGGAGCTGTAATGACTTTGAGGGATGCTCCATTCATATTATTTGAGCATCCAGCAGTGCAAGTTAAACTAATGCCTGGCTCTGTATCATGTGTATGATACAAAATGATAATGAAAACACACAATTACAAGATCGTAAATATGCCTTTTACGTCACCCGTGCTAAATCATTAATGTCACAACATGCATGACACGGTTATTTCGACGGCTGTCGCTGTTGCTCAGCTTGACACTTCCCTTCGTGTTCCGTCTGATGCATTGTGTAGAAAATGTCACCTTGTTATTACGTTTGCTTGCACCTTTTATGTGCCATAAAGGACAACTACATTTATTCTGCAGCTTTCTAAGTAGTAAATTTACATGCATTAATGATGTAATGTGGTTTCAATTAGACACTGCCGAAAGGTGTATAAGATAATGGATTGTTCCTGCTGTACTGCCTACAGATGTGTCCTTACAAATCTTTGCTGCAGTCGTGCTAAAAAGCCCCCCTCGGTGCGCTAGGTCCCGTGAGAACTTGCGGGGCGCCATTTTTGCGTCTCTTTTTTGACAAAATGCATCTAAGTCACAATGCGGTGCGACTAGGTTACACAAGCAGTCTGTGCTGCTTAATTTGATATGCAACACTTGTACTGTATATCTGTGTGTGACTGAGTCTCTGAATCTGTATACAAAGTGATGCAATGTACCAGTCGCAGCTCTTTTCATTCCAAGTTCCGTTGTGCTTCATACACAGACTCAGGTGCACACAGATATACATGTGTCACATATCAAGTTAATTAGCACAGTCTCCTGGTGCGTCCTTGTTACATAGCATTGCGACTTAGACACATTTTTGGCAAAAGAAAACACACCACTCTAGCAGAGTAGCACGGGACCTGGTGGCTCACTCACGCCAGGCAAGTTGCGCTGCATGGCATATTGAGGCTAGATCATACTTGCCTACCCTCCCGATTTGGTCGGGAGCCTCCCGAAAATCGGGTGCCGCTCCTGACCTTCTGGGAAGGCAGGCAAGTCTCCCGGCAGCTGCCGACCCTTCCTACCCCCCACCGCAATTACAAGAAGCTCCCCGGCAACGGGGGGGGCCTGTGACGCGATTCACGCAGAATCGCGTCATTTTGGCCCCGCCCCCTGCTTCACACTGCCTGTAATATCGGCAGTGTGTAGCGGGGCCAAAATGATGCGATCGCGTGGCTCCACCCGCCCAACTCTTGTAGTCTGGCCGGCCCCGCCCCGTCTGCTGGCCACGCCCCCCCACTCAAGCCGATCTGGCTGCTTCCTCCCGGAAGGGGCAGCCAGATAGTCGGCAAGCATGGGCTAGATGTATGAGGACACATCTGTATATAGCTTTGGGATTTCTTTGTCCCATTTCCCTCTGCATTCTGTGACTTGCAGTTCATACTAGTATGCAATGATAAGAATTTTGTATTTGTCAAATACATATTGTTAAGGGAGCTTACATCAGCAATCAATTGGGGCAATTCTGCATTTTGCAGATGATTGTATAAAAAAAAATTGTCCATGTATGGGGCTCACTGATTGCTGATTCCGACCAAAAAGTGATTGGGATTCACCCGCGCACGCAGGGGGGGGTTTCCGAGTACCTAGAAACCCCCCTTGCCCGACCTGGTGAGCAGCGCTGCTGCTGAACAAAATATTTTTTTTTTTCAAAGATTGACACTGCCTGGGCTGGCTGTAGGGGGAGCTGCACGGCTTGCCCGCTGCAGCGGGCAAGCTCCTCCCAGTCAGTCCCCAGGCCGGGCACCGTGATCCGGATGACTCAGCGCCTAATGCCGCCCTGGACACACTGTCACTGCCAGCCAGGGCCGCCATCAGGGGGGACTGCCGGGCCTAAAGTCCCGGGCCCGGACAGAAAGGGGGCCTGGATGGCAGCACAGTTGATAAGCGCCAGCGGCATATTGTAGGATGTGCCGCAAGCCAATCAGAAGCCGCTGCGGCTGGCTTCAAATGCAAAATGGTACTGTTACCCGGGCCCCTCTATCCGGGAGAGTGTTTGCGGCAGCAGCGTGCTTAAAGCAGAAGCCGCAGTCTGCAACCGCCAGCCAACTGGAAGAGGGCAGCCTGCCGAGAAGACAACAGCCAGGGGAGAGGGAGGAAGAGCAGCAGCGGCGGGGGTGATAGCAAAAGGGAGAAGAATAAGTCTGCATCCGCTGCTGCGCGATGGTGAAGACCTCAGAGGAGCAGGAGATGGTGCGGGGGATCCAGCTTCCTTTCCAGCTTTTCCAGTGGTACAGACAGACCAGGTACAGTGCCTTCTGTTTTCCCACCCTCACCCTGCTTTCCAACCCTCTCTCCCACCTGCTCTCCCACCTTCACCCTGCTCTCCCACCCTCTCTCCCACCTTCACCCTGCTCTCCCACCCTCTCTCCCACCTTCACCCTCTCTCCCACCTGCTCTCCCACCCTCACCCTGCTCTCCCACCTTCACCCTGCTCTCCCACCCTGCTTTCTCACCCCGTCCCACACCGCACTCTCACACCCTCACCCTGCTCTATCACCATCACTTCTACTGTATATTATAGATTGACATGTTAACACCCACAGCCTAAACTTTGATATATTTTTTTTAACTGGTTCACGCACATTACCACAGCAACGCCCCCCCCCCCCCTCACCCATGGGGGGGCCCTGCTTATTTTGTGAGTCCCGGGCCCAACAATCTCTGATGGCAGCCCTGCTGCCAGCTGCTATGGAGTTACGGAGCTGTCAGTCGCAAGACGTAGGTGGCCGCTGCCGGATGCCGCCCCGCCCGGGGGGGATAATATTTATTGTTTAAGCGGCTGATGACTCAGACTGACTGAGTACTGCTGTATGTCGGGGGAGCGCTGGGGGTCTTGCGGGCGTTGGCGGCGGGGGGGTGGGGGCTGGGAGTAATATTTTCTGCTGCTCCGTTTATGGGGGGGGGGCAGCCTGGAGGGGATAATATGTATTAATATCATTCCATTCGACTGCTCCATGTATCTGCGGTGGAGGGATGGAGGGGGGAGGATACTATTTATTAGATTATGCAGAGCTGTCTGCTGTATGTTATTCCAGGGGTGTGGGGGGATGGGAGGATACTAGTTTTTAGATTATGCAGAGCTGTCTGCTGTATGTTATTTCCAGGGGGTTGAGGAATGGGAGGAATCCTCCCATCCCCCCACACCCCTGGAATAACATGCAGCAGACAGCTCTGCATAATCTAATAAATATTATCCTCCCATCCCCCACCCACTGGGAATAGCAGACAGCAGACAGCTCTGCATAATCTAATAAATAGTATCCTCCTATTAAAACTCTTGAAGTACACAATTAAGTGTATGTTGCAGGCTTATTCTGGTTAGACGTTTTTGTCATTGGGTCTGTAACCTGCGTTTGCCACTGGGATTGGTAAATCAGGTTGTCCAACATGATGGATTTCACAGACCAATCGGGGCTGGTGATTGCTAGTGTATGGTAATGGTTTGCCGATTCACAGACCGTTACTAGTAAAATGATAGGCCTTTCACGATTGGCAGATGTGTTAGTTGCTGATCACTGAGCACGCAATGTACCGGCATATATTGGTGGATTGGAGAATCTAATTGCTGTACTGTATGGGCCGCAGTACTACACAGGGCTATAGAGACAATATGAAGCTGTTAAGAAAAGACAAGAGAGAAATACAAAAGCAATTTATTTTCCCCTTGCAAAAACGTGTGATGCATAAGAGGAGGTTAGGCTAGGTACCCACTGGCATTTTAACAACACGCCACTGACACGGCATGTCAAATGTAAACGTTTTTGACACGTGGTTGTTAACAAGCGGATATCCTCGCATTTGGGGAGGTCAGTGAAGGACATTACTTGATGTACAAACACTGGCTAACCAAAATGACAGCAAATCAGTTTGAGCGTTTACTAGTATCCTATGATATCATAATAAATTGATGATAGTTCATAACTTTGTTGCTTATTAAGTAAAATGAATCATTTACACATTTGCTGCCACATAGTGGAATGGGTGGGCTGTAAAGGAAATTGCCACGGTCACAAAGAACATATTTTTCCCTGCTTGGTGCACTGTGTCTTCTGTTATGCACTCAGAGGCCGGCTGCGTCTGACATGTTTCTGGCCCAAAGCACAGACCTACCCTCCTGCATTTACGTAAACATTCCCCCAAAACATACTGCCTTTTTTTATCAGAAGTGAAAACTAGCTTTCAAGTAGATTAAGTAAATACATTTCTTCTTCCTACTTCATGGCAGCCATTACTCTGAGACTACATCTCTTTTCCCTAGTATTAGACAGGAAGTTTTTCCCCTGCCAGGTCTGCCCACTCTGGGTATATAGATCCCTATAGAGGGGAGAGTAGGAAGTTTGTTATTTTTTTGTTCTAAAGGGACTTACCTCATTTTTATTTCCAGTAAAGAAGGAGGGTAGCACCCTGGGGAGATGCTGAGGCTTGTCATCCAATGGACCCCTGATGTACGTCCGATGTACCCCGATGTTACCCCTGCTGCCGCTACAGGTGTCTGCCTGCTTGATTTTGTCTTCCCCCTATGGGATGGTGGGCGGAAGTCCCTGGTAAGGCAACGGTGCTGGGGAAGGCTAGCGGCGAGCGGAAGTCCCGATGACTCGCCCGTCCCAGGGGTCTCAGCGGCAGCATGACACAGGAGTTCACCCGAGGGGGTGAAAGGATTAAGATTGCGCCGTGCACCGGACGGAATGGACCTTCTTTTCCTTCCAATACTAAAGCTATGTGCCCAGGAGAGGTGTCCTCATAATATTAGCGTTAGGGTGATTAGTAATAGATTTCTGCAGTGTGTCTCCAGCTTTAAAAGGAGCTAGGAGGAGAAACTATAAGAAGAAACATCTTGCAAGTATTTGTCCTACATGTGATAACTACTTTACTAGTATACAGGATTCTAAATTCTGCAGTGACTGTCAGAAAGTCTCTTCCCCATTGGATAATCAGTCTAAACAGTTACAAGATTTTAAAGAGAGTGTTTCTAGTGAGGAATCTGGTGAAGTTCAAGATGATGTTCAAACATTCAATTTGGATATTGTGGATAGTTTATTGTAGAATATATATAAATGTATGAATCATAATGATATGGTGGAAATTGGTGATGAACAGGATTTCCTATTTGGAGATGGGACCAAAGGAAGCAAACATTTTCCAGTACATAAAGTTATGATAGAGATTATTGATAAGAAGGTGTGGCTTGGAGTGGCATGAACTAGCAGCCTAACTGCCTGCTCTCCTGCTTAAAATCCTGCCCTATTCTGTAGGAGCGGTTCCACAAGCTTTTGTTACTCACCTGCCGGTGGGTGAAGGTCTCCTGCTGCCACTGGTCCGGTGTTGGGGTGTTTTTATTGCTCTCCCTGGCACTGCTGCCTAGTGGTGTCCTCTCGGCTGTACACATGGGCGGCCGCGGCTCCCGGCATACTGACCTGGCGGCTGACATTGGCAGTGTTGTCCGGCTCTGGCGTCCTCTTGGGGGCAAGGCTCTTCCCTACTGGTAGTGTGGTGCCCAGACCGCTCTTCCTCTCTGTTCCGGGCTACAGTGATGTATCCTGCTGATGGTGGCCATCTTGGATCCGGCTGTCCTCGTCCTGTAGCTGGAGGGTGAGTGGCTCGCTGAACTCCCTGATCTGTGTGCCTGCCAGTTTCCTCACTTCCCTGCTGCCTGATCTTTGAGAGGTAACTGCATTACTTGAGTGCAATTATCCTGTCTGGCTAGGACCTGTAGTTCTCCCTTGTGGATTCTTACATTACACCTCTGCTGTGCTGTCTGCCTCTCCTGCTGTGTTCCAGGGCTGCAGTTTGATCTTTTCCACGTTCCCTGGAGTTCCTGCCTGCATTAATACTCTAACCCTCAGTATCCTGTGACAACTTCTTATATTCCATCATAGGGAAATCCAGCCATGCCTCGGGGCTGCCTCTAAATTGGAACGCTTTGCCCCTACCCCTGCTCCTTCTCCACCGGTGGACCCTACACCTGTCATTCCTCTGCCTCCCCCTACTACTACGCCTGACTCTGCAAATTACTTTAATCTCTCACATATCCTACAAGCTATTGCGGAGTCAGAAAAGATGGTCACTGACAAGATAGGCGAAGTGCAGATTGATATCTCCCTGCTCCGCCATGACCTTCAGGAAATATGGGAACAAGTTGGTGAGCATGAACATCGTATCTCTGCTGTGGAGGATCTTACAACTCTTATACCTGGACAGATTACGGCCACCTCTGCTGAAGTGGCTGCCTGTAGTTCCAAGCTCTCTAATTTGGAGGGACGCCTCCGACAAAATAACCTGCGCTTTGTAGGCCTTCCAGAGCGGGCTGAGGGTTCTGCCCCTGAGGAGTTCCTGGTTGGTGAAACTCTTTGGTAGGGATGCCTTCTCGCTGAAGCTTTCCATTGAACAGACCCATTGTATGCCCGCTAGACCCCCGTCTCTGGGAGCCCCACCAAGGACATTCATTGCTCTCATGCTTCACTACAAGGACCGCGACGCGGTCCTACGTTTGGTCCGTCTCCATGATCCTCTCAAGTTGTATAATCACTCTCTTTCAGTCTTTCCTGATTTTGCCGTCAATTTGCAGAAAAGTCGTTCTCAGTTTCTGCCTTATTGGTTTTCTCTGTTTTAATTGCTATCTCCATTTCGTTCTATAGTTTAATATATTCTAACATATTTTGCGATATATCTATTGTCTTGTCGTGATTTTTATTTATCCTTAGTTTATGGGGGTAATTGGGAGAGACCAGTGGGCTCTGGTTTATTTTAAGGGGCAACCGCTCTGCTGTAATTGTTTGGAGGGCCTTGCTAGAAATAGCTTTGTCTACTAGCCCTAGATACTAAGTTACTTTTTATGTTCAGTTTGTGTTTGTTAGTTTAGGGAATTTTCTCATTTTTATATTTATTTTTCGGTATTCGGTTTACCTTAAGTTTGGTAGGGTATGCAGGGTGGGTTGTGTGGGTTAGTATGTTATTTTTTTAATGTTTCTATTTCAATCAATTATATATGCGTTGCTGCTCATTTTGCTATGGGCCTTTATATGTCGGTCTGTATGTTACTTGCGCATGGAGGTATCCTTATTGTCGTCTCTGTCTATTTGACCCCTTTTTATCCTTTTTTACTCATATGTGATTTAGTATTATGGTTATAAGGGATAATTCTTGGGGCATTCGTCTGGAATGTTCGTGGCCTTAGTGATCAGGTCAAAAGAGCCTTCGTTCTCTCACAGGTTAAAAAACTGAATGTGGATATTGTTTGTCTCCAGGAAACTCACTTCTATGGTAGTCGCATACTGGCTGGGATGGATGTACCATTCTACTTTCAGAATTCCAGAGGTGTTTCTATCCTGGTTCACAAGCATCTTCACTTTAGTCTTGATACAGTCCAAATTGATCCCGCGGGTAGATATGTTTTCCTTAGAGCATTAGTTCATTCATTACTTGTGCATATACTTGCGGTCTATATCCCCCCTGCCATATTCTAATGAGGTTTTACGTAAGGCTCCTGCCTTTATTGCACTCTCTCCCTCTGCCCCTGTTATTTGCTTGGGTGACTTTAATAATGTAATGGATCCGTCCATAGACTGTTGGAGAGAGTCCATTTCTTCTTCCCCATCTCCTTTTTCTAAATTGATTGTGGAATTGGGCTGGTTACATGTTTGGCGTATACGCTATCCCTCTGCTGCTGTCTTTTCCTGTCAGTCTTCTACTCATCGCTCTTTTTCACGTATGGATATGTTGTTTTGTTTTCACCTATTTTGGTTCCCAGAGTTTCTGCAGTTGAATATTTTTCTAGGGGTGTTTCTGACCACTCTCCGCTGTGCAATACTATTGGTTCCGCCCTTTCCTAGGGTGCCCATTTTTGGAAACTTAACCCTTCCTGGTTATACCAGCTGGCTCTGAATTAGAAGCTGCTTGGGTTTCCTATTTTGTGGAGAATGCCTCACGTAGTGATGTTTCTCTCCTTTGGGATTCCTTTAAGGTGTTTCTAAGAGGCACTTTTATTAAGCACATTGCTAACATTGAATTATTTCATAGGCAGCGGGAAACTGTTTTAGAAAATGCTTATAAGGATGCTGAGGCCCAGTACCTCTTGTCTAATGAGCTCTCAGACTGGGAGGTTATGCTTCGTGCCCAGCGGGAGTAGTCTGATCACTGTGTGATAAATCTAAGCGTAAACTACTATTTTCCCATCATAAGCAATACATGCAGGCTGATGTTGGGTGGAGTTACTTCTCTGTTTTGGCAAAAGAGGATGATGTTTCCAGAACAGTCTCGGGTATCCTTGATTCTTCTGGAACATTGCGTACCTCTGCTCTTTCTATAACAGATGTGTTCCTGCAAGATTACTCATTTCTTTATGCTACTAAGGTGTCATACTCTCCCAACTTGGTGCCTATTTAGATGCAATTCATCTGCCCTGTCTCGAGACTGAGGCAGTGGCTTTGTTAGATGCTCCTTTTACAGAGGAGGAACTGGTGGTTGCTATCTCCTCCTTTCGACAAAGCTACCGTAATTGATGGTATCCCAATAGAGGTGTATCAGAAATTTAAAATCTTCTTTGTCCCACGTCTCCTTGAGACTTTTGATGCTCTTCTGACTGCTGGGTGTCTCCCACCATCCATGTTGGAGGCCTTGGTTGGAGTGCTCTCAAAGCCTGGGAAGGACCCCCTTTATCCAGATTCTTATAGACCTATTTCCCTGCTTACTACAGACATTAAAATATTGGCAAAACGTTTAGCTATTTGTCTTAATTCTGTAATTCTATTATACATCCTGATCAAACCGGGTAAATCCTCTACTCAAAATCGTAGGTGTCTTTACGATCATATACAGATGTCCCATAGGGATGCCCCTGAAGCTGTGCTGGTCTCCTTAGATGCAGCCAAGGCCTTTGATTCTGTGGAATGGGAGTATTTATGGGAGTTTTTGTCAGTCTAGGTTTTGGTTTTGTTCCCCATTTTATTAGCTGGGTTTGTCTTTTTTGTATTTTTCTCCTGCAGTAGGAGTGTGGGTGAATGGTTGTATCTCCTCTTCCTTAAAGATCGAGCGCGACACGCACCAGGGGTGTTCCTTATACTCTGCTTTATTTACACTGGCTATCAAGCCCCTGGCGTGCCTCATTCGCCCAGATACAGCTATTCGGGGTCTGCGTGCAGGCCGTGTAATCAACACAATAGCTCTTTATTGGGATGATATGCTGTTGTTTCTGGTGGACGCGGGCCCATCTTTGGAACGTTTGATGGACGTTATTAAGGATTTTGGGTTATTTTTCAGGGCTGCTGATTAATTGCTCCAAGTCTACTATTTTTCCTTTGAATGGTTCCCAGCCGCCTTCCCCTTCTCTCTCCTGCCCTCTACAATGGACTCTCTCCTTTCGGTATTTGGGTGTCTCCATCTCGTCTAATCCTGTTGATTTTCTAGAAGTTAATGTGATGCCCATTACCTCATTTTTTAAACATAAGATTAATGTGTGGAAAAAAACTTACAGTTCGCATTAGCTTATTAAAAATGTCTATTCAGCCTAAATACCTTTATGTTCTACAGCACTCTCCTGTATTTATTTCTAAAAAAAGGTTTCTCCCATATTGATTTTATATGCTGTTCTTTTGTGTGGGGTGATGAGACCTCGGATTGCTCTCTGTACTTTATGTAGATCTAAATCTGCAGGTGGATTGGCCCTTTCCAATTTACGTATTTACTATATGGCATCACAACTGTCGCATTTGGTGACCGGGTTATCTGCTGGTACTGGTACCACTCTGGCGGGATTTTCTTGGTGAGCAAACAGGGTCCCCTTTAACTCCTTTACAAATTTTACTTTCGGTGAAAAGCCCAGGCAGATCTCCCCCCTTAGTTAGACAGGCTTGACTGGTTTGGCACTTTGCTCAGGGATTATTTTGGGATGAGGGTATGGATCCTGATGTCCCCCTGTGGTTTAGTGATGGTTTTTCTGAACTGGGTGTGCTCGGATCGGAGACCTTTTGGATTTCTTATGGTATCAAAACCATTGGTCATTTGTTTCGTAATGGGGTTCTCCACTTCTTTAATAATTTGCGTGTGGAGTTCGGCCTTCCTCGTATGGCCGTTTATAGATAACTTCAGCTCCATCATGCCCTGCACGCTCAGTTTGGATCTGATCCTATTCTATTATCTCCCTCTCCTCTTAAACTTTCACTCCTCCAATTACCTGCTCGTAGGGCGGTCTCATATCTTTATAGTGATTTTACCTCTCGGAATTTGACAGATGCCCTTTTTCCCCTTAGAAATAAATGTGAGTTGAACTTGGGTCCTCTTCAAGAGGAGCAATGGTCTCAGTTGTTGGGTTCTATAAGGTATTTGTGTTCATTTCCAACAAATCCATTATTTTATTTTACACAGGTCCTACCATTCCCCTGTTTCTATTGCATGTATTGATATTAATATTCCAACTAATTGCCCCAAATGTTGTGCTTTTGACTGTGATTTTTGGGCATTTGTTATGGGATTGCCCTAGGGTTAATCATTTTTGAAAATTAGTATGGTCGGATATGCAATTTACTTTCCAATCATTACCTCCTCCAGAAGCAAAACCTTGTCTGTTCGCATTGGATATTGAGGAATTGTTTAATACAATTATATATCGTTATGTTTTAGGCTTATCCACCTTGACAAAAGTAATTATTGCCCACTTCTGGTGTGCTCCAGAGCCTCCTGACATACACAAGTGGTGGGTGCTGGTTAATGATACCATTCACCATGAACATTATATTTATACCAGTCATAAGGCCCTTCCCAAAATTCACAAGCTATGGGATAGATGGGCTCTCTCCCCACTGGGCTTTTGTAGACCTGTTGGAGATCCTTCTGTGTAATCTATCCTGTTTTATCTTCTCTCTTCTTAGTTTGCCCCGTTTGCTCTCTTTTCATTTGGTTGTTTTCTTTTTACCTCCATACGTGAGATGTATATATACTTTGGGTGGTATTCAATTAGGCTGTGAAAAGCCGTTATCTGCGATAATTTATCGCCGATTACGTCATTTTCGCCTGTTTCAATTATCCCCGTATTGAATTTCAAAGACTTTCGCAGGTGCGAAAAGTCTTTGTAAAAAAAACAGGGATAAGTTTTCACCATGTTTTATATGGCGAAAAAAAAGTGCAGAATTGGGGTTTAGGGGTGCAGGCTTAAAAAAAATAGCCTGCACCCCTGGGAATAGCCCCTAAAAACGAACTGTGTAAAAATAAAGTGTTTTTTTTTAAAAATAGGGATACCCAAAAAAAATTATTTAAATTTTGGTGTAAAAAAAAAAATGGGGAACAGTGTTTAAAAATAGCGAAATAGGTTCAGGGGTATTCTGTAAGTATGCGGCAGGTGCATTTTTACTGAATTTTTAAAAATGCATCACTTCTTCAATGTCGGGAAAAAAACTTTTGCCGTGGCTATTTAAAAATGCAGAACACATTCTGCAGGGCTAAACGGGGGTACCCACAGTGATCCCCCATGTCTGGACATCATTAGGGGGGTCCCAGGATGAATTCCCCAAAATTCCCCTATTTTTCCCGATACTTACCTTTCCGCCGGCTCCTGTTTTCGCCGCCTCCAAATTGAATACGGGGATAAAGCAGGCACGTGCCTGATACTTTATCCCCAGAACAGCTCCGTTGTGGAGTGAAAAGTCCAGCACGGACTTTTCGCTCCAATATTGAATACGGGCCTTTATGTCCTTTGTAATGTCCCCTAAAAATAATCTGTGTCAAAACATTTTTAAAAGTTTCTAAGGACACCCCTAAAAATTTACTTTAATTTTGGGAGGGGAAAAAATATTGGGGAACAAAGTTTTAAACTAGCGAAATTTATTCAGGGGGGGTACCCCCTACGGCAGGTGTTTTCTTCGTTGCGGCAGGTGCATTTTTGAAGAATTTTTAAAAATTACTTTAGGGATTTAAAAATATGCTTGCACCCATTTTCATGTACCCCAAATTTGATGGCCATAGTTATTTTCCCCCCCAAAAAAATATAAATGCTATTCTTCACCCCTTCTTCACAGGCGCATTTATGCACCTACCGCAGCTATTTAAAAAACCAGACTACCTTCAAAATTGGGGGTACCCATAGTGATCCCCCATGTCATGACATCTTTAGGGGGGTACCAGGATGATTTCCTGAATATTCCCAGGATTTTTCGATACTTAAGTTTCCACCAGGTCCCGTTTTCGCCAGATCCTAATTAAATACGGGTATAAAGCGGGTACGCGTCTGATACTTTATCCCTGGGAAAACGGCGATGATGGCGAAAAGTCCGACCTCTGGCTTTTTGCCCCATACTGAATATGGCCTTATATCTATGTTTCCAAGTTTGGCTTATCACTTATAACCACCTGAATGTATATTTTTTTATTTATTGATGTGTTTTTTTTGCTGGCAACACTCATGTTTTTTGCAAATTTATTTGTATTTATTTGTATTTTTTTCTGTTTAGAATATCTAGAAAGATTACGAATAAAAAGTTACATGATTAAAAAAAAATAAAAGAATGGCAAAATGTTGATAAACGTGGGTAATAGTAAGAAAATTGATAGAATGTATCCTGTCGAGGATGAACAATTCTTGTCATGGTGTACTTTCCCTTAAGCTGATGAAACTGTTGCTGAGGTTGTTACTAAAACTACTATCCCTTTAGAGGATGGGGCAAATCTAAAGGACTGCATGGATAAAATCATTGAAAAGACTTTAAAGAAATTGCATAGTTCTGCAGAATCCCTGAAGTCAGGTGTCGCAATAGCGTCACTATCCAGAACCTTGAAACTATGGGCATCTACTATGCATACAGATAAAAAAATTTAAAAAAGCAATTGTTCACCTGTGCGAAGCTTCGCTTGACATGTTTTCTGCAAAATGTATGACTGCAGGAGGGATGGAAAGAAGAGCTTATGGCTGCATTCTTGGGCAGCTGATATCCATTAAAAAAATAGGCTGGTCTCCTTACAACTTTTTGGTAACAAATTGGAAACAATTTTACTAAAGATGACTGGAGGTAAATGTGTAAAAAGAATAAACGAAGTAGATATCCTATGCCATCTGTGAAGCAACAGTATAAAAAAGCCAGAAGTTATATACCTGGACGGCAGCACAGTGACAGATACTCTGCAGGGATGACGAGGCAATCCATTCGCCAATCCTACAGGAGAGGCAATCAGAGACGATGACTACTACAGGATCCGGGCACGTGCCAGTAGGGGGGCAGACTTCTGGAGTTCACCAGTCAGAGGAAGGAGTCTGTTCGAGACTGTTGGGTACTGTTAGTAGTGCCACAGGGATACAGGATAGAATTTTTATATATCCCCGAAACAGAAAAATTTGTGGAAGATTCCGAACCATTTTAGATCTGACAATTGAACAAATGTGTGAGGGTAAAGAAATTTCATATGGAACCCTGAAATCCAGTTTGATAGGAATAAGACAAAACTATTTCCTGGCATCAATAGATCTAAAGGATGCCTGGTATGCAGAAAATATTGAACGTTTCTGAGATTCTGCATTCAAGGAAAACATCTCCAATTTATTTGCCTACCTTTCGGTTTGGCTACGTCTTCATGAACATTCACAATCATGCTGGTGATTCTTATATCTTGCCTGAGAACACAAGGTATAGCAGTATAGCCATATCTATGCGATCTGCTAATTGCTGGAAGCTCAAGAGAGATAGTGAGAGAAGCTGTGCACAGAATCATAAAGTTTCTTCAGAAGCACGGCTGGATAATAAATTTGGAAAAGAGTCACTTAAATATGGCGCAGCAAATACAATTTCTGGGTGTGCAGATATTGGAAAATACAATATAGCACTGTCAGGAGAAAGATGTGCAAAGATCCGAAGACTGGCGTCTTTAGTTCAGGTATGCAGCAGAATACCCTTACGTTTCTAGGCTACGCCTATTGGGAATTATGTAATCTACTATAGATATAATGCCATGGGCAAGGTGGAGAATGAGGTACCGTAGTTACAGTGGAACCTACTTCAGTACATCAGGAAAGAGTTTCCTTTATCTTACTGGATAAACCTACATCAAGACACAAGGTGGTGGATAAGTACAAAAAATAAACTCCAGAACAACATCATTGTCAGAAACACAGTATTTGTTTCTAAATACCAACGCAAGCTCGACAGGATGGGGAGCACATTTGTTAACATTAAGTCTACAAGGACTCTGCAATACCAAAGAAAGATTCATGTACTCAAATCAGAAGGAAATAAGGGCGGGTTGGAATGCTATAAAGAGTTTCCAAGATCACATAAAAAGGAAACATCTAAAGACAATAGAGCAGTAGTGGCATATCTGAATCTTTAGAGTCCTAATGTAAGAAGTGTCACAATCCTGAAATGGGCAGAGGAACAGCTGTATTCCCTGTCAGCCATTCATGTATCAGGGAAGGACAATGTCATAGTAGATTTCCTCAGCAGACACAAATTGCTACCAGGAGAATAGGAACTGGATGTACAAGTTGTCCAGAGTATAATGATGAGGTTTGGTCATCTACAGATAGATTTAATCACGATCCATCAGAACACAGAGGTACCAGGCATCTTCTCTAGATACAACCTACTGCAAATGGAGTGGACACTTTCTCTCTACCATGGAAGTTCAAAATGGGATATGTGTTTGCAGCATTTCCAATGATTTTGTGTTTACTAAAAAAGATCAGAGCAGAACGAGTGTGGTTCCCGACAGTAGTGAGAAGGGCAGTGGAAGATCCATGGACTTTGCCAGCCACGCCAGGTCTGTTACACCAAAGGCCGGTGTTACATCCGCATCTTCAAAATCTTCATTTGATGATGTGAATATTGAACGGGAACTATGAAGACAGAAGGGATTGTCTGAACAAGTGGTACAGTTTCTTATGCAAGCAAAGAGTATCTTCACATATCTATTATAGACTCTGGGAAACGTATATTTTGGGCTGGCTTAAGATTTGATGTGACGAAGGCTGATACACCTCAAGTGCTGCAGTGTTTACATGATGGGTTTGAGAAAGGTCTGGTGACTTCAACCATTAAGGTACAAATAGCAGCATTAAGTATTTTATCGGATAGAAGATTATCTGAGGAGAATCTTGTAAAAAATGTTCTGCCAAGCAATGAAAAGAATACGACCTCAAGTGAGATCGACCTTAGCCCAGTGGGATTTGAACCTAATACTGAATGCATTAATGGTAACTTTGTTCGAAACATTACATGAAATTACAATACAGCTACTAACTTGGAAAGTGGTCTTTCTAACCGCTATCACTTCAGCAAGAAGAATTGGTAAACTTCAAGTATTATGCGTAGAAGAGCCCTTTTTAAATGTCCTACCAGATAAGGTTGTCCTCAGGACAAATCCAAGTTTCTTGTCAAAAGTGGTATGAACATTTCATCTAAACCAAGAAATTATTTTGCCTTCATTTTTTCCGCAACCAAAAGATGAGACAGAAGAAAAACTGCATAAATGTTCGATCTGGTGCGGGGAATTTCTGTCTATCTATACAGAGTGAAAGAATTTCGGAAGACTAAACATTTGTTTGTTCTGCACACAGGTGCAAGGAAAGGTGGGAGCACCCACGAAAAAGGCCATCGCAAGATGGATTAAACAATTGATTATTGTCTATGAAGAAAATTGGCGTAAAGCTTCAGAGAATTTGAAGGCACACTTGACCAGGGCAGTGACTGCTTCATGGGCAAAGAAGGCTGCTGTATCTGTAAAAGACATTTGTGCAGCAGCTACCTGGTCATCTGTTCACACCTTCTCAAGGCACTATGCTTTGGATGTGTCAGAAGCCCACTTTGGAAGTCATGTCCTCAGTTGGGCAGTGGCTTGAATAAATTGATAAATAAATTGAAGCATAATTTGTTGCTGTTGACTATTTATTCCCCATATCTCAGAGTAATGCTGCCATGAAGTAGGAAGAAGAAATCAGCAAATTACAACTTCAAAATACTTCATGGCAGTCTATAATTTACCCTCCCTAATGTGTTTTTTCCCTAAAGGTGACGAGACACTCAAAAGACCGAGGAGGGATAGGGGGAGGGGACCTATTTACCCAGAATGGGAGTACCTGGTAGGGAAAAAACTTCATTTTTAATACTAGGGGAAAGGGATGTAATGACTGCCATGAAGTATTTAGAAGAAATCGGTAACTTTGATAATTTGCTGTTTTTGTAAGTGAGGTGATCAAACTGTCATTGTGTGAGATCTAATTTATGTCTACAAACATACCATCAATGCTGTAATACACACCCGTGTGAGCTTGAGCAGAGCCCCCTACTGCTGGATTAGTTGCAGAGCAGCTATCACACTTTTGCTTGAGTACATTATTGTTTGACACTGATAATACAAGAAATGAAGACGCTCATCTGAAATGAAGCCTGGCACGGCTTGTGGAGTAGAAGAATAAGAGAGCTGTGGACAAGAGAGAGGGAGGGCGGAAGAAAGAGAAAGGGGGGATATACAGTGCATCCGGAAAGTATACACTACGTTTCTCTTTTTCCACATTTTGTTATGTTACAGCCTTATTCCAAAATGGAATAAATTCATTTTTGTCCTCTTCATTCTACACACAATACCCCATAATGATACCATATAAAAAGTTTTTTTGAGATTTTTGCAAATTTAATAAAAAAAGAAACACTAAGAAATCACATGTACATAAGTATTCACAGCCTTTGCCCTTGAAGCTCAAAATTGAGCTCAGGTGCATTCTGTTTCCACTGATCATCCCTGAGATGTTCCTACAGTTTAATTGGAGTCCACTTTTGGTAAATTCAGTTGGACCTCTGAGACAGGATTATCTTGAGGCACAAATCTGCGGAAGGGTACATAAAAATATCTGGTGCTTTGAAGGTCCGAATGAGCACAGCGGCCTCCATCATCCGTAAATGGAAGAAGTTCGGAACCAACAGGACTCTTCCTAGAGTTGGCCGGCCGTCTAAACTGAGCGATCGGGGTAGCAGGGCCCTAGTCAGGGAGGTGACCAAGAACCTGATAGTCACTCTGTCAGAGCTGCATTTTTCCTCTGTGGAGAGAGGAGAACCTTCCAGAAGGACAACCATCTCTGCAGCAATCCACCAATTAGGCCTGTATGGTAGAGTGGCCAGACGGAAGCCACTCCTTAGTAAAAAGCACATGGCAGCCTGCCTGGAGTTTGCCAAAATGCACCTAAAGGTCTCTGAGACCATGATGAGACAAATATTGAACTCTTTGGTGTGAATGCCAGGCGTTATGTTTGGAGGAAACCAGGCACCGCTTATCACCAGGCCAATACCATCCCTACAGTGAAGCATGGTGGTGGCAGCGTCATGCTGTGGGGATGTTTTTCAGTGGCATGAACTGGGAGACTAGTCAGGATAGAGGGAAAGATGAATGCAGCAATGTACAGAGACATCCTGGATGAAAACCTGCTCCAGAGCGTTCTTGACCTCAGACTGGGGCAACAGTTCATCTTTCAGCAGGACAACGACCCTAAGCACACAGCTAAGATATCAAAGGAATGGCTTCAGGACAACTCTGGGAATGTCCTTGAGTGGCCCAGTCAGAGCCCAGACTTGAATCCAATTGAACATCTCTGGAGAGATCTGAAAATGCATGTGCACTGACGCTTCCCATCCAACCTGATGGAGCTTGAGAGGTGCTGCAAAGAGGAATGGGCAAAACTGCACAAAGATAGGTGTGCCAAGCTTGTGGCATCATATACAAAAATACTTGAGGCTGTAATTGCTGCCAAAGGTGCATCAACAACGTATTGAGCAAAGGTTGTGAATACTTATGTACATGTGATTTCTTATCTATTTATTTTTTATTAAATTTGCAAAAATTGCAAAAAAAACTTTTTACACCTTGTCATTATGGGGTAATGTGTGTAGAATTTTGAGGACAAAAATTAATTTATTCCATTTTGGAATAATTCTGTAACATAACAAAATGTGGAAAAAGTGAAGCGTAGTGATTACTTTCCGGATGCACTGTAGAGATCTGAGGACAGAGGGTGCTGAGGACTGAGTTGGAACAGAGGGCCTGATTCAGAGCCGGACGCTATTTGCGGACGGTCATTCCAAAAATGGGGCCGGCTATTTAAATTGAGCGCTCGCTCTTTGCGGTTTGTTGACGCCTCTATGTCTGAGCGAGCGAACGAAAAATGCGCTCGCTATTTTGTAAAGACGCCCTTTGCCGTTCGCAACACACGTCATCTCCGGTATTTATTAGATTAATTGGGTACATCGAAAGGCATTTGAACTGCTCGCAGTGCTTGTGGTAGGATTTTCTTACCGCTATCACTGCAAGCAGTTCAGGCTAAAAGACAACCAAGTGACGTGGTCGATGACGCTCCTTTACTAATTATGCACTCCCATTAAACGCCCTTTGTACCGTTTGGCACGCCTGCGTTCGGATCTCCACTCCCCCCTTTTTCAATCACCTTCCCCTGTTACCACCCACAAACGGTACATTCTGTCAATCAAATTAGCAGCCCCTCGCTATTTTGCGAGCACACAATTTCCGACCGCAATGACTGGTTTGCGCATGCGCATTACGACCCATACGTATGCGCAGTTGTGCAAACATCGCTCAGAGCGAACGAGCGGGCGCTTACGAGCGGCTCTGAATCAGGCCCAGAGAGTGTTCATGTACTTATGTGTTGTTGCATTATGCATGCAGCATTGTTCTTGGTTATTTTTTTTTCAAGTCACAGTTTTTAGAGAGACTGAGTATATTCATGTTCCATCCAGCATGATGAGCATGGTGCTTAAAGCTGTAATCCCCACATATGTGTTTTTTTTTCCCTTTGAATTGCAAGTTAACTACATTTATGCATACATCTGATTTTGTTTTAGCTTTTTCAAATTTGTAATCTACTTTTTTTTATTTATCTGAAGGGCAGACATGTATGATTGTTAGTCACAGATTAGTCTCTCAGCATGTTATGTGATGGCAGAGGGAGAGAAGGAAAGGGGATTTTACTATGCAGACAGAGCTCAGTAGGTTCCAAAGCCTTCTCACTATATCATGCAACTGTGGTTGCCATGGGATTCCTCACGAGAATGTGGAAACTCTGGCGAATTAAAAATCATTAATAGCCATCCAAAGAAACAAATCAAGTAAAAAGGTCCTTAAGAAGATTATTTTTATAGTCTGCCACAGTGATTTATATATATATTTTTTTAACTGTTTTTAACACGTTTCAAATGTTGTATTTTTATATGACTTGTGTTCTGTTCACAATTTACTGCACATCTTTACATTGGCACAAAGTTTGGCGGTATACTTTGTGTTTTGGTGAGTTAAAAGTCAAATATAGAAGAAATAAGGCATTTCTAAAATGTGGGCATGTTTAAAATATAAATGACAGCGATTTAAAATTCACATACTTTACATTTTCTTTTTTGTATACATATTTTTTGTTGCTGAGTCGCATATTTTGTTTCTTCCATGAGGATTAAATTTTTGACTCAAGCATAGAGGACTATTACAGATTTTCTACATATCAATGGAAATTAATACTAAAATAAACCATTTTTAAATAAACTATAGAAATCCAAAATCGCTAAATGTGAGGAATTAGGATTTCGGAATTTTAACAGGATACAAAAAAATTTGCTAACCTTAGACCACTTGCACAATTTAATATTTAATTAGGAAACACTATAATAGATTCCAGCATATAATTTGAGCTTCCAAAACTTCGGGAGTCTCTGAGAAAGTAGCCAATAATTGTATTCAAAGGCAATGTAACCCCTAGGTATTCAGAGTGACTGCTAAAATAAAGCACTATTAAAAGACACTAAAAAGTAAAATAATATTTATAATCCTCAAAAGATAATTTCCATTCTCCCCTCTGAACAGTGCTGCACTATGACCATAAGTTATTAAATCATACCCATAGAAGTGATCTCTGAGCGTTTCCTTTAAACGTGAGGAGCACCGCTACACCATTTAATGAGAGAAATTAGATATTTTGTATGATTTATGCATTTTGCTCCAAATTAAGGAATCACTTTATCCAGAAAAGCATAAGTCCCAAATTTTTCTGATAATTGCTCCCTTATTTTTTTTATAGAAAATAAGTGTTAAAGTTAGATATCTTGGATGAAGGCATTCACTTATATAGGTTACAAATGAAGGATTAGTCAATCTGATTGTATGAGATCTGATTGTATTGCATCTGATTGTATGAGATCTGATTGTATGCTATTGTGATTCATAATATTGCACCATTCCTTGGGCTTGTTCTGTTCTGTATTCCAATAGAATAACTTTGGTGACCCTGCAGAACCCATCTCGCCGTGCGGTTATGGAATATCATTAAAAAAAAGTTCTTATTTTAAATATACTTTAAGTATATTTATAATGTTACATAGCTGTATATTAATGTTTAGTCTTATTTTAATCAGCATTTAATTTGTAGTGTATTATAGGTAAATACTGAATCTCTGTTGTAAACATAAATGTAATATTATTGGTATAATGTTTTAGATCCCTTTTAATTGCAGTTTAGCAATGTAATGTGCTTCTCCTGGAACTCAAACATTTTCCCCTCCCCCCTGATACTGTGAGACAAAGGAATTCCAGAATGGGATAGTTTTAGCGTGACCCTCTGGCTAATGAAGATCCGTCTGCTCGCACACACAAAGAAGAAAGAACTGACCTATCCGACGTTGAGTATATACATATCCCTGCCTGTACCCAATGATTGTATTCTCTAAGGACTATTTGAATGTGACCTTATAAATTGTACTGTAGTGACTGTTGGAAGTCAGTGCATTCAAGATTGAAGCCTTGTGCTGTGACAGCCGTGCGGTACTCTATTTCTTTGTGCTAATAAATCTTTTGGACTTTGGAACTCCAAGTAAGCTTGAGCGGACTTCACATTATTTATCGTTAACATAAGTTTCCATGTAAAGAGTCCCTTCTCCATACTCATTCTTCTTTACGTCAGTAACTGATGCAAAACGGGTCCCTTTGAGTACAGATTTGACTTTAGGGAAAAGAACAAAGTCACACAGTGCTAGGTTTGGTGAGTATGGAGGGTGTTCTAGCACTGCAGTCTGTTTCTCGGCCAAAACCTGCTTCACAGAGAGAGCACTGTGTGCTGGTGCATTGTCCTGATGGAGGATGAAACCATATTTCCACAACTCTGGCCTCTTATCTGAATCTTTGCCACAAAGTTGCTAGAACGTTTTTGTTGATTGATCATTCGGATACTGAGTCCACTGTCAAGTCGAACAATTTTTTAATTGTTTTCCACATTTTCATTTGTTTTTGATGTGCATGGCCTTCCAGGATGTTCATTATCTTCGAAAATCCTCACGACCATCACTAAATCTTTTGTGCCACTCAGACACACATGCATGTGACATACAGTCTGCCCTGTGAGCCTCAGTTAGATAACGGAAAAATTTGGTGGACGTTTTGTTCAATTTAATTAGAAAATTTAAGTTAACACGTTTCTCTACTTTTGAACTAAGCATTTTTAAGACACACAGGAAAACACAAGTTCTTTAAATGTTGTGCGACAGCAAACTATTTGGGCAAGAGGGGTGACATTTGCAAACCATTGTAGGATAGTCCAAGGTCAATGTTCCCCCATTCCCTCTTAACTCATGCAGTATGGTTTATTTTATTCAAGTACAGTCTCGTTTCCTCGTATATTTTGTCGATGTTAACAATGTCGACATGAGAATGTTGACTTTGTCATAATGTCAACATTGACCAGTTTGGCATTCATCAAGTCGACAGTATTAGAATGTTGACATAATGTCCTTTGTGGTCTAGCGGTGACTTAGTGAGTACGGCAGTTCTGGTAGCTCCAGCGATGTCTTCCGGGACCAGTGGTCATCTGATGATGACTTCCAGTGGATCCACCGGTGAGTATGTCTAACTAATAACCCTAATCCTAACCCCCCTACTAGAGCCTGGAGCCTAACTGTAACCTCCCCTCCTGCAGCTTAACCTTCCCGCCCACAGTCTAACCGTAACCTCCCCTCCCGCAGCCTAACCCTCCCATCCGCAGCCTAACCCTAACCTCCCCTCCCACAGCCTAACCCTCCCACCTGCAGTCTAACCCTCACCTCCCCTCCCACAGCCTAACCCTCCCGCCCGCAGTCTAACCCTCACCTCCCCTCCCACAGCCTAACCCTCCCATCCGCAGCCTAACCCTAACCTCCCCACCCACAGCCTAACCCTCCTATCCGCAGCCTAACCCTAACCTCCCTTCCCACAGCCTAATCCTCCCATCCGCAGCCTAACCCTAACCTCCCCACCCACAGCCTAATCCTCCCGCCCGCAGCCTAACCCTAACCTCCCCTCACACAGCCTAACCCTCCCGCCCACAGCCTAACCCTAACCTCCCCTCCCACAGCCTAATCCTCCTGCCCGCAGCCTAACCCTAACCTCCCCACCCACAGCCTAACCCTCCCACCCGCAGACTAACCCTAACCTCCTCACCCACAGCGTAACCCTCCCGCCCACAGCCTAACCCTAACCTCCCCTCCCACAGCCTAATCCTCCTGCCCGCAGCCTAACCCTAACCTCCCCACCCACAGCCTAACCGTCCCGCCCGCAGACTAACCCTAACCTCCTCACCCACAGCCTAACCCTAACCTCCCCGCCCACAGCATAATCCTCCTGCCCGCAGCCTAACCCTAACCTTCCCACCCACAGCCTAACCCTCCCGCCCGCAGACTAACCCTATCCTCTCCACCCACAGCCTAACCCTAACCTCCCCTCCCACAGCCTAATCCTCCCGCCCACAGCCTAACCCTAACCTCCCCTCCCACAGCCTAATCTTCCCACCCACAGCCTAATCCTTCCACCCGCAGCCTAACCCTAACCTCCTCTCCCGCAGCCTAACCTCCCCATCCACAGCCTAACCCTAACCTCCCCATCCACAGCCTAACCATCCCGCCCGCAGCCTAACCCTAACCTCCCGCCCGCAGCCTAACCCTAACCTCCCCTCCCACAGCCTATCCCTCACACCCGCAGCCTACCCCTATCCGCCCCTCTTGTGCCCTAACCCATACCCACCACTGCTGATCAGTGTAGAATGTCAGCATTTCACATGTCGACACTGTGAGCATGTTGACATTCTCTACATGCCCACATGTTCAATGTCAACATTTTACCAATTTTTGCATTATAACTGTCAACAGTATAACTACGTCCCTCTTTCCACTTATTATACCCCTCGTGCCCCCTATCCCCTGGCTTTTTACTCTCTACCAGAATGTCCTCTTCTATGTATACACCCAAAAATGCAGTCTGCTGCTCCTATCATACTTGTCAAATATGTTTGTAATGCTACTTGTGTTATGATACCCTTGTATCTCTGTCACGGTTTACTGTGGTGCTAACTAAATAAACAAGAATAGTATGCTGCATGCCCTTCATTTCATTTCCTTTATGACAGTCTTCTGCTTGTGATGTCATGTAATCACTGGTCTCCCTGTGCATACCCCATGAATGTCAGAACTTGTTATATTCACTATTCCAGTAGTTACTATCAGTGGCAGCACTATGGATGGTAACACCCAATGCGGCACTTAAGGACCCCTTGCGTGCACATTTGGGGGCGTGACTGCGTGTCACGTCCCCCGTTCTTGTCACGCTGGGGTCTTCCACTTCCAGCCTCTCCCAGCTCAGTGGATGACATGCACATTGCTGCTCGGAGACGCCATCTGAGAGGGTGACACCAAAATATCACAGCATCTCTGCTGTTTTGGTGTCACCCCTTCAGATGGTGTCACCCGGTGCGGGCTGCATCCCCCCTAGTGACGCCATTGGTTACCATCTTCCCTCAACTCTCCCGTACTGTCAGCAACACAGTAATTTCTTCAGCCAGGCCTGCTGCCTTGATGTCATCCCCGTCTCTTTCTTTTGCTGCACTTCTCACACCATGGGCCAAATGTAATAAGTTGATGTTGTTTAACGAGTTTGAAATCACAGCGAGATTCTGCCAACTTTTTCTTCCATCTGACCAGCACCAATACTGTGTGGTACCTGCTTTGGCAATAGTCCACCTTTCACCACATTCTTTCCCTTTTTAAGTGCTTTACACAAACTCTGATTAGGTGCTTCAGTCTTTTTGCCTTTTCCTTGGTGTTATGGATCCTCTCCCAGCTGCATGGCTTAGAACAC
Organism: Taudactylus pleione; assembly: GCA_031769625.1. Lineage (NCBI taxonomy): Eukaryota > Metazoa > Chordata > Amphibia > Anura > Myobatrachidae > Taudactylus > Taudactylus pleione. The sequence continues at coordinate 4,536,467 of JAUIMM010000343.1, read as the reverse complement.
TTCAAAAATAAAAAGCCCCCTATCCAACAATCTCATCCAATCCAACCTGCATACCAGAGGCAGTCACGTTTTGGACAGAACCCATATTTCTCCTAGGTACTGATGACCACATGGAGACATGAGGTGCATAGTATCTCAAAACTCAGTTCTGTCAATAGTTCCAAGTGAATCCATTGGCTGCAGCAGCATTGTCATATTTATTCATTCAACCCACCAAATGGCGGGCTCTACTATGTGTAGGCAACTGGTGAACCTTAGTGGCTTTTCTTACATGTAATTATTACTAGAAGCTCCTTCATCAACATTCTAATTTGTGTAAAGGTGCTGCATCTGCCCCCTCCCTCCTCCCCCTCCCCGTCTTGTTTTAATGATAATTGTAGAACAATGTGTGACACAGGATATGCGCGTATGCAGATTGCCGTATGTAATATAATGATAACGCCTAGAGTGGTTTAGCAGAGGAAGACATCCGTGTTATCTGTATGCCTGGTGTAAACCTTACTCTATCATGTGTCACACAGCTGTGTAGCTGCAGGCGGTTTGTATGCTTAATGCATACAAATTCAGGTGCATTGTGGGTATAACTTTAATCTTCCCATAAAAAATTAAATATATCTCCTCAAACTTTTGCCTGAGTAGTTCTGCACTGAAGTTAAGCCAAGCGCTACAGTGTACCAAAAGACAATTTGTTCAACCATTATAGCAGAATGTAAACTAAAGCTAATTAGGATAACGGAAACTTGTGAAAAATCAAATGCAGAATAAGCTTGTTGAACGCACAGCATAAGTATTAACTTGGGATAGGAAGTGATGTTTCTGTGTTGTACGTGCGTGACAAAGGCTCTAAATGACCCGAAAAATATGTTTTTATTTATATACAAACATAACCACATAAACACATAGGTGTCCTGCTATGTTTCAACAGGAGCACCCCTGCAGTTGGATATCAATAATTGTGGATGTAAGCTCATCTTCTTGTCTGTGTCTATCTACAGGGCATGTGTTTTACTTAGTTTGGCGCCGAAACCCGTAATAAATGAATACTTTACAGAAACAATTGTAAAAGAACAGTACCACAAAGGTATCTTCTGCATCCATACATTACAATTTGCCTTAAGACTGGATGAATTTTGTTCAATGTTTTCATTTCTCCCTGAAGACTTCATTACTATGATATTGCAGCTGCTTCTGGAATGAATTTCATGTTAGCAATATTTTTTTATAGATTCCGTTTTAAATCATTTTATTTTGCAAGCCAATTCTACATTCAAGCTTATTAGCGAGATCTTCTTCAGCTCCCCAAACTGACGATAAGTGTAATGGCATATGCCAGATCTTCCTTCACTGATATAAATTACAAGTCCTATTTCATTCATCATCTGTTTTTTTTTTTTCTCCCTGGTTAGTTTGATTAACAAAACACATTTTGTTAATTGCTGGCTATTTCAGTTTTTTTTTTTTAAGAACAATTTTACATGGTTTACGCCCCCAATAATACTGAAATAAACACTGTACTTTTTTGTTAATAATTGAGAGATTGACCTTTTGCACTTATTTTGTACTGTGTATTTTGCTGTAATGAAGCAATGCTGGATGTCAGTCAGCATCTGGTACATGGGGGAGGGGGGTAACGGTCTCTTGACCTTTGAGTGATGTATGCCTTATGTCTTTCTAACCTAATATTCATCTGTGGCTGTCTGTAATAGTTACCAGTGGATCCAAGCCTAAGCAGGCACATGTTTGGCAAAAATGGAAAAGTGAGCCTTGTTACCACTAGCAAAAAGTCTGAAAATGCCTATTTTCTGCGATAGAAGATATTTTTGTGCCTATTATAAGAAAAAAAAAATTGCTGGTACTGGCAGTAAGTAGTTATCACATCTCCAATGAAAAACAGTGAATCATAGCATAAATTGAAAATGTATTAAGAAAAAAAAAAATAACTATCCGATTACTCTTGAGTGGCAGCTGACTCCTCTGTGTGTAGGTTTGGAAGTCCTGTTGTGATGATTTGTAACTGCCGGAAAGGAATGTAGTATATTTGGGTAATACACATAAAGTGCACATGACTAGTATATAGTGCATATGTAAATCAGCTTATCTATAGATCGTGTACAAGAATCAAGAACTAGAATGACTTATCTGTCCACAATTAGGAGTCCAAAGTAGGTGCAAAGTATCAGTGACGCGTTTCATCCTCATCAAGGGGATGAATATGTTGGGGAAACACTTTGACGCGTTTCACCCTTATCTAGACCCATCAGAGTGATGAGTGCATTGGAGCAACACTTACTTGCACCTCGTACCTTGGACTCCTGTTCGTGGACAATTACTTTGTGTTTCTTGTACGCATGTTTTTTATCACTACTTTTCTTCAAGTAAAATTTCTTTTGAAATACACCGCACTTTGGACCTCATTCAGAGTCAGTCGAAGCGGTCGTACGGGAAAAGGGGCCGTATATGCAAATGATTTCCTCGCAAGTTGCTTCCCTAAGTTCGGATCGGTAGCTGGCCGACCAAGGGGAGGAAGCGGTCGGTAGACAAAAATTTACGCCCCCTTCTCGTATGCATTGCACGTCATCTCCGGGCATATAAGGATTATTCGAGACCATCGGCAACCATCGAAACTGGTCGTAGAGCTTAAGGTTGACCATACCCTCTCTTAAGCTCTACGATCATGTCAGTGTAAAAACCTCCCATGTCACATGTGCCATGACGCTACTTTGTTAATTATGCACTCCCATAAACCGTATGCACTCCCACAAAACGCTGTCCGCATAATTAGGCACGCCTGCTTTCGGATCTCCACTCCCCCGTTTTCAAGCACCTTCCCCTGTTACCACCCACAAACGCCTCAATCTGTCACTCAAACTACCGACCTGGCTGTGTTCAAGGAGAGAGAAATTTCTGATCGTAGCGGCTAGTTTGCGCACGCGCATTGCAACCTTTATGCATGCGCAGTATAGCGAACATCGGTGGCATACGACCATGCAGCCGCTTCGACCGACTCTGAATGAGGTCCTCTGTCTAACCATATTAGCTGAGCTTAGGAGAAACCTCTCAAAAAGGGACCATATATTTCATCTCTGAAAGACCGAAGAGATGAGCTTGATTTCTCTGGTACACATACCAAGCAGATTGGTATATATGTTGCTTACATTGGCACAAACACTTTTTTTGTTTGTTGAAACAATACACATTATGATGATCTTTTATTTCTATATCCTTATCTACAACATTGGATAACCGTTTTGAATCAAGAGCTGCAGATAAAATGATTTGTATTTTTGTTCTGGTACTTTACACATACAGGTTGAGTCTCCCGTATCCAAATATTCCGAAATACAGAATTTTTTTTTTTTTTTTACCCTGAGATAGTAAAACCTTTGTTTTTTGATGGTTTAATGTATACAAACTTTGTTTAAAGCACAAAATTATTAAAAGTGTTGTATAAAATCACCTGCAGGCTGTGTGTATAACGTTTATATCAAACATACATGCATTCTGTGTTTAGATTTGGGTCCCATTCCCAATATATTTCATTATGGTACACAATTATTCCAAAATACGGAATATTCCAATATCCAAAAATACCCCTGGTCCCAAGCATTTTGGACATGAGAGACTTGTCTACACCCGCCTCACACACTTTCTTAACACCCACAACTTATTGGACCCACTTCAGTCTGGCTTCCGTTCCCAGGACTCCACAGAGACAGCACTGACTAAGGTAGTAAATGATTTGGTCACTGCCAAGGCTAAAGGCCATTACTCACTTCTAATTCTTCTAGATCTCTCTGCTGCTTTTGACACTGTTGACCACTCTCTTCTCGTACAAACATTACAATCCCTAGGTCTTAAGGACACGGCTCTTTCTTGGTTCTCTTCCTACATATCTGATCGCTCTTTTTCTGTTAGTTTTTCTGATTCTGCCTCCTCTTCGCTACCTCTATCAGTTGGAGTACCGCAAGGCAAGGTCTTAGGTCCTTTGTTATTCTCAATCTATACCACCTCTCTTGGCAAACTAATCCGCTCTTTTGGATTTCAGTACCATCTGTATGGGGATGATACTCAAATCTACCTATCCTCTCCAGATTTATCACCATCTGTATTGGTCCGTGTCACTGAATGTATTTCTGCCATTTCATCTTGGATGTCATCTCGCTACCTGAAACTTAATATTTCTAAAACAGAATTAATTACATTTCCACCGGCCAATAACAGTTACCAATCTGATCTCTTTATCACTGTTGATAACTCAACAATCCACCCCACCCCACAAGCTCGCTGCCTTGGTGTCATCCTTGATTCTGAACTGTCCTTTGTTCCCCACATTCAATCTGTCTCAAAATCATGTTACATACATCTAAAAAAACATATACAAAATTCGACCATATCTCACACAAGACACTGCAAAAACTCTAATCCATGCACTCATTATTTCCCGCATTGACTATTGCAATAGTCTCCTTACTGGTCTTCCCAAAAACAGGCTATCGCCATTACAGTCCATTATGAATGCAGCTGCAAGGCTTATCTTCCTTGCCAAACGTTCATCGTCTGCTGCCCCGCTCTGTCAGTCCCTCCATTGGTTGCCGGTTTTCTACCGTATTCAATACAAAATACTGTTATACCCCTTTTACACCAGAGCAAAAACCTGGGTTTTTGCTGGGTCTACCCAGGTCGCATCTCAGTGTAAAAGGGTCCCTGAAAAATAACCTGGGTCAAGTGACCCAGCAATTCAACCCAGGTAGCTACCAGGGTTGGACCCAGGATGGACCCAGGTAACGATGCAGTGTAAACGGTGCAACCCGGGTTATCTGACCTGGATCATGCCTAAAATGAGCGGATTGGTGGTTGTGGAGCATTCACCTCCCATTTTTATGACCTAACAGGTTTAGCAGGGCAGACCTGAGTTCAGTGTGAACAGGGCTGACCTGGGAGTAACCCAGATCAAAGGTGCAGTGTAAATGGGTTTGACCTGGGTCTGACCAGGGTTGGAACCATGTCCAAAAACCCAGGTTGGACCTGGGTTTTTGGTGGAAAAGAGGTATTACTTACACATAAGGCCATTAACCGAATTACACCAACATACATCTCTTCACTCATCTCAAAATATCTCCCAACCCGACCTCTCCGCTCAGCACAAGATCTGCGTCTCTCATCTCCACGCATTACTTGCTCCCATTTACGGTTACAGGACTTTCTTCGGGCTGCACCCACTCTATGGAATGCCTTACCACACACAATAATACTTACCTCTACTCTTCAATCCTTCAAGCGTTCCCTGAAAACTCACCTCTTCAGACAAGCTTATCAGATTCCAGAACCGACCACATAACCTTCATAGCTTCCATGTCTTATCACATCCCCTCTCACAGTCCACACATAACCTCACATATTGTCTTTCTTTCTACATTTTGCCGACATTCCTGTGTGACTGGATCATGCAGCCCACCAAGAAACTCTGCATTCTGGCCAGACCAAATTGCAATATATAGCACCTATCCTTGTGTATCAATGCCTATTTCCCTATAGATTGTAAGCTTGCAAGCAGGGCCCTCTTACCTCTATGTCTGTCTGTTATTACCCTGTTTTGTTCTATCAATGTTTCCAATTGTAAAGCGCAACGGAATATGCTGCGCTGTATAAGAAACTGTTAATAAATAAATAAATATGGGAGACTCAACCTGTAATACACTTAGCACATCCACTTTGTGTCTTACCTGAATTTACTACACTAATTGGTGCTCTCTCCTTTCCCACAATTAGTTGTGATTACGTGAGTGTGTGTATGTGTGTGTGAGTGTGTATATATGTGTGTGTATATAAATATATATTTTATTATCACACCTGGTATCGCCAACATGTGCCGCTGCTAGCCTTGGTTAATATATATATATTATCATGCTTTCCCATGCTTTGCTATCACAAATATAAATGGCAGCATAAAACTAAAGGTGCCCGGTATTTGTGCACTACAGCACATACATGAGCAGCCAGTATATCTCTTGCTTGCAAATAATGTTGCATTTGCAGTCCTTGCATGCAACATGGTTTGTCCAAGTGAAAGTTTGCGCCCTTTCGCTGGATTGGCTCCTATATATAAATGAGTTTCATAGCATATAAGCGTGTTTACCACTTGAACTATGTGATTTTCTCTTCTTTAGCCTATCAGCCCTTCTATATGAATTTACTGATCGCCATCCATAACTTTGTCTGACACTGCTATTGGCCACTCTATATACTCCGCCTAATTCTCTTACACTGATAATCAACTCGTTTAACGTATATTGGTTTAATGTACCGTTTCATCCTAAGGGCCAATTGTCTGCAGATTCCCTTATGTCAGGCATGCTCGTCCACATTTCTATCTCCTCTTTCTCTTCGCTGTTACACAACATCTCTACCTTAAAATGTTGAGTTTTTTATTAATGAGAATTGCGTTTTATTTCAGCATGTCCCCTAACTAGCGCTCTGAAGCATCATGGTTTTCACGGTTGGCAATATTTTCTGTCCTTTTTTAACCTCAAATTCAGACTTCTGCTTTGCCTGAATAGCTAAGCTTGTAGGGATCTACTACAACTGGCACTGTTTAGCTTTGTGTGGTATCCAAAAGGAATCACAGGATAACATTGATAGTCTTGGCAAATCATGTCACCTGAATATCCTCTATTGTTTTGTGTTACAATTATGATAGCTGTCATTTCAAAAACAGCATTGATTAGTCCCTTCGAGCTGCACTACCACTTACAGAAAGCTGTTACTTAACGCAAGACTTGGATTGCTGGGACCTGCTACATGCAGCTGTTTTTCCCAGGGCCGTCTGTTCCTCCTATAGATCCAAATGTAAAACTGGGTGCGACCATTCAATCGCACATGAGATGCAACTGAAATGAGTAAGACACTGAATCCCAGTTACTAAACACCACAAGATCCGGGTGTAGTAGGTATGGCTCAAATCCCGATAGCGGCAGCCCGACAAGGGTGAAGATCCCGATCATCCCTAAGGTAAGTATCGCTAACCTAATTCCCCCCCTAACCCTCCCTTAGGGGTGCTTAACCCTAACCTGCCCCCCCCCAGTTTCCTACCCCTAATCCCCCCTCCAAGTGCCTAAACCTAACCCCCTCTTCTCCGCTGCCTAAACCTAAGTCCCCGCAGGGGGGTGCCTAACCCTAACCTCCCCCCGGGGTGCCTATCCATAACCCCCCCTTCCTCTAGCATAAACCTAACCCTCCTGAGGGGGTGCCTAACCCTAAGTCTCCCCCGGGAGCCCTAAACCACCACCCCCCCGCGGCTGTCCGCACCCGGCGCCTTACCTTCATTCGGTATGCCGGGTGTCGGTCTTCCGGCGTATAGATTAATGACAGGCGCCGAGTTAGAAAGTCTGGAAGCCGTCGGCCGGCATTTAGACCGTCGGCTTCCTGACTACATCCCCAAGATCCATTCGCAAAATGAACCTGCATGCAACATTGAATCAGGCCCTCAGTGTCTGCATTACAGAGTACTTAGAGAACTGTCAGCATGGACTTTGGCTGGTCCCTGGCAAGGGGGAAAGATCAGTTTCATAAAATATATTCCATAGATGGTAGAGCAACTTTAACTTCTATATAAATTCATAGATCTATTTTTTTTTTGCTAACTATGCAGCTGATATCTTAAAATTAAATAAAAAAATTGTCAGGAATTAACTATGGAACAAGGTACCTATAAGGGTTAAAGTCAGTCTGTGCTGTGCAATTCTAAAGGCTTATTTGTACTTCACAGTGTGTTTCAGCAAATACTTGCTCATCATTTGGTCAGGGATTATCATATGTGTTAAAATAAAAGTATTGATTACTAGTAGTAGAGAAAAATGTATACTTGTAAGTAGGGATGTGCAGGCTCGGATAGGTTCGAGTTTGCACGTTGAGTTTGGATTTTTCCCTCCAAAAAAACGGAACTCAGAAAGAGGTTCCGTTTTTTTGGAGGGAAAAATCCAAACTCAACGTGCAAACTCGAACCTATCCGAGCCTGCACATCCCTACCTGTAAGTAAGTACTTTAACATTCTTCTGACCCATGAGAGGTAGTTATCTTTATTTTATATATATATATATATATATATATGGTTTAAAGAGCAAGTATTTGACATTTATATATCAAAGGATGTGTACTACTAAACTGAATACTATAACACAATAACTGCACATGCTCTCTCTCATGTCTGTAGATAGTTGCTACATTGAGTAGAAGGTGTATTCTTTATGGATTCATTGTGATTCAAACACAGCGGCAGGACCGTGATGTCACTGCAATCTCAGCCTTTTGATCTAAAAGGACACATATGGAAGAAATTGTAGCTATTTGTGTAATATAAACAAGTAAATAAACAATACTTTATATGGTTATCTGTCAATGATGTGAAAGCTGTAGCCAGATTCTTTTTTTCTTAATGTGTCTGGTAATAATTATGTATAGACAGTCGTTCGCTTCAAGAAGAACTGGTGCTCTGTCAGGGAGAGTTTCTGATCCCGGCATTTTTTTTATTGCAGTTGCTTGTTAATGTCAGACAATGAGCCCCAGGAAACCCAAGTGAATGAAAACGATGAACCTCCTACAGAACAAGACAAGAGGAAAAGAATGGTAAGAGGCACAACATTAAATATTTACCATATTATATTGTCAGTCATTTACACAGTGCTTCTTCTGAATCTGAGTTTAGGCATGTCTGCTTTGCTGTGCCTTCCGGTTTATCCAAAGGAGAGTTAAGGATTCTTATACTGTAAATTGACTTGTATTGCAGATAGGTACTGTAGGCTATCACCTCTGGCTATTGTGAAATCATATGCAGCATCAGTCGAAGAGCCACAGCTTGCCTACATTTGCTATATAACAATTGTAATGTGTTATTTTTTTATGTAGACGAGATAAGCAGCACAGACAGTGTAATGGTTAGCGTTACTGCCTCACAGCACTGAGGTCGTGGGTTCGATTCCCACCACGGCCTAACTGTGTGGAGTTTGTATATTCTCCCTGTGCTTGCGTGGGTTTCCTCCGGGTACTCCGGTGTCCTCCCACACTCCAAAGATATACTGGTAGGTTAATTGGCTCCCAAAATAAATTAACCCTAGTGTGTATGTGTGTGAGCATGTGATAGGGAATATAGATTGTAAGCTCCACTGGGGCAGGGACTGATGTGAATGGCCAGATATACTCTGTAAAGTGCTGCGGAATATGTGTGCGCTATATGAATAACTGGTGGTAAATAAAAAATAATATATAAGCGTTGATGCATTTACATTTGCCTACACTTACTGTACAGCTGCTCCCAAAGTTAAAATATGTTACAAAAAAGACAACTTTACCGCTTTGTGTGTAGGCAGATGAAGTTATCATGTTTCATCTATAAGAAAGATTTTATGTATATATATATATATATATATATATATATACATTTATTTTATTTTTAAAATAAACTTTGACTTCCAGCTCCAGTGCACATGCGGGACCTGGTAAGTAGGGAAGCCGATCCCGGGATCCCGATCTCCAAACAGTTCAGGATGTTAGGATTACTTGCAGTGAGTGTGGAGTACTCCCCAGCGGTGCAGTCACTGCAGTCCTAGCTTAATGTTCTGCTCTGGGGGCAATGAATGTGTGTGGTTTTGTTTTCCTGTGGGATGTGTCCTCATACTCTATTGCTGCAGCCACGCTAATCAGCCCTTTTCGGTGTGCTAGGTTCTGTGCGACTTGGCTAGCACAAAGTGTCTTTTTTGCATCTTTTTCGACTGAAACTTGAGTTTTATTCGCAATGCGACACGAGGCTACACTGATTAATATGATGAGCTGCACTTGTATTTCTGTCTGTGACTGAGTCAGAATCTGTACATGAAGTGCTACGCTGCGGCGGGTGTAGCTTTTTTCCACACCAAGTTCCATTGTGCTTCGTATACAGATTCAGACTCAGTCGCACACAGATGTACAAGTGTCACATATCAAATTAGTCACTGCAATCTCGTGAAGCGTTTTCTTTAGCATCAAATTGCGACTAAGATGCTTTTTTGTGTCAAAAAGGCACTTACACCGACGGCTCACTCGTGCCGTATGGCCTATTGAGGCTAGGTGTATGAGGAAGCAGGGCCGGCTCCAGGGGTCGGAGCACCCTGTTGCCGGCTCTCTCTAGTGCGCGGCGCAGCTACCAAAAATAGGGGCATGGCCTAATTATTATAGGCCACGCCTCCTACGTAATGTTATTTTGCCTCCAAACAACGTCAGGCTGAGGGGGAGCCTCACTAGCTGGGCTTCCCCCAGCCCTCTCCCATCACTGAATGGATGCCGCGCGCTTGCGGTTAGTTTGATTAGTTTTTAATTAGTTTGATTAGTTTTTAATTAGTTTGATTAGTTTTTAAACTTGTTATTTTATAAATTGCACATTTTGGCTCTGATATAGCGAAACAATGTGCAGTTATCTAATTCCAACAGTGTTGTACCACCGGTAGAACCACAGGCTCACCGGTGGCCAGTGGCTGCTTTTTTATTGGTGGTTGATAATCCTATTCCCTTACAGTAGCCACACACATTGTTCCCACCAACAGCTACAATTGTTATTCCAATACCTTATCTATCAACTCTTCCCCGCACTACTTAGATCATAACTACTTTAGGACAGGGCCACCTTTACCCTCTGTTTCATCGTTTGTGTCGTGTTCTCAATGTTCAGTGTTACGTAACATAAAGATAATGATATAATACATAATAATCATCAGCCTCCCTTGTTTTAGAAGTGTTCATATGGACGTGATGAATGATCTTGGATATACAGCTGTTGCTCTTGTGCATTTTCTGTGCTGCCTGGGCGATCATCACGGGTGGCAGCTTTATCAGAGTGCCACAAGTTGCCCATCTTTGATTATGCATCAATATAAGTAGCAGCTTTACTGTTGTAATGCTGAACATTTAACCTACTAAGCATTTCTCGGTTCATTCGTTCGCTTTCCCCAAAGGAGGAGTAAACACCCCTCGAGCGAGTCATTTTCCACTCACGTCGCTGCCTTAACCGTGTCTTTAACCCGCGTGCTAATTTTCTATCGTCAATCATCCTCTTCAGTCAAATAACTGTGCGGAGGTCTTACAATCTATGCACTCAAGTACTCAGCTGCATTTCCAACACCGCTGCAATTACACACACAAGCCAAAGTGTACTAATCACTACTTTCTGACTACATCTTCGTCTGTTAATTGGAACAATTTCCAATGAACCATTTGCTATGTTTTTAAGTAGGACGCCGCTGAGGCTCTTGTACCATACACAGCAATTGTGCCATTCTTACCCTCTGTTTGGCAGGATGTGCTCCGAGATCTATGGGGTGTTTGCGTAGGTAGACGTGAAAGGTGGGAGCTAACCGTTCAATTAGGGCAAATGTGAAAATAAATAGCTGTTGTTTTTTTTTTTTTTTTTTATATATATATATATATATATATATATATTTATTTCATGGTTAATATTGGGAAAGCATTAATGTCTAATGACAATGTTACTTGTACTTCTGTAGCTGTGAGCTGGTTTCTTAAGGCCCATAATCATATCAACCTTAAGCATAGCTCCAGACTGTAATTGTTATTGATGCAGGGGCCAGCTAAATAAGATCTGACAATCAGCTGCTGGTGGAAAATACACTCTCTTGTGGCTTATTTATCATCTGGAACACCGGAAAGATTGATTACTTGCTGGTTGTGCAATGCCGTAATTAGTTGTCACTATATGTTTAAAAAATAACATTTGTCCTGGTTATTGCATCTTTCTGAAATGACTTCTAATGGTTATACTGCATGTTGTGAGATAATATAGGTCTGGGCTAATGAAGTGTTATGTTTGTTAATACAGTGTGATCTAATCTATATAATTGATATTATTAAAGAATTTATATTGCCGATATAAAACGATCAGTCAGAACCGCCGATGATCTGTGACTCTCACAAACTATAACCTCTTTTTGCGAATTAACTTATTTTAAGGGAAAAAGTCACACGAAAAGACGGCACGGCATGGCCTGTTTAACGCGCAGAGAGGCTAGATGTATGTGGACACATCTGTATGTGGCCTCGTCAGTGTAAATATTGCCTTATAATTGTTAGAGCTGTATTGCCCTGTTATACTTTGCACCACTTATTTTACCCTATAACTATAATCTATCCTGTGCTGTCTCACCCCAGTGTCCTTAGAGCTCTACACAGAAGCCACTGCTCTTATTACATACAGCTCCCAAACTTTATCTCTGACCACTTACAGTGGCTATAAAGGTATTCACAAGACTTGGGCTTTTCACATTTTGCTGTGCTACAACATGGAACCATTATGGTCTTAACTGGAATTTTTTCCCACTAATCAGCACAAAGTTTTCAATAAAATGACAATTTTTTTTTAATATATATAATCATGTGTCAAACTTAATTAGGAAAAAAAATACTTGGTAAAATTACCTTTGGCAGCAATCTGTGAAAAAGATCATGAGAGTGAATACCTTTAATAGCCGCTGTATTTCTAATCAATTCCTTCTTTTTGTTTTTATTTACTCTGTCACGTGGATTTCTTTGAACTTTTCATGAGTAATACAGGTGATACCAGTTCCTGCATTGCATTCCAATTTACCAGGCCCCGGGCTTATTGTAGCACATCTCTTGGAAGAGAGCGTAGTCAGCCCCCTACAACCCACCCCCCCCATACACACCCACACACACAGTACCCAGGCCCTTGTCGCTCTCGGAGGCCCTTGTAGTAAGAACATTCTTTCACAAATCAGAAAAGCTCCTTTTGCCTGAGGAATGTTTCTCAATGCTGTGTGTCTTCATCTTCAAACAGAGGCATTTTATACTAAAAGCACATCCCTAAAACATGGTTTCTAAACTTATTTGTTATCTGTAAAAATGTAAAAACATGGCATGCTTACACGCTGGAGTTCTGAGCTATTGTACCGTCCCGCTGGTCTGCTTGCAATGTGTGCCTTTAGGAATGCAGCGTTCACAAATTCTTTCAAAACAGCTGCTGGCAAAAGCTTGCAGTCTGCTCAGGTGAGGCAATGTTTGCCCAATGCAAATAAGCTGTGGAAATAGTTTCCTGAGAAGGCCCAATAGCTGTATGTGTTTGTTTTTCTGAGAATTTTGCCCATCTGTCTTATGTACTTGGTAAACAAGCAAGAGTGTAGTATTCTACCGTGGAATATATTATAGATTTATCCTAAGAAATCCCTGAATAAGCAAAATCAAAAAAGTTTAAAATAATGCTGCCCAAGTACAGACTTACAGGAGTTAATGGTAAATCATGTAACCAATATAGTCATATTGAAGAAAACATCAAATTTGCATCCATTGAAATCAATAATGCAACTGTAAATGCATTATTAATCGTTCAGAATAGATAAATTATGGTAGCCCAAAAAGGCATTCAGTTTTGTACACAGTTGATGTGGACATTAGAACCCCATGGGGTAAATGTAATAGGCTGCGGATTTGAGAGATCAGTGAGTTACATTTAAGACTGCCCCATAATTTAAAGTAGCAGTATTTTTGTAGGCAAAACAGGTTGATTTTTGCCATGTAAAAGTCTGCTGATGTAAAAGACTCACGATGTCTCCATGTTGGAGCCTATTACATTTATGCCCATATCTCTGGTTGTCATGATCTGTTGCAGTACCACTCTCCTACCAGTGGTGCTGCTCTTCCCTGTGTTGCCTGTCCATCATATTCTCATATTCCAGTTTAATCCCGTGACTTTCTGTGATTCTGCAATCCAGTCTTGATTATGGGCTGCACCTGTGTCTGCCTGATTTATACCTACTTATCAGTGCTTCCCTTGCTGGATCATCATATTAAAACCACTGTGCCTGTTCCCCATGTCAGAACTTCTGTTCTATTTCTTCATGTTAGATCATCAGGTTATTCTGCCTTAGTTCTTGTATTCTCCTGTTCCTGATTATTACTACAACTGTTCCTGTATTTAACTTGCAAGTTCAGTCCTGCTCAGTTTCATACATGATAACTTGTACCTGTTAATTTGGACTAAACTTTGCTGCTTGAGAGTCATACCTGCTGCATACTGCATCAGTTTCCTGTTCATCAGCTCCAGTTTCCAGTACTACTTCTAGTATTTGTCCTGCTGCTTCAGAGTTCACTACATTACCATTAAGCCCGGTTATCCTGGTACATCTTGGTAAGATCATATCCATTTTTTTCAGTTATTACCTGCAATCGGGGCCGGCCTGAGGCACGTTCAACCAGTACGATCAAACAGGGGCGCCAACCCATAGAGGGCGCACCCCTCCCAGTCATTCCTGATTTTAGCGGGACAGTGACGTTTTTCTGGCACTGCCCCGCTGTTCCACTCGCGGGGTGAAGTCTCCCGCGGGCTGTCGGGAGGTTGGGTACCTCCGCCGCCGCGGCTGTGCTGTGGTGCCGGCCCCCGGAGAAGAGGAATGGAAGTGCAGGAAGAGGGCTGGGGCAGCCCAGCTGCTGACAGAGTGCTGGGCTCGCCCCCAGCCTGATGTTAAATGAGAGGCTTGTGCCATACAGGCAAGCCCCAAATTAAGTCATTTAGGGGATGTTGCCTATGGCAATTAGGTCACACCCCCATTTTTGTTCACCGTGCGCAGGTAATGGGAGCCTGTCCTGTTATGCACAGTCTGCCATCAGTGTGCTGATATTAATCCAGCTTCTTTAGTTATTAGTACCAGCAATCTACACTATCTATGTACAATGTAAATTCTGCCATCAGTGTGCTTTTATCACGGCATTATCTCAGTTATATCAGGTCTGTATTTCTGTTGCTTTGTTCTTAGTTCTTCTGCTATTTCTGGACTTTGTTAAATTGGTAATTCAAGACCTGCTCCACTGATTTATATGTGACATTGCATCTAATAAGTGCTTCTGAATTTGCTCACCGTGTCTTCAACTGGTACAGTCACTTATTGCTTCAAGGACTCTAAAACTTACCCACATTGCCTGTACAGTCTGTTATTGATTCAATGGCTCCTGACTCTAACCTGCATTATGCTAATTGTTCCAGAGACTTTGTTTAAATCAGCATTACAAGTATCCCGTTTGTTTGCAGCACATCTTATGTGCATTTCCAAGTGCCTTTGATGCTGCCGTCAGCTCAGCACTAAAGGTGCCCATCCACTAGAAGACATGAAAACGACTGCACGATTACGACATTGTAATCGTTCAGTCGTTTGTCAGTCTGTGATGTTCCTACACTGAACGAGCAGTTGTTCAGTGTAGGCTCATCAATCATCTGCAAATATGCTGAACCTGACTTTATCGTCAGCTTGTCCTGCATGTTTGCCCGATGATAGATGTCTAAACAACCAGCGCGCTTCGTTGGTCGTTTTAGACATTTTTGAAAACTATTTATGAACGATATCGTTCAATCGCTCAATTTAATCGTCTAGTGGATGGTGTGCCTTTAGTCTTAACTAGTTCTTTATTGAAATTTGTTTCATCCTGTGTCTCCCACCTGTTATGTCCTTCACCGAACCCTCCTGTGTGTTTGTGTGTGTATGTATGTATATATATTTATATACCTCCTTGCTTTATCTACATCTATGGTACTTCTGATACCTTGAGCGACACATGCACAAGGGGAATACCCCCCTGGACTCCTGACAGTGGTCTTCTGGTTTTTATAGGGCATAAAGGGATCTATGGCATTTGTGCAAACTTCCACATTTGCGTGGCAAACTCATTCTTTAACCAGGCCTGATGCTCAGCTCAACGACAACGCGTGGCTGATGCTCATCTTACCGACAACACGTGGCTGATGCTCATCTTACCGACAACACGTGGCTGATGCTCATCTTACCGACAACACGTGGCTGATGCTCATCTTACCGACAACACGTGGCTGATGCTCATCTTACCGACAACACGTGGCTGATGCTCATCTTACCGACAACGCGTGGCTGATGCTCATCTTACCGACAACGCGTGGCTGATGCTCATCTCACCAACAATGTGTGGCTGATGCTCATCTCACCAACAATGTGTGGCTGATGCTCATCTCACCAACAATGTGTGGCTGATGCTCATCTCACCAACAATGTGTGGCTGATGCTCCGCTCCCTGGCGATACTGGCTGGCTTCCAGTGCCACTTTTGAGAAAAGTTGAAAATTAGGGGAAACAATGTATAAAAGTAAACATAATAATTTTCATATAATTTATTTAAGTGATAAAGCATTTTATCCAGTAATGACTCCCTGTTATCTCCAACCTGTGAAGAGAATTGCGGCATTACATGTTAATTAGTGAAACTATTGCCAGAGGTAGACAGTGAAAGCTACCACTAGGGTTACCCCACCATATCTCTCGCAGGCCGGGGGCTTGTTAAATATATCCTTAATAAAAACACCTATTTTCATCAAAATTAGTGTTTATATCTTGTTATAAGTATATCCCTTAAGCTTCATGAAGATTTTTCTTTGCTCATCTAGCATCAATACGCCATGCAGCACGATATGCCTGGTGTGAGTGAGCAGTCTATACAGCTCTACTAGCATCGGGCATCTATTTAGAATAGAGTTAATCTACGGGCGCTGCATCATAGCACTACAAATGCTGATTCAGAGAGACTGTTGCACAAGGATATAAAAGTACAGTCTCCTGGTGCGCCCTAGTCTCACCGCATTGCGACTTAGACGCATTTTCGGCAACAGAAGATGCAGGCGCTAGCAAAGTCTCACAGGACCAGACGCACCAGAGAGGGGCTGTTTGGCGCGACTGCCGCAAAGACAAGTGAGGACACATCTGTACATCGCTTGTAAGAAGCACTGATAACCATAGTGCCACTGGACTGCTGAAGGTGCTTACTACCTGCAAGGTGGACCGGGGATGTGCCTGATGATGTATCATCAAGCTCTGCCCACATTAATGAGCACAGATTGGAGAGGGGAGTGATCACTCAATAAGCATCATAGTTTGTATGCCTTGCCCTGGTTCATCACTGCATACTCGCCTGTACCTTTAATACATTCCCTCTGAGCCTCTATGAAAAGTATGACATTTATACTTTGTAAGTAACCCAACTGGCTTCCTAATTAACAATCATTTTACTCTGGTCTTGACTTTGTAAATAGACTGCTGTTTCTTATATATAGGCATTTAATTAAATAAATGTGTCCTAAAGCATATGCCTTGTAATTAAAAGCCATTACAGGAGCTAACACTGAGAGAGAGAAAACACGTATAAAGTTTTTATGTCTTCCCCGCTGATGTGATTTTGCTTAATTAAAGCAAATTACAATTAAATAATATGTTAGACCTGATCATTGTATAATATGTCAACCTACATTTCTTGCTAATAAAGGCTCTTGTCAATCCCTGAGTGACGTTTCTGCTTGTGAAGCTTAATGAGAACCTTACAGTAGCTTTTTCAGCGATTGTTTGATATGGGATATGCATTCATTTTTCTTCCTAACAATATCCCCTATATTTTGATTTCCGCTACTTCCGAGCATCAGTGGAGCGCTGCAAAGCAAAGATCAAAATGTATGTTATTCGCATGCAGACCTTTGGTGTAATGCAGAGACCTGTGGGAGCTGTGACATTTCTGCTGGTTATGTTTAATTTTAATTTCAGAAACCAAAAGGGATAATCTAATATAACCTTCTCTATAACACAAGTCATTTATAAAGAATTCAATATCTATAGTAATTGTTTGCATTGTCATTGTTACTATAATAACATATGAAGAGCATTTTCTACTTCAGGGTCCATAGGGTATCCACAGGATACCTTGGGGTATAGGTGTGACGTCAGTCATCGGGCACCATAGAGTTAAGCTTTCAGCCTCCCAGGATGCACTAGGGTCCCCCTCCTATACCCCGCCCCCGAGCCAAGGCACCCCAGTTTAGTTTGGTGCCCGGCCGGAGTCGGGTGCACCTGTTGGAGTGGGGGCTAAGAAGAGCCCCTGAAGCTTTTCTGCATGCAGCTGTGGCTGCACATCTTGATGTACAGCATGGACAGTCAGTCCTGACGTCCATGCTGTCTTCCCTACACCCCTGCCGGTACCAGAACGCCGGTACCGATCCGGGGATGCTGGTGAGCATCTGGGGTCACAGCTGGCGGTGACCCCAGATGTTCCGGACCATGGCCGGATTCAAGGGGGACAGCAAGGTAAGCAGCGGGGTCCCGCGGTGGGTCCCCGCTGTTACATGGTCCTGAGTCCCCAGGCAGGACTGGCTGCAGCGTGGAGCCAGGTAAGAACCTGCGCTTCCACTACCCCCCTGGGACAGCGGACCGCAGCAGAGCGGTAGCGCTGCGGCGTCCCAGGGGTTAAATGCATGCCAGGGGAGCGCACCTTCCCTGTCTCACAGCCGGCACCTCCCCCGCTGCACACAGCCCTCTCTGCACTCTGCCGACTGGCCCTGTGGCAGCGCTCCTCCCCCAGGCCAGCCTCCTCTCTGCTCCTCGGCGGCCATCTTCCTGAACGCATGGTGCACGCTGCTGGAAGCCTGGAAGGAAGCATCTTGGTCTGGGTCCCCCCGCATATCTCTCCTCCGCTGTGGTCAGGTCTGTGTATGCAGCGCTGTGTCCTACCAGACCCTGTGTCTGCGTAGTTGAGTGATCAGCGCTGGTTAGTGCAGGAATTGATTTTCTTTGCATTGTATGTGACTGTGCTAGCGCTGCTGCCTGTATCTTCTATTCTGACTGTCAGCTTTATTACTGTCCCTGTTCTTTCTGCTAAGCCCTTGCGGTGCGGTGTTGCAGGGTCGTCTCTCACCTCTTTAAAATACAATTGGTGAGAGGGGTCACATACTTAGTACCATCATGTCTGAAAGTGATTTTCCTCTCCGGCTACAGTGTACTACGTGTAGAGTACCTTTAGCGGAGGGGGAGGGTAGCGCGGAGGGCCTCTGCCGGCAGTGTTTGTCAATGGCGCGGCCTCTTACGGTTACAGCACCGGTACAGGAGCCGCCCTGGGCTTGTTTCGCTCAGGCGCTTACAACCTTAGTGGGCCAGTTAGCTCCGCAGCCCGCGTTTACACAGATGGGTTTGTCCCAGCAGTCAGTGGTGTCGTCACCCATGCAGGGTTTCCCAAGACAATTGGTGGTACCCCGCAGTCTCCCGATTTCCCCTCTCCCGGTTTCTCAGGAGCCGGCGTGGGTTAACTCCCTGACGAGTTCTGTACAGTACTTGTCGGATGTGTTGCAGGGGGAGACTGTGATGCGGCCACATAAACGGCCGGTGGCGTCTGTCGGCTCCTTATGAGGATGACGAGGGGACGTCTGATGATGGGGAGATTCTGGATCCTTACGATCAGGAACCTCTCCATACTAAGGACTCTGATGCTAGGTCCAAGGTATATATTCCTGGACTTATTCGGGCAGTCCGCACAGCCTTGGCGATTGAGGACGAAGTTCCCCCAGCTGCTAAATCCAAGTATGCCTTTTTTAAGGATGTGAAGGGTGACGCCACAGTCTTTCCTCTTTCGGGTCAGTTAATGGACCATTTAGAGGAGGCGTGGAAACAGCCTGGCAATCGATACCAGCCGCAGAGGCGTCTGGCAGTGGCTTATCCGTTCGCGGATAATTATTTTGCTAAGTGGGAATCCCCTCCACAGGTGGATTCTCATGTGACACGTCTTGTCCGTAGTGCCACATTACCAATGCCATCCATGTCCTCCCTTAAGGATGCTACGGACCGCAAGGTGGAGATCTGCCTGAAGTCCGCTTATTCCCTTGTGGGGGGGGCAGCGCGGCCGGCTATGGCCATTTGCTCGGTTGCCAGAGCGATGGAGCGCTGGACGGATTAATTGGAGGCGTCCTTTGATTCCGACTGTCCGGCCGAACAAACGGAGTTGATTGGTAATCTCCGTGATTCGGCCACTTATATCAACGAGGCGGCCTTAGACATTAGTACACTGGTGTCTCGAATTTCTTCAGCAGTGGTGGCTGCTCGTCGCACCTTGTGGTTGCGATCCTGGAAGGCGAACGCTGACTCCAAAAAGGGTTTGGAGGCGTTGCCCTTTAACGGAGAAGTTCTCTTCGGTCCAGATCTGGACAAGATTGTGGCCACGCTGGCGGTAGCCAAATCGGCATGTCTCCCGTCGGCCGCGGCTCCTTCTGGTTCAGGACCATCGTCCTTTCGGTCTTATAGGGCCCAGGGCAGGCCCAAACCACAGTCTTTTCCCTGACAGGCTGGCCCCAAAAAATCGGCCAAGCCCCGGAAGCAGGCATGGAGTACCAGACGTCAGGCCCCTAAGCCTGATGACAAGCCTGCGGCCTGACGGTCCGGGCCTCCCGTTGGGGGATCCCAAAGTGGGAGGCCGCCTGCTGCAGTTCGCCCGGTGTTGGTCGGTCACCACAACAGACACTTGGGTTCTCGAGGTGGTCTCCCACGGGTACGCCCTCTCTTTCCGGCACAGACCCCCGGCTCGATTCTTCACCACGGGTCTACCATCAGACCGGAACAAGGCCACGGAGCTGCGGAAGGTCTTGCACACTATGCTCCAGGCTGGAGTTATAGTGCCTGTTCCATTCTCCCAGAGGGGCCAGGGTTTCTATTCAAATCTTTTTTTGGTGCAGAAACCCAATGGGTCGTATCGTCCGATTCTCAACCTCAAAGCTCTCAACAAGTCTTTGCGGGTGCCGAAGTTTCGAATGGAGACCCTACGGTCCATCATTGTGGCGCTGGAACCTGGGAACTACATGGTGTCATTGGACATACAGGACGCTTACCTGCATGTCCCTATTCTTTTGCGCCATCAACAATTCCTCAGGTTTGCAATCCGCAGCGACCACTTTCGGGCGTTACCTTTTGGCCTGGCGACAGCACCGCGTGTGTTCACCAAGGTGATGGCGGTCATGGCGACTTCTCTGCGGCTGCAGGGAGTCCGCATTTTGCCGTACTTGGACGACCTGTTATTAGTGGCAGGATCTCCAGAGCTCCTTCTACGCCACTTGGACCTGACCATTGCGCTGCTGCAACGGCACGGCTGGTTAATCAACTGGCTGAAGTCCACTTTAATCCCGTCTCGGCAGATTCTGCACCTCGGAGCCTTATTGGACTCGGGACAGCAAAGGATCTTTGTGACGGAGGAAAAGATCTCTGCTTTACAGTCGAGGGTGCGCAGTTGTCTGCACAGCCGCCGGGTGTCTCTACACTCGGCGATGAGGTTACTGGGCTCCATGGTGTCGGTGTTCGACATGGTGGAATATGCCCAGTTTCACTCCAGACCTCTGCAGCACCTGAATCCTGTCCAAGTGGAATGGGCTGCCTCAGTCTCTAAAGTCCCAGACGATAGTGCCCACGCCGGAGGTTCGCCTGTCCCTTGCCTGGTGGTTGCAAACGACCCATCTCAGCAAGGGACGTCCGTTCTGGGTTCTAAATTGGGTCCTGTTGACAACGGATGCCAGTCTTCGGGGCTGGGGAGCAGTTTCGGGTCCACACTTGTTCCAGGGCAGGTGGACGCCGACAGAAGCGGAGCTTCCAATAAATATCTTGGAACTCCGTGCGGTCTTCAATGCTCTCCAGCAGGCACATCGGGTTCTCCAGGGTCGTCCGGTGCAGGTCCAGTCGGACAGTGCTACCACCGTGGCCTACATAAACAGGCAAGGAGGAACCCGAAGTCGGGCGGCTCTCATAGAGGTGTCTCGGATCCTGGTATGGGCGGAGCGCAATCTTCCGGCCATATCAGCGGTCTTCATTCCGGGAGTGCTAAATTGGGAGGCGGACTTTCTAAGTCGCCAGGACGTTCATCCGGGGGAATGGTCCCTGCACCCGGACGTTTTTCAACTGCTGGTGGACAGGTGGGGTCTTCCAGAGATCGACCTCATGGCGTCCCGACACAACAACAAGTTGCCGGTGTACGGGTCTCGCACAAGAGACGAAGAGGCGTCTCTGGTGGATGCTCTGTCCGTCCTGTGGGCGTTCCGGTTCGCATACCTGTTTCCTCCTGTTTCCCTTCTTCCACGGGTAATCCGGAAATTCAAACAGGAAGGAGGGATGCTCCTGTTGGTAGCTCCTGCGTGGCCCAGACGGCACTGGTTCTCAGACCTTCAGGGTCTGTCCATGGACAGTCCTCTGTGGTTGCCGCTACGACCGGACCTTCTGTCGCAGGGTCCTTGTCTTCACCTGGACCTGACTCGGCTGTCTTTGGCGGCGTGGCTGTTGAGACAGCCATGTTAAGGTCCCGGGGGTTTTCCAGCTCTGTGGTGCGTACCATGTTGCGAGCTCGGAAACCGTCGTCCGCGAGGATATACCATCGCGTGTGGCATACGTTCTTCCAATGGTCTCTACCGAGAGGTTATGCACCGCGGGAGTTTCGTCTGTCTAGGATACTTGCCTTCCTACAAGCGGGACTAGATCATGGGCTTCGTCTTGCTTCTTTGAAGGTACAGGTTTCGGCCCTGTCTGTCTGGTTTCACCGTAGGATTGCTACAATCCCGGATGTGCGCACCTTTATGCAAGGTGTTCTCCGCATTCAGCCGCCCTTTGTTCCACCTGTGGCGCCTTGGGATTTGGCTGTGGTCCTGAGGGCTCTCCAGGGACCGCCGTTTGAACCACTGGGCTCAGTGGATCTTAAATGGCTAACAGCTAAGACTGTTTTCCTTCTGGCCATAGCTTCGGCCAGACGTGTTTCTGATTTAGGGGCTCTCTCTTGTAGACCTCCTTTCTTGATTTTTCATGGGAACAGGGCAGTGCTCCGCACTCGGCCTGAATTTCTTCCCAAAGTTGTTTCCCAGTTTCATGTTAACGAGGAAATAGTTGTTCCGGCCTTTAACTCACCTGGTCTTTCAGTGGGTGAGGCCACTTTGGATGTTGTGCGGGCCTTAAGGACTTATGTTGACCGCACTTCTTCGTTTAGGAAGTCGGACGCCTTGTTTGTCCTCTATGGCTTCCGTAAAAAGGGTTGGCCTGCTTCAAAGCAAACTTTGGCAGCCTGGATCCGTATGGCTATTTCTGAAGCTTATCTTCATGAAGGTCTGCCGGTTCCTCCTCCTTTGAAGGCTCATTCCACTAGGTCTGTGGGTCCTTCGTGGGCAGCTCGACGTGGTGCCTCTGCAGTCCAGATCTGCAAGGCTGCTACGTGGTCCTCTGTCCATACCTTCGTGAGGTACAGTATTACAGGTTTGACACCTTCGCCTCTCAGGATGCTTTTTTCGGGCGGCGGATTCTCCTTTCAGCACAGGAGCGTCCCCACCCTTAAAGGATACTGCTTTTGGACATCCCCAAGGTATCCTGTGGATACCCTATGGACCCTGAAGTAGAAAATATGAGATATGGTAAGAACTTACCTTTGTTATCTCTATTTCTACGAAGTCCATAGGGTTCCACAGGACTACCGCCCTGTCGCACTTGTGCTGCAGTTGGGCTTTGGTCTGGTCACCGGTTTTCCCGTCTCCCTCTGGTGAGAGTGTGATTCTTGTGTGTATCCAGATCTTCTTTCTCTCTCTTCCTTCTCCTCCTCCGGCCTATGGCTTGGTAACTAACTGAGGTGCCTTGGCTCCGGGGCGGGGTATAGGAGGGGGACCCTAGTGCATCCTGGGAGGCTGAAAGCTTAACTCTATGGTGCCCAATGACTGACGTCACACCTATACCCCAAGGTATCCTGTGGAACCCTATGGACTTCGTAGAAATAGAGATAACAAAGGTAAGTTCTTACCATATCTCATATTATTTATTACTTAGCATTTTAAGTAAAATATATAGGGCGGTATCCAATTAGCCCCGAACATAGTTCGGCGCTAATGGAAAGCCACGATCGGTGAAAAACGGGGATTATCCCCGTTTTTCACCAACGTTTTTTTTTTACCCTACCCTATTATTTCGGTCAAAATAACAGGATAATTCTCCCCAAAACACATAGGACCCGCGATAAGCTCGCGGAGTTATGTGTTTTCGCCATTTCAGTGGTGAAAAAACTTCACTTATCGTGGGTTATTTTTCGGGACACGACAGGTCCTGAAAAAATAAGTTATGGTAGACTTACCTTTGTTAACTCTTTTTCTTTGAGGTCCTTAGGGTCCACAGGGATACCATGGGGAAATGTGGTTGGAGTGATCTAGCACCAAACAGTTAAGCTTTCAGCTCCCAGAATGCCTCGGGTCCTCCTCCACATATACCCCGCCCCTGACCACAGGCATTCAGTCTTGTAAACAAGCCCAAGGCAGTAGAAGGAAGAAAAATGTACACCAGAAACACTCTCACAGTAGATGAGGGAATCTGTGACTGAGAGAGAGATTATTCAATGAAGGTGCATCGGGGTGGATGCCCTGTGGACCCTATGGAAAATTAACAAAAGTATGTCTACCATAACTCTTATTTTCTTCAGGGTCCACAGGGATACCATGGGGATGTCCTAAAGCAGTTCCTTTAAGAGTGGGGACGCTCCTGAGCAAGGTGTGGACAGAACACCACGTGGTCGTCTTGCACAATTGTTCAGCAGAGGCCCCACATCGAACCGCCCAGGATGGTCCCACAGACTAAGTAGAATGTGCTGTCACCATGTTTGGAACAGGCAGATCAGCTTGTGTGTAAGCCTGTGAAATAGTCATGCGCAGCCATCGAGCCAGAGTTTGTTTGTTAGCTGGCCAGCCTCGTTTGTGAAAACCATACAACACAAAAAGAGCGCCTGATTTTCTAAAAGAGTTTGTACAATCCGGAGAGCACAAACCACATCCAGGGAGGCTTCACCTGCAGAAAAGTCTGAAGGCTGGAACCACAATCTCTTCATTCACATGAAAAAGGGGTACTACCTTAGGAAGGTAATCCGCCCGAGTACGGAGGCTAGCTCTATCCTGGTGAAAAACCAAAAAGAAGGAGCGGCAAGAGAGTGATGCCAAATCAGAGACTCTGTGGGCAGAGGAGATAGCGAGGAGAAAAAGTGTCTTCACTGTCAAACACTTAAAATCTACTGAGTCCAAAGGTTTAAATGGATGAGCCTGTAGCCCCTTGGGAACCAAAAACAAATCCCATGGTGTCACTGGTGGGACAAAGGGTGGCTGAACTCTGAGAACACCATGAAAATAGTTCTAACATCCAGCAGAGAAGCGTTCCTTCGCTGGAACCAAACTGACATCTCAGAAACCTGTACTCTCAGGGTGGTCAGACAGAAACCGAGGTCTAACCCAGCCTGGAGAAAAGCAAGTACCCGGGAAACCCTAAAAACTTTAGGGTCATACTTTCTGCGGTTACACCATTGACCAACTCTGTAGTAGATGCGGGCAGAGGAAGGCTTTCATCCCCTAAGCATTGTCTGAATCACAGAGCTGGAGAAACCTTTTGCTGTTAAGATGGAAGACTCAAGAGCCACGCCATCAAAGACAGACGTGGTAGGTCCGGATGCAAGCAGGGACCCTGTGCTAACAGATCCGGCCATAGAGGAAGAGGAAACGGAGTGTCTATGGATAGACTCTGTATGTCGGTGAACCAATGGCGCCTGTGCCAAGCAGGAGCTACCAGTATTACTGTGCCGCCTTCCTGCTTGAATTTCCTGAAGACCCTTGGGAGGAGGAAAATTGGAGGAAAAAGGTACCCCAGCTTGAAGTCCCACCTCACAGCCAGTGCATCTACGAAGGCGGCTGAGGGATCTCTGGTCTTGGACCGTACCTGGGGACCTTGTGGTTGTGACTTGAGGCCATGAGTTCTACGTCTGGTTGGCCCCATTTGTTCACCAGGAGTTGAAAAACTCCCAGGTGGAGAGCCCACTCTATGGCGTGTATATCCTGATGACTTAGGAAGTCCATTTCCCAGTTGAGGACTCCCGGGATGAATACTGCTGTGATAGCCGGAAGATGATGTTAATATTTGCCACTTGTCTCATGGCTGCCTGACTCCACGTGATTCCCTGCTGATTGAGATAGGATACTGTGGTCGCGTTGTCGGACTGGATCTGGACCAGCCTGCCTTGGACGAGGTCCTGTGCCAGGATGAGCACTTTGTATACTGCACTAAGCTCCAAGATGTTTATAGGCAGGTGACTTTCCTGATTTGTCCATCTTCCCTGAATTTGGAATCCAGAATAGGTGACCCTTGTCCAGATGAGACTTTTGTAGCCACTACGGGAGAGAGATAGAGAGAGACAAACCTCCGGAGTGAGAAGGATCCTCTGGGACCGTATTAGATCATATTGCCAGTTCCATCGGGAGAGGATCAATTTTTGCAGAGGCCTGAGGTGGAACTGATCATATTCTACCATGCCGAAGGTGGATTCCATTGACCCCAGGATCTGCATCGCTGATAGAATGGATACCCTTCGCTTGCGGAGCAATTTGCGCTCTCGCAATAATAGGGTCAAAATCTTGTCCCCTGGCAGAAACACATTTTGTGCCTGAGAATCCAGAAGTGCCCCCAGATGTACCATCCGCTGTATTGGAGAAAGGGAGGACTTCTTCCGATTCATATTCCAGCCGTGCATCTGTAGGCAGGCAATGGTCAGTTGGAGATGGTGTTGTAAAACAGCTGGAGACTGTGCCAATATCAGGAGGTTATCTAAGTATGGCAGTATTCTGACTCCCTGACGCCTGAGGTGGGCCATATTAACTGCCATCGTTTTGGCTGAAGACCCGAAAGGCCATTGATAGACCAAAGGGCAATACCTGAAATTGGTAATGTTATTACAGAACAGCAAACCGTTGAAATTGTTGGTGGGAAGGTGTAATAGGCACATGCAGATACGCATCCTGAATGTCCAGGGAAGCCATAACATCCCCAGATTCTATTGCTACAATAATTGACCGATGAGTCTCCATATGGAACTTGGGTACACGGATAAACTTGTTGAGGGTTTTCAGATTTAGAATAGGGCGATGAGACCCATTTGGTTTCTGAACCAAACAGAGATTGGAATAATAACCTCTTCCCTGTTGAACTATAGGAACTAGGATTATCACCCCTACCTGCAACCGGGAGTAAATGGCCTCCTGGGGGGCCACGGCCTTGATAGAATCTCTTTGGGGAGTTGTACAAAAAAAACTTCTGGGGATGACGCCTCTGGAAGGTGAGGGCATACCCCTGAGAGACCACCTCTAGAACCCAGGTTGTTTGATGCCAGGCATCCGCAAAATGAAGAAGTCGGCCTCCCACCCTGGGATCAGGCAGAGGGTTTGTTGTCTGACTTGGGAGCTGGAAGTCTGACCGCCCAAGACCTCTTAGTTTGCGGCTTGGTGGTCCTGCGAGAACTAAACGATCTGGAGAAAGGCTGTCCTTTTTATCTTCCCTGAGGACGAAAGGACCGAATAGAGGAGCCTAGGCTTTGATGTAGCTGTTGATGGCAGACCTGCAGATTTTGAGGCTGCTAGAGTAGCCACTATCTTATCCAATTCAGCTCCAAATAATATGTTTCCATAAAAAGGCAGGGATTGCAGAGCCTTTTAGGATCCCGCATCTGCTTTCCAGGACCTTAACCAAAGGGCTCTACGAGCAACAACCAAAGCTGCCGATGATTTAGAAGCCAGGACTCCAGCATCTATTACAGCTTCTCCCAAATAGGAGGCTGCTTCCCATATGTGGGAGATACATGTCAGCTGTTCTCTGGTAGCATCTGGTACAGTGTCTTCCAATGCCCCTGTCCATTCTTCACCAGCCTTGGATACCCAGGCCGCAGTCATAGCCGGCCAGGTAACAGCTCCAGACAATGAAAACACTGATTTAATGTAGGTGTCACATCTGCTATATGTGGGAATCTTAAGGGAAGATGCGGACGGCATAGGTAACGTAGCGCTCCTGACTAAATGCTTCACATTAGCATCCACAGTAGAAGGGACTTTCCACTTAGTACATTCGGTAGGTAGGAAAGGATACAATGATGCTAATCTTTATGTAATGTTTATCAGGAGTACTCCGTCAGTTTTTACGCTTTCTCTACCTATTGGTGTTTAAACACTGGAGCCTTAGGTCTAGGAGCTGGCTCGTCATCCTTTATGTTTAGAATTTGACCGCCCTCACCAAAGAAGTTACATCCACTGTAGAAGGATGGCCCTCCTCTCCTGAGATAGATCCTGGAGAAGAACCTGACTCCTTCGATGATGCATCAGAATCTACAAGCTGGATGGACTGACAAGATAACACCATCTGCTTGGGTGCTTTAATGGCTACCGGTCTGTTTGCCTGCAACATTTGCTGAAACGCAGCAGCTGACTGAGCCATACTCTGACTTAGCCGTACTCTGATTTGAGTGGGCATAAACTTCCATCCAGGAAGGATGTATATGGGGGGGGAGAGGGCAAACGTAGCAGGCTGAAACTGGGACGCAGCGTGGGAGCAACCAAACGGTCCACTAGCTGCGTCATAACCTGAGACAAGAAGGACACGCAAGATGGCTCCTGTACAGTGGCTGGTAGACTGGACTGGTGAGGTGGTTCTTTATAACAAATAGCACACAAACCATCCTGTATAAAGTCCTGAGGGGACAAGCCCTCATGCCTTTACATGAAACCAGCACCGGGGCCTCAGCCTCGTGTTTACCCTTACTTTTAGACATTATAAATCAGTGTAAATGTGATGCCTTCACAAATATAAATAAATGTGAATTACAATAGCAATAAAAATATATATATTCCCCATACACTTGTAGCAAAGGGTTGAGAAGAATTTGTAGTGATAGCTATAACTGACAGTACAGAAAATAAAGGCAGTAACAACACAGCAGAGCTAGCAAAGGTCACATACAATGCATACAATATACTTGCATTGGGCTCTGAATCAACTACTCAAAACACAACGTTTGGTAGGAATTGGGCATTGTATAACCTGGCCTTTGAGGAGAGGTATACATGGACAAGACCCAAAACCTCCTGAGACCATCAGCTTCAGCAGAGCACTGACAACTGGTCGCTGAGCGTCTCATATACAGAGGAGGGTAGGAGGAGCAACCAAGATGCAGGAAACCTGGGATGGATCGCTGTCTGGGCTGGGGGAGGGGCTGCCGGGGAGAGCCTTCCTCCCCTATGCTGTATTAACCTTCGGGTGCGCTGGTCCTACATTACCTGGCTCCAGACAATTATGCCCCGGTGGTCTTAGCAGGGGAGCGGACACACCAGTCTCCACCAGAAATACGGACTACCACACGCAGTTTCCCACGAGTGCCTTACTTACATCTCCGTGTACCCGGCCGCAGTCCTGGGTCCCAGCATCGCCGCTGGTGCCTGCCGAAATCACCAGTCCGGTTTGCGGCGCCGGCGGAGGTAGATGGAGCAGAAGCATCGGCATCTATTAGGACACCTAATGCTGCTTGAGCTGAAGAAAAAATAAAAAAACTTGGGACTGCTAAGCAGATTCTACTTATTTATCTAGCTCCTTATAGAAGATAATATCTAGAGTCTGATTGGTTGCTATAGGCAGCATCTCCACTTCTAAAAGCCCGCGATTTTTAGTAAATATACCCCACAGTCTGTGAGTGCAGATGGAGTGGAATAAAGAAAGACATAAAGCCCAGATTTCTATTTCTGGGCTCTAGTGTTCTAGGATTTGTTGCAGGAAATTGCAGTGTGCAGAGCCACTTAGGTGAGATGTCCCATGCAGAATCTGGAAGCGCCATCATAAATTCTGGACTATACTGGACATTCCAGGATAGTGTATAAGTATGGCTGAACTTCCAGCTGCAGTTGCCTAACAATTGTGGAACTGCTGCCAGCTAGTGTGAAAGTATGTGTTCATGTCCCAGAGTGCATTAGCAGCCTATAACTGGAAAGCCATGCTGGTGCTTGTTGAAACAGTCTAAGGATGCCTTTGTATGCCAGAACATAGCAAACACCAAAACAATACCCTGACACATTTTAAAATTAACAATAATAGAACACCCTAGACCACCTTTTTAATATAAAATATAATTTCCTCTCCTCGTTTTAGTGTCCTAATCCAGTCAAAATTTCTACTGTTCTTTTAATCCAGTATGAGGGCAGTATCTATGTATACTGTCACTTATAGCGGCAATATGAAATTAAGGATTGCCGTGATTTTTCATTACTCAAAGATTTAATAGAATACGAGCCCATTCCTGCAATGTGTTAGAAGGTGAAGATCCCGACAGCAGGTAAGGTGAGTACAAACTAAACGAACCCCCCTCCCTAATCCTAACCCTCCCTTAGGGGTGCCTAACCCTAACCCCCCCTCTAAGTGCCTAAACCTAACCCCCCTCCCTGTTGCCTAAACTGAAGTCTCCTGGGGGGTGCCTAACCCTAACCTTCCCCCGCGGGTGCCTAACCCTAACCCCTCCTTCCCCTAGCCAAACCCTAACCTCCCGGGGGGTGCCTAACCCTATATCCCCCCTAGGAGCCCCTAACCTGTCATTAGACATTTGCCGGGATTAGACAGCCGGGATGCCATCGGTCGGGATTTAGACCATCGGCATCCCAACTGCATACCGTTAGAAGTATAGTGATCTCTAATGATTTGACTTTACTTCCGGGTTTGGGACCCTGCCGCACATGCACTGTCCTTATACTGAAGATAGCGTTAGCTACTAGGGCCAAGCTCAGAGATGCTTTACATTATGGAGCTTAGTCATTTCTGCATTTTAGCAGTCCCCCTTAGAAACCTATGGGTGCTGCTTTTGCAATCGAAAACTTCCACATCTGCTGCGGTCTCCCATACATACATTCAGGGGATCTTTAGTATTTGGGGGATAGCAGTACTGTGTGTGTGTATGTATATATATATATTTTTTTTTATTTTTTATTTTTTTTGTGTATGTATATATTATATAAATGTGCCCTTTAAGGACTAGATAATTGTCAATTCTATCCTGTAAAGACAAGATGGAAAGATAATGTATTTCCTAATTCACATGAATTTATATTTATTATTTTCATTAGTGGTATTAATTATTTTTGAAAAACATACAGCATAATTATGCAACTATATGATTATTACAAAACATACTTTTCTAATTACATTTACACTGCATTTAATTCCATTTGCATGGTATCCTAGAATAATTATTCCTAGTACATACTGTATCTCATTGAATAGGCATTGAATGTTCAGGTATGGGACTGTGTATCAAACCAGCCAAGTGTTCTTGCAATTGGCAGCTCAGAGAAATCCCTTCAGTATGTCTGAGTTAACAGTTTAGGTTATTTAAATGTTAAGTAGCTTTAGACATCGTCTAGAATCTACCTAATCTACTCTCAGAGGGCCAGATTCACTAACTATGGTATTTAGCATTCTGGCAGGAATACACACACACTTATCTGAGACCTGTGTTGTCTTTTCCTAACTATAATGGTATGGGAAAAAAAAATACAATTATATACCAGATAGCACAGTACTTGTGCCTTTTAGGGGCACACAACGCCAATGTTCACGGCAGGGGTGTAAGGTCATGACAGGCACCTGAAGACAAAATAGATGGTGGTGCCCCCCTCCTGTGGCTCAGATTTGCGCATGCGCCAGTGTCTATCAGCGCATCCGCAGTAGCACAGCTGAGGAGGCAAGGGAAGTAATGTGCCAGTAATTGTGCCTGTTGTGGGTAATCTCCGGTCACTTCCTCCCAGTTCTCTTCAGCCTCATCTCCACTTGTGTCTCTTCAGTCTCATTCCCCTGTGTTTCTAAAGCTCCAGCACTGCAGTATCACTCCAGCCCCCTTATCTCTTCAGCACCCCAATATTTCTCCAGCCAGCTCCAGAGTGTCTCTCCAACTCCAGTCCCTGCATACCTCCGGCTCCAGCCCACAGACACTTACCTTCTTTTTGGTCTTCTGGCTGCTCCTTGGCTCCACTTGCTTTCTGTGGCGCAAATCTTCAGGCACCGCTGGTGGTTAGTGCAATAAAGGAGTTTTTTTAATTGTGTCTCAGAATAAACAAAAAAATATATATTGCCCAGCCACCGGTGTTGCTTGAAGACAAGAGACAGTGGCTCCCTGGACCCCACTGATAGATCCATCTATAACTGCTGCATGCACCACTGCAGTGATCAGCAGGGTGTAGGCAGCAGTTATAGATGGATTAATCTGTGTGCCCATTGTACCTCCCCCTTTCTCCGACTCTGCTACTTGGTGCCCCCCTGACAGCTGGCACCTGGAGGCCAGTGACTGAACTATCTCCGTGAGTTCCACCATTGGTTCACAGAGTTCTATATGAGGACACATCTGTACACAGACACTCAATCACTCATATTGGAAGCCATATTCTGCACCTGCCATAAGGCTGGTGCAAGTTGCGATGGTATGACCAATGGTGGTGTCTAAAGACCCACCAGGTGGTATTACAGTGTCTACAGATGTACACCAGGAAGGGCTTTGTTGCTGCATTTGTATAAGGTCACAGACGGGCGACCGCCAATGGATGCAGACTTGGCCGCATTCTACGTTCACTTCTGAATCAGGACCAATATTTGGGGTTCGGTTTAACAAATATTTCACTCAACAAATCAGATTTTTGTTGTAAAACAGCAGCTTTAGAAGAAAATTTAAAACTTAAAGCAAAGCACAACAACTGGTAACTCTTGTAAAAAGAATACAAGTGCTGGAACGAGTGCTATGTAATATTTCTACTATAATATCCCTGATAAAGCATGCCTTCTACAAGGGCGGGATTACCCTATTGCAAACTGTTGACCCTGGCTGTCATTTGCATGATGTTTATAGAGAAGTGTTTGTATTTTTGCATTTTCAGAGCCTCTCTTTACTCTAAGTAGCAAGAAGACAAATGACCCATTTTTAAAGATAATTAAGCACAACATCCTTCATTTGCTTTTAATTCCTTTTTAAACGTTACAGAAGCTGGAAGACGTAAAGTTTGCTTTTCCAGTTGACCTCATAAATAAACTGTTTTATTGGCAGTCCATGACCCATGGATACATTTTGCTCTCTTCTTTTTGCAGACTGACATCTTTTTCAACGCCATCTAACAGGGGCACAATAGCGTAAATATTTTTGACTGCTATGTAAGACTTAAGCCATCCAAAATACAAGCTTGTAACTTTCCTTTTTCACAGCTTCATTTTCTCCCAGGCTTTGCCTGATCTCTAAGAATTGTTCATTGGAGCTGGGGGTTTTTTTTCTAGTAATAAAAATTCAGTTTTGTAAGCAGCTTCCCTTGCAGCAGAAGACAGTATCCACTGTGTTTTGGATGTAAGCTGTAATTTGGTGAACTGTCAGATCACATTGTACACTGTCTTGGAGCTTGATTAGAATGTGCTGCCTTATACCGTTTTGTTATTTGTTTCAGTTATCCAGAAATCTAAAACAATAAAAATGACATTGTTGGACATTATATAATAATATATATATAAATACAGATGTAAACTGCAATAATATAAGAAAAAAATTCTTGAATCCTATATGATAATAGAAATTCAGAGGTATTAGTTACATACATTTGCAAATATATGATTAAAAGCCGGGCCAGCATTAAAGCTACTCTATACCGGCATCCCTAACATTCAGGGGTTCACGTCTGAGGCACTGAACACCCCAAAATAATCCAGCCAAGGACCATCCCCAGGGCATCACACGAAAAAGGGAAAAAAGGTGATAGTGAAGTGTAAAGTATAGATATGTAAAGGTAATCAATTAGTGTTAATATAATAATCTTTTTATATTAACACTAATTGATTATCTTTACACATCTACTGTATACTTTACACTTCACTATCACCTTTTTTTCCCTTTTTGGTGTGATGCCCTGTGAATGGTCCTTGGCTGGATTATTTTGGGGTGCCCTGCGCCTCAGACGTGAACCCCTGAATATTAGGGATGCCGGTATAGAGGAGCCTTGATGCTGGCCCGGCGCTTAATCATATATTTGCAAATGTATGTAACTAATACCTCTGAATTTCTATTATCATATAGGATTCAAGTATTTTTTCTGATATTATTGCAGTGTGCTGGAGGGAATATCCTTTTTTTCTGTGGTTCAGAGTAAACCCCGCCCTTTACAAGCACCTATGCAATATCATTAAGCTGATGT
Organism: Taudactylus pleione; assembly: GCA_031769625.1. NCBI lineage: Eukaryota > Metazoa > Chordata > Amphibia > Anura > Myobatrachidae > Taudactylus > Taudactylus pleione. The sequence continues at coordinate 4,502,591 of JAUIMM010000343.1, read as the reverse complement.
GAGCGACCACTATACTTTTTATATATACAGATGTGTCCTCATACATCTAGCCTCCTTGCGTGTTAAACAGCACATTTAGTCGTGCCATGCCGTGACTGACTTAGTAGGTACGAGCATTTTTTCGTGTAACTGTTTTACCATCAAATGCGTCTTCTTCGCAGAGCGATGTAAATAGGTAGCAGTACAAGCAGCTTCTGCTAATTAAAATGATATGCAGCATGCCTATATTCTGTGAACAACTGCGGTTGTATGTGCATGCAAAATGCTACATTACAGTGTCAGCAGCTGTAACACTGTAACATAGTATTTTGTATGCAAATACACCTGCAGTTGCTCACAGAACATAGGCATGCTGCATATCATTTTACTCAGAAGACGCTCAGCGCTACCGAGTCACACAAAGCTCCCACGTTATATATAGCACGACTTGTAGTGCATGGAGGATAGATGTATGTGGACACATCTGTACATATGGGACCTGAGGCTTTCTTAAATTTCCACAGTTGTATTATTCCAGGGTCTCCTTGTGTTAATATATTCAGCTGATGTCAAGCAAGACGTAATGTAAAGTGTTCCCCAATTATTGTAATAGTATAATATATATATGGAAATAGTAGTTCTTGGATCGCGCACAGTGTATTTAACCTGATTGTGACATTAAAGTGCAGGTGTCATATATATGAAAAGTTAATCGACCACTTGAATCCTTCAAATAAGAGGAGGCAGCAGTCCCTTCCGTAGGTCTGTATGGCAATCAGATGAAATAGTGATCTGGAAAATGGGGTGGAAAGGACAAGCGCCAAATAGTGTGATAAATTAAAAAATAATTGTGCCCGTGCTCAAATAATAATGTGCGTACCAAAAGATAAATCTTTAAGGCTTATCTGTAAATTTTGTCAGTCGATTGAGTATACAAAGCTGGACCCGGGTTACTGGTGCCAGATAGGACCTTAGTAAGGAAAGGCTCTTGACAGAGCCAGGTGAAGGAGAAAAATAATATATTGTAGTAATTTCAGAATACTGAGTCTCGTAATAAATGGTTATGCGTACCCGATAGATTCTTGTGTAGATGCATATAGTGTTAACCTTTGGTAACTTTATCCAGGTTTCTTCCTTATTTTTCAGCCCCAAAAGTACCCACATAAAGTGGTGATGGTCTTTAAATGAAATGAATAACCATCATCAGCACTGGTGTACTTAAACAGGGGGACTTTATTACATAAATGGGGTAATAGACAAAGTAGGACAAGTTAATACAAAAAGTAAAAAAATTAGCTTATCTGTAAGGTGGTGTCAAGGTCTGTCTGAGAGAGGCTGGCAGTGCCCAACGTGTTTCGTCCTTTGGACTTCCTCAGGGGTAGTGGTATAGGTGTAAATGTACAGCCTTATATACCCTGCTCACTCCCCTTGATATGCGGTCTATCACCCTTGTCAATATACGAGCCAGAGAGGAGGACTTCATATATTATTTCATCTACTTATTATACAATCCAGGAACCACTTCAAAAGGAGAAGTGGTTCCCTGAGGAAGTCCAAAGGACGAAACGCGTTGGGCACTGCCAGCCTCTCTCAGACAGACCTTGACACCACCTTACAGATAAGCTAATTTTTTTACTTTTTGTGTTAACTTGTCCTACTTTGTCTATTACCCCATTTATGTAATAAAGTCCCCCTGTTTAAGTACACCAGTGCTGATGATGGTTATTCATTTCATTTAAAGACCATCACCACTTTATGTGGGTACTTTTGGGGCTGAAAAATAAGGAAGAAACCTGGATAAAGTTACCAAAGGTTAACACTATATGCATCTACACAAGAATCTATCGGGTACGCATAACCATTTATTACGAGACTCAGTATTCTGAAATTACTACACTATATTATTTTTCTTCTTCACCTGGCTCTGTCAAGAGCCTTTCCCTACTAAGGTCCTATCTGGCACCAGTAACCCGGGTCCAGCTTTGTATACTCAATCGACTGACAAGATTTACAGATAAGCCTTAAAGATTTATCTTTTGGTACGCACATTATTATTTGAGCACGGGCACAATTATTTTTTAATTTATCACACTATTTGGCGCTTGTCCTTTCCACCCCATTTTCCATATAATATATATATATATTAAAACGTAGATTCCGGCACTCGAATGGTTCACGAACATTTACTTGCCCGGGTGCCCTCCATTTAATCAGCAAGGCTGTTGAATCGATGCATAAAATGTTTGGTCGGCGTCACTCCGGTATATTGTAAAATAAGGACAGTAGTGTTGACTTAGGCCCTCATTCAGAGCCGCTCGCTATTTGCGGTCGTTCGTTTTCTAAAAAGGGGTGGCAATTCAAATGAACCGTTCGCACTTTGCGGTCTGTTCACGCCTCTAAGTCTGAACGAGCGAGCAAAACATGCGAACGTAATTTTGAAAAATACGCCCCCTGGCCGCTCGCACAATACGTCATGTCCGCTATTTATTACATTAATCGAGTACATCGACCAGCGCATGAACTGCTCGCTGTTCTTGTGGTTGGTTTTTTCAACCACTATTTTGCGAGCAGTTCTGAGTTAAAAAAAACCAAGTGACGTGGTCAGTGACGCTGCTGGATTAATTATGCACACCCATAAAACGCCCGTTTTGACCTTTAAGCACGCCTGCGATCGGATTTCCACTCCCCGTTTTCAAGCACCTTCCCCTGTTACCACCCATAAACGCCTCATTCTGTCACTCAAATTAGCAGGCATTCGCTATTTTGCGAGCACATGAATTTCGACCGCACTGACTGGTTCGCGCATGCGTATAACGATCCGTACGCATGCGCAGTTGGGCAAACATCGCTCGGAGCGAACGAGCTGCCGCTTACGAGTGGCTCTGAATCAGGCCCTTAGTTCATTTCAACATTTCAGCGCTTTATTTCACGAAGGCGCAATAAAGCGTCCAGAGTCATAGTTGCCATTGAGGCCCACAGGAAATACATGGCTTCAGAGGTGGTCCATCTTATGGACGTGTTATGGGAGTGTCGCTGACAATGGTGTCATTCAGAGATGCAGAATCGATCACGTAGGAGGCCATATGCAGACAGAGAATCTGCAACTGCCAAAGGGCCCGTGCAAGTTTCGATGGTGCGTCCTAAGATCCAGAGGTATTCAGTGCATGCAGCCGCTGAAAGTGGCCATCTCCATCCTTCACACATTCTGACTCATGGATGCCCACCGGGAAGGACCTTGTAGCATTATCATTTGCAAGTGGCGATTTTATTACGGTATTTTCAGAAAATTCAAAATAGGCTCAGCAGCGATGGGGTTAATAAAGAGCGTACGAGCCAATATATTGAAATTAAAAACAGCCATTTTAAAATAGAGAATCTAAACATAAAATACAAGCTGGTCCCAGAAATTTTGGGAAAAGCATAAATATAATACAGACGTCCTGGCTAATGTGTATGTTACTATTAGTGCTTTCCTGTGAAGAAGTTACAATTTTAAGTTTGGTACTGCCTTAGTTATGTGCTGAATGCACACATTTTTGCTTTTATATTTACCTTATCTGAGGTCATGTCTATACAGGAAAAAAATAAATAGATAATCTGAAGAGCCGGCATAAGGTTCATGTTGAATTAAAGTACTTACCAAGTAGCAGTAAAATTGCTTTATTCCCCGAAGACTTTGGTCTACTCTTTAGAAAACAGACAGGTTTCTTTACTGGCTCTCAAAGGTCAAGTCTCTGTGATATTTTGTGGACACTGAGAGATGTAGGCATGATGACAGCTCCTGATGGTAATTACTGTGACCTTAACTACATTGTACCAAATAAAAAAAGGGCTTGAATCCAATAAGAAAAATGGAAACAGTTCAGAAATGAAAAGGAATAGGTCGCACGATTCTCTTGTAATTGCACAATGTGGGTAATTATTTTAAATCAAATATATGAGTTTTAATGGTGACCCATTCTGTTAGATCTTCACTGCTATTATGTTGTTTTTCTGCCATTACCTGCGTTTGTGAGAGGAACACCCCATATGTCCTGTATTCCCATCCTGCTCCAAAAATGGAGCACTGGTGCCCTATGTATGTATTGTGCCGCTAATATAGAATTCATTTATTTTACCACTGTTTTAAAGTTCCCCTTTTTGGAAAAGATAAATATATTATTTTTATTTTTTCAAAGTTCAGTCACCAATGAAACAAATGAAACTAAAGCTGGGTACACACTATAAGGTATGTTGTATGGATTGTATTGTTTGTACGCCCGATTGAGCGTGTACAGCAGTTGTTCATCGCATTGTCCCATCTGCTGTGCTGGACAGCAGATGGACAATGCAATAAACAACGCCATGCTGCTACATGCGGCATGTAACGATATATCGCGCCCTCGTACACCAGATGTTGTGTAAGGCGCGATCAATATGTTTCCCAGCTTAAACCTATGAGCATGATCACTGCATGTATAGGAGCCTTCTGGGTTTTTTTATGTAGACTTTTGTTGGCCTAGTAACATAGTGAAGCACTTTTGAGTCTATAAGAGTGGAGATTTTTATGTCGACCTCATGGTTAATTTAATTCTGACTAAATTGTGCTTCTATGCCCGTGATAAGGAAATTTAATAGTAAATACCAGTGGGAAAATGCATGAATAAAATAGGCCGATTTTACTGTGCTGTGAAATGTGGAAGATATATAAAGGAAATATAATAATAAAATGAAGTGTTAGATCAACCTGTAGAGACAGTAGGAGCATTCATAAATTCACAAGCCTGGAACAATCCATTACCAGTCAGCGGATTATGACGGGTGCACACTTAACGATGTGTACCCAGCCAATGTGTTGTGCGGCGTGCGCCGGCATCGGCAAGTGCGGGGGCCATTCTTCATTCAGCAGCATGGGCCCCGCTGACGATATTGCAGTCGGACCTGCATGCATGCCCGACGGGCAATGTCGCTGACGATGCGCGGGAGCGTGCAACGTTCGCGACATAGCGGGTACACACTGCCTGATGTGGACAATCCGGCATTAGACTGTTCATAGGTCAAATGCCCGCAGCCAATCATAATAATAGAACACAAACAGTAACATCCAATCAAAATAGAAACAGCAACATAATATAAATATGCAAGTTCTATTGGGAAATACTTCGAATAGAAGGGCTTGTGACAATTTCTTACATTTGATGATCATTTCTAGGTTGTGTGCTCAGACTTTCAGTCACATCAAATAAATGTAGAGTGTGCTTTTCTATATGAAGCAATATGCAACTCCTAGTGCTAAACATACAGTACGAGAGACCTTCATCTGCCCAAAATAACATGTGCTAAATAACATGTATGTTGCATCACATTCATAGGCAAACGCAGGGGGGGGTTCAGTTACCTGGAAACCCCCCTCCCCAGTCCACACCATGACCACAATAGAAATAGTCATATAATAGAATGTTATTAGTGCTGCATGTTCTTTTCAGTATCACAAAAGAAATAATTAGCACCACGTGTGGATCTTTTAACGTGTCAGTCATTAATAAATACACCTGTGCATCAACTAGAAGATCTGGAAAACATGCACTGTTATGGATGCACTGCTATAGATCATCAATAGGGTTAATTATTAATACTGTATAATAATATACTATCCAGTGCATAACGAGATCAATCTGTACATATATGTCCAGGGCAGTGCTAGGTTCTTCTGCTGCTCCCCCAGATTACTGGACTTGCTCCCATGCTCTGGAATGGAGCCCACATCTGAAATAAAAACATTCAGCTCAGGCAGGATGGCCCTACTGCTGCATTTAATGGCTTACTGTGATCGCTGGTCCTGTATATGCTGGAATTATGACACACAATATACTTTATATGACGCATATTAATTAAAGCTGGATAAGTGCTAATTATACCCTCTTCATGGACTGGCCACACTCTCTCTAAAATCAGGCATTTGGAAACCCCCCTCTAGAAATCCTGATTTTGCCACTGACATTACATTTAATTTTCATTTGTGAGATATGGCTACAACTATTCCCAGTTATAGTAAATTCAATGGTGATGCAAAGGGACTTAATGGATATTAGGTGATAATTTTGCCTGGGTGTAGAATTTGCAACCAAGCAATCCATGTTGAAGGGTGACAATGTTTTGCAAATGTTGTCTGCTAAAGAGTCTGAGGGTACCATTTAACTACGACGCATAACCCCTTTAGTACTCGCTAGCGGGTTATGTTATCCTTTCAGCATTCAACAAATACCAGTAGTCTAAGATCACTGCATCACTCTCCCCATTTCCGGCAATCAGGATCCGGCAGCAGCCTTTCCGGCTTCAATGAAGCTTTCCAGGCACTTGCCAGGTCCCCGGGAGGTGAACTCGCACATTTGCACAGACTGACCAATGTGCATGACATAGAAGCCCGCCGCTGGCAGCGATAGGCTGCCAGCAGTTGAGCGAAGGACCCCCGCAACGAGGTGGAAATCACTAGACCTCGTCGGAGGGGTAAGGAATAATGAATATCAGTTGAATATTCATTTGTATCACTGTGATACATACTAAACCAAATATGATCTTGTATGCTGCACTAATAGCCACCTGTATTCTTATACTGCATTTTAGAGCTGGCCCTGGAAGCACACAGTTTTTTCAGGTGCACATTTTTCTTCTGAATTTACTTTTTTGGGGAAAAGATACAACTGTCAATAAATAAGGAGAAAAGTAACTGAGCTTCCAGATAGAAACCTCTAATGACTATTGATGGGAGGAGACGCCGACACTAATAAACCTGCTCATCAATCTTAAGATTGTTTTTAACTACGGTAATTCTTTTGTGCACATGCTAATTTTGTCAGTATTATGTTTTGTTTACATGTTTAATGGCATGACTTGTCCTGTTATTATGGATTTAAAGCTACATTTTATTTCAGAGGTGTGAGACGTGTTTTATTCCGTCTTTGTGACAGAGACTATATTGACTTACATTTGATCTTTTAAACCCTGGAAGTTGCATTTTCTGATGAGTTTCCCAGAAACAGTGTAGTTTATCCAGCCTGATTTCTTGATTAAAAGCACCAGCTATGCATGCATACTCTGCCCAGCGAGAAGGCAGAATACCTGGAGAATATGGAACAAGATACTGTATCAATTTTATAATTTAACGGGTACTTAACCTTGAACATCACATACCTTTGAATCACCTTAAAACAGTTTTTTTCCCTTGACACTATTTAAGGGATCACTAAACACCCAAATTGAAATTTTCAGATATTAACCATGAATGTAAAATACATTGTTCAATGTTAAATTGGACATTTACTACAGTGCTATCAAAAAATAAAGTGTTAACCTCCACCCTTATTTTTCCCACATATTTAGGGAAGTGTCCTTATGGGCAGGGCTGGATTAAGGTATGTAGGAGGCCCAGGGCAGCTAACTTGTGGGGGCCTCTATCAATAGAATTGTAAAAATTATATGCTGCAGATGTTTTTAAAATGTATGTGTAAATTCACTCAGCACCTCAAATTCATCCATAAAAGCAAGTATTTGTTCCATAATCAATGCTATACAGATGTGTCCTCATACATCTAGCCACTTAGTCGCGCCTTGCCATGGAGTGACTCGGTAGCGCCGAGCGTCTTTTCGTGTGACTTTTTACCTTCAAATGCTTCTTATTTGATGCAAATAATTAGCACAAGCAGCTTCTGCTGATTAAAATTATATGCGGCATGCCTATATTCTGTGTGTGACTGTCAGCATGCGAAACGCTATGTTACAGTATCAGCGGCTGTTACACTGTAACGTAGCGTTTCATAGGCAGATACACCCGCAGTTCCACACAGAACATAGGCATGCTGCATATCATTTTAATCAGCAGAAGCTGCTTGTGCTAAATATTCGCTGTGCAAATAAGACACATTTGAATGTAAAAAGTTGCACGAAAAGACGCTCTGCGCTACCGAGTCACATGGAGCTCCCTCGTTATGTGTAGCGCCACTTGTAGTGCATGTAGGATAGATGTATGTGGACACATCTGTACTTGCCAATCCCCTCTGGGAGAGTGCCAAGAGGGGAGATACAGTTTATTACAGTGGGGGATGAGGCCAAGGATAGGCGATATCGTCATTAGGCCCCCTTGTGACATGATGCCACGAATTGCAGGTCCCAGAAGATTGGGGGGCAGGGGGAGTAGGTGAGTATGGAATAGACTTAAATACTTGCTTTTATAGAACCTATGCATTGATTATTGTATGTATTCATTTTGAAATAAATGAAGTTATTTATCATTGTGCTGTACAGTAATATCATTCTTTGTTCCTCCCCACCCAAACATTATTCATCAAACAATGAAATAGCCCTCATTCACCAGTGCTCCCTGACATCATTCCTCACCTACAGAAATACCCCTCACTAACCATCTTTCCCTGGTGCCATAACACACCCAATGTAATTCCCCCTACAATAATTCCCTGACCTCACCCACTGAACTACCCCTCACCCATCACTGGTCCCTGACACCTTACCACACCTACATAAATACCTCTCCCTAACTATCATTCCCTGACACCATACTGTACCTCACCTACCTAAATACCTCTCCCTAACCATCATTCCCTGACACCATACCTCACCTACATAAATACCTCTCCCTAACCATCATTCCCTGACACCATACCTCACCTACATAAATACCTCTCCCTAAACATCATTCCCTGACACCATACCTCACCTACAGAAATACTGCTCACTAACCAACATTCCCTGACCCCATAACTCACCTACAGAACTAACCATCACCAGTCCTTGATCCCAAACTTCACCTACAGAAGTAACCCTCACCCACCACCAGTCCCTAGCACCATACCTCTCCCTAACCATCACTCCCTGACCCATACCTCACATACACTACTACCCATCACCAGTTCCTGTCACCATACCTCACCTACAGAAATACTGCTCACTAACCATCACTACCTGACACCATATATCACCTACAGAACTAACCCTCACCTAGCACCATACAACACCTACATAAATACCTCTTCCTAACCATCACTCCCTGACCCATACCTCACCTACATAAATACCCATCACCAGTCCTTGATCCCATACCTCACCTACAGAACTACCCATCACTAGTCCCTGTCACTATACCTCACCTACAAAAATACCTCTCCCTAACCATCACTCCCTGACACCATATCTCACCTACTGAACTAACCCTCACCCACCACCAGTCCTTAGCACTATACCTCACCTACAGAACTAACCCTCACCCACCACTAGTTCCTAGCACCATGCCTCATTTATAGAAAGATTGCTCACTAACCGTCCTTCTCTGACCCCATACCTCACCCACTGAACTAGCCCTACCCCACCACCAGTCCCTGACCCCATACCTCACCTCCAGAAGTACCCCTCGCCCACCACCATTCCCTGACACCATACCTCACCTTCAGAACTACCCAACACCCACCACCAGACCCTCATACCATACCTCTTCCACTGAAATCTCCTTTTCAAAATTTACAACATAAGAAAACACCAAAGAAAATTGAACATTTTAATTCTTAAATAAAATTGTCCTACAGGACCTCTTAGTGATGCCTGTTCCTATTTATTCCTCTTCCCGGCAGATGTATTACTTTCAAGCTTTTTCTCAGCCTGAGTCTGTTGCCTTATTCCAACACTGGCCTGTGACGCAGGGGTAGGCAGTTCTAGAGAGGGAGCTTGACATGTATATAGATAGAGAGAGAACAAGCATATCCCATCTTATATGACAAAAGTATTTATAATCATAACAAAGTGTAACTCATTGTGTATAAACACAAAATAAAAGTATAATAGAAAAAAAATAAACAAGGCATGACCACATAAGTAGAAGACATGGAGCACTTATCTATTAGACGTCAGGGTGAAAATGCTTTCAGAGAAGCCGGTTTTCCTAGAGTCATCCCATATACATACACACATAATGTGCATCTTATATTGTGCTCTTCCTCATGTATGTCTTCTAGTGCGCACTCCCACATTTCTAAGCTTTGTGTTCTACTGGCCACCTCATCAATATATACTAAATTGCCCCATCTGCATGGTTTATGCTGTACTTTCCTTCTCCACCACAATGATTGTTATGGTTCCTCCTCTTAGGGCCATCTCTGTTGTGTATTCTTCTGTTCCCCACTCTCCATCTGTAAGTCTTGTTGTATTGTACTCCTCTCGCCCTAATGGTTAACTATCCTCCTATGCCCCTCAGTTTCTTCTAACTAGCAATATCATTACGTCACGTCCTTTATGCTGCCAGGTACCTCTTGCAAGTAGACCATGTACAATTGGGGCAACGGTGGGCAGTAGTGGTGTTGTTGCCTATCCTGGGCCTAGAACCCCAGTTACTGGCCTGCTGGTAACTTGGTATTACTCATGGAACTGCATATAGCATCATCATGCCCCAGACTACTCACTTCCCCAGTCACGACCCAGAGTCAAGTTCTACACTTTGGAGACTGGGCCAGACTTCAGAGTGTAGACCTTGACTCTGGGTCTTGACTGTCTGGGAGAGCTCAGTAAAATTCTGGAGTCTCCCAGACTTTTGTCAGAATATGTATTTGGTAAAAATAAATATTAATAAAATTGGCATAAATCATTTATATTTTCCTCCATGAACAGAGTTGGCCAATACATATGCGTAGCTAGCCTTGCATTTAGATAGCAGCATACTGATACCATTGTACCTATGCTAGTATATAACACTCATGGTTTTTGTGGGTCCCCTTTTAAACAATATATAATATTGTTTAATATTACAAATTATGTTGACAAGAACAGCAAAAACTTCTGTTTTAATGCAATAAAATATATTTACTGTTGAACACATACCAGGACTTTGTAGTTGCCGTGATGCTTTGTAACTTAGTGCAGAATAAATATTTGTGTTATGGGACTGTCTGAATATTGTGCAGTATCTGCTTTTCATTATATTTCTGAATTATCCCATCAATCCCAGTAAATACGTTGTTCGGCTCACACAGTCTCTGCGGATACAGTCTTCATGTGCAACTCAAGACAATAACAGTTAGGCAGGAGAAGTACTGTAGATTTATGTTGTTGGAAAATATTAGCCAATAACTTAATGTAACAGTAGTAGAAACAGTTGTCAAAGGCCATTGGCGCAGAGTTCCCACTGCTATGGCCCATGGCTTCTGCTACTTATTTCTCCTCTAAAAGAAGCACATCCTTTGGCTTTCTGGAAACTCACCCAGCCATCCATCTTGCTACATTTTCTGTTAAAGAGAGATGCAAATGTTCCACAGGAAGAAATATGCAAAGAAATTATATAAAATAGTCTCAGCAGAGCATAAACTCAGATTTAGTGTTGATTCCTGCTGAGATTCATTGTTGTCTCTTTGCCATGAGAATGAGTAATATCAGTGGTGGCAAGCAGAACATTAGCCTCCTTATCCATTAATGTCAATATATTAATCCCGCCCCAGGACACCTCCAGGATGGATTGCTACAATTTAGTTTGTTTTCCCTCATGCAGCAAAATATCTTCATGTCCCATGTGGTAAACGTTCAGTGCTAGGACCATATCCATCTAATCGGTCTCATGTTTTCTCCTGGTAATATTCTGTTTCAAGGTGGTTTTTATCCATAGGGATCAGTGGGTCATAGTGTGAAAGATTATGCATTCATGTTGAAAAGTCTTTTAATTTTTTTTTTTTTTTTAACAGACCATAACAATTTTAACATGTTGTTTTACTGTTGCATATATTGAAGCTGCACTACCAACTAGTATATTTATTAGTACAGAACTGACAAATCTACTTTATTCTCCATTTTAAAATGTCAGCAGTGATAGGTGATTGTGGCTCCTGATTGGTAATGTCCACTACATCACAGCAGCACATAGTCACCCCCAGTTTTCAGCTGAAGCTGTAAGAATAATTGCGGAGAATCAGGAAAAATACAAGTAATGTCTGTAGTAAATGAGTACTGGTTATACTTTCAGCATCCAGTCAAATGTACGTGATAATGTTCTGTATAGTATGGCTTCTAAGCATATTAATACTAGTGAAATGTTCTGAACCTATAAAGAAAAAAAAGACAACTGCATGTGAGCTTTATATAAAGGGCACACACAGTATCCCGAATTAAAGCATTGTCTATAATGTGTAAATTAACTATTCATACAGAAAATCAAACCAATTCAATCAATGATGTGCAAAATAATGAGATTGCTGACCCTAATCTAATACAGCCTTAGATACAGGCCTGTGTAGCGATTCAAAAAAGGTAATTTGTCCCTGGGGTCACTGGTCAATGTAATCTGTAACAGAAGAGTCTAATATTCCCTTGTATGTAATGGCCATGATTCAGAGTTACTGTAGGAGAACAGTTTGCTCCTGGAACAAAGTTTGTTGCAAGTGCAATTGCTGCAAATACATTTATGTTTTTAACATGCAGTGGAATTATTGGCTGCTTTTTGTATGTAGCAAATAAATACCGGCCACATTTGTTTTTACACTGAAATGTAGAATTTAACTAGGAAATACCCCGTCCCAATTCTATTGGGCCGATTCAAATAGCCACGGAAGCCTCTGGATTGGGTCCCAGCAGCTTCCGCGGGATCTGAAGACAAATTCAGCCTGCCACCCAGGAGGTGCGAACAGAATCTACCTATCACAATGCGGAATCTACCTATCAGAATCTACCTATCATAATCTGCCCCACCTGCAGTGCAACATGATTTTGCCAAGGTGCAAATTGCTCGGTTTTTGTTTTTATTTGCTCCTAACTCTGAATAAGGCCTTAAATGTAGAAGTATTTTCTGTAAAGTCTTTCTTGCGTTCCCTGGAAAGTATGATTTCATGCATCATGTGTCAACACATTGTGCTGCTAGGCAAGGGAATCTAAACATGTCACGCTTATTGCAGTCTAATTGGAAATTGGTGCTTTACCATTCCCATCCTAGAATTTTTTTTTTTAGTTACAATTTAGTTTTTTTGTCACTACTTTCTTACCTCTCACAGACTAAAGAGAGTGGAGCGTTGGCCTCTTTACACCATGCTGTCAGTGTGTAGGAAAAGTTCTCCGCCTACATTTGAGATCCAGAGTACGTTTGCCGACTTTTTAGCCATGCTCCTAGGTTAGACGCCAGAGGGGGAGGCCCAGGGGGGAGATGTGATTAGAGGCATTGTTCAGCGAGACATGGGCCCAAGATACTGCAACGCGCTTTACCACAAATCGCATCATCGTGCTCCTAGATCACCCACATCTCTGGGGAGGTAGGCAGATCTGGGAGGCTGGTCTACTATGTTGGGAGTCCAGGGGGTATATTTACCAAAGTGAGAGTTTTTAGAAGTGGGGATGTTGCCCATAGCAAACCAATCAGATTATATTGAACATTTATCTAGCACTTTCTAGAAGATAATAGCTAGAATCTGATTGGTTGCTATGGGCAACATATCCAATTCTAAAAACTTTCACTTTAGTAAATTTACCCCCAGGAGAGCTGTAATTAATCTAGGACATTACTGGAGAGAAGGCAAAAATTTTACAGAGATTATCCTGAGAACGATTTCAGTCATTTGGAGAGAAATAAAATGTTCTCACCAATTAAAAAAATAATAATAAAAATATATATATTTATAATATAGAATAGTAAAAATAATAAAAAAGTAAAAATAAACCGTACATCACACATTCAAATGTAAGCTACACATGTTTATAAGGGGGAGGTAGTCAGCATCCCGGCGTGCAGGATGCTGCGGTCAAAATACCGGCGCCAGTATCCTGAAGATAAGTATATGGGGTTAGGGATAGGCACTAGGGGGAGGGTTAGGTATAGGGGGAGGTTAGGTTTAGCCACTAGGGGGGAGGTTAGGTTCAGGCCCCGGGAAGGGAGGGGTAAGGGTTAGCATTAGGGTACTTACCTGATGGTGTCGGGATTCTGACTGTCAGGATGCCGCTGTCTGTATTCTAATCGGTGGGATCCCGTACCCAACCCCTTATAAGGTGTTGCTATACTCAGGAGAGCTAGCTGATCACTTTTAGGTAAATTAATGCATTTTTCTCTACCATGATTTGACTTATAAGTTGCCGCAAATTTGCATTCTATTGCATACTGGCCACAGTCTTTAATAACTTCAACCAGTTTAGATGTACCGTACATTTTCCAATATTCCATATTATCGATTCAGGCATCATTACCATTACCCACTCGCGTTTTGATTCTCTTACAATTCAGTTAAACAGATTGCATTTTAACTTGTATTGTCAGCTTCTTACTGCTAGTCATTGTTCTCAATTAGTACCTGTTACAGTTTTTATATTTCATGTCTAACATGCATTCCATGTTCTGTCACCTACTATTTAAGTAAAGTTTACACAGAGTTTCCACTTTATAGATTACAGTTCTCTTTCTGTTGTAACATATTTCCAAGGGATAAGAGCCAGGTCACTTAAGAATATAAGAAATAGGGTTTTTATACTCCCACGTTTAGTCAACCAAACTTTTCAATAACAAGTAATTTTTTCCTTCAGCGCTTTCTTCCGCTTTTCCCATTTCATCTTTTAGCTTCAGGGCTTCGTCTTAACATCACCACAGAGCTGTTTAATGATGTCATGAATAATTTTTGCCTTTACTCTTGTTACATTTACAGGCAACTTTTGTGTCAGTCCTTGCGAGACCTGAGTATTGGCTCCCGGGCTTCCGAACTTTTATCATAGGAATGTGACAGCATTTTCTGATTCATTGTCACCTTTTTATCACATAACTGCAGTACGTTAATCTTTTTAGATGTGGTGAATTGTCTTTAGTCTTTGTCTAGTATATATTTCATCTTTATGGATAGTTATGGTAAAAAAAAATGCATATTTTTTTTTTCTTTCAACCGTTTCTTACTGAAAAAAAACACAAAGCTAAAAATTCTCAAGTGTGGTCCATACTAGGCTGAAATCTTAATTGACCATTTGTGTGTTTTTCTAGTCCTGCTTTAAAAAAACAAACAAACATGGAAAAACACTTGTGTCCTGGTCCATGATATGCTTGTTAAGGAGTGGTGTACAAGTTTATCTACTTTTTTTCATACCTTTTTTCATAGACAAAGGTTTTAATTATCTAGCTTTGATGCCTTACAAAAATTAAAGTCCCTCATATTTTTATTTTTGTTGTCAACCCCTTCGATAGTGTCACCAGGTGCGTCCCGCAAACCCCTTGTGACGCCACTTGTTTTATGTTGCTACTACTAAATTACTGTTTTAGTATAGTTTTTTTTTTTTTATATATACTATAGTCAGAGGATCTATTGCATCCACTCTTCACAACTGAGGCATATTAAGGCCCGTGGGCAGCGGGCCCTCCCTCTGTGCAGTGAGTTTCCCCCCTTACTTTCTTCCAGCATCACCGTCTTTCCAGTGATATTTTCGAGAAGATGGTGCATGCGCAGAAAATAGGTAAGGCTCTTGTTCAGAGCCAGAGTCCTCTATGCTGTCATTGTACTGGCGCCATCTTTCTGAAGATATCACCTTAAAGATGGCGTCAGTTGCAGATTACAGGAGGATGGGGGCCATGCACTGCACTAGTGGGGTCTGACTGGGTGCAGAGTGTGCTGAGCTCCCCTTGCACTCTCTTCCCCCTTTGTAGATACACCACTGTAAACACAGACTTGCTGGAGATGAAGTGAGCCGTGCTAGCTCCTGCATGTCCAATATGAAGGCTGGTTTAGAAATGTTAGGGATTAGCCAATCCTAAATTAACTGCTGCTAAAAGTACAGAGGACACATGAGGCTCTGGATAAACTTGTGCTGGAAGACTTTGGTGTCAAATGCACCTTTGTATGAAATTAAATTCATGTACCAAATGTAACTAGAACTTTTCAAGTAAACTTTAACTTGCTCGAGCTCATAATAACATGCTTTTGTCCTCCTACGTGTATACATTCCACTGACAGCCATCTCCTTATATGCCAGAGAAGTGAGTAATAACATTAATTACCTAAAGTAATGTATGAACATTTTTCCCCCTGTGGTCCTAACTTCATCTAATGCAATGAAAATTTTATGTTAATTAATCTCCATAATGATACAGGACCTAGTGTCTCTCTTCTCTGATGCTTGTACTTTCTATGATTGCAATTATAAGAAAATCACCGGTACTGTGCAGAATGTGTCTTGAGTCTGCAATAAAAACACATACAGGTGATCTAGTTATAATTTAAAACTTAACAAAATGAGGGTGATTAACTGATAAAAGTGTGTAAAGTTTGGAGACTGTCATTTTCCTAACAGAAATGTTTTGCCTTTTTTTTTTTTAAAGTTTCATCTTACTTGATAACTTTTATATTAACATAAGATACAGTATATTTAGTGTTGACATTTATTTGTATAGTGCCAGGAAATAGCAGATGATGTACCGACTACACTTGCTGGATTTTTTCTTTTTTTTTACAACAGCAATACTGTACACAAGAGGTTCCCAAACTCCGCCGTTACAGTCCAGGTTTTAAGGATATTCATGCTTGAGTCCATATGGTTAAATCAAATTGACTGAGTTACTAATTAATTAGTCTGTGCTTAAGCATGGACATCCTTAAAACGTGGACTGTAATGGCCGAGTTTGGGAACCTCTGCTGTACACACTACACAATACTAGTACACTTAAGCCACGTATCCACTAGCAGATATTAATGAGCGATTGCACGTTTACGACATCGTAATCGTGCAGTCGCTCGGTAATCTTGCACAAATCGTGCACTATAATGTCGGAAACGACCAGCTATGCCCGCTCCTGCTGGTCGTTTCCGACATCAATCATTGGCTGAACATGCCGTTCAATCTGCCGATAACGACAGATTGGCCATGTTCAGGGATGATGGAGAGTGCCTACACTGAACGACTAATCATTCAGCATAGGCACTGCATGAGATGGGTACTGACGGTACGATTACGATGTCGTAATCGTACTGTCGTTACCTCATCGGCTAGTGGATGTGCGCCTTTAATATGACACTGACAAAAGATATTCAAATTAATGAAAACAGTGTGCAAGCCAATAAATTTAAGAAGGTGTATTATCTAAAGACTAAAACCATGGGAGGAAATAAATCAATGTCAGTACATTTACACCAGTCTTAAATGTGGCATGCCAGGGAAGCATAAGGTGTTTGAAGGTGTAGAGAGGTGCACTAATTTAGATGGAGGGTAGAGAAGGGGGCAGGATGAAGGGGGTGTCCACTTGGGAGTCACCTATACAAGGAATCAAGAGAACTGTAACGGAATAGGGAAGAGGTGTGAGGATTTGTCTAAAATGTCTATTTTAGTGCTTCGACACATCTAGGGTGGTAAAGAAGCAGACTCTGTTGTAGGTTTGACGGGTCGGGATCCCGGCACTAGTATCCCGAACGCCGGCATCCTGAAGGTAAGTATCGGGGTGTTAGAGGGAGGTTAGGGTTAGGTAGCGGGATTAGGGGGAGGGTTAAGGTTAGGTAGGGAGTGTTAGGATTATGGTACCAGGAGGGTGAGGTTAGGTTTAGGCACTTGGGGGGAGAGGTTAGGTTTAGGAACCGGGGAGGGGGTGCTAGGTTTAGTGTACGGGGAGGTTAAGGTTAGGCTTAGGCACTAGGGGGGGAAGGTTAGGGTTAGGCACTGAGGAGGGAGGGTTAGGGTAGGGGTTAGGAAATCACTCACCGTGCTATGGATGTCGGGATTCTGTCTGTTGGGATTCTGGCTGTCGGTATTCTGACTAGCGGCATCCCGACAGCCGGGATTTCATACCCAACCCCCCTCAAACATGACATATCTGTTTTGTTTTTAAAAGATCGAAGGAGTGCAGAATATGTAATGTTGTACTAACACCAAGGAAGGAAAAGTAACCCAGGGAGATGCCCCAACAAGTCATTTTTTCCATGGACTTCATGTATAGTATAAAAGCCCAGGTAGAAAACCAGAGTGTAATATTTTGGAGGGTGTGTGACCAAGAGAACCAATGACAATCATGGACATAGTGGCTTCTCATTGGTCCTCTCATCCACATTGTTCTACCCTTTATGCAGCCATTATAAAGTGGTGAACAAAAATGTTCTCCTCTTTATGTAGGAATGCTGCTTTAATCTTCATCCTTAAACTGTTTAGCTTTTTCTATAAGTGCCAACTAGCAAAATGGTTGATTGTTTATCACTTATTTTTTTTAATACCTGTGCACCTTTTGGTACAATTCTTTATTACCTGCTTGTCTAGGAGATACCTAGTTTGCTGAATTAAAGCAACCTGTAGTTTAGGGATTGGCAATCTGTGGCACTCCAGCTGATAGGAAATGATACATCCCAACATGGCAGAGCTGTAACAAGGGCTGTGACGCAGTGTCGGTGCCACCCACTGAACCCTACTCTCTTGTGGCCGTATTGGTCGCACACCCCTAGTTACGGCCCTGCAGCCTACTTTGCCACAGTGTTGCTGTTAGGGGATGCTAAAACTGTGGCAGGACATGCTGGGATGTAGTACAAGAGCAGCTGGAGTACCGCACGTTGCCTAGCCAGTACTGTAGCTAATGATATCATTGGAATATTCACAGCCACACAATGTATTTAAGGAGATAGATATCTGTGCTGGTCCCGTTAGAACTCAGTGTCGTATCTGCTCTTTTGATTGTGTTAGTGAGGACATGTGACAGGGAACAGTCATGATGTGGGGGGGGAGAATAGAGATAGACAGAAGCCACATGATGAGAGTGGGAAGAACAGGGTCCCCAAACAGCACAGAGCAGCAACCTGAGTCTCCTGTCAAACTGATGGAGGAGGATTGTGATGACACATGTATCTCTATAGTTCTTACATTCAGCTTGGTACACTTTATCTCTTTATACTGGCCATCAGTAACTGTTTTGACGTTCTGTTAGAGAGAAAATAATCTGCGTACAGTTTTGTCGCCTGGCGCAGCTCGATGGCATTCTGTTGCCAGTAACATGCTAAGAATGTGTAAGTAACCGTGCCGTAATTCTGCCGGCTTTCCGAACTGCACTCAAAGAATATGTAAATGTGCAAATATTATTTCCTCTTCAGTTGAGCTACAAGTTAATGCCTGGAACTTCTTAATTACCCAGGGCTATACACATGTCTTTCATTCTGTTCTCCAAGCTGCGCTCTGTGATTCAGTTACCAAGTAGGAAGGAAGACGTTCTCATGACATCAGAGCTGTCAGGGCTCAATGAGTTTGAGAGGATCACAGGAGCTGTAGCATCTGACGCTTCCTTAAACCGTATACTGTATGTCCTGTACATTGTAAGCGCTACAGCATTCTTCTTTCCATGGCTGTTGTTTATTAATATGGCTTGTTTTTGTCAATTGTACTAGTTAATAATAAAGTCAAAATAACTTTAAAAGAAGTTAACATTTTTCTGAAAAAAAAAAAGCTTTTGTTTTATATGGTATGGACCTAGTAATAAACATAATTTTAATGAATGTCCCCATCTGTTTAGCGTTACAGTAATCAGGATTGTAATAATTGTCATACCATGTCCAGGCATTGCAGTCTGTGTTAGGTCTGCAGAGGTGTATTGTACATATCTGTGACAGAAATCATTAGACATGGGTAATACTGTAAGATGGGTCCATAGCATGAAAACACATTTTGCATGTGCTCTGCTTGTGTCTTTTACCACCGGTAATACCATAAGCGTACAGCAACAAGAACATCTTAGGCTGCAGTGATGGGAACCATGAGAGCCAACTTTTCAATACGATTGGCAGTGCCCCTCCATAGAACTGAAAAATGTCATTAGGTAGTGGCAGCACAAATACTGGGGGCAACCAGACACTCACAAAGTCGGCCACTGATGTGGGAATAAGATCATAAGAAAACAGTCTGATATTCTGTCCTATGTGATTTTCAGGCATTAGCAGTCCAAAAGTGTATTAACACTGGATAGGTCAGTGTTACCATTTGGTGATCAAAAACATTTGATGGGGCACATAAAACAGTGATGAGATGCAGACGGAGTGCCGCTGCATGAAGAAGCACCTTACATTCTTCTTTAGGATGCAGGACGCAGCTCCTCCAGCTCAGTTGTTATGCTGGGTGTGTGCTGTGAGGTGCTTACCTATGATGTCGCAGCAAAGCGCTACACTCCCAGACGGCTCTCCTGGGTGTGTGCTGTGAGATGCTTACCTATGATGTCACAGCAAAGCGCTACACTCCCAGACCGCTCTCCTGGGTGTTTGCTGTGAGATGCTTACCTATGATGTCACAGCAAAGTGCTACACTCCCAGACCGCTCTCCTGGGTGTGTGCTGTGAGGTGCTTACCTATGATGTCGCAGCATAGCGCTACACTCTCAGACCGCTCTCCTGGGTGTGTGCTGTGAGGTGCTTACCTATGATGTCACAGCAAAGCGCTACACTCCCAGACCGCTCTCCTGGTTGTCTGCTGTGAGATGCTTACCTATGATGTCACAGCAAAGCGCTACACTCCCAGACTGCTCTCCTGGGTGTGTGCTGTGAGATGCTTACCTATGATGTCACAGCAAAGCGCTACACTCCCAGACCGCTCTCCTGGGTGTGTGCTGTGAGATGCTTACCTATGATGTCACAGCAAAGCGCTACACTCCCAGACCGCTCTCCTGGGTGTGTGCTGTGAGATGCTTACCTATGATGTCACAGTAAAGTGCTACACTCCCAGACCGCTCTCCTGGGTGTGTGCTGTGAGGTGCTTACCTATGATGTCACAGCAAAGCGCTACACTCCCAGACCGCTCTCCTGGGTGTGTGCTGTGAGATGCTTACCTATGATGTCGCAGCAAACCGCTACACTCCCAGACTGGGGAGCAGAGGCTGCCGCTCCCAACTCCCGGGTGTGAACAAGCCTAAAACTGGCGATACATATTTGGCTTGGCAGTACTATATGTACACACAATGTAACAAATGTAAAAGTTTTAACAATGCACTAAAAGTGTCTGTACTATGCAAGTGTTCTGTATCCTTTTTTTATTTTTAATACAGTTTTGGCATTATACTTAACAAAGCTATTATTTAAATGTGTCATGAGTTTTAGTTGTTCTGGGTTGACACCTCTGCTTATTCATTCTCTAGCAACATAATGAGCAGATCAGCCTCGGGATTTACAGCACTGCTTGGTTTCTTATTATAGGATTGCTAAGCTTGGCTCCATATTATCATTCATTTCCCTAAGGAATAGTACATAACAAATGTAGCAATCTGAAATAAATTATCATTTTTTTCCCCTGGAATGGCTTACTTTTTAGATGTCCTCTTTTTTAAAATGCATATCGCTGTTATGTTTTATTGTAGTCATGCTGCAAAATGAATCTTATTGAATGTGAGATTAACACAAATCACAGGCTACTGTGGTATACACCTGTATTATGGCCTGGTTCAGCTTGGAGCGCAGATGCTAATACACACGCAATCGGCCAATTGTTGCGTTCTGTTCATGCGTATGCATTGCAGTGCACGTGCGTGAACCGGCAGTGACTACGCAGACGCATCGCAGAGCGATTCATAGGAAGTGCAGTTTGTGGGTGGTGATGGGGGGGTGGTTGGCGAAACGCAGGCGTGTCAGTGCATTTGAGCACCGTTGCATGGGCGTGCATAAATTATCCACTGCGATGCCCTATGCAGCCTGAGGCCTCATAGCGTGTGCTAAAGTTGCCAATTTCTGAGTAAGGTCAGACCTTATGCAAGTGTGCATGAGGCTGCGATGGTACTCGATCGTACCGATGTTTTCATAGTCTTGCTAAGCATTACGGATGTATGTAAGGTAAAGTGGGTGCACTTATGTAGTGCTGCGGCGGCATAGCGATTGCAATGAATTAGCATACTATCGCAGTTGAACTGCGCACGTAATCGCAGCTGCGATAGCAATAGGCCCTTAGTTCCCTTCTCAGCAGCTTTTTAACATCACAGATAAGTTATTTGCAAAATTAGAGTGAAGTCAATATTAATATTTTTAATTAATATTAGCCAATAAAAAATATCACTATAAAAAATTTAAAAATGCAACAAAAATAACTGCCTCAATTTATGAGGTTTGTTCACACATAGCCATCTTTCTTTTTCTTTGTCCACAATCCGCAGAACACTACTAATAATGTCCCAGATTCTGTGAACCTTATCTTGGTCTGAACTGTGACTTTGTTCAGGCCCATCCTCAAATAAGTTTGTTAACTTAAATCACAGTCAATGTCTTTATCTGTGTCTTCTCTTGCTTTACCTGACCTCACCACCAGGTCAGAAACCTTCTTGCAGTGAGATGCGTGAATCCAATTGTCATATTCAGCCACATCGAGGTTGTTAGCGGAACCTGGAACAACGGGCCTTGCCATCAATCTATGAGACAACCAGAACATAAGAAATTTCTCACCATTACATAGTCTCCAGGCTGGACTCCATGACAAGGTCCCTCCTGGAGTCTCTTCATTGGCTTTCCTTGCTTTTCTTGTAAAGTCTTCATATGCTATGAGAATTGTATAACATAGTCCATAGTTAAATCATATAACAGTGACAAGTCTGTTGCTGGACTTACAATAAGGATAGGCAGTTTTCCAAAAAGTAGCTCATAAGGCACAGGTTAAGTGGCTGCTTTGGAGTGGTGTGGATGCTATACAAAACTAGAGGTAAAGCCCCCAGCCAACTCATGGCAGTCTACACCCACCTTATCTAAATTGTACTCAATGTTAGTGTTTACACATTAAATTTTGCTTTTTTTTATATACCTATATATTGACACACTGCTTGGAATACCTTCCCTGTAACATGTGTAACTCTATCACTTTAACAACACATGGGATTCTATATCTGGACACATATTCCTGCACAATTTCTTTGCTGTGAATGATGCTGCACATGATGACAGATTTCTGTAACAACTTTCGGGTCACTTCATTAGGACACTGTGAAGTACTCACAAACAATAAATGGTTAGATAAATACAAGGTATCCAGGACAGATTGAGCATGCTAATGATAGTGAGATTAGTTGCAGGAGGGACACGGACATCAGTAATGGTCATCAATTGAATCAGCTGAATCAGTTCTAACAGTTCACTTCTGGGGAATGGTCATAAACAAATTGTTGATTAGAATAAACAAGCATAGATATAGCAGTAAGCTCAAGCGTTACATCAGCATAGTTATCATCAGAGACATCAGTCTCTGAGGTTCACATCTTGAATTAAACAGAATAAAAAGACAAAACAGGAGAAATAACATTTCTATAGGAAATAGGTAAGGGGGTTTGGGGAAGGAGGGCAGGGGGAGGAAGAAGGAGGAGAGGGCTGTGAGGGCAAGGGGTGCCGTTGGCCTACTGGATGCATTGTAGATGTCATTGTGTAGCTTCTTATTGCTACACTGCGAAAAATTACAATTGTTTGATAAAATAAATTTGGCCAATTTGGATAAAATAATTGTTGCTTTAAAAGCTTCTTAAATAAACAGATTAAATGTGCCAGACTTTGGTAAAGGTTCTGGTGACCATTTAAAGACAAATTTTACACTCTTATCATCATACAAGTCTTTTATATTTGCTTACATATTTGTCATTCCTAATCACATATGCATTTTTTATTATCATCCCTAGATCCCGCATTGCGCTAACTTCATTCCCCATCCTCTGCTTCCAAGCTCTAAACATTTTTTTTTTAAAATGACTGCCCCTTTAACTCTTGGCAACTCACTCGATGCCATACACAAGAAATGTCTTTCTCTTTTTTTTTTTTTTGTCTCTGCTGCAAAAATAAAACTCTTGTTTTTTTTTTTCTCTCAAATAGTTAATCTCTTGACCTTGAAATGGGAACTCTTTCTTCCAGCGCCTCAAATAAGCTTTACACTTGCAATGAGAAACATGACATTCTTTCTAAGCATAAGTTTTTTTAGTGGGATGTAATACAATCTGTGATAAGATACCCTGGTTTCATTAACTGTTTCACCAAACCAATTCCAGTTCTCACCTTCATTCAAACAACCATTACCATCCAGGTGCTTCACACGCTTTTCCCCCGTACTCTGTAGCTTTATTGCAGGCTACAATCAACCTCTGCACATTCAAATCACTTGCTCATACCCTCTGTATCACTTACATGAACTCTCTTCAATCCCATGCAAGTACTTAGTCTCATTTGTTTTTTTAAAGGGCAACATTGTCTAACCTTTTTTTTGTTCACTTTAAAATTGTGACATGTCTGTCAAAATAAAAAAACACAAAAAAACTACCCTATTCGTGTTTCCTGTCTTCGTTATCAGGTCAAACACCTTTTAGGTACTAACTGTCTTCGTTTATCAGATTTAGTACTTCAGTTACACCACCTGTAACTACACGTCTACCTTGTGCCCCCCTGTCTTCGTTATCAGGGTTTAGCACCTTCACATCAATATTATCTTTTTTGTTTTTTTTAAATATCTGCAGATTGATTTTACACTATCTAGCCACGTGGACTTCTCCCTTTGCCTATGATAATACTCCTGCAAGCTCACATAATCAGATTCACATCTCTATACACCTTTCAGAAAAGACAATAAAGAAAATCCCCCAAAAAAACATCTGTGTCACCAATGCCTATTACCTGAACCCCTAAATAATTAATAACAACAAAAAACCTAAACATGTATCTGACACAAAACAAATCTTAAAATAATATTTAAATTTCAGGAATAAACACCTCAAGATTACAATATATCATAACACATCAGCAGAAACTGATCTATGTTAATCAAACTGTCTGCTAAATCTAACACAGCAAAATACAAACAACTAAACCACATCTACTTTAACTACCCAATCAGGGGTTTCCACCAACAGAGAGTAAGGCGGAAAGATAAGAGACAGTGGACCTCATTCAGAGGCGCTCGCAAAAAGCGAGCGCTCGCTCTGAATCAGGGCGGCCGCTTTTTTTTTTTTAACCCGGCCTCCTGGCCGCTTGCTAAGTTGTGGGTGACCACCCACAGCTTTTGCGAGCGGCCTGGTGATGGTCGTGATTATCGCGACCATCGGTCTTGCGATGAGACCCTTGCGGTAGGGTCTCGTCTGCCGCAAGCCCCAGTGAGCTTCCTTCTCAAATAGAACAGGAAGCTCACTACTGACATCACGAGTGATGTCATTAGGGCCGCCCACAAACGGCAGGCATTCCTTCAGGAAAGCATCAGTTTGACCAGCCACCCCCCCCCCCTCCCCAACTACAAAACGGGGCGAGCTGTCAATCAACATCGACAGCCGCCCCATTTGTAACGAGCCCCGGAGCGAGTTAATTTCTCACTCACTACGGGGCTTGCGCGTGGCACATGCGCAGTGCCCCTCCATCGACCCGCTTGCGAGCGGGTCTGAATGAGGTCCAGTATGCGCAACCTTATTTTGATGGATCACTCACACATGTTACATACACTGCTGTCTACGGCCCTATAGTGTGTGTTTTCACTATTGACAAAGAATCCTATGCTAATTCTAACTCCAAACGGAAGCCATAAGCGATATTTGGGTAGAATTCTGACCAAATTTTACTGTCGTAAAGATCAGCCAATCAACCAAACATACGCCACTCAACCAAACATACGCCACTTTCTCATACAAAACAGGGAGGGAAAAAGAATAAAAACTGGTTTGCACAATTTTTTTTTCAGAGTGAGCAGAAAAAGAAATAGAGGAAATCCATATACCAACAAAAAAAAAAATGCAAAAACAATCACTCAATTAGTAAATAAAAAAAATAGCAATATTTTACACTTAACATATTTCAGTGGAAAGTGTTGCGCAGGACAGAAAAACTTTCTCTTATCTACTGGCGCACTGCCCAGACTGTGAAGGAGGGGAGAATCTTCTGCTCCCAGCGCCATTTTCTAACCGGCTGAAAAATTACACTTATTATCATACTATTAAAATAAAGGGGAAAAAACTTCTAACAAGAATAAACAAATCCAAAACACTCATTTAATACAGCACAGTTTACCTTACCACCACATCAAAGACCGAGGGAGGAAAAGGAGAGGAAAGCACAAAATCGCACTTAAAAAATACATTTATGAGTAAAACAACTTACTGCCCGTCAGGCTCTCTCTCTCTCCCTCCCTCACTCACCAACCTATAGCGGGCGTTAACTGGTGTATCTCACTGCTGGGCTCCAAGATTGATAGCGCGATGTGTTCTAGATTTATTTATAAACCTTGTTATAATAAGAAATTAAATAATTCACACCAATACAGATTCTAAAATAAATGACAATGCTTTTACTTCAAGACAGCTTAATCATACATGTATTTTGCCAATGCAGAGTTACAAAAAAAAAAAAACACTTAGGTTATATTAGCAGCAGTAGGGAATACTTGTAAAATAAATTTGTGACACCCAGTGCAGCATCAGTCAGCCAATTTCATACATACGAACGGCAACGGCACCAGCACCCTCGTAGTGTGCTTTCTCCTCCTTCCTCCGAGTGCTCCTCCTCCCTCTCTCTCTGGGGAGTTTTTATACTATTCTTATGTCTATTCCTCCAGTTAATCCAGTGGGGAACATTAATTTATTTAATCTTCGTACGTGCCAAGCTTTAATTGTTTATATGTCCTAACCAAAATATTGACACAATTCGGTGTTCTTTTTCTGTTCTCATGTCATAATTGCTCATCTAGCCTTCACCTCTGACTATTGCAGACAAAGACTATCTCAGTTTATAATTGCTGAGACTTGCTGTCCACTAGTCTGGTCACGCACATTTTAAACCCCATGACTCTTATTGCTAGAACAAAATGGCTACAACAGTTTTAACCTATACATATCTCCGCAGTTAATCACACCTGCATAGAAATAAACACTAATCTCTATATACTTTTTAATACATTATTTAACATACCTTTAGCTAAAATATTGAACAAGATGGCTGCTGCATCAGACACGCACTCTATAGGGAAAGGGAAGGCCTTATCCTCTCTAGGCCTGAGGCCATTCGACAAATGCGGTCCTAGGCAACTTGCACAACTATACTAATACTGAATATTATCTTAAACATTTCTATAAATTCTACAGTGCAATAAAAGTAATAGTGAAATACATAAGCATGCATATATTCGTGAATTGCTGAAGAGACATGTAACATCCACATATTACTGTGTTATCAGCACAGAAGGACAAATTTTCACTTTTATATAGTAGATAGTAGATAATATAATGCTGTGGTTCTCAAACTTTCTTGAATCTCGGCGCCCTAGACTAGAGTATCTGCATTTTTTTCATGGCTCCCCTAGTCCAAAAGTTCCTTATTGAGAATTTCAGCAAAGATAATTAAATTAAGTATATTGTGCTTACCTGTAATGCTTAGGTTTAGTTATGTGGTGGTGCACAGGATTGTGCTTCTGTTTGTCCACATATTTTATGATTGACAGTCACCAGCACTGGTTTTGCCTTTCACATTAACCATAGATAATTAATTTGTTCCTGGTCCACCAACCCGTGGCACGTCTGCAAGTGCCTCGCACCAAGTTTGAGAACCATTGATATAATATATATATATGAGATGAGATATATTAGAGACGACACATAGATGTTATAGAGATTAATTGTTAACACTTTAGAGAGATATATAGGTTGGGGAGTATTCAGGAGCATTTTCACAAAATAATAAATGCATTTTTTTAGTATTTGTTCAAAAAAAACTTTTGATGAAAGAAAGTACCTAGACCCTGCTTATTCATAGAAAATAAATTGTGTAACAACTGTAAGGATATAATGACCCCACTGATTGACATTGGGGATGTATCAAACCTTGGAAAGAGAGAAAGCGGGGAGAGAGAAAGTATCAACCAATCAGCTTCTGTCATTTTTCAAACCCACCTGTAACAGTTAGGAACTGTTTGGTTAGTACTTTATCTCTCTGTACTATATCTCTCTCCAAGGTTGAACACATCTCCCTCTATATCTTCTTTCGATTTCAGATCTACTAACCATAGATTTAAAAACACAGTAGAAACTCATATGTGTCCACATACATCTATCCTCCGTGCGCTACAAGTTGCATTACATGTAATGCTTGAGCTCCTTGTGACTCGGTAGCAACATGTGTCTTTTGTTGCAACTTTTTACCGTCAAATGCATCTTATTTGCACATGCGAATAGGATGCACAGGCAGCTTCTGCTGATTAAAATGATATGCAGCATGCCTGTGTTCTGTGTGCGACTGTGTGTGTATATGCATGCGAAATGCTACGTAACATTTTGCACGCAGATATACCAGCAGTCACACACAGAACATAGGAATGCTATATAATTTTAATCAGCAGAAAGTGCTTGTGCAGCCTAGACACATTTGAATGTAAAGTGTCGCACCAAAAGACGCTTGAGTCAATCTAGGCATGGTGTGATTAGAAGGACTGTTTAATGCACAATGAGGCTAGATGTATGTGAACACATCCGTACCCTGTTATGCACTCAGCATTTAATTTAATTTTTAAAGCATTTTTATTTTAATTCCGCACTGCTGCTCCTCCCTAAGCGTTTGACAGGACAGTTCAAAATATTGGACCTCAAAGGGAGTGGAGTTTGTATGATAGTGGGATGGTTTTCACCTAAGTGGGTGCTTAGGCAAAATCAGGACAGGACTTATTTTGATCCAATTTCCTATGTGGTCTTAGGAATACTCATCATCAGTATAAAGGAGATACTTCATTCTTGAGAACTCTGGGATTTTGTAAAATGCTGTATGCTTTTATCCCTAGATACTCGTATATTCAAGAGAACAGCTTTACGCTTCCATGACTCACCAGACGCTTATGGAGAAAAATGTAAACCTTTTTTTCCCCCCCCAAGGTCTGTATGGCTGGATTATTAAAGGTTGAGAAACATTATTGCCAGCGAAAATGGGTGATCGCTGTAAGGGAAATGGTGGTCCACCTGCAACTGTCACCTCAGGATGAAAACCATTGATAAATGCTTTAGTCTTGCAATAAAGCAATTTTTTTTTCATTGAATTACTGTATGGCTTTTACATTTTTATCTTTTACAGATGTATAAAAAAACGTTAGCACTTCAACACACAAATCTAGAGAGGCTGGCTAGGTGATTTGGTAAGCTAGCACTTACTGCTCTGAGGCACCTTAACCTTTTTGATATACAGTATTGCTGGACTAAGTGATTTTTTATATATATATATATATATACCGTATATATATATATACCGTATATATATGCACCTGTGTCAGTTAGTGCATATCATACTTGCTAACTCTCCCTGAAAAAGTAGCAAACTCCATGAAGAGTCTAGTAATCTCCCTGATTGCACCTTACCCCCATTAAGAAGCTATTAAAAGAAAAAGCAGCATGATTCAAATGGGATCATTAGTATAATTTCCCTGCATTGGTTATAAGGCAAAATGATCCCTATGGCTATCTACGTTTTCTGAAAAGTATCAGTGTGTTTTCTTCAACAAATAGATCTTACTAACTACTTGGGGCTCATTTACATTTCTATGTAAATTAATTTTTATAGCACGCCTCTCAGATGTAACAGGGCACGTCCACTTCATTGCCACGCTCATACTGTAGGTGCTGCTTTCACAAACTCCCTGAAATGCTTTTTAAAAGGAGGCAAGCATGATGTATATACTTGCGTTTATGTTTTAACTCACAAGTTACTCTGTGGATAAACTTATATGTACATTTCAGAAGATTCTTGTCTTTAACTCTATGGGGTAAACTTACTAAGAATCGAGTCTGATCGAGATGACAATCTCTGGTGAGTTTAGGCATGTCTTTCATCTTGCAATTTTACTAAAGGCAAACTCTGGTGAGTTTGGGAGAGAGTTCGCTCTTCTCACTCATAAAACTCGGGTGAGATCGCAAACTCGAATCTTATCAACATCGGGCAAACTCGGAAGTACTTTTCACCTAAAATATACAGCTGCAAATTTACCAAGAATCGAGATGACAGCAAACTCTCTGCGAAATTGAAGTTTTAAACACTCACCTCCGGAGCTGCAAGTTTGCCAGAAACATACACAGATCAGTGTGATTTGTGTATGATTCTGCCTGTAAATATTAAATATAGGGTTTGTTTTTTTTTAAATGAAGTAGGGTCCCCCCCCAAAAGCATAACCAGCCCCGGACTGGTCAGCCAGTCCTGGTTCCTAAAATTATCGGGAACAAAACGAGCAGGGTTGCACCGTAATTTAGTAACCGGCACCTGGCTGCAGAGCCAGTCCTGGTTTTAAATATAGGGGGGGGGGGGGGAGCATAACCAGCCCCGGACTGGTCAGCCAGTTTTGGTTCCTAAAATTACGAGGAACAACATTAGTAGGGTTCCACCGTCAGTTAGGAACCAGCACCTGGTTTTAAATATAGGGAGGGGGGGGGGAATTGCGTAGGGGTTCCCCTATATTTAAAACCCGCTCTGGACCTAAACCGACTGGGGTATAATGCCACAACCAGGAGAACCTATCACCGGGGCTCCATGGCCAAAGCATTATCATCCCAAGCTGGTCAGGCCAAGTCAGGGATCTCGGGAGGTGGGAACACCCCAAGTAGGGTTCCCCCCTCTCCTGTAACCCCAGGCTTGGTCTGAAGCCCGGGGCTCTTCCCTGCAGCCCTGGGTTGTGGGTACGGGGGTAAAATAGTGTTAAATAGTAGTAAACTATTGTATTTTACAGTGGAACGGCAGCCGTACCTCACTGTAAAATAAGACCCAACATACACACCGTATGCAGTAAAATTTTATTACATACTCCTATCCCATTCACATATACTTACCTACTGCCAGATGTTCACGTCCACTTGTCACATGTAGAAATCCGTTTGGATGTACCTGCAAAAAAGATCCTATACTCACCTCCATCCTTGCGCTGGTCTCCGTAGCATCCAGGGAAATCAACAAACCGGCACCTGATCCATATACTTATCATTAGCGGTGTATGTGTGTGACCACATGCACCGCTAACCGGCTCCAGTGAGAACTGTCAGGAGCCGCCAGCCAATCAGTGGCCACTAACTGTAGAGTAGATGCTGATTGGCTCCAGCTCCTGACTCACTTACCAGCCCATGTGGGAACTGTCAGGAGCCGGAGCCAATCAGCATCCGCTCTACAGTTAGCGGCCGCTGATTGGCTGGCGGCTCCTGACAGTTCACACTGATCAGTCGGGAGCCGTTTAGCAGTGTATGTGGTCACACACATACACCGCTAATGGTAAGTAAATGGATTGGGTGCCTGTTTTTTTTTTTGCAAAGACCCCCCTGGATGCTACGGAGACCAGCACGAGGATGGAGGTTAGTATACGATCTTTTTTGCAGGTACTACATGGGATTTCTACATGGGACAAGTGAATGTCACCGGAGCACCGATCACTGTGAAATCAGGTAAGGGGGTAAACTCCAACTGCGGGTGCTCACCGCCTGGTGAATGCTGCGCTATGCTGCAAGGCATGTGCACGTGCAGAGCATCGCAGCAACGATGAGTGTGGCTACATCTGTATGTTATTAGTTTAAAAATTCATTTGGCATTGCTCTTTATATTTATTGTAGACAACTTGATTAAGAAGATACTATACTGTAGTTGAAAATGTTTGCCAGTTAATGTAACTTTGTTTTGAGACAGGTAGGCTGAGTCATAGATATGATAGAGGGGGTTGGGTACGCGATCCCGATGCTGATAATGCCGGTGGTCAGAATCCCGACAGCGTTATCCCGACGGTGGAAATCCCAACACATGTGAGTAAGTATTCTAACCCTACCCCTAATCCTAACCCACCTTTCCCCCACCCTAACCCTCCCCTCCTGCAGCCTAACCCTAAAAATACTCCCCCCTCACGCAGCCTAACCTTAACCCTCTCCTCCTGCAGCCTAACCCTATCCCTCCCCTAGTGCCTAACCCCTGACCCATAATACTTACCACCGGGATTCTGGAGTTGGGATTCTGACTCCTGTCGGAAATCCGGCCCCGGGATTCTGACTGCTGGCATTGTGTGCGCCAGGATGCCGACTACATCCCAATAGGGATACATATCAGTGTGACTGGATGGGATTACTCTGCTACCCAGCTAAACTATGCTTTTTGGGTCTTCACTAGTTTCCAGCAACTAGTCACTGACTTATCTTATATGAGCAACCAGACACTCACTGACTGTGAGCGTCAACTGCACACCAACTTGGTTTTCCTGGTAGTAGTAGTGTAATCACTGCCACCAAAAGGCACCTTCACTGGCACCTGGAACCGGTAACGTTTCTTGGTTTTGCTGCTTTGGCTGACTTCTTCCTGACACAATTAGCTTCCTATATGTACATACACATACCAAAGGAATGCACAGTTTACATGGGCAATATCTAATCTTTATATGCCCTACCCAAACTTCCAGGGCTTTGTCCATGGGGTCTAGTGCCACATCTGCTCCAAATTCCATTCCAGCAGGTTTATGGCCAAACCCTGGATGTGCAGCTCATTGAGTTCTGCGGCTATACAGATGAAAATAAAAAAAAGTTTACTTTTTTTTTTTTTTTTCAAAATAAGGAAGACATACATTTTTTTAATTAATAAAGCATTTTTTCCCCCATCCACAATATCACCATCCTGACACCAGAGGACAGCAGCAGTACTTGAGGAAGCTATAGCCAGACATGCTATATTGTAAAGCGCTGCGGAAAGCTTGTGGTTTATATAAAATAATTGCTATATCACCTTTCTGGAATTTTTATTACACTATATTATATGTAAATCGGTTCAACCTGTGAATTCACTAGTAACCTGATCAATGAGGTATCTGTTATAGAAAGCTGACAAGCATGCATCTAGCAGCTGCACAGTAGAGAGCAGCAGGTGCAGGCACCCCAGCTTCCCGCAAAGCCCCACTGCGATGTCCCCACACACACTCGTGATCTTGTCCCTTCCCCAAGGGTACAGGCATGAAAGTGATGGAGAGTGGAGGGGGATAGAGATGAAAAAGAGGGGTGGGGATAAGATGAGACACAGAGGTAGGGGACAGATGAACAAGAGAGACAGACAGAAGGTGATGGTGGGGAGGGAGACAGATGAGGCAGCTGCACCCCTCTAATGTCCCCCAACCACAAACACCCCCCTTCCCACTTAGTGGCTCCACTCACAAACTCCCTTAGATCAGATAGGGAAGGAGATGGGAGGAAGGGGGACAGAGATGAGACAGACATAAGGGGGATGACAGAGAGGAGGTGGGGGGCAGAAATGAAAGACACGGGGGCATGAGTCTTGGGAGACATGGGCAGCATGAGGCTGGAGAGACAAATTGGGGACATGAGGTAGTAGAGGGAGGGCATAGGCATGTAGAAAACATTGCGGTATGGGTCAGGAGAGAGAAAGGATGAGGCTATATGGCGGCCACACCAGTAGGGTTAAAAATACTAGTAAGGCATAAAGTGGCTGACACCACTGAATGCATGTAGGTCCATTACAAAAGATTGAAGTCTACTGGAAACGCGTTAGCCAGACAGTCTTTTTCAAAGCTGGAGATCTCCTGCTTTGAAAAAGGGCCATTCGAAATGCATCAGCACATGTGGAAGAGCACCGTTATACCACAATCAGACGGACCTCATCTGGAAGTAATCTTCCTCTTTGCACCTTGTTCCCGGGAATCCTGTGACTTAATGTGATGTGCCGGACTGGTACAAGGCTTCATGTTTGCATCCACAGGTGTGTGGTGATATGCTTTTTTTTTAATATGTTTTTTTTTAATTGAAAGTGCATTTTAAATAGACGTGAGGCTTCCCATCAGTCACCTCACACCCAGCGGCAACTCAGTCACTGTAATTGTGCGCCACTCAGACAGTGAAAACCAATATTACATACTCTCTCATTAATACGCACGCAAGCATCCGTGACCCCTGATTGGTCAGAGCGCATCGACCAGTCCGCCCCTTGCCCCACCACACACACAGGGGACCAGTGTGGTGGTGGGCATGGCCCGCAGCTACTGGTAGCCCATATTACCCTCCATAACAGCGGCCACCCTCTCCATCAAACTGAGACATTTTGCCATCCCGACGGCTGTCTTCATGATGTCAGGACACAGAGCCAATTTCAGTACTATCGCGTGAAAACGGGGACTAACCCTATCTTAGCCACCCACCTATAACCCCAACCCCAACCCCCCCCCGGAACATTCACTAAAAGCCACACTCCCCTCGACCAAATTAGTTCTGCATTTCGATGCGGTAACAATTGGAACACTTGCGCAGCGCACCTCAGATACATGCCTCAGATCACCTGCGGTCATATCGGCACAGCTTGTGACTCTAGGCCCAATGTCTCTACTTTGAAAAGAATAAAAATTATCAGGTTACAAAAGATAAAGGTGTTTAAAGTGTTTTTTGGTACCGCTTTTTGTTTATTTCCTTTCATTACCTCCTGTTGACATTTCATCATCACTGCGATTACTTCAGGTATCTTCCACAAAAGCAAAATACCATGAAACCTTATTTCAACATGACTTGGGAACCCTTACCGTTTTGAATCTGTTGTGAGTTTCCATAGAAATAAATTGCTTATGTGTAACTCATAATATGAGATGTAAATAGATCAATTATGACGCTGAGGGAGGCTTGTATACTAAACTACTTAAATACTAATGAAGCACAGTTCCAAGTACAATACAGTATTCAGCTATTATCTGCAACTGAGAGCTCTAAGGCATAATAATAGAGATTTGAATTTACTTATTCCATATTATTTGAAAGTCTGAACTAAATTGTTTATTCCCTTAGTATGTAAGCTCTCCCAGGCAGGGCCCTCCTCCCTCCTGTTCTTTCCTTGCTCTGTCCATGTCACTAGTGCTATTCTTCCTTTCAGGTGCTGATTGTGTTTACTCAGCTACAGGGTCATTGAGCGCTATAAATTCCCACCCATGACTTACCATGGAGTACTCCTGCTAACTTCAGCGATTTGCCCTACCCTTGCCCTTACATAAGTCCTGAATTTAGAGGGCTCTCATTGCCTCCCAACAGAATTGGCCAGTCTCCCGCTGCTGCCCAGTTCCCAACTGAAGTGAGCGGCACAGAGGTAGGTTGACGCAATTCGCATTGAACCGCGCCATCCTGGCACCAAGGATGTGTAGCACCCCCCCTTTCCCCTCTGTAAATTGCAGTACTTATAGGCTGCTACAATTGCACTGCGAAAACAAGCTAGGTCTTCCTGCTCGGATAACATGCATTCAGATTGTCATCGGGTTCTAAATGACAACGGTTGATAGGGTTAAGCTAAAATACATTCTGAATGTGTTGACGTTCTAACCATGTCTACATATCGACCGCCAACATTCTGAATGTCAACTAGCCATACCACAACCTGTCAGCTGATGCTTATCCACAAAGTGTGTGCGCCTCCAAGTGAGATCAAGGGTCACCTGAAAGGCCTCAGAAAAATATCATGTTGGCTGCTATAATTGCAGTACAATAACAAGCGAGGTCTTCCTGCTTGGATAACTTGCATTGAATTAGCACAGAACTTTGCGCTACATTAACCACTTGCCTGGCATGGTCGTATCAGATTCGACCACACCAGGCTGGGCTTTCCCTGACATGATTGCATCACTCGCTGCTGATGGAGATGGAGATTCGTGAGAACAATCCAGACGACTACCGCAACTTTCTGTACATGCATGACACCACCTTCCAGGAGTTGCTGTGTATGGTGACCCCCTATATCAGGAGGCAGAATACTAAGCTGCGGAGGGCCATCCCTCCTGAGGAGAGGTTGGCGGCCACCCTGAGGTACCTGGCTACAGGAAGGTCCCAGGCTAACCTGAAGTGTGGGCCCCTCATCTCCCCTCAGGCTTTGGGCGTCATCAACCTGGAGACCTGCAAGGCTTTTCTCAAAGTTCTGCAGTACCAGAATTGCAAGGGTAAGAAAAAACACACTACATATTTATTTCTTACTGCGTGTAATAAAAATGTCTTTATGACAACACTATAAAATTGGCATTCCAAATATGGAAAAAACAACTGTATATATGCATATAAAGTAAAAAAAAATATGCATTTTCAATGTAAAAGGCAATTATCAACAAGATTCATCAGTCCCAATAGCAATGCTGTTCTATGATATATGGTGGGTCAGATGCCGGATTGAATAAGGCCAAGAAACACATGGCGCAAGTACAGATTGTGGCCCCGGCTTCCAAAAATCTGTACTTACGCCATGTGTTTAGTGACCAATTGGCGTCGTCACCACCATTTTCCCAATAGAGTAGCTATTTGGAAAGATAAAACTTGTTGATAATTGTATAAAAACAAAATAAAACTGTTAAAGGTTGTAAAACCCAGGAATTTCCTCCTCAGATTCCAAAAGGGCACTATAAATAGCCCTGCTTGTGGTAGACGGGTTAATGGGTGGGGGAGTAGGCTGTGACTGGTTGGGAGGCAGAGGAGGTAGGGGCAGGTGGGTAGGGATGGGGTCAGCAAGTAGTGGCTGGAGACAAATTATTTCGGAGCGCCCTGATCACCGAATCATACATCAGATGCTGAAATTCAAGCTGCTTGTCAGGCCTCATCTGCCTCATGGAGCTATTTATGTGGGAAGAAAGGTGATCAAAGTGGTCGGGGGGGACGTTTTTAAGACCTCTTCAGCCTGCCTCAAGAAGTCGTCTGCAGGCTGCATGGTCTGCGGCTGCTTTTTTCCCTGCCGACACCTTTTTTGCTGGGTAGTAGCATTTGCTGGTGGGCATGGGTAAAGTGATACATCTCCCTCACTTTCTCCAATCAGACAGGAGTCCCTGACAAATCCAGTTCTTGGGTGGGAGTCTGTAGACAAAAAAAATAATAAAAAAAAAATGTTCATGTTTTAACCAATATTTTAATCGTTTTCTAATTTCCTACAACCGTGGATGAGTGGAAAACCATCGCTAAAGAATTTCCCTAACTGTGGGGGAGCCATCGATGGGAAACATATCCGCATCACCTCACTTGCCAACAGCGGATCGTACTATTATAACTATAAGGGGTACTTCAGCATCGTTCTCATGGCAGTATGCCAATTATGAATTTGTGTTTGTGGATGTTGGCAAGAATGGCCATGCTGCGGATGGTGGGTCATTCAAACAGATGGCATTCTACCAGAGGTTCGCCTCCAAGACCCTCAAGTTGCCAACAGTGGAGGAAACAAAACACGGCCTAAACTTTGTCTTTATGGCTGACGAGGCTTTCACATTACTATAGAATATCATGAAGCCATATGCGCAAAGGGTCCCGACTAGAGAGAAGTGGATCTACAATTACAGGTTTTCCGGGGCATGCCGTACTGTGGAAAATCCGTATGGAATTCTAAGTAACCGCTTCCGCATTTTCCACTCCTCAATAAACCTGCGTGTGGACAAAATTGACTGGGTCATCTTGGTGTGCTGTGTCCTGCATAACTTTCTACTGTGCAGAACAACCCAACAAAGGGCATCTGGCACAGCTATGCCAGACGACCCTGACCAGCCTGAGGAGAATGGTCAGTTGTCGTCTGTGGCAACACTTGGGCTGCAAAACACAGGGACTGCACTTGAACGGGCAAAACAAGTGAGGGAGAAATACATGGCCTATTTTAATGGACTGCGGGCAGTGCCATGGCAGGAGGACCGTCTCAGATAAAAAAAATGGAGTAGACACTTGGGGAAAGGAAAGAAAGTAATGTAAAAATTAAATGGTCTGTCTCTACTTACCAAACGTACCTCGGACGCCACACTGACAACTTCGGCTGCCTCCTCTTCTCGCTCGGCCATCGGGACAACCGACCATAGGCAAACGCAGGGGGGGGGTGTTCCGGCTGCCTGGAAACTCCCCTCCCCACCACACACCATGACCACAGTAGAAATAGTAATATAATAGAATTTTAGTAGTGCTGAATGTTCAGCCAGTAATAAATAACCTATGCACCAACTAGGAGATCTGGAAAACATGCACTGTTAGGGATGTACTGCTATTGAGCCTAATATGTACATGTATGTCTAGGGCAGTGCTAGGTTCTTCTGCTGCTCCTCCAGGCTCCCGATCTTGCTCCAGTAGTCTGGAATGGTGCCCACTGCTAAAATAAAAACATTCAACTCAGATAGGATGGCCCTACGGCCGCATGAAATGGCTTATTGTGATCGCTGGTCCTGTATATGCTGGAATTATGACACACAATACACTTTGTATGATTCATATTAAAGCTGGTTAAGTACTAATTCTGCCCTTTCATTGACTGGCCTCACTCGCTCTAAAATCAAGCATTTGGAAACCCCCCTCTAGAAATCTTGTGTTTGCCACTGCCGACCCTCGTTGAGGTTCGTGCTCCAGAAGAAATTAGATTAAATTGTAATACCACAAGGTGGGGTGCTACACATCATCAGCGGAGGCTCCAGATCTTTTGGACTCTTCCACCTTCTTCCGCTCTATCACAAAAACTGTCCGGAGATTCTGTAGCTTACTCCTCACCCATTTAACTGTTGGACCAACTCCTCCAATGCCAGTAGTTTTTATGGACTTGTTGGCTTAGTCACGACAAGTGACCCTCCAGAGACAATCTTTAGCTTCATAAAGCTCCAAGAAGCCAGTTATAAATTTGCGTTCCTTATCCAAAGACATTTTTATTATTTTTAATGTTGTTTATAGTTATAGTATTTTTAATGTTGTGTTAAGTCATGCGGTTTTAATGTTAGTGTTTTAATGGGAATTGGTATGTAATGCCGGCAGCTGTTTAGCCACCGGATCAAATACCGACAACGGAAACCTGACGGGCTGACACCATCAGGTAAGTACTCTAACCCTCCTTTAGGGGTGCCTAACCCTAACCTCCCCTCGTTAGTGCATAAACCTAACCCACCCTTCCTGCACTCTAAACCTAACCCTCCCGGAGGGGGTGCCTAACCATAACTCCCCCTAGTGGTGCCTATCCCTAACCCCCCTTTCCCTGCACTAACCCTCCCGGGTTGGGGTGCCTAACCCTAATTCCTCCCGGGGGTCCCTAACACTAACCCTCCACCCCCCTGCGGCACTAAGACACCCGTCTTACCTTTGTCCGGTATCCCGGTTGTTGGGATTTAGTAGTGGGGCTATAATGATAGGCGTCAGGATTTCGACACCTATCTTTAGTCCCTTGTTGGGACGTGGCTGTCGTGATATCGGCGGGAAGTATAGCGCCCGCCGGTATCCTAGCTACATCCCGTTTTAATGTCGAAGTTAATTTTTTATTCTTGCATTTTTTCAATAAAGTTTTATTTAGAATAATTTCATTATTTTATTATGTTCATTATATGAATTATACTGTTTTTATTTTTTTATTCTGTATTATATATACACAATAGGGCTGGGCACAGAATGGCGGACAGTAGGTCTTGCATTTATACACATTGGTGGTCAGTGGATGGGTCATGCATTTAATAATAGACATTGGTGGACAGGGTTTGCACTAAAACACATTGGTGGTCAGTGGATACATTGGTGCTCAGCAGCACTATCATTATACTTACCAAAATATAAGGGCCGCGTCATCAGGTGTGCCAGGTACTGCAATCGCGTCTGTCTCCTTCCAAGACACGATGCTGCACAAAATGGAAACTGAGCGTGTCCATGGTTCTGTCAATCAAGTGACGCGGAATGGACGATAGATCGTCAGTGCCAACACACGAGCGATCTGCACAAAATCGTGTACGAGATTGGCAGATGTTGCCTGCTGTAGGCAAGATCTGAAAATGCGATGTATGACCCACGGGGACGCGCATCGGCATCGTGATCGTGAGTGGACACTCACGATTTGGACATATTTTACAAAATTTGTCACTCCAATGCGCCAAAACCGGGCGAATCATGCAAAATATCGTCTAGTGTGTATGCACCTTTAGTCTGAGGGGTAAGTGTAAAGTGTCTGGTGATATAACTTGCATCATCATAGCTCCACTGCAAAATGCTGGTAGTCAAGGGATCACGCAATGGCGACATGGCCAGTAGAGGACTGACTGTTTTTTAATTAGTGATTATTAGTGACGTCCATTTCTGTGGAATGGAGGGAGCAGAAACCAGACTGGGGTGGGTCAACAAAGGAGCGGGAGGAGAGGAAAG
Source organism: Taudactylus pleione (assembly GCA_031769625.1). Classification (NCBI taxonomy): domain Eukaryota; kingdom Metazoa; phylum Chordata; class Amphibia; order Anura; family Myobatrachidae; genus Taudactylus; species Taudactylus pleione. Next base: position 4,462,622 of record JAUIMM010000343.1, on the reverse strand, counting down.
AGAAAATTAACTATTCATTAATTAGTCAACTGGAAATGCTGCGATATGTACAACTCCTTGTGTTCCAACTTTTTAAAAATTGCTTAATTATAATATAAAGAAGAAAAAAAACAACACAAAAAAACAAGTCAGAAAGCTATATAAGAAGATTGATAAATAAGGAACTGGACATAAGTGATATACAGTATGTGTCACACTGCCTTTGAGCTACAGTAAATGTTGCATGAAATAAATTGGAATAAACAAATACATGTTTCTTCTGCAGGCAGTCCTTCACATTCTACCCTCAAGTAAAATAAGCTGCTAAAAGTGGCATTTCTTTCTCCCATAATTTATCTCATAGTTGTAATGTTGCAATGCATGTTATGAATAATATATTGTTTTTGTCTTGTCACTTCCAATGTGTAAGCTAATTCTCATTAATATTAATAGTACCTGCTCCTGTCAATGTAAATAATAGTAATTTTACTTGCAGGTAACTTTATTCAGGCCAGTGATTGAGAAAACATAAGTGTGATGTTGGCATAAGGCACAAAAATAAGAGATGTCCCAGGATCAAATGAAGTTATTTAATTCCTAATAGCCGTTTCACTTTAATAATTTTTATACATTCTGTGGCCACTTTATTAAGGAGCCCTTTCTAGCACTGGGAAGGCCCGCCCCTTTCTCCTGCAATAGCCTGATCTTTAATAGCATGGATTCATGAAGGTTCAGAAAACATTCCATGGAAATTATGGGCTTGATTCAGAAACGGACACTAATGCAATTGCAGCTGCGATATTCGTACGCATTGCTGTTGTGAAAAATATGCTAATGTTTGCAAAGCTTACCCGAGGATAAGGATGCCCACTGCTGCTCTCTCATATGAGTATGACTATGCTTACCTGCGTAAATATCAGTAGCATAGATGCACATTGAGCAACCATTTAGCCCTTGTGGAAGGTCTGGCCTGCCGCAGCCTTCAGAGCTCTTCTGAGACACAAAGCTGCGTATGCACTCGAAGTGGCTAATTTATACATGCCCATGAAACGGCGTTCAAATAGACAGGCACACCTGCGTTTCTCAGACCAACCCCAAACGCGGACAACCGTAGTCGCAATGCGATCGCTGCGCATGCACAGTGCGGCTTATACACATGCGCAATGGCAAACAATTGTTCAATCTGGGTGCGTAATCGCCGTTGCATCCAGCTTTGTATCAGGCCCAATGGCCCATGCTGACATGATAGCGTTACGCAGTTTCTGCAGTTTGTGTGTTCATATGTACCAAGATATCTTCCCCGACACCATCAATAGCCTGAAGTGTTAACACGAAAGAATGTTGCCTCATGATTTTACACCAAATTCTGACCCTGGTATTTGCATGATATAGAGATTAGTCAGACTGGCAACGTTTATCCAGTGTTCAGCTGTGCTCTCCATGGCCGTAACTGGGGGTGTGTGAATGGTGCCGCCACACAATGCGTAGAGCTCTGTGGGCAGCACTGTTGCTGGCCTTGCTTCTGGCTAGCAAGGTGTCTGGAATTGCAAGTATTGCTGCAGCAGTGCCGCCGGAACTTCCTTTGGAGGTTGCAGGCATGCACTCAGGACAATGCGGGCAGTGCTATCAGGGCCGTAGATAGGGTAGTGCGGCTGGTGCCATTGCACAGGGCACCAGAGGTCAGGGGGCGCTGTTTAGGCCTGTCTAATTTCTGTATATTATCATTCTTGCTGGTAGTTTCCTCTTATTTCATCCCCAGCATCTCCTGGCCTCTCCTATCTCTTCCCTGGCCCTTCCCCATGAAGCCATGGCCCTTTTTTGAGTCCATTATGTCCCTTTGAAAAATGAGAGCGGCGCCAATGCTCTTTCTGGCACAGGGCACCAAAAAGTCTAGTTACGGCTCTGAATGCTACACTTCCCGATGCTGGCGGCCCCTTCCCCTCTGCGTGATATAATGTGCGTAGGCGACCGGGCTGGCACTGGACACTCTGAAGCCTTGTAACAGCACTGGTGTCCACTATGGCCTCAGTTTTCTCCTTCCTCAAAGTTCAGTGTGCTGTGCATTCAGAGGGGTGGCTTACATTGCGCATTCTTCCGTCTATAATGGTAGGCAGATTGTGCGTTCATCTCCATAGGCTGCGAGCAGAATCTGCCATCTATAGTTAATGCGTGAAACTGACAATGCAGTCACGGTTCTGGTGTTTCTTCTGAGCAACAGCTCATACACTTGACCATGTAACAAGCCAGTATATAGCTGTACCTAATAAAGTGGTGACTGAGTCTACATTTATTGTTGTTGTGTGCTACCCCTTGGTATATATGCTATAGCCTGCTTAGTTGGGAAAAAAACTGTTAGTAGGGAGGTGTATTGAATTTCAATCAGGCCAGCTCATAGGTGGCATGGCTCTCCTCCTACAGTGCTGCTCATTCCCTCTCTAAACAGTCATATTTCAAGAACCTCATCTCCTGCCAGTCCTCAAACCCCGGGCGTCTCCTTCAACTCTCTCCTCTCACCGCCCCTCCTCGCTCTCTGCCGTTGACTTTGCCACCTACTTTACATCTAAAATTGACTCCATACGTCAGGACATCATATCTCACCAGACCCTCAGCATTCCACCACCTCTTTTCCCAGACCACCCCTCCCCATTCATCTTACGAACTCTGACATCCTTCTCCCCTGTTTCTGGAGAGAAAGATATGGCCCTCATCCAGTCCACCTCCACCCTTGACCCAATCCTGTCCCGTCAACTCCACTATCTCCTTCTGCCTGTTCCCATCTTGCTCACCTCCACAATCTCTCCCTCTTATCTGGCACTGGCCCTTCTGCATTCAAACATGCCCTTGTCTCCCGTATTCTTAAAAAACCTACCCTTGATCCTAATATCATCTTCTATCTACCAACCCATTTCTCTCCTTCCTTTTGTCTCCAAAGTACTCTAGTGTATTGTTTACAACCTCCTTTCTTTCCTCTCACTCCCTCTTTAACCCATTTCAGTCTGGCTTCAGTTCTTTCCACTCCACTGAAACTGCAATCACGAAAGTCAGCAATGACCTCCTTGCTACCAAATCCAAGAGCCATTACTCTCTGCTCATTCTCCTCGACCTCTCTGCTGCTTTTGACACTGTGGACCACCCTCTCCTCCTGCAAATCCTTCACTCCCTTGGTCTACGTGACACTGCCCTCTCCTGTCTCCTGGCAGTTCTCCTACCTCTCTGACAGTTCCTTCTCTGTCTCCTCTCATGATTCCTCTTTCTCCCCCCCACCCCTCCGCTTCCACTTACAGTAGGTGTTTCCCAATGTTCTGTTTTTGGACCTCTTCTATTTTCCCTCTATACAGCTTCTCTAGGTGAATTGACCTCCAATATCATCTCTATGCTGATGGTACTCAGATTTACCTTTTCTCCGTTGTCCTCTCCCCCTCTCTGCTCACTCATATCTAAACTGTCTCTCTGCTATCTTCTCCTGGATGTCCCAGACTTAACATGTCTAAGACTGAGCTGATCATCATCCCATCCTCTTGGATAACCTAACTTCCCACAATTTCTTTATCAGTTGATGGCACAACTATCTCTTCTAGCCCCAAAGTGCGCTGTCTTGGAGTTATCCTGGACTCCTCCCTCTCCTTCAAACCACCACATTCAACACCTCTCACAGTCCTGCCATTTCCATCTCAAAAATATTTTCATGCTCAGACCCGTTCTCACCCAGGATGCTACTAAAACCCTCATCCACTCGCTCGTCATCTACAGATTGGACATCTGTAACCTCCTCCTATCTGGCCTCCCTGACTCCCACCTCTCTCCACTCCAATCTGTCCTCAATGCTGCTGCCCGGCGCTTCTTCCTCTCCAAACGCTCTACATCTGTCTCCCCTCTCCTACAAGCCCTACACTGTCTTCCCTTTCCTTTCAGGACCCAATTAAATTCAAGCCTTCACACAATTAATGACAAAGATCTCACCCATTTCTCTCCCATTTACATCGCCAACCTTATCTCCCTTCACACTCCCGTTTACCTTCTTCGCTCCACAATTGAATGCCGCGTCTCTTGCCAAATCATTACTTCCTCCCACTCTCACCTCCAAGGTTTTGCCCGTGCTGCTCCCTACCTCTGGAACTCTCTCCCTCTCCCCATCAGACTCTCCACCTCTCTACAAATCATCAAGACCCTCTTCCAGCTCTCATCCTAACCCGCTGCTACATGTTCCTTCCTCCCTGTCTACCTCATCTCTGTCATGCCTGTTTGTCTGCCCCTCCCATTAGAGTGTAAGCTCTCTACACTCTTGTGCTTCTCCTTACTTATACTTTCATCTACTCCTTACTCCCCACTAGGGCACCTAACACTTGGTTGCTTACGTCCTGTTGCTTATTTGAGTGTTATGATCGCTAATGCAGCATTGTATATAAACCTTGTCCTGCATTGTATTGCACTTTATGTCACTGGTTTCTTGTTCAGCTATTTAGGTACTTTGTAAGGCACTGCGGACCACTTCTGGTGCCATATAAATAAAGGACAATAATAATGGCAGTGCAGAGTGTAGGACAGATGAGTTTGAAGGAGCAACATTGCTTGGGAGAAGGTAGAAGGTTGACCTGGGTGAGAGTAAAAATAATATGTATGATGATCCAGAAACTGTTTGTGGCATTCCCAGCAGATATGCACAAAGAACAGCTCGGCAGCATTTTTCTGAAACTGCAGACTCAATTTGTGTAACCTGGTGGGAACATAGTGCCAGCGGAGAAAGAGCTTGTATGCATTTTTCCTAATCTTTACTCAGCATGAGCATCTGGCGGTGTTATCCCAAATGTCTGCCTGGTCATCCCTGTCAGCAGTATCTGACAAGTCTTTTTTCCAATTTTAGTTCATATAGTCTTTCACAGGAGTGGAATATAAAATAGATGTCAGACCCTTGGATGATGCACGATGAGCAGTAGTGACATTTACAAATATGTGCTTTAAACTGTTTTTAACTTTTGTTACATATGGAACAACACGTTGCTCAATAGACCACTGTCAATGTTGTGAAACAGTTACATTGAATCACCTTTTATTTATTAGGTGCCACAAAATGATCAAAATAATAAAAAATCCTGGGAGATGACGCATTAGATAAAGTCATTGTCATGAAACTTTGCCTCATTAGTCTAGTTTTCACTGTCATATATTTTAATTATCACCATCAGCAGTTACTGGTTCTTCTAATTGTGTCAATCAGGCAAAGGCATGCGGGGGCCTGCGTGTGTTCACACAGTACCCATTCTGCACGCTCAGATTCCCGATAAACAAAATCTGCTGAATGAGGCCCTTAGTATGCTTTTTGTCGACAGCATGTCAGTCAGTGCCCGGAAATGTAGTAGAGATGGTCAAGCACAGTGTTGGCTCTTTGGTGGAATGTGTTGGCCTAGAACAGGACTGGGGAACCTTTTTTCTGCCAAGGGCCATTTTAATATATATAACCTTATTCGCGGGCCCGGTGCAGGCCACGCCCCATCCATGTGACGTCATGTGGGGGCACAATCGCTGGTGATTATAACAATGTAAGGGCAGTGGTGTGACTGAAGCATCCTAAGGATGCTCCAGGCGTCACTGCTGCATAGATTCTGGCAGCAGGGTGCCATTCTAGGGACCCTGCTAGCTAGATGAGGCTAACAGAAAAAAGCTCCGAGGGCCAGACCAAATTATTCTGCTGGCCTTATACGGCCCCCGGGCCTGAGGCTTCCCCATCCCTGACCTAGAACCATAAATGGTTGGCATGGTGACGCTGATCATTCAGGTTAGGCCTGATATGTGCCATGTTTGCTCTGTTCCCTTACCATACATGCTAAATATTTTCTTTGATAAGCAATATGTTTATATTATATTGTTGCCATATCACACACAGTAAATAACACTTTATCATTGTACCGTGCACCATACTGCACACTGTGTGGCAAGGTATATGCTTTTTGCTGTTTCATTCATTTAACCTTACTTACTTACTTACTCGATATCGACCAGGTTAGCCTGTTTACTATAGGGACCCTCAATCGTTGATCGAGGGTCGTAATAGTAGTTGGGGGAATGGTGTATGTGCTGGATGTTCGATAACGATCAGCCAGCACATGTAGGATGATCAGATAATGATATCTGATCGTTGTCTGATCTGACCGTGTGTACGGTCCATAAAACAGATTATCGAAGTGCAGATATTTCATTGGTCTGATATAAATCTGCATTACAACCTAGAGCCATATAGCTCTCCCCCGGAGCTGCTCCTGTGGACATAGATACAAGTGCAGAATTGATCAGATGTTCTTCAAGATATGGCAATCTTACAAATTCCTCCAAAAGGCAAGGATGTACATAGATTTTTATATATTCATTGTTTTATATATTGTTTTATATATTTTTATATATTCATTGAATTAAGTCTTAACATTATACTCTGCTACATTTATTATTAACTAAATCAAATTACAAGTCATGTTTTGTATCTGTCAGTTTTTATGTTTCATTTAAATGTTGCAGTTGGTAGCTGTTATTGTGTCGTATTTCTAGTTCCTTGATTTTATCAGTTAATTTGGAGGCGTATTACTGCACTGATGTGTTCTGTTTAGGAGGCCTGATAACTGATGTATTGGATGTGCTTAGTCTGTAACCTTGTCAACCTTTAGTAATGAAGATGGAATAAAGTAGCAACTCTCAGGAAACCCCCTCTCCCCAGTTTTTGATCGAGTAGGTGTCGCAATAAATAGGATATAGAAGGTGACCAAAAGTCTTTGGAAACTAATGGACCATGAAATAAACCGACCAGAAAAAAATGATCTATATCATCAGTGTGTGAATGTGTGCGTATGCAATTTTTATTTTTATATTCACTTTTTTTTTTCTTTTCAAGTAGCCAATGTACAGTATACTCCATTGGCATGTTTGAGTTTATTAGACTGTCCCTGTTGCTTACATATAGTTCTAGGCATTTTTAAGGCTGAAGCAATATTTTTGAGCAATCAGTCTATCTATTCACTGGGAACTAGTGACAGCACAGGACACAAAGGGCTTCATTGTGCTTATTTGTCCATGGGCAAACCATGCAGGGATAACAGTGTCCGCTTTTACAAGTGTTATACGATTGTCCTCGAAATTCTTCCCTTGTGGTCAAATGGTGTATGATTGATCGTTACGATCATACGATATGATTACATTTGATAGTTAACAACCACCTTGAATGCACTCCAAGGGGGGCGATTCAAATGTTTTCATGTCACGGTAATTAATGGGCACCCAATGTCGCAATTCAATTGTTTTGGCCGCCCATTCTTTGCGGGTAATTAGATCGGGTTTAGCCACGTAAAACGGCTAAACCCATTTAAAGTGCAGGTTAAGGCGCCCAAACTTTATCGCCGGATTTATCGCATATTTCTGCTCAACTCCTCAGGAGGCTGCAAGCAGATATGCAGACGCCAGTAGCTGTTCGTACCCTAACAGACCAACAGTTGAATTGCTCCGTTGGACACCTGGCACTACAGCCACTGGCGAAAACAATTGAAACGCACCTCAATAGTTACAAAGAGGAAATACAACATATGCCATACAATCATAGTGATAACTGTGAGCAAGACAAAATACAACATCATCGTGATCAGCTCCTCATGTTGTTCATCGTATCCACAATCTGTGAGGCAACCATCTTGGGTGCATTACGTAACTCAAGATGCACTCTAAACAATATATAGAAAGAGGATGGGTCAGTGATGTGCGGTCAGGTAGACCCTTTCCTATCATACTCAGGTATACCCCAGAGTTTTTACCATAAAAATTCTAAGGAAAAGTTAAAGAAAGTATTATAAATATCTTCTATTGTATTATTCTAACAATTTTTATAGTCAAAGCTCTGGAGTGAAAAGTGTATAGCAGGTGAGGCACTGCCTCCCCTGTCTACCTTTTCCGCACATCCCTGATCAAAACACACCAAATTTCCAGCACTATGTACTACTACAACTTTGTATAATGCCCACATGAACGTTCGGGTTCATATATGGATCTGTAAATCTGGCTCTGAAAATTAGACAGTGCCTCCCCAGCCATTTACCTCACCACACATCACTGGAATGCATAATGGTGGAAATACAAAATATGCGTCCAATACCTAGATCACATCAAGTACATAGAATATCAGTCCCACATATTGTTCATCCTACCCAAATGGGGTGAGGTCGCCATCTCGGATGCACCGCGGAGGTTTGATGGACAAGATAAATATGTGAAAATAAGATACGCGGTGGGGGAGATACAAAATACACATTAAATGTAAAATAATCGTTAAATTGTAGCTGCTTTTCTTGAGCATCTTCTTTGTAGTTGTAGAGATGTGGGCCTTTGTGTGGTGCGGACATTTTCTTCGCTTGGTGGGGGCAATTTCATATCAGACTGAGTAACTGGAGCTAAGGCAATCCAAGTAGAGGTTCATATAGATAGGGGAAGGTTCTTACAGTGCTGAATGTAAGTTCTATGTCGGAGTGCTTGCAGGTGGTTCTGTGGTAGCTCAGAGAGAGAAAAAGGCTGGAAAAGTTTAGAGGTTGAGACAGTGATAATGATAAGAGATAAGGAAGAGCTAGGATGGCAGGCTGTGGCCTGTGAGCTTGGTCCATGTGACCAGAAATCAAGCCGCAGTGGATGTAGGACCTACCTGGCCCAATCTTCAGTGGTGCTCTGGGCATCCCCCATTTGTATGAGATCTCTTTTTCTTATCTTTTGGAGTAATTCCAGCTTCGGACTGCAGTATGTGGGAAGAGCTGCTGGTTATCTGCCAGTGGAGAGTCAGAGAGAGAATGTTCCTAAATCATAAGGGAGATTATGCTGTAAGCCATTTTCTGCAGTGAGCTGTGCTGGGTTCTTTCTCAGTCTCGAAGTTTGAGATCAAATGGCCAAATTGTGCAGCAAAGATAGCAGGGCAGCCTGTATCGTGGATATGTTATGTAAAATTTCCACTCAGGAGTAAGCAACAAGTGCAAATTGAGCAGCCCCAGTTTAAGGGCTTCTGCATTTTGCATTTCCCGGAGGGGTTTTAAGGTACAGTTGTTTCTGGTACAGGTGCAGTCGGATTGCCATTCTTGGACTTGCATTGATCCAGATGTACAACATAGTGCACTCATGGAAGAAATAGTCTGTCATGGGGCAAGGACTCCCTATGTATAGAGATTAACTGTACATGGTGGAGGGAGCAGGCTTTCAATGATGGCCATAAAACTGTTATGCTGTTATAGGCTGTTTGCAGTGGTCATGGCACTGTGGTGACAATGAGGCTGTTACATTGAGCACAATTCTGTGTGTAGTTGACATGAGTAATGTTATACTGTGCACAGGGCTATCTGTGGTGGACCTTTTGGCAGTTTGTCCTTCCATATACAAGACGTTGAAATACACTGACCAATAAACTAGGTCAAATGATTTGAAAATACAGTATAGAGAAAGTTTTGATAAATACATTGAAAGTATTCAATATTGAAATAGTATAGAAAATTCTGGACATTTACAATATCTGTGCTTGGGCAATACTATTCAGTAAAGGAAAGTTCCATTTGAAGTAGCAATAGGACTGCTGGGTAATTGATTTTATTTACTGAGATAAAGCTTAGGATAGGCTGCTTAGAAGATTGGAATCCTGACAGCAACAACACTCTACTCTGAGAAAAAATACAGCGTGATTTGTAGAGTGAAAAATCGAGTGGAGCTGCGTTCATGATGAATTGCAGTAGAAGCAGTCTGTGAAGGCGAACGCCAATTATAGTATGTTACAGTCCAGGTAGAATATCAAGGGCTCGGGATGTAGATCTGAGTGTTCTTATCCGGTGAAAATTTCAAGTATGTTGTGCAGTATTATTAATTCTATTTTTCCTGAGTGGTCTGTGAATCTTAATTGAAGAACAGAAGCGCAGACCCGTAGGATTTTGTGCAATTGAAATACCCAAAGCAGCATACGTAAAAGGGTTATCAGCCTTCAGATACAGTCATTTAAAAGTATTGCTCTACAACTTTTATTAACTGCATTGCTTTGTCTTTGTACTTTCTTTGGTGATTTTAGGATACATTACAAAGTTATTGTGTGATTACAATTGTATCCAGTGACAGAACACAGCAGACCATTGCTATTCCCACAGCAACAGACATAGAGAATTTTGCTGATGCATAACATTAGAATATAAACATGTATTTACTCCACACCTAAACATTTATCACCTATATAAACAATTACAATAACAGTTCCTCAGCCTGTCATTATACTATATCACACACGTGAACGTTTGGTTAGTAATTACCGAAGTTGATGACTATAATAAACCCATTGATAACATCGCAAAATAATGTAATAACAGTTTTAAATGACATGCTGTTATGTCATCTTCTGTACGTGCATGGAATACTGATCATCCATTCGTTAAGACTGATGTTCTGAATACAATTTATGTAGTTATGTACTAATGTAAGCCCCATATAGGAAATATCCCAATGGAAAGATAAATGCATTAAGGCTCCTGACCTGAAACAAATGTGCTTTGTTATAGCAACATTTATCAGTTCCACAGGGAGATTAGCTTAATGAAAAGTCCCTTTTTAATGATGGGACCATACCATGCATGTAAATATGGAACGCTGGCCAAATATACTCTATTATAATATGTACAGTAATTTTGTTCGCAAGTGATGGCAGCAAGAAGGATTTTCTTTTCAGCTTCTCCAGTTTGCATCGTCATGCAATTTGTCTTTTTCCAATTCTGCTTTGTGCAATTAAAACGTTGGATGATTTATACCTAAGAACATACATTACATGCATATTAAAATGCTCACTGATTTCATTATCTCAAGTGCATTACAGCATTCCATTTAATAATAATATTTCTGCTCAAGCATCTTTTCAGATTGAACAAATTCAAAAATTCATCACAAAACAGCAGCGAAATGACACTGAGGTCTAGTGATCATTTGTTAAAATCTCTGTAGAACATTTGCGTAACAACTAAAGATCTATCTCTCCCAATGAATCAAATGTTATTAAGGGAATTCAGAAATGGCTGACTAATGGAAAATCACTACACATTATTTGGTGATGCTCCAGGCTGTGGCAATAAAGGCTTTAAGTGTAGTATTAAATTGATTATTGCACTAGGTATCTCTATATGAAAAATTACATACATTATTTTCTATATAAATATAAAATGTTTTTACCCACACCAACAGCTGTAGAACAAAACAGCAATACACAATGTTGTAGATATTGCCTATAGCAGTGGTTCTCAAACTCTGTCCTTGGGAGCCCACACAGTGCACGTTTTCCAGATCATCCAGCAGGTGCACAGGTGTATTCATTACTCACTGACACATTTTAAAGATCCACAGGTGGTGCTAATAGTTTTACTTGTGATTCTGTGAGGAGACCTGGAAATTGTGCACTGTTTGGGGTCCTGAGGACAGAGTTTGAGAACCTATGGCCTATAGCAATCAATCAGATTTGAAGGTGCTAGATGACTGTTAAGTAGAATCTGGTAGCTATGGGCAACATCTCCACTTGTAAAAACCCGTTCTTTAGTAAATATACCCCTAGATGTCATCATTATAATTAAAATATACACCTTTTAACATTCCCAATAGGATAAATGAAGAAATGGACCCATACCACTTAGAATCCACATTGTCACTGCGCACCACTTTCAGCCATGATGCAACGCTTTTGTCCATGATGTGTGTGGTTCCAAAACCACCAGAAAAATTACATTTTGGTAGATTTCCCCTAAGATGAGTTATTAGATAACTTTGCAGCTCATCTTTTGGATACAACTAAGCTGCTTGTTACCTTATATTGTTTTTTTAGCCATAATCACCTGAATGCATGCATTAAAAACGGTAATCTGTTCAAAGTAGGTTTTTCTGCAGTAATTTGTCTGTAAATTTTTGAAGTTATTTTGCATACATAACTGGGCTCATCTGCAGTGTGTGCCTCTTTGCTGATGTAAATATAAAATATCTTGCAGAGAAAGTCATATACAGGATCAGCGCTGCTCAGTGGCCAAATTGTCATGAAAAACTATACTTTTGCCAAGGCAGTCGTTCAACTCCTCAATCAATCAAGCATTTCCTAGAGAAAGGGATATCCTTGTTTTTCTGTAGCTATATAATTGTAATGTAATATAATAACAGATTTACATTATGTAATACAATAATGTTTGCTGAAAAAAAAAGCTATACAGAATTTGTGACTACTATAATAGTCTGCTTAGTGTATTATTAATATTATATGTGTAATGTTTCTCCTACCGTCAGGTACAGTATTTTACTAAACATATGTGAGTTTTTTTATTTCATTATTGTCAAAAAACTGAAGGTCACACTTGGCCTGAGGATACTGTATCTAATGAATCTGTTGATAATAGGTCTCTGCATTTAAAGTCCATGTGAATTGAATGTTGATGCCTCGTAGCACTTTCAGGGGATAAGCTGCATGTCACAAGCAATGTCTCTCTGACCCTGATACGCTTTTGAAGAATTATTAAGTTGACAAAAAAAACAATTGATTAAACAATGCTTAATTATTTTAATTAAATGCAATCCTCTGATGATAATGTGAGTGGAGTGGTTTAATAATTCCAATTAGAGCAGCTTATAAATGGCTGTAGTTTATGAATAAAGCAAGACAGGAAATGTTCTGCAGAAATTAGAATTTGAGAAGAGAAGTGATATTACATTGGTTTTTACAACTTCCAGGAGCCTGTATGTTTGGCAGCTGTCAGACCTGTAGTTTAGTATAATTCTTGTGCTTTTTTGATTTTTAGATAATTCAAGTAGCTTGGTGTTACTATATAACATTGAGTCTTAAGCTGGGTACACATTCGACGATGTGTGCCCAGCGCGACATCGCCGGCTACGGGACCCTGCATGCGAATGATGCATACACACTTGCCGGTGCTGGGGCAGACAGGGAGGAAGGACGTGTCATGCTGCATACTGCAACATCACATCGTTAGTGACATCCCCCGGTGGCCCTGCGGTAGGGTCGACTGGCGATGTCACTAACGACCTGCGGGAGTGCGCAGATCATGGGTACACACTAGGCGATGTACCCAATGTGTGTCTCCGATCCGCAGGATTGCACGACATATCGTCTAGTGTGCACCCACCATTAGTTTTAGAATAGGCCTCAATTTGGCGCTTAAATATAGGCATAAAAAAATCTGTGCAACTGGAAATACAGTGTATGTGTGGCCGTATCAAATGTGCTCAGCGTGCGATGTGTAAATATGCGTCTGTCATCATCATTAACTTGACGATGACGTTGGACATATCTGTAGTGTTTTAAAATGTGATACTCCCCCCTACAATGAAATAAGTAACCAGCATTGGTGCTATAGCAGGCAGGTGGGACAGCGAGACTACATTTATGTGAGCACGCCGCCGCTACTGTGATGAACTTGTCCCTGTTTGCATCTACAGATCTAAGACACTGCAAGTGCAAGTCACTTGCAGCTGAAATCCTGCCAGATCAGGGGTCGATTGGGATGGAAACCCAGCCTGGGAAATTTCTGGAAACAGCACTAAATGAGGGCTGTGGTTTGTGGATGTATGTTGTACAGAGGATTTAAGGCTGTTCAGTACGTGCTGTACTAGGCACATCATACTGGTCTATATGTACAGTAGGGATGTGCAGGCTCGGATAGGTTCGAGTTTGCACGTGGAGTTCGGATTTTTCCCTCCAAAAAAACGGAACTCAGAACGAGGCAAAACGTCATCTTACATGGACGAACATCATCATTCCTGGTCTTTTGTCCAGGAATGATGATGTTCGTCCATGTAAGATGACGTTTTGCCTCGTTCTGAGTTCCGTTTTTTTGGAGGGAAAAATCCGAACTCCACGTGCAAACTCGAACCTATCCGAGCCTGCACATCCCTAATGTACAGTATGTGATGTCCTGAGTGGTTGATCTGGTCAGTATGTGATGTCCTGAGTGGTTGATCTGGTCAGTATGTGATGTCCTGAGTGGTTGATCTGGTCAGTATGTGATGTCCTGAGTGGTTGGTCTGGTCAGTATGTGATGCCCTGAGTGGTTGGTCTGGTCAGTATGTGATGCCCTGAGTGTTTGGACTGGTCAGTATGTGATGCCCTGAGTGTTTGGACTGGTCAGTATGTGATGCCCTGAGTGTTTGGACTGGTCAGTATGTGATGTCTTGAGTGGTTGGTCTGGTCAGTATTTAATGTCCTGAGCGGTTGGTCTGGTCAGTATGTTATGTCCTGAGTGGTTGGTATTGTAATTATGTAATTTCCTGACACAAACACACTACCCCAGCACTCTGTAGGAGCTTATAAGCTTACACAATAATAGGAGGCCATAGAAATATACACAGTAATCGTACAACCCAGAACTCATTATGCAGCAGATGGCTACAGCACAGGAACATTTTTGCTCTCACCTGTAGCTCCCATCTAAAGTGACAGGCGATATTCAGTTGTTGTGCCGCTGGGCACCCTCGCCATTGTTGCACCCAAAATGTAGGGGATTAGGCGCTTAAAGGTAGCTTTAAGGTGCTCAAAATTCCTACTCTGGTCTGGTCAGATTTATGCTCTCACCTAAGGAAGCTACAAGCCACGCCAATGCTTCCAGAGAGAGGAGAGCGGCAGAGATCCCCCAACACCACCCACTCACCAAGACTGGCCGTTTATCCAGGAGTCTGCAGTGCCCCTTCCCCGGAAGCTTGTAGAGAGATGCAGCCTGCTATGGTGCTGCCAGCGTGGGCAGTATTAGACACTGAGCCTGCAATGGCTTTCATGCAGCCCAGCCCCAGTACACTGAGTAATAGCAGGCCAGGCAGCAGATCGCTTTGGTCAGCCAACCAGTGGCACTGGGGACACTAACCCTGAGAGACGGGGGTCGAGTCACATCTGAGACAGCCCAGCTGAAACTTTCCCATGCTCCCGGTGGCCCAAACCGCCTCTGAGCCACATTTTAACAAGCATGCACAGTGCGACAAACAGATCTTTGCAGACCATACTTTGACTTCTACCAAATTCTAAATTAGCACAATAAAAAGAAAAAATAAACAACAAAGTAAATTATTTGGAATGGTGCCCTGGAGATCGAAAAAAATTGTAACAAAAAATGTATTATTGCATATAGTGAAATCTGAAAATATATGTCCTTTATTTATCTAATTACAAGATACTAGTAACGATCATATATAAAGTCTATGGTTCAAATTGGAACCAATCTGTACCATGAGTTGTTAGGCTTTGCAATTATATTGTATTCTGCCTTATGCTATCAGATTTCTCTATGGGCAAGGTGCTTAGCAGGGACACAGATAGGATTGATTCGCCTTCAACAGACTAAATATAACAGGGGTATTAACTTCCCTAATATTACCCACTACAATCATGCAGCACTACTACATCAATTATGGGACTGGTTACATGGTACAGATATTTACACGGCTTCGGTTCTTGAGGGGAATTTTCTGAGTGTTTGTAATTTGGTTTCCTTTTTACATCTCCACGACCAGGGGATACCTACAAATCTACGAGAGAATCCTCTTCTTTGGAACACTCGCCGGCTCTGGCATATATTACGTCACAAAGTGCCTAATCGCGCATAAAACCTTTTTTCTTCCACTGTTACGAATTCCAGATTTCCAACCTGGTTTAGCCACAAACCCCAGCTAGGGGAATACACTCTGTTGATTGCTTAGTGGATAGTGATCTTAGGAGGCCACTCACGTTCTGCCAGGCAGTTGAGAAATATGACTTTTTGTCCTCATCCCCTTTTGCCTTTTACCAGGCGCAGCATTATGATGTGACCCAATTTATTCATCATTTTTCCAAACAAGATGGGACAAGACTCTAGATACACTCTTGTCTGACATGCCGCCGGCCTGTGGGGTTATTTCTCACCATTACAGCTTCCTGCGCGGCAGTCTAGACTATGATACCCTCCGGACTGGCCTGCCTCAGTAGATACATCACTTTCCCAACCTCACGGTAGACATTTTGCTTAAAAACCTGTATGACTCATGTCGTATAATTCCTGCTAGCTCGTACAGAGAGCTATTCCTAAATACATATCATATAACTTATATTAGTCCACACCGTAGTTTTATAATGGGTTCTTCTTCCCATAGGTGCCCCCGTTGTCAGGAAGATAACGCTGATCTATTCCATTGCTTATGGTCCTGTCCCCTAGTCAGAACTTTTTGGCTCCAGGTTTGTAGATATGCCCTGGATAACTTGATTAACTTTTTGCCTTTTGACTCTGCATGGGCTATCTTGGGTATTTTACCGCAGGGTCAGAGAGTGTCAGGTGGTTGCTGTAAACTCTTGCTAGCACTGAGCGCAGCTGCTAAAAAAAACTATTTTGCAAGTTTGGATACAGCCTGGTGAAGCCCCTTTTTCTTTATTTCTAGAAAAATTATTTTATTTGTTTCGTATGGACTGGCTGGAGGCTTCTTTATCTAAGGCGTCTAGAGTAGCTACAGTTTGGGAGAGTTACATTTCTATTCTCCCTACACAGACTCAACAATTACTTGTTCAATGTTTTTCATTTACTTCATGGTATTTAACAAGGTTATTTGACAATGATCCTCCCATTGTTTAATAGAATGTTTCTTTTGCTCACACGGTGTGTCCTCCATTCTGTCATTCATACTTATTTATTACCAGTTATTTATGTAGCGCACACATATTCCGCAGCGCTTTACAGAGATACTGTATTTGGCCATTCACATCAGTAACATCTTATTGTAATTGTATTTGATGTTCAAAGAATATCTTGTATTGGATTGACCTACTGTATTTTATGTACAACTTATATTGTATTGTATATATATTATTTCAAATATGCTTCGGAATCAATAAAAATATTTAGAAAAAGCAAAAAGAAAGTCAGTGACCTACCGTATGTCACCTAAAGACACAACAAAACTCATGCGCTAGTACTGAAGATATCAGACATGGCCCTGCATTAATAGTACATCGTAGGGTTGAAACACTGAACATCCAGTAAACTCCTACTAATCAATAAAATAGATTATACTAATTGTCATGAGACAGTGACTTAAACTATTGAGGAAAGTGCATGGCTGGCAGGGTGATATGCCATTGTAAGTCTGCTAACATTTGCTAAGGTTATGAATGTCACATTCAGTATTTCGTTAAGCATCTTCTTTTATTTCTGGCAATTCTGATTACACAGTAATAGATGGGTTGGATATATTTATTTTAGACAAGCATATATAATACAAATGCCAATACATTCATGTGTATGGCCTGTTTGTAATTTATATTTGCTCTTTTAGACAGTATCATTAGAGGGGTGAATTTATCTGCATTGTCTTTTATATATGACTGGTCTAATTTATGGCTTTTAAATTTTGTTTCTGGGGACACATTTTCATATGTAAATACATGTAGGGATTGCCGGTACCTGATAGCTTAAGTATCATTCTTGATGCAGATCTGTTCTTCCTTCCCCACATCCTACAGGGCTGTGGAGTCGGGGACAATTTTGGGCAGTCGGAACACCGATTCCATCTTCAAAATAAAAACATAATTATATATATATTAGGGATATTAGGGATGTGCGCCGGACCATTTTTGCCGGATTTGGATTTGGTTCTAATTCGTCGTCCGGCTTTGGATTTGCCAAACTGCGGTGACTGGCTTTGGATTTGGATTTGGATTTTTTTACAAAAATTGACAAAAAAAGCTAAAATCACATAAATTGGTCTTTTTTTTCTTCCTAGAGTATTATTAACCTCAATAACATTAATTTCCAGTCAATTTATATCACAGCTTATAATATTGTTTTCAACATTATTGGCCAAAGGTTGCAGTAAGCTGACTGGTTACTAAGCGACAAAGCAGCGGCACAACGACACAGACACCACAGTATAAAGCACATCTATGACACATTGCCACACAGCAGTGGCAGAAATGAAAAGTAGTGCACCCACCCAGTGGGGTACGGCCAGCAGAGTCACAGTACTTGTTTACATAGTGGGCTACGGCCCAAGGAGTCACAGTGCACAATCTTATTCACATTACACCGCACATAGTGCCCCTGATTCACATTACACCATAAAGTAGTGTCTCTTATTTATGTTACGACACACAGTAGTGCCCCTTTTACACAATGCCCACAGTAGTGCCCCTTTTACACAATGCCCACAGTAGTGGTGTCCCTTACACAATGCCCCCAGCAGTGGTGCCCCCTATGCAGTCCCCTTAGTAGTAGGGTCCCCTATGCAGTGCCCCCCATTAGCAGGCCCCCCCAGTAGTATGCCCCCCATTAGCAGCCCCCCCAGTAGTATGGCCCCCCCCAGTAGCAGGCCGCCCCAGTAGCAGGCCCCCCCAGTAGTAGGCTGCCCCAGTAGTGGCCCCCCCTGTAGTATGCCCCCCCAGTAGTATGGCCCCCCCAGTAGTATGGTCCCCCCAGTAGTAGGCCCCCCAGTAGTAGGCTGCCCCCCAGTAGTAGGCCCCCCCCAGTAGTATGGCCCCCCCAGTAGCAGACCCCCCCCAGTAGTATAGCCCCCCAGTAGCAGGCCCCCCCCAGTAGTATGGCCCCTCGCACCCCCAGTAGCACACCCCCCAGTAGCAGACCCCCCCCAGTAGCGCCCCCGGCCCTTACACAAGTAAAAAAAATAAAAACTTACCTGTATCCCCGCTTCCGCGCCGTCCGCTCTGCTGTCACACGCTGAGGAGGGAGCCGGAAGACAGAGCTCATGTGTGAGCTCCAGCCGGCTCCCTCCGTGCAGCAGCCAATGAGAGTCTGTGTGACTCTCATTGGCTGCTGTAACAAACACACAGCTGCCGCTGGCGGCTGTGTATTTGTGTCTGTGTAGGGCAGACCGCTATCACAGCGCTCTGCCCTACACAATAGGAGCCCTGATGTCGGATTCTCTAGTGAGAATCCGACATCAGGCGGCCGCCGTTCGGCCCCGAACTGGGATCCGAGTCAGGCGGTGAACACCCGAACAGGGTTCGGGTGGACTCGGATCCTCAATCTTCGGAGCGTTTCGGATTCCACAGAAACCGAACCGCTCATCTCTAATATATATCACCGATGGCAGTAACACATGTACAGTAAATGTACAGGCATGTTGGTAGTTGTACAGGGAATAGGCTGAGTACTAATGAATGCCCTGATTTAGACTTGGTGCAAATCGCAGTTCTTGAACAACCCATGTACAGTAGCAATGCAAGCAAATCGGGATGTCCATCGGTGGTTACCATCGATGGCAAACAAACAATCTATGGTGAACCATCGAAGGTTTGCACCCCTTGATGGCTTCCACTGCAGAAGAGAATGGCGGGCCACGGACCAATAAAAAAACAGGGGTGGGGCTTAGCAGCACCGGCTAAGCTCCATCCCGTGTGAATAAAAAAAAAAATCATCTCACACTCATTCATCGATGGCTATGACTTGGCTCCCAGCCATCCATGGTTAAAATATTCAACATCAAACTTAAATCATCGATGATTTTGAATCATTGATGGTCGATGGCCATCCTTACAAGCAAGTGAAAATACTGCATGATATTACAGGTTGCATGCACATATTGGTCAGCAATATGTTTATACTAGTTTACCATATCCAGTTTACATTACATTGTGCATTTTTCATTTTCCCCTTTTTATTACTTATAATATACACTAATATGCATTTGCCTTTCATGAAGGAGTCAGGCAGTAGTAAAATAGAGGATTTGGCTGTGGAGTTGGTGTACCTGACATCCTGTCTATATCCAAATCATGTTACATATTGTATATCTAAGAAATATTTCCAGAATATGCATGCACCTATGTCACATAAGATACTGCATAAAAAGTATTCAGTCATGCACTCTCCAGCATTGGAGATAGTCCAACTTTTACTGTTGGTGGCCGCAGTCACACAAGTCAATCACCTGGACTAATTGATTTAATAGGGAAGCAGGGTACTCAGTGGCAAACGCAGGATTTCTAGAGGGGGGTTTCCAAATGCTTTTAAAGCAAGTGTGGCCAATCCATGAAGAGGGTATAATCAGCTACAATATACATCATACGAAGCATATTGTATGTAATAATTGTGACATATAGAGGACCAGCAATCACAGTTAGCCATTACATGCGGCAGTAGGGCCATCCTGTCTGAGCTGAATTGGGCTCTATTCCAGCTCATTTAAGCAAGTTCAGGAATCTGGGGGGGAGGCAGAAAAGGAACTTTGCACTGCCCTATAGATAGGTGTACAGATTGGTCTCCTGATGTACTGGATGGTGTATTATTATACAGTATTAATAATGGACACTATAGATGGTCTGTATCAGTGCACCCCTAACAGTACATGCTTTCCAGTTCTCCTAGTTGGTGCAAAAGTATATTCATTACAGGCTGCCACTTTTTAAAAGATCAACAGGTGGTGCTAATTATTTCATTTGTGACATTGAGGGGATCTTAAAAGCGTGCAACTTTAGTATTATATGCTATTATATGCTATTTCTATTGTTGTCATCGTGGTGTGGGCTAGGGAGACGGTTTTCCAGGCAACCAAAAACGGAATCAGTATGATTTACCGCCGGACGCAAGTCTAGCAGTTGGAATCCCGACAGCGGCTGCCCGACATCTTGAAAATCCTGATCGTCCGTAAGGTAAGTATAGACTAACCTAATTCCCTCCCCTAGCCCTCCCTTAGGGGTGCCTAACCCAAAGACTGTGGACTCTAGGAAATCACAGGACACTGTGGCCTTTAGTATGGCATAAATTCTGTTCTATTGCACATACACTATTTCCCTTAATAAGTAAGTAATACATTTGTTACATATCATTATAAAGAATGGTAACACTTAAGCTGGGTACACACTGAGACGACCGGAAATCCAGACGATTTCCCTAGAGCTTAGAACTAGCGATATTAGGCCTGATTCACTAGCGATGGCAACTGCGATTACGCATGCAGACGGCCGATTGTTGCATTCTGCGCATGTGTATGCATCGCAGTGTGCGAACACTCCACTGCGATCGGGACTGCGACTGCAGTGACTACACAGACCCATCGCAGAGTGATTGACAGGAAGTACCATTTTCAGGTGATGACGGGTGGTGGACGGTGAAACACAGGCATGCCAGTGCGTTTTAACTTCGTTACAGGGGCATGCATAAATTAGCCACTGCTTGGGCTTTCACTGCGTGCGATGAGGTTAGCAATCCTGAGTAAGGTCAAACCTTGTGCAAGTGTGCTTGAGGCTGCCATGGTACTCAATGTTACCGATGGTTTTGCAGTCTTGCTAAGTATTAAGGATGTGTGTAAGGTAAAGGGGACGTCCTTATGTTAGCAATAGCAATCCTTATTGAATCAAGCCCATTGAGGATACACACACTGCAGTCTTGCAAACAACTGAACGATGTATCGCATCGTTTGTTGTATATGATTTATCGTTGCTCCTGTACACACTACAATAAAACCATCTTTAAGATCACTGGCTGGGAGTGGCAAAAGGTGAAGTCTTCAGAGGCCAAATCAGCACGTCATATCGCCTGAACGGACACATTAGGCGATGTACACCATATCGCTAACGATGTCGTCAAGTTTGATGTGCAGCACATCAAACCTGACGTCGCGTATGACCACTGGGGCGCGCATATTGGCCACACACACTGAGAGATGTAAGCAATTTGACGTTACGAAATGGCAAATTGGCCTGAAATCTCTCCAGTGTGTGCCCAGCTTTACTGATTGTTGCATCCAGCATGCTGAAACCTGAAACTGATATTGCGCATATGGTATGAATTAAATAAAAAAAAATGTACAGTGTTTCACAGACAGATCAGGGACACTAATCAGCTGCGCATTAAGGGTGCAACCATTTTCATGAATATGGTAAACAGCGCTGGCAAAATGCATTTCCTTCATTGAACCCTTCTATAGAATCATGCTGAATAATGTATACTAGATATTTTCAGGATAATACTAATATTACTTATTCTATAACTGATGCAGTGTCTGCCTACTCTCATCCATTGCTATCTATGATAAAGCCATCTATAATAATGGCCATTTATAATAGAGCCATCTATAATAATGTATTCTAGATATTTTCATTCTAATACTAATATTACTTATTCTATAACTGATGCAGTGCCTGCCCACTCTCATCCATTGCCATCTATGATAAAGCCGGCAGCCAGTACTACATCAAACTGAAGAGCCGTGAGGCATTTCATAACGCCAGGGGAAGGTTGTAATATATTTGGTGAAAAATGACCCCGTCAAGTGAAAATTGTTCCCTTTCCCATTTATGTCCTGGTCTCTGTCTAGTGAGAAGATAACTCCCAGCCCCGCAGTGCACTGCTTCTTAGGTGCTGTTCATGTCCAATCATTCTCAGTTACATTTGTAGCATAAAAATATATATTCTGTTAATAAATCACTAAATGTTTGCAGAAAATGTTTTCCCAAAAATGTAAAAACCATACAGCACCATTATCATGTTATTAGATCGCACCATACACTGTGTTTATAAGCAACACTTTACAATGCCTACTGTACCTACTTTTCCTGCCACCCCTTCGAGAGATCCCGCATTTAGATCAAAGTTGGAGGTACTGTACGGGGGAGTGGTAATTCAAATTAGTCCCAGTCTGCCTGTTGTTCATTAAAATCACTATGTTATTTAATATACGTCCAAACAATGAATGTTTATTTTTCACATCTTTGCTGTGTTCATTTGTTTTAATTTAATACCCAAATGGTGGCCTTTTTAATAAAGGGCCTAATTCAGACCCGCTCGCGAGCGCTGAGCACTGGCAAGCGGGTCGATGGTGCCCTAGTGCGCATGCGCGAGACCCGCATAGCGACAGCCAAGCTGTCGCTATGGGTCTCGCACCAAAGGGGGCGTGGCGTCGATGGTGAGGACAGCACGCCCTCTTTGGTGGGCGTGCCGGGGGCGTTACTGCCCAGACGGAGGCGTTCCCATGGAAACGCCTACCGTCTGGGGCCGGCCCCACTGACATCACTAGTGATGTCAGTGGGAGTGCTTTTGGCTCTGATAGAGCCAAAAGCACTCCTGGGCTTGCGACAGCGAGACCCTACCGCAGGGTCTCGTCGCAAGCCCGATGGTCGCGATGGTCTTTTTGGCCACTCGCATAAGCTGTGGGTGGTCACCCACAGCTATGCAAGCGGCCAGGAGGCCGCTCCAATTTTAGGTAGGAGGGCCCTGATTCAGAGCGAGCGCTCTGGTCAGAGCTTCCGGCTCTGAATCAGGCCCAAAGTGAGGTAATTCCCAGATTTGTGGAAAGGTTGCACAGACCAGGTATTTATGTTTTACAGATGAAGTACAATGAGGATTAGAACATAGCAAAACGCAAGTTAGGGTTGGGTGGGGGAGGCAGAGAGAAAGTGGCCTATGGGGGTAATGAAATGCAAATACGGAATTATCTAATGCTGGCTACACACTGATACTGTAGATATATCTATAGTGCATTAGCAGGTGTGCACACCCAATATCTGCCCGTACACATGCTGCAAGGACCCAGCAGTGATTGACATTTTGACTGGACGGGCAATTTAAATGCCAGCCCAGTTGTGATGTCAGCTCTGACATCGCAGACACATTGGCAGAACGATTGGTAAGTGTGTATGCACTTGCCAATCGTTAGATGGGCCGAACCATCGACCTAGTATGTACCCATCTTAAGTTATTTCAAAAAGATGTCAAAACTTGGTTGTGTTGACTCCTCTGCATAACCAGTGTGTCTTTTGGGAAAGTTTAGTTTTTTCTTGGCAGTTGCACTTGCTGGAGAAACTGAAGGAGGAGCCATTGCTGCATCACGTGCCACTAGAGCTGACAAGTTGCTTACCAACAGCTCTTTGCATCTCTTCAGATCTGTGTCCATTGGGAAGAAAGACATGACATATGACTTAAACCTAGGATCGAGCACGGTCACCAAAACTTATTGATCCAATTGGAAGGTCCTGACAACCCTTGGATCCTGGTGAAGCGAATAAAGGACTTGATCTACAGGTCCAGTGTACTTAGCAGACTCGCTTTGTTTCAGCTGCTCCTTCAGTTTATCAAGCTTCTTTTCCAGCAGGCTAATTAGGGAAATTACCTGACTCAAGGTGGCAGTGTATGAACTCACTTCACAGGTGACTACAGTACTTCGAAGGGTTTCAGCACATTGCACAACACGGAAATTATTTTCCACTGAGCTTTAGTAAGGTACATTCCCCCTCCTCTTCCTATGTGATAATTCCCTGTGTAGCTTTGGATGGCTTTTTGCTGTTCCTCCATCCGCTGAAGCATATAAAGGGTGGAGTTCTACCTTGTAACTACCTCTTGCTTCAACTGGTGACAGGGCAAATTCAACATTTCTTGCAGGTGCTGCAATCTTCTACATACACCTGCTGAATGGCGAAAATGTCCAGAAATTTTTTGGGCCACAGAGAGCACAACTATGTCATTTAAAAAAAAAAAAAAAAAAAATTGAGCAAAACATAGGACGCGTTGGAATTCACCCAGCTGTAATGCTCTCACAATATTGGTGGCGTTGTCCGATATCACAAAACACGGGAGTCGGCGCACATCCCTAATTTTTATGGATCCACACTGTTCCAATTTAGAGTGGGTGATTATAATAAGGTGCTGTTTTATATACTCAGTACAAAAATATTTTTTACATGTATATTAGAAACTCATCTACTATTTTTATTTTTGCTTATTAATAATTGACTATACCTTATTGAGAAAACCATTGCCTTCATTAGTTTTGAGAAAGGCAGACAGAACAGAAAATACATGATTAAGGGCTCTATTTACTACAATCCGCATATTGAATGCGGATTGTAGTGTGATATTACCGAGTGAATTCGCATTGCGAATTCAGGTAATATCACAGGGATTTACTATAAATCCCTTGCAGGGACAGAGCTTCCGATAAAGCTCTGTCCCTGCGGATCCCATCCGCACTCTAGTCGCAGTATTTTCTGAAAAAATACCGCGACTAAGAGCACGTGCATGCGCCGACCGACCACCGCTACTACCCCCCACCGACGCTAAGCCCCGCCCCCCGGCGCTAAGCCCCGCCCCCCGCGATCGCGGACTCCCGCGACCCCCTCTCCCTTCATTACACTTACCTGCATCCTCCTGGCCTCCGGTGGTCTTCTCCGGGCTTCCCGATCAGGTGATCTCCCATACTGCACTGGGGCCCGATCACCTGATGACCGGGCCCCAGTGCACTGTGGGAGACAAGCTGACCGGAGAGGAGCCATCACCGGAGCCCCGATCACCGGTCCCTGGATTCAGGTAAGTGAAAAAAAAAAAGTTTCATTTTTTTTTTTCTTTTTTTTACAGCAATCAGCTTGCGGTCTCTTTAGACCACACAGCTGATTACTGGTACCGGCTCCCGCCTCTGCTCTCCCCGTTAGAGCAGAGTGGGAGCCCGGTAACCGGGGGAGACCCTGGATAACGCCACCTCCAGGTGGCGTTATTATCACAGGGCTTCCCCCGGTATTTTTTTACAATTTATTTTTAGTAACTTGCACACAGATCACATTTCCCATTACAATTATGGGAAATGCGATCTGCTTTACTAAAAATAAGTGATACTGGGGGTTGGAGTAGAATTTTACTAATTCTACTCCAATTGCCCTGTAATAAATACAGGTGAAACTAAAATAATGTGAAAAGGGTGTGAAAACACCCTTTTTCACTTTATTTTAGTAAAAATAATGTTAATAAATAGAGATCTAAGTGCTGTTTGTTATTAGACATACTGTATAGTTTTTTTCCTCTTGTTTTAATAAGTAAAAAGCTTACAAAGCTATCTTTCCTTCCTTTCTCATTTTCTTCACTGTACAGTATATGTTTATTATTTTAGTATATTACCAGGGGCTTATTTAGGTTTGCATTTGTGATGCATTTTTCATTCTTGAAAAGTACCCTTAAATAGATTCCTATGATCAATGTCCTGTTTGCTTTTCTATTGTTTATAGTCCAAACTGAGTTTTATTCTATTATTGCGTGTGTGTTTTATATTATTGCGTGTGTGTTTTATCAGATAGGCCCCAGGTAGTTACGTTGGGGAGTTCGATCTCAGAGGAAGTCGTGTTGAATACAGGTGTCCCGCAGGGGTGCCTCCTCAGTCCACTATTATATTCATTATTCTCCCATGATTGCGAGTCTGCTTCTCAATTGCTTAAGCCTGTAAAATTTGCAGATGCCACTGCTATTGTTGTATTGATAAGCAATGGGGATGCGGGTGCATATAGCAATGAGGTTACTAAAATGCTTGAGTGGAGTAGAAGGAATTGATTACTTTAAAATGTGTCTAAAACTAAGAAGATTGTATTTGATTTTAGAAAAAATTGATAAATTTGTCTCCAGAGTTTGGATGATTATTGAGCAGGTGGAATCCTTTACATTTTTAGGGATTCTCTTTTCAAATACTCTGGGCCTTGAATTCCAGTGTTTTGGTATAGAAGGCGCAGCAGCGGCTATTTCTTCTCAGATGATTAAAATCATCTCGTGTAAGTAAGGTGACCTTGGTAAACTTTTATTGTTGTATTGTGGAAAGCATTCTAACCTATGGGATTGCCATATGCTATGGTAATTGTACTGATGCTGAACGCAAGGCTTTAGATGGGGTAATTAGGACTGCAGGTAGAGTGGTTGCTGGTGAGTTGCCAAGTACTCAGAATATCTATGAGAAACATGTTTAAAAGAGTGAAGGGAATTTTGCAGAATTCAACTATGTGTTCTTTTGAGAAGTTACCATCTAATACTAGTTTTAGAACTGTGCATTCGCGAACAAAAAGGCAGTATAATAGGTTTTTCGAACGGCTGTGCACATGTTAAATTGTCAAAATGTTTTACCTTGATTTTTTTTTATGTATGATGATGTTATACTGCTTGTTTTATTCTGCGTTGTGTGTTTTATGTGATCATTTTGTTGACATTCCATGGAGTTTGTTAATGACAATAAAGATTTTCTCCTTCTTTTCCTCCCACTTCAAATAAACAGACTACACATTATTCCCAGGTTCAGTTTCACTATGATTAAGGGGTCTATTTACTAAGGGCCTGATTCAGAGCTGAACGCTCTGACCAGAGCGCTCGCTCTGAATCAGGGCCCTCCTACCTTTTTTTGGAGCGTCCTCATGGACGCTCGCATAGCTGTGGGTTACCACCCACAGCTATAGCGAGCGTCCATGATGATGGTCGCGATGGTCTTGACCATCGCGACCATCGGGCTTGCGACGGAGACCCTGTGGTAGGGTCTCCCTGCCACAAGCCCTGGAGTGATTTTGGCTCTATCAGAGCCAAAATCACTCCCACTGACATCACTAGTGATGTCAGTGGGGCCGGCTTCAGGCGGTAGGCGTTCCCATGGGAATCAACATCGACATCAATCAACATCGACAGCACGCCCCCTTTGGTGCGAGACCCGGAGCGACAGCTTGGCTGTCGCAGTCCAGGTCTCGCGCATGCGCACGACGGAGCTCCCTCCGTCGTGCGCATGCGCAGTGGGGAACATCGACCCGTTCGCGAGATTACTGCCGCTCGCGAGCGGGTCTGAATGACCCCCTAAGTGTTAGGAGACAGAGGGAAAAGTGATAAGGTGCCAGCCAATCAGCTCCCAGCTGCCATCTCACAGGCTGTGTTTGAAAAATGACAGTTGGGAGCTGATTGGCTGGCACTTTATCACTTTCCACTCTGTCTCCTAACACTGCTTAGTAAATAGACCCCTAAGTAGTTTTAGAGCACTTATTGTCATCGGTCAAAACTATGCAGACAGACCAGTAGGAGTTGGAAGTGGTAAAATGAGAACATATTTGGGCCAATTCAATGCAATATGTCGCCAGCACATATAAGCCATTTATGATAATGCCAACATCACAAGGTGCAAGGGAAAACTTGCAGTGCAGGTGGGGCGTACTATGCGGTTCCGACACATTGCATCCATTGTAGACAATTGAATTCCCCCCATTGTGGGTGCTTAAAGCATCAGATTGTTAACAGCAGCATGTAGATTTTCAGATCAACAGACTCCTGTATGTTCTTGATTAAGCAAGTATGAAGCTGAACTAAACGTCCGCAGCAGCACAGAGTAGTGAGATGAGTCTCCTGTCACATTGGCGTGGGATTAATGTGGTGTCAGTCACGTGTGATCGCATGCGTACGCCAAGACTTCTTTGCTTTCAGGCCTTGAGGTAAAACATTCAGCAAAAGTCACAAAAAATATTAATACAGAATTGACTTTAATTAAACATAATCAGTTTCTTGATCCTAGTGTATCATTTTCTTATTGCGCTGATTAAGCTTAGAGGCAGCGAAGCACAGCTTGCCTGCATTTATAGCTGTAGAGGAAATTAAATGTTTCAGCGTTTCACTGTCAATGTATAATAATGCATTTACTTCTCTCTCTTCCATGCCCAGATTGCACTCAGAGACCCAGTCCATGGGGTGTCACTACAGCATTTTGTCTATGAAAAGCTGAAAGCACAGCAGGAGTTGCTGGGAGATGAAGGATTCCGATCGCTAATGGAAACTGTAGATACGGAAATAGTAAAACAGCTACAAGAATTTTTACAGGGGCTCTAAAAATATGCAAAGCAAATTTGTTACAAAATCACTAAAAATCATATTTCCTTAAATAAAAATAATATTATGCAAACAATTGTTTCTGCTTGGTTAAAACGAGAAATAATTTTTTTTTTTTTTTTTTTTAGTTCTAATAAAAACATGGAAATTAGTTTTGTTACTGTATAAGCCAAGTTGCTGAATTTTGTTATGTATGACGCTCCCTTTTTCAGGAATCCCTGCTCTATTGGTATTTGTCCTCTCTGGCTTATTTTCACTCCACAGAAAAGCCTACAGTAGCTACAGATGTGTCCTGATACATCTAGCCTCCATACGCCACGCAGCGCTACTCTGCTAGCATTGGGCGTATTTTTAACCGTAAATGCGTCTAAGTCACAATGCGATGCAACTACGGCACACCAGCAGTCTGTGATGATCCATTTGATGTGCGACACATATGAACCACAATGATACTTGAAATGAAAAAAGCTGGGTCCGCTACATTGTCGCCTTTCGTATACAGATTCAGAGACTCAGTCACAGATATATAAGTGTTGCATATCAAATTGATCAGCACAGTCTGATGGTGCGTCCTAGTTGCACCACATTGTGAATTTACTGATTTTCGGCAAAAAAAGATGCCAAAAAGACGAATGGTGTTAGCAGAGTCTCACGCATCGTTAAGTGTGTATCTAGTTTAAAAGAGGGGGACACTGACAGAGACCTGTCGCAATAGAAAGTTCCATGGAATATCAGCATGCTATTGAGGGCGCAGATGTAGCATAGCAGTAAGTAAGCACGGGTTCCTTAAAATGTAATGAGAATCATATATACCTTCTTCAAAGCCAATATTGGCTTCATCCATCAAGAAGTGTCCTGTTGCCCCACACCTTTGGCGAAACTAGGGTTTTTGGAGCCCAGGGCAAGGTGAAAAAAAGGAGTGCCCCCCCCCTTCACCTTAATGCCCCCAGTAGCAGTGCCCCTTATGCAATGCCCCCAGTATCAGTGCCCCTTATGCAATGCCCCAAGTAGTGCCCATTAAACTGCCACTTATACAGTGCCCCCAGTAGTGCCCCTTATGCAGTGCCCCCAGTTGTGCCCTTTATACACTGCCCCCAGTAGTGCCCATTATACAGTGCCTCCATTAGTTTTCACAGTAGTGCCCAGGGCACATGCCCCGCTCGACACCCCTACCCCCTCCACGTTACGCCACTGCCCCACACCCACCTTCTCCTCTCATTCCATCCTCTGTTCAGTCTTTTCTTTAGAAGATGAGGGTTTCTCCCTTATCCATTCAATTCTAACCTAACCCATTTTCCCCCAGCCCCTTTCCCACAACACTTGCCTGTACCTTAGCTCACCTCTTCAACCTATGGTTCTCCACTAGCACTTTCCCTTCTGCATTCAAACATGAACTCATCTATGCTTAAGCAATCCTCTCTCTACCCAAGTACTTGTCCTGAAGAAAGGAGCCTTTGTGTCACAACATACTGAAAACAGTTCAGTGCTGTGTGTGGTAAAGATATTCTTTTAAAAAAAAAAAAAGAATATTCAGATGACTGTATATAAATGGCTACAACAAATTGTCTTATAAATGACATTGCTTTAATAAAAAAAAAAATCAACATTCAAGTATAAAACCAATATAAGAGAAAGTGACACAGAATGAGTTAATACAAAGCAGCATTTGCAGAAAATATAGCTTTAACAATATATGCTATATTTAAAGATAATAAAGGTAACATTTATAACGCAAGTAGTTAAAGGCTTCCTAATTAGGCCTCATATGTAATCATTGGAAGTCTCTTCTCTGGACAATATGCAATGGCACTAGACCAATGTAAAACATAATAAGGTCGGGTAAAAGGTCCTGTATTTAGGGCCAGAGTGTGTAATTTTGGTTGTGTGTTAGCATAGACCATTTTAAGCAGCTCCGTGCTCAGGGCCTAATTGAGACCCGCTCGCGAGCGCTAAGCGCTCGCAAGCGGGTCGGTGTTGCCCAAGTGCGCACGACGGAGGCGGCTCCGTCGTGCGCATGCGCAAGACCCGAATAACGACGGCCAAGCCGTCGTTATGGGTCTCGCACCAAAGGGGGCGTGCTGTCGATGGTGATTCCGACTGGGGCCAGCCCTACGGAGACTGGAGTGCTTTTGGCTCTGATAGAGCCAAAAGCACTCCAGGGCTTGCGGCAGCGAGACCCTGCCGCAAGGGTCTCTTCGCAAGCCCATCATTTTGGCCGCTCGCTATAGCTGTGGGTGGTCACCCACAGCAAACAGTAAGACGGTCGGCCCTGATTCAGAGCGAGCGCTCTGTCAGAGAGTCCGGCTCTGAATCAGAGCCTCAGTCAAGTTGCTTGTGGATCGGTTCTGCAATAGTACCAGTGATCCTCTACTCCATATTGGTATAAGTATCTCAATACCTTAATGTGGTCATAATATACAATCTCAGGGCCTGATTCATTACGGATAGCTATTGCTAAAGTGTACGCAGATGGCCGATTGTTGCGTACTGGGTATGCATCGCAGTGCGTGAAGGCACCACTGCGATCATGGAGACTACGCAAAGCTATCATGACCCAAAGTGAGTGACAGGCAGTGAGCATTTGGGGGCGGTGACAGGAGGTGGTTGGAGAAACGCAGATGTGCCTGACTGAACGCCGTTGCATGGGCGTGCATAAATTAGCCATTGCGATTGTATACACAGCTTGTGTACTTACTGCATGCAATAAAGTTAGCAATACCTAAGTAAGGTCATGGCTGCTGTAATTTTGCCGATGGTACTCAATGTTACCGATGTTGGAGGTCTGCAAGGTATTACGGATGTGAGATAGCAGCAGTGGGAGTCTCTATGCTGGCAGAGTGACGGCATTGCAATAGCATTCATTAGCATATTTTCTCAGCATACCTACGTGCGATTATGGAACTGCGATCGCAATAATGATCCTTAATGAATCAGGTCCTCAATCCAGTAAATCTCTAAACAAATCTAAATGAAACTAACTTGTTTCATAAATTTGACTATGACTTCATAAGATATATTTTCTAAAAGTACAAGAATTTTTCTATAGGTATTAATATAGTAAATATCATTAGTAACTAGCTGTGCTTAGCCATGAATAAATAGTAGGAGCTCTATCAATATAAAAAGCCAATATATATCCCTAAGTTAACTATACATAACTAATGAGAAATGAACAATACTTTCTGTCAGCGGCTCTGGTCCGGTCTGTGGTATTATGGCACACATTTGCACTTAATGCCAGTTAATATCACCACCAGGCTAGGCGGATAAGCTTGCAATCAGTTTTCCATCGTTGCCATGGATATTGTATAAGAGAGTTATGGTGGGTACACACTATAGCGATATATCTGCAGATAATGGTTGTTCATACATACTGAACGACCATCATCTGGATGCTGCAGCTGGTCAGGCCGGCCTGGGGGTGGGTAGGGGGCGTGGCCTACTAGCGGAAGGCGTGGCCAAGCCCCCTGCGAAAAGAAAAGAATAATATGCGGCGCTGCGCACTGGGGAGGGGGGCGCTGTGTGCCCCTCAGCCCGGCGCACAGCCAGTGGGGTGGGCGATCAGCGTGATCTCTCCCCCCCTTTGGCATAGGAGACTGCTTCGGCTGCTGCTTTAGCAGCCTCAGACAGTCTCCCAGTGCAGCCCAGCACACAGCAGCGTGTGCTGGGCTGCTGTGACCTAAGAGGGAGGGGGAGCGGTGCCAGGCCCGGTTAATTAGAACCCGCTCCCCCCCACTCTAGGCACCCCTGTGTACGGGCGATCGGCATACACACTTACCAATGGACAGACATGTCTGCAGACATATCTGTTCACCGGCTGTGCAGCACAGCCAATGCTATATGTCTGTGAACGACGTTGACCACAGACATATCATCTGTACAAACTGGCCGACAGGGGCATGATATATTGGCTGATCAATTGATCGGCCAGTGTGTACCCAGCATTACTGCACATGTGCAGCAGTGCCTGTTGCTGTTTGTGTCCTTTGCTAGGTTATTGTATAACGTCTAGCTCTCATGCATCACACTGTGCTCGCCTGACTGTGAAATCCATGTACCGACTTGCCTTGTACCACGACACCATTACAGCTTATTCTCTGTTGTTTGTTTGTTCTTGAACCTCTTCTACTCAAGTTTGCCTGTATGTGTACATTATCCTGCTCTATGCTCAGACTACACTTCTGCTTTTTAACTAATACTGCTGTTATACCTAAATTCCGGGTCTGACCCGGAGGTTGGAACAAGGTGCCAAACCGGATCAGTCCCGGAATTTAGCCGGCGCCGGCCCAGGATATTGCCGAGTTGGCGCCGTTCACACCAGAGCCGAATCTGCAGTGACCTGTCTCTTCCGGCGTGGAAGTGGACGTTTGGAGATGACGTCCTCTCCAAGCGCCACTGAAGCTGGCATGTGGCACGCTCCAGGTCATCGTGACCCGGGTCGCGCATTTACACAACAGGGTTTCACGGGACATTCCCATGTTAACCCTGCAAGTTACCTGGGTTGGATTGCCTGGTCACTCGACACAGGAATCCAACGCTGTCCCGTTTTACGTCAAGGAGCTATCCGGGTTAACCCTGCAATAATCCGCGTTTTAGCTCTGGTGTAAAAGGGGTCTCCGTTTGCCCGCAACTACACAGACACTTGACTGTGCTCAGACTGTGTATATGATACAGCTGTGTGCTTGCCAGTGTATTACCATACATTCTACTATGCCTACTGCTTGTCTGTACATCTGCTATACAGATGTGTCCACATACATCTTACCTCCATGCGCTACAAGTCACATTAAACAACACGTGAGCGCAGTGTGACTCTGTAGCTCTGAGCGACATTTTGTGCAATATTTCACCTTCAAATGCGATGTGAATAGGATGCACATCGCATTTGAAGGTGAAATATTAATCACAGCTTCTGTTGATTAAAATTATATGCAACATGCCTATATTCTATGTGCGATTGCGGGTGTATCTGCATGCAAAACACTATAGTATGTGACAGTGTCACCGACCGTGATACTGTAACGTAGCATTTCACATGCAGATACAGTCGAAGAGCTCACCGGTCCCTGGGTGCCGATAAGGGATATATTTTTATTTTGTAACTTTTTTTTTTCTCTGTGATCAGCCTGCGGTCTGTCAGACACACAGGTGGATCACAGAAGCTTGTCACGCCTGGGGGGTTGGTTTTGGCTGGAACAGGCGTGGGAGGCTGAAGTGGAGACTGAAGAAGAGGGTATGAAGCTGGGAGATTTGAGCCAGCTCTTCCTCATGTGAAGAGAGGGAGCAGTGGACCTGTTGGTAGTGTTTGCCCGAAGGTTGGGTACTGGAATGAAATAACTTTATTAGACTGGAACAGTAGTGGATATTGGAATGGTAGCGATTTTGTAGATATCGAACTGGGGGCCTGATTCAGAGCCAGACGCTCTGACAGAGCGCTTGCTCTGAATCAGGGCCGTCCTTCCTGATTTTAGAGCGGCCTCCTGGCCGCTCGCATAGCTGTGGTGACCACCCACAGCTATAGCGAGTGGCCAAAAAGATGGTCGCGATGGTCAAGACCATCGCGACCATTGGGCTTGCGACGAGACCCTTGTGGTAGGGTCTCGTCTGCCGCAAGCCCTGGAGTGCTTTTGGCTCTATTAGAGCCAAAAGCACTCCCATTGACATCACTTGTGATGTCAGGGGGGCCGGCCCCAGACGGTAGGCGTTCCCATGGGAACGCCTTCATCTGGCCAGGCACGCCCACCAAAGGGGGCGTGCTGTCACTCACCATCGACAGCATGCCCCCTTTGTAGCGAGACCCATAGCGACGGCTTGCCTATCGCTATCCGGGTCTCGCGCATGCGCACGACGGAGCCGGGTCCGTCGTGCACATGCGCACTGGCCCAACATCGACCCGCTCGTGAGCGGGTCTGAATCAGGCCCTGGGGCCGATGATGCAGATTCAATGTAGAAGAATTGGATTGGAAATGATGATGTAGAGTTGGATTGGAACCGATTATGTAGAGAAACGGATTGGAACCGATGATGTCGAATTGGATTAGAACCGATGATGGAGATATTGGATTGGAACCCATGATGGAGATATCAGATTGGGACCGATGATGGAGATATCTTATTAGGACCGATGTTGGAGATATTGGATTGGGATCGATGTTGGAGATATCGGATTGGGACCGATGCTTGGAGATAGGAGCAAGTCTCTTGGTAAATCCAGACTGTAAATGCTAATGGAGATGGGGACTTGCCAGGGGTTAAAGTGGGGTGGAACTACGTTCCGTCAGTTCCATTTGGAGACGGAACCAGTTCCACCTCCTTAGGCCCACCTAACCCAAGATGTCAGCCCTGCACAGCAGGTAGATGCCGGGCGCTCTTTAAGATTTTGTTACCAGCGTGTGCCCGGCTCCCTCCCCACAACGGCGGCCAGAGGCTGGAGCTCACTCCTGAGCTCTGGCTTCCAGCTCCCGCAGTGTGCACTATGGGAGAAACGTCATGACGTTCCGAGGAGCGAGTGGTCAGATGGACGGCAACGGACACAGAAGCGCGGGGCTTAAGTATTGTTTTTTTGTGTGTAAGGGGCACTATTACAGGGGACACTACTAATGGGGGCACTACTACTGGGAGCATTACTACTGTGGGCACTACTGCTGGGGCATTAATACTGGTGGCATTACCACTGGGAGTACTGCATAGGGGGCATTACTCCTGAGGACACTGCATAAGGGCCACTACTACTGGGGGCACTGCATAAGAGGCACCACTACTGTGCTCTCTGCATAAGAGGCACTACCACTGTGGGCACTGCATAAGGGGCACTACCACTACAGTGGGCATTGCATAAGGGGCACTACTGCTGTGGGAATTATGTGTAATGGGCACTACTGTGGGCATTATGTGTATTAGGGGCACTGCTAATGTGGGCATTGTGTAAAAGGGGCACAACTGTGTGTCAACAAGGATAAAGGACACTACTATGTGGTGTAATGTGAATCAGAGGCACTATGTGCGGTGTAATGTGAATAAGATTGTGCACCTCCATGCCTAGACACAGAACACTGAGAGGACTAGGCAGGAACAGCACAAACAGACCTCGCGAGTGATGTGCAGCTTCTGCAACTTCCGTGAGTGTTGTGCGGTTACAGCGCGAGCAGACCTCATTGCTAGTCGGGACATACACCGCAGAGTTAAATAAGTGGTATTAAATGTCTGGAGCGTGACAAAGCCTGCTCAGCCAGCAGGAAGAGCTAAGCTACAGTAGGTGAAACGGGGGGGAGCCTGCATAACGCCTATTTTCGCAAGCCCCCTCCCCCAATATTTTCTTTACAATTTACTTCAGTATATTTGAACAGATCAAATTTCCACATTGATCTACTTGCTAAACAAATGCGATATTGAGGGCTTAGAGAAATTTACGAAAATTTACGAAAACTCCTCCAATTGCCCATTGGTACATTCCTGTGATACTAAAATAATGTGAAAAGATTGAGAAAACACCAATTTTTTCACTATTTTAGTAAAAATAATATTGATAAATAGGGCCCTATATCTGCGACATTGAAAGTATACATAAATGTTACATTTATTATCAAAATGTATGCTTTAAACATTGGTTATATTGTTAAAGCTATATTGTCTGTGAATGCTGCTTTCAGTTGATAACTCTGTATCACTCTCTACTTGTTATTATTGATTTCAAATTGAATGTTGATTAGTTTGTGATGTTTTTAAATACACTAAGGAGCATATTCAATTGACCGTGAGATTTTTGCTGCAAAAATTAACGTAGCTATCGCGATCAATTTCTGATTAATTCAGCTATGGGTGCTCCAGATTCTCATGCTATCCAATTGAAAAAAATAGGACGCAATTTTTTTTCAAACAAAAACCTGCATGAATAATAGAATAAAAATGGGGAGAACAGCCTGTACCCTAAAAAAAAAAATCTAATAAATAAAGGATAACATTATATCTATTACTGTCCCGAAGAAAAATATTTAGTGTTAAAATGGTTCATATGGCAGATATGTGCATTTTTT
The DNA here is from genome assembly GCA_031769625.1 of Taudactylus pleione. Lineage (NCBI taxonomy): Eukaryota > Metazoa > Chordata > Amphibia > Anura > Myobatrachidae > Taudactylus > Taudactylus pleione. The sequence continues at coordinate 4,426,021 of JAUIMM010000343.1, read as the reverse complement.
AATACCAGTGAAAAAATTATAGAAAGCTTTTTTTTTTTTTTTTTTTTAAATAATGTTAAATTTGGGGAGAATAAAAAACCATGTAAGTTAATTATTTAGTCATTTGAATCCACGTTAAAGTTTATTAAAAGAAAAAAAACTCTTGTAACTTCCACCTGCAATGTTTAAAACACCCCTCCCATACATATATCAACCTCATATACCTGTCCCACATCCTTTAACTCACTATTTTGCAGAATTTCATCCCAATAATGACATGTAAATATTGGCCCAATTAAGCTAATTGAAAACTTCTAATTGATCATTAGGGTGGGTGTCCCAGGGGTTCTGAACCAAGTCCCGTTACCCTAAAATAACGATTTTTCACAGCTTTTTGCACCTGCTCTGAAACTGTGAAAATTGCCACAGCTAAAATTCTCGCGGCTAATTGAATAGGAAAAACCTTGTGTCTGACTGAAATTTCTCGCACCAGAAAACTTGCACCCAATTGTATATGTCCCTAAATGGTCAAAAGTATGTGAACAACTGGACATCACACCCATATGTGCTTGTTGAACATACAATTCCAAACCATGGGCATTCATTTGGATTTGTTCCCCCTTTGCTACTATAACAAACTCCATTTCTGTGGGTAGGAGGTCTGCTTGGTCTTGGAACATGGATTTGGGTATCCTCATCCATTCAGCCACAAGACCATTAGCAAAGGTGGGCACTGATGTTGGGCAATAAGTTATTCTATGGGGATGAAGTCAGGGCTCTGTACAGAACAATTAAATAATGTTTTTGCTGTGCTTTATTCATAGGGGCATTGCCATGCTTAAACAGGAAAGGGTCTTCCTCAAACTGTTACCACAAAGTTGTCAGCACACAATTCTCTAGACTTCCATTGTATGCTTTATACTCACTGGAACTAATGGACCAAGCCAAACAATGATAAAAAGCCCCAGACACAAGCCTCCTGAACCAAACCTCATCATGAAGCATGAATTGACACTGCAGAGTACACCTTTCCACTGCTCCAGAGTCTAACACTTGTCTGTCTTGGCATTGCTCATTGTTGCCTTGAGGCTTGTATGTGTGTATATGCCATTTTTTGAAGCTCCTGATACACGGTTCTTGTGCTGAAGTTGCTTCCAGCTTGAAACTTAGTATTGAGTGTTGTAGCCAAGAACAGATGATTTTTACATGATGCAGCACTCGGGGGTCTTGTTCTGTGAGCTTGTGTGGCCTACCAGTTCATGACTTAGTACTTACAGTTGACTGGGGCAGCTCTATCAGGATGTCTCACCCTGAGTAACAATCACATTCATGTCAACTTGAACTGGTTCGCCCATTATCCCCCAACGTCTCCATGGTCTGTAATCAATAGAAACTATTGTGAATGAAAATGCCAGAAATTCAGCAGTTCCTGAAGTACTCAAACCACCTCTTCTGGCTTATTTAATATCTGTGATATGCAGAAGAGCACATCAAACCTTTATGTGGATGTACTACAGCAGCAGAAGTCCAGGCCAAGTTCCACTGCTGTCATCCCAGAACCAGAAACTATTGGCACATATCCACTAAACGATTCGCTCCATGATCGATATTGTGTAGTGTGTCCCCAGTAGTGGTGTGCTCAAGGTCCTTAACGACATTGAGCAGAACAATATCAATCATGATATCGTTCAGTGACATCACCCTCCCTCATCCCCATACTTGCAGAACCTGACAATATCGTCAGGTTGCCCTGCAAGTACGGGCGATGATAGATGTCGTCAACGACCAGCAGGAGCATCACTGGTCGTTTATGGCATATCCACTGGCCAATATTATGAACGATTTAGCGATATCGTTATCGTTCATTTTACGGCTAGTGGATACGCGGCATAAGGCTACAATGGCTATAGGTTCACCAATACTGGAGCATTGAAGATTGGATAAATGTATCCTAGTCTGATGGATCTGCATAACATGCAGATGACTGTCAGAATTTTCCATAAACTACATGGAATCATAGGTCTATCCTGTCTTGTCTTGGATCAACAATCCAGGCTGCTGGTGGTGGTGGAGTTGTGTGGGGATTTTTTTTCTTGGCACACATTAGGCCTCTTAATGATAAATGAGCAGCATTTAAATGCCACATCCTACCTGTGTATACTAATGTATTACTATGTGCATCCCATTATAGCTACAGTCTAATTACATAATGCAACATCACAAAGAACAAATCATCTCCATCAGGTTGCATAAACATAACACTGACTCCAGTGGCCTCCATTTTCAGCAGAACCTAACCTAATTGAGCACAATAAATATACTGCAAATGCGTGATGCTAGTATACTAACATGGACCAGAATCTCAAAAATAAAAAATGTTTCATCACTATGTTAAATAAATGCCACAAATAATTCTGGAATTAAGGCAATTCTATACAATTTTGCCATTTATACTGTTCTTTATCAGGGGCGTCTTAAGAGAGGAGGGGGCCCGTGTGCACTCCCCGTGCGGGGCCCCCTCCTCTCTCCCCGGTGGCCGCTGCAGACTGACTCGGCTGGCCAGCGTCCCCCTTAAAAAGTGGGAGGCACATATAGAAACCGTTGTAATTCCTACACCGTTCACCTGATTTGGATGTAATTACCCTCAAATTAAATCTGAAAGTCTGCAGTTAAAGCACATCTTGTATGTTTCATTTCAAAGCCATTGTGGTGGTGAATAGAGGCCAAAATATGAAAATTCTGACAATGTCCCAATATTTATGCACCTGTCTGTATATATATATAATATATATATATATATATATATACATATATATAGCGAGCCAAAGCAGCCAGCACTCGTTAGTACAGTTCCATCTGGTCCCAGTGCCAGAATCAATTTGCTACCATAATCTCCAAATAGAAAAAACACCACTCCAAGGACACCATATTCAACTGCGAAAGATGATGATCGTGTAATTCACATGTTTTGCATTTGAATATGGTGTCCTTGGAGTGCCGTTTTCTCTATTTGGAGATTATATATATATATATATATATATATATATATATATATATATATATAGGTCTGGTGACTTGTAAGTTACCTCTAATTCCGTGTATGTTTTTATTAGCACCATGTGCCATAAAGGTTGTTGTTGTTTGTTTTTCTATGCCTAACTTGATCCTTATTTTTTTTTCATTAAGCATATTCTTTGATTCTGAAGCATAACCAAAATCACAGTACACAATGTGACAAGGTGATAGTAAATACAAAAAATGTAAAGAAAAAAAAACAGAAATAGGCCATACGGAATACAGTTACAAAAAAAGTAACAAGAGTATGAGAGGAATCAATTATGACCATAATCAGAAATTAAAACATAGAAAAACATAAATTCACATTTAATAAAAAAAACAAGTTAAAAACTACAAGACGAGATATGTAAAGATCAAAAAAATACTAAAAAGATATCCCTCTAAGGCAGTGGATCCTAAACTTTTTTGAACTATGGTGCCCTAGAGTATCAGCATTGTTTTCACGGCACCCCTAAGCCAAATGTTTGTTATTGAGAAATGTAGAAAAAAATGTAGTAAAGTGAAGTAAATTGTGCTTACCTGTCATCCTTAGGTTCAGTTACAGTATGTGGTGGTGGCCAAGTTTGCGCTTCTGTTTGTCCACATATTTACATTACATTGACCAAAAATAATTTGATTTGGTGCTGGACCACCAACCTGAGACAGCCCTGCAAGTGTCTTGAGGCACCCCAGGGTGCCACGGTGCACAGTTTGAGAACCACTGCTCTAAGGGATAAGAAGGTCATTATCAACCAGTCCCGTTAAGTACCACAAAGTGGAAGGATAACATTGGATAAGCAATAGTTGTGTTTATGTGGGGGGCAGGGGGGTGTAGCTATGAAGCTCTCACAAACTTCAATGAATCTCTAGACTCCTTGGCCAAAGAAGCTTGTCCTTTATTCTAATGGCTAGCAATGCAGCACTAACAGTGGCATTAAACTCAAATGATTACAGATGTTCCATTTTATAGCTTATACCAAATAACAGTAACTTCCTCTAATGTAAATTGTACTTAAATGCTTCTCAAAAGATTAAAAATCTTGATCAAACATTACATTTATTGTGTTCTTGCACTAATAATGTGGCATTTCGTACATTGGCACAGTAGCTTACAAATCCCATTTGCACGTCATAAAGTTTAAGGCAATGAAATTACATACTATTGATTAGTTTCATGGAAGTTGTCAAAAGCTTCTTAGCAGCCTGTTTATGTATTGATTACATAGAGGTGCCTGTGTGATTTTAGCCATACATTAACAAATCAATATTATTCTTTGTTATATGTTTCTTCATTAATTGACTGCTATCTAGCACAGGCTAAGTATTAAATCTGCACTTTATGTTGTACTGTTTCATTATAATGTGCGAGTGCGACTAATGATGTCATCATTTATAATAATTGGCTAGTAATATCATTACATCAACTAATATGAACTTTATCCCCTCACATTTCTCTAAATAATATTGAAGATCATCAAATCTTGTATCTGTGTAATTTTTTTTTCTACCTGCATATTTGATTGATAAAACAATTACCATCTGTTGGGCACCTCATTAATATACCAGTGAGTTGGCTTTTTTTGATGGAATCCTGAGAAAGGGAGTTCATTTAATTATTTATAAAGCAAAATTTTAAATAAATGTAATAGTTTAATTTATGTTTACAGTTGGGCTATGCAATAACCAAAATTAATTACTGTGTTTTTTTCTTACTCTTGGTCTTTGAAAGTACTTTTTTTTATACTTGTTTGCGGCCCCTGTAATATATTTTAATTTGCCTCCTCATAGAGCAGTTTAGAGCAGTGGCGTCGCTAGGGGGGTTTGGGCCGCACCGGTTGTCACCCTCGGAGGCGGTGACACCAAAATGCCGGCTCCTGCTCAGTGACAGGAGCCGGGGTGCTGCAGTGTGGCATTCTTCTGCAGCACAGTGGAGGAGCTTCCGGGGCAGCCCAGTATCACCGGGGATACTGGGCATGCCCCTGGAGGGTTTCCCTACATTGCGAAGCCACCTTTATGTTTGGCTGTGCCTCCTTTTTGGGCTCGCGCAGCTTTAGGGGTTATGGAGTGTGCACCTGGTGTCATCAGACCCGGTCACGCCTCTGGGTTAGAGCTGCCTGTATTGTAACTGTGCTTCATGTAAAGTATGTTCATGACAGTTACTTGTTCCACAATGCACTGTAGCAAATGAGGTCTGTGTTCTGTAATGCTGGAGATACTGCAGGACAGTGCTTCCTGTTGGGTAGGGATGGCACTCAAAGGGTACCCCATCAATGATGCTATCAGTAATTTCCATGGTGGGAAATCATCAGCAGAAAACAAAGATGGTTTGAACCACCAATGGGCATCTCTACAGTTGGATAAGGGACAGCTATGGGCCAATCAGGTAGAGGGGCATGGCTAGGAGTAGTGATGGAAGCGAGGTAAAGTTTAACGTGCCCTGTAGAGGAGATGAAGAGGTAACATCTCTGAATCAGGCTCATAAATACTAAAATATTTGTGGATGATAGATTAAATCATGGGGTTCTTGTGTAAACAGTCCCAGCTTTATACAATTGGTTATCTATCTAAGATCTAAGTAACCTCCTAGCTAAACACTTTTAATATGTTACTCACTTACAATAAATACTCAGCTCTGCACAGTGTGTTCTGGGCATTCCTATTAAATATTAGTGTCAAGTTTACATCAATGATGACGTGGGAGTGAGCGGTGATCAGGCTTTGTCCTGATAGGCAGCCAGTAATAGCTGTGAGGGTGGGGGTGAGACCTCCCTTTAGTTCTGATTCATCATTCCCTTTCACTGTCGCCACAAGGTGCGGCCATGTGTACAGTGTCGAGTGCACTTGCACAGGCCTGACACCATATGGGATTATGTAATAGATCTCAAAATAAACCTGGTCCATTATTTATTATTTTACCCATGTTATAATTTTCCACATTATGTGTGTGGTTTTGCATGTGAGCACTGTATCATGGAAAGATACCAGAGAGCTCAGTTGTGGTTTCTTTGGTGGCCACAAGGAACTTTTACAGGAGAATTCCAGAGCTCAGAACTGTACCTGTACATTTTCCACTTTTAATGCAAAAACAGAATGTTGAATATGTTTCAATGGGCAATAGTACCTCACCCAGTGTTTAGCTGGGTGTGTTTTTTTTATTTATTTATCCTGATTCTCATATTAACAACTTTCTACCAAACCATTAGTGTAATGTAAACATGTATATTGCACTTTTACGTATTACTTAATGAAAACTTTTTTTTTTCCCTAATAAAAGTTTTCCCATGTACATTGGATCTATGCACCCACTGAGTATAGATCAATACCATATCAAAGGTCATCTCTTTAAAGCAATGGGAATCTTTTGTTCTTCCTCAGTGAAATGTTCAAACATATCTTGGATACGTAAGTTTTAATAGTAAATTGGATTATAAAAGGGAATTTCACAAGGGCATGAAAGATATGGAAATACATTGTTTTCAAATGCCAATCTTTCATCACCTTGGGATGTTGGGTTGCGTTGTATAGATAAAGCCATTTCATAGTGCTGCCTTTTTTTCCATGCTGAGTACAGTATGTTTTGAAGCTGAGCAAAGTCTTTTATTTTCACTATAGTATTGGTTGTAAGTTTCTTGAAAGATTTTTTACTGTATTTACTTTTCTACTGCAGGGTCCATAGGGTATCCACAGGATACCTTGGGGTATAGGCGATGGCTCTGCCGTCGGTCACCACACAGTTAATCTTTTTGTCCCAGGATGCACTGGGGCCTCCTCTCCTATACCCAGCCCCCAGGCCAAGACACCTTCAGTTTATTAGGTGCCCGGCCAGAGTCGGGCACCTAAGAAGATCTTCAAGAGCGATCAGCATGGACAGTCCAGTGGACGTCCGTGCTGCTGCTCCGACACCCCGGGGTACTCGGCAGGCACTTGGGAGTTCCAGCTAGCAGGAACCCCCGGGGTGCCCTGGACTGTGGCCGGAACACAGGGGGACAGCTCAGGTAAGCAGCAGGCATCTGCGGTAGGCACCCGCTGATGCACAGTCCGTTTTTATCCCCAGGGCTGGGGGCTCCCTGGGGACGGCTGTTTGTGGAGCCAGGCAAGAGCCTGTACTACCACTGAACCTCCAGGATAGGGGGCTGGATCGCCGCGGAGTTGAGCTCCAGCATCCGGGGGGTTAAATGCATGCCAGGGGAGCGCGCTTTCCTGTACAGCACAGGCGGCGTCTCCCCTGCCGCATTTCCTGAGTGATTCAGCGGGCTGTTCCAGCGCTGCTTCTTTGGGCCTGCCCACACTGAGTTCTCTGGCGGCCATCTTTTTGGGCTTTCTACGCTGGTCTCAAGTACTACGGTGCCTGGTTCCCCCCTACATACCTCTCCTTCAGAATAAGGTCAGTGTATGTAGTGCTATTTCCTACTGGAAATTAGTCTTGTAGTTGATTATAGTGCCATTGTGCAGGTTGTTTTCTCTGCATAGATTGTGACTTATGCTAGCGCTGTGTGTGTCTGAATTCTACTGTCAGCCATTTAACTATCCCTAACTTTCCTCCCTTCAGCCCTCTCAGTACCAGTGCTGTGAGGGTGGGAATTTGCCTCACAGTCAGAAATTCTTACTGTGCGGTGGGTCACATTGCTTGGTATGTCTGGGAGTGATGATTCACTGCAAAATGGTGCTCCTCTCCTGCCTACCTGCCCAGATGTATAGTAGGCATTGGAGAAGGGAATTTATTTCAGGAGGGCTTATGTATAACATGTTATGCTCTTTCCTGTACCCCTACAGTGTCTATAATGTCACATGGGCTTGTCTTGCACAAGCCTTGAATGCATTGGTGGATCGGTTGTCTGCCCCTCCTGTGTTCCTCAATGGGGTTTCCGTAGCAGGCAGTAGTTCCATCCCCGGTAATAGGGGTCCCGGGACAGGTGATGGTGGCACAATGTTCCCCTCCACAGCCGCTTCCCCTTAAGGAACCGGTTTGAGCAAACATGTTGTCCACTACGGTACAGAACCTGGCGGATAGGTTACAAGAACCTTCGCTTAGGCCTGCTAAGAGACCATTGCTGTCACTCCCAGTTACTCAGTATAATGAGGATGACATGATGTCGGATGATGTCGGATGAGGAAACCCACTCCTAAAGAGGTTGAGGCTAGGTAAGATATTTCAGGCCTCATTCAGGCTGTCCGTATGGCCATGTTCATCACGGTTGATGGCCTCCCCATGGTTACGCCCACATATTCCTACTTTAAGGATGTTAAAGGTGCATTTTTCCCCTATCTGGCCAGTTGGTGGATCATTTAGAGGAGGCATGGAAGTTTCCAGGGAAACTATTTCAACCACAAAAGTACCGGTCTTATGCATACGTTTTTGTGGACAGCTATTTCACTAAATAGGAGTCTCCCCCTCAGGTGGATTCTCATGGGACATGTGCAACTTTACCACAGTCCATGTCATCTCTGACTGATGCTACGGACCGTAAGGTGGAGGTCCATTTACTCCCTCCCTGGAGTGGCCTCAGACCGGCTATGGCAGTCTGTTGGGTGGCTCGGGCCATGGAATGATGATACGTTCTTGAAGAGCGGATGCTGAATCCAAGAAGGGCTTGGAATGTTTACTTTATAATGGTCAGGTTCTGTTTGGCCCTGATTTAGACAAAATTGTGGATACGCTGGCGGCAGCTAAATCTGCATGTCTGCCTTCAGCTCCGATTCCATCCAGATCTAGGGACCTCATCTTTTTGTTCCTATTGTCCCCAGGGTACACCTAAGGTGCAGTCTTTTCCAAGACCCTTCGGAGCGAAAAAGGTTGCTAAACCCAGGAAACAGGCTTGGAGCACCAGATGCACGGCCGCCAAGCCATCTCTAGGTCCTATTAATCCTCTACAAATGATTCTTAACCAGCAGGTAAGCAGGATTGCTCTGCTTCATGTTATCCGCACCTTTATGCGGGGTGTCCTTCCTACTCAGCCTCCCTTTGGCACCCCAGTGGCTCTTTGGGATTTGGCTGTGTTCCTTCGGGCTCTCCAAGGACCTCCATTTGAACTCCGGGGTTCAGTGGACTTCAAATGGCTTGCAGCGCAGATTGCATTTCTGCCTAGTGCTTTAGCTAGAAAGATGTCAGATTTGGGGACTCCCTTTCTGATTTTCAACAGGAACAGAGCGGTTCTTAGGACTTGCCCTGGTTTCCTTCCTAAGGTGGTGTCTAGTTTCCACATTAATGAGGAAATAATTTTACCGGCATTTATCTCACCAGACCTTTCAGCAGGTGAGGCCTCATTGGATGTAGTGCGTGTTCTCCGTATTTAGGTGGACCGTACTAGTTCCCTTTGGAAGTCAGACTCCCTGTTTGTCCTCTAGGGTTTCCATAAGAAGGGATGGTCTGCCAACAAACAGTCGTTGGCAAGGTAGATCACATGGCGATCTCTGATGCTTGCACTCATGAGGGTGTTCCAGTACCGCCCTCTGTTACTGCTCATTCTACTCGGTCTGTGGGTCCCTCGTGGGCAGTTCGCCGTGGCGCCTCGGCTGTTCAGCTTTGTGTGGCGGCCACGTGGTCTTCTGTCCATACCTTTTGTAGATATTATGCATTTGATACCTTTGCATCTCAGGATGGTTCCTTCGGGCGGCAGATTCTCCTTTCTGCATAGGAGCGTCCCCACCCTTGATGGTACTGCTTTGGGACATCCCCAAGGTATCCTGTGGATACCCTATGGACCCTGCAGTAGAAAATAAGGGATATGGTAAGAACTTACCTTTGTTATCTCTATTTCTACGAAGTCCATAGGGTTCCAAAGGACTCCCACCCTGTCGCACTTGTGCTTCACCTGTGGGTTTAGTTCTGGTCACCGGTTTTCCATCTCCTTCTCTGTGAGAGTGTGACTCTTGTGTGTTCCAGTCTTCCGCCTCTCTCTTTTCTCCTCCTCTGGCCTATGGCTTGGTACGTAACTGAAGGTGCCTTGGCCTGGGGACGGGGTATAGGAGAGGAGGCCCCAGTGCATCCTGGGACTAAAAGATTAACTGTATGGTGACCGACGGCAGAGCCATCGCCGATACCCCAAGGTATCCTGTGGAACCCTATGGACTTCGTAGAAATAGAGATAACAAAAGTTCTTACCATATCTCTTATTTTTTTAAATATCCAGCCCGGTCATTCTAATAAAGGACTTCCTTATTTACACTAGAGTCTAAGCACCACAAACAGTCATCACTCATGTCAGCTCCATCAATAGTACCCTGTACGCACACAAGCAAAACCCAGGTTGCTGACAATCCTATTTTGACACTTTTGAGCTGATCACTTTCCAATATCAATATTTCTGATATAGTAGTTACACAAATTATACCTTTTGAATTTGAATTATCTGCATAATCATTCCAACACGCCAAATAAATATGACCAAAATTGGCAAAAAAAGTTTTAAATTGAAATTGCATTTCTCTTTTTCCTACACACAATGTGGCTCTTGCTTCGGCATTAATCTACTGTTGTAAAATCACACAAAGCAGAAATCTTCACGGAAGTTTTCAGAATAAAATATGCACTTGAAAATTTTTTTTGTATAGTTTTCACCATCTTGAAGGAGTAGGAATAATTGGAGGTAGTATAAATCCCGACAGCTGGGATGCAGGCGCTCACAATGTCTGCACTGGAATCCTAACACCAATCGGAATCCCGGTACTGGTAAGTAGTGCGGTTAGGGTTAGGCATTAGGGGGGACGGTAAGGGTTAGGCACTAGGGGAGTTGGGTTAGGTTTGGGGTGCGGGGGGTAGGGTAGTGTTAGGATACTTACCAACAGGTGTTGGTATCCTAACCTTGTCAGGATGCCGGCATTGGGATTCTGACTGCCGGGATCCTGTACTCAAACCGGAATAATATGATAGCACAACAAGGCATACAATTGGTAAACCTACCACATAAAATGAAAGGGATGCTGTCTTTCTTTAACATGAGCTGAAGGAGTTCTAGGATTTAGAACCATGCTTCTTGCGTCAGCTAAAATTCGTTGGAAGAAGTGAGGTCCTGCTCTTCCTCTCTCCAGCTCTATCCAGGTAGGAGAGAGCCAGCGGTCACTAGGAACCGTCGAGACTCAGCTAAGAGAGGTCTGACGTATGCAGGGCAGGCGACGGGAGGACTAAGGGTACACCCGTACCGAGGCCCAGACGTGCACAAAGCGGTGCCATGGACGGCAGACAGTGCTCCATCCACGGCCGCCAATACCCATATCCGCCATCCAGCTCTTTTGTAGTCTGGCCCAGGCAGCGATGGGCTCGACTTGCCTGTAGCTTAGACCTGACCCGAGCCGGACATGACAAGAAGGTGAAGGTGTCTGAGGGCTGGGGAAGGTGAAGGAGACTGAGGGCTAGGGAATGTGATGGGACTAAGGGCTGAGGAAGGTGAAGGTGGTTGTGGGCTAAGGAAGGTGATGGTGGTACGAGGATGGTGTTGGGGGGTGTGAGGCAGAGGAAGGTGATAAGGGACCTTTGGGCTGAGAATGGTGATGAGGGTCTGAGGCTTAGGAAGGTTATGAGAACTGAGGATGGGCTGGCTACAGACACCATCCCTCCTACCACTGAGGCATCTACGGCACTGTGATCAAGACCTGCCTGCATTAACAGTGACCGTGTGGTAAGTCATAATGTATTTTTACTTTATTTAAAGGCTGGCATATACTTCAGTTAACATTCTCATTCTTCACATATGCAGGGGAGTTATATGTGGGTGCCGGGCCAGGGCTGGTGGTGAGAAGGTGGGGCCCCAGAGACAGTGTACCCGGTCCTGAGATTTCTGTTGCCAGCCACGGACCTATGGCATATGCTACTGCGAATGCGCAGTGTCTCCGTGTATTTACTCCCCAGTGTCCATGATGATAAGTCAGACCAGGAGACACCCAATACCAAACAGCCCCGCTGTATCCCGCAAATACATTATATCACCACCGTTGAACACTTGGCCACCAGTGCTACTAACCGCCTGTGTCAGAACCGCGATCATGCCCAACGCACTATGGGCCTGATTCAGTACTGATTGCAAGTGCAAAAACAGATGCACAGAGGAATTCATCGCAGAGTGAGTGACAGGCTATCAGCATTTGGGCGGGGTGATAAGGGAGTATCGAAAAAATGCAGGCTTGCCTGTTCGTTTGAACGCTGTTTCCTGGGCATGCATAAATTAACCACTGTGATTGCATACGCAGCTTGAGAGCCCACTGCGTGTGAGGAGACCTGCAGTGCCTGTGGCTGGTCAGATCTGCTGTAAATGCTGTGTGAGTGATCGATGTGCATCGATGGTACCGATGTTTATGCAGAAGATCGGCATTGGACGGATGTGAGAAAGCAGTAGTGGGTGTCTTTATGCCGGCTGAGCTTTGGAAAGCATTAGCATATTACGCCACAAAATCACAATTGCGTACTGAATCAGGTGCTATAACGTCCAGCAATACCTTGAGCTCCTGGCTGCCACAAACAGTCTATTACATCTACCACTGTTACACCTGTGTTATTCCCTGTGTCACATGCTACCTGTTGTTCTACCTGATATATAATAAATCTAAGAACTGGTCTGACCTGCACCAATTACTGCGTTATACAGTATATCTAATCAACATCACTCACACACTGGCCAGTTATATTATACTCTAGTGTATCAATTCATCTAGGGAACAAATGCTCCCAGCAAATTCTGCATGTGCACCATTGTACCAGTTTACATTATTACTTACTGTTACCATCATCTCTGTCTCATGTCTGATTTCATCATAAAATCTACACCTGAAAATCAAAATTAATTTTATTTTCTAGCTTCGCTTTCTTCAGTGAAACATTTGCAATGTATAGGAATCAGTTTAATATGGTGACCCAACAAAGTTGCTTCTATTATCTCTTTTCCACACCACCCTCCCGGGTCTATTCAACATCGCATTGAATTGAATCGCGCTCATAGACTACTCCAAACATTGTCAATCAGGGTAAGAACATGACTTTGCACGGACACCATAGCAAAATTTGGGTGAGGGTACAGAGATGCTGCCTCATTCTCCGAGACTTCTGCTCTGTTTTCAGCACAGCATAGTAAGGGCCTTGGGCCTGATTCATTACCGATCGTAACTGCGATTACGCTCGCAATCGGACGATTGTTGCATTCTGCGCATGCGTATGTAATGCAGTGCGCCTGCGTGACATAGCGATCGCAATGGATTAGCATACTATCACAGTGAAACTGCGTGCTTAATCGCTATTACAATCGCAGTTGCGATCCATTATAAATCAAGCCCCTTGTCTGAGCATATACAAGTGCGGTACATATGCAGTGAAGCCTACAGTAACAGTGCATGTGCCAGAAAACATACGTTCTATAGAGGCATCTGTAGTGCTCTTTAGACAGTAAAGCGAGATCCTTGGGAGGTGACCCTGTAGTGACTGAATCCCCTGCATTACATGTAGTTCTGCCACTGCTGACGATACATCTGATGGAAGGGTAATACGAGCAGTAGTGGGAGTATTTTCAACTGCTATATTCTATTGATTGGCAAGATCAACATATTATAGCTTATAGGAAAGTCTATATAAAAGTTCTGTGTAAAGTACCACTTGGGAAGCAGAACATCATTTCAGGAAAAAGAGGTGAAAGAAGAAGACAAAGTGCAGAACAAGGAAGGCAGCGGTGGTTGCTTTATTAAATGTGAATTTCAAAAATAAAACATTGTTGTTTTTTCCTTTGATTAGTGCCATTATTCAAATGCAAAAATAAATTGAGCAACAAAGACAATTTAATCCATACAAAGGGTACTTCAAAAATACATTAGAACAAAGTGTAGTCCAACTTGATTTATAAAGGATAAAAGTTCTTCTTGTCCCATATTGGCAATCAGATAACTCACTGCATCAACGGTATGCAGCCACGGTGTTGCCTATCACCAGGTCAGCATTAATGCTGTCGACATGGTTAAAATGTCAATACCATTAATGCTGACACCTGGAATAATGTCAACATTTCAATGATGATTAGGGTTAGGGACAGGGTAAGAACAAAAGCAGCATGTCGACACTCTAACAATGTCAACATTACATCAGTGTAATGCTGGATTATGAACATGTCGATATGGTCAATGTTGACATCACCACTATGTCGATATGATGAATGTCGACATTGTGATCATCTAACATATTTACTGAACCTGCACCAACATACTATTGTGTGTTATTTAATGCCAGTAATGCTGTATCTTAATATCTTATTTAAGAGGTCTATGTACTAAGCCTTGGAGAGAGATAAAGTACCAACCAATCAGCTCCTAACTGTCACTTTACAGGTTGTTTGAAAAGTGACAGGAGCTGATTGGTTGGTACCTTATCTTTCTGCAAGGCTTAGTACATAGAACCCTGAAATCATTAATATTTTTAAAACCATCTACAGTGTTTGCCAATACCAGTTGTCAAAGCTGGATAATTGGCTGAGACAAGATCAGTTTAATATTGAAGCGTGCGCGACGCCATCTTGCGAATGGCAGCTAGACTCCATTTTAGAAACAAGAATCTACAAGACGCCATTTTGCGACCAGCGTCACTTTAAGCTACAACTCACGAGCTAAGAACAGATGGCAATGTTTTTGATAATCTAAATAGAATAGACAATGCACCAGAAACTGTGAGTGATTTACATACAAATTGGGAATCCCTGTTGGCAATTGTAATATAATCCAGGCATTGATCTATACAATTGGATTTGTCTGAATCCAAACAGGTTTTAGTTTCATACCCAGACAGGATGGTTTAGTTTCACAGCTGGAAGTCACATTTGGAATCTCATGCATAAACACCGCACATTACGCACAATTGAGCTGCTAACATGACGCCCAGTAGCGAATGCACAATTATTAGCATCATGCGATTGCATCTTTCACCATTTTACATACACACATTAGACCTCATTCAGAGTTGGTCGTTGTGGCCGCATGGTCGTACGCATACAATGTTTTTGTGCCTGCACACGGCTAGCAGTGCGCATGTGCGACACGGAAGTGGGTTGCTAAAGTTGATTGACAGGAAAGACCGTTTGTGGGACTATACGGGGGTGGTGGTCTGGAAACGGAGGTGTTCTTCAGCGTTTCCAGGCATTTTAGGGGAGTGCATAAATTACCTGCTTCGTACGACCAAGAATTGCGGATGCATGAAAACGTCACTCTACGAACAGGCTGATCGTCCAGGCTAAGGTAGGCAAGAAGCGTCCGTAAGCCACAACAGTACAATCGTTAATCTGATGTTCCCTGCGATGTTTCGATTTTGAACCACACAAACCAAGCAGCTAAGATTGCTGCATTGTAACTATTAACACTGCTAATTACCGTGTAACTCATTTCACTTGCGTGTGCATTAGTGAATTCGTAACCAAAATGTTTCTTTGTGCTTTTTAACCGTTTTTTTGCTCAAACAGTTTTTAAAACTAGCATTGTGTTTTGCGTTGCAGCCTTTTCAGATACCACACTGTTTAAACCTTGTATACATTGATATAGTTAAAGATAGACATTTTTGGGATGAAATTTTTTTATTTTTGTGAAATTTGCCTTTCATCACAATGTCAAGAATAATTGTTTAGGCAACATTTGTATATAATTAAAATAAAGAAAAAAAAATTGGGGTTTTTTAAAAAAAAAAAGAGCTTGAGACATTGGTGACCAGAAATATGGGGACTGGACAACAGGTGAGGGAGGAGATATCCAGGGCTACTTGTGTCATTTGGGCCGGCTCGGAGGAAGAGGTAAGCTACGGACAGCCGACTGGCGTGTAACACGCCGACTGGCCTGGCCAGAGGTAGGTGGGATTTCCTCTGGCCTAGGCATAGGGCTCTCCATACTTGCGGGGGTGGCTGTTGGGCTGCCAGAGGTGGTGGTCCTGGGAGGAAGGGAGTCTCGCTCCATCATGGCAGGTGGGTTGGCCTGCTCCTGGGTATTGGCCAAACGATCTAGGGCCCCAGCAATGGTCTCCAGGGCCATCGCCACCCTCACCAGAGTGGTCTCCATCCTCAGAAGAACACGTGTTATCCTGAGTTTGGGAGACCAACCTGGTGAGGAGAGGCACTGCTCGGTCTGATGTTTGCCCTGGAGTAGACTCCACAGGGTCCCCAGATGGAGTACTTGGATCCTCCCCTGCAGAGTCCCCATCTGTGCTGGACCCAGACCTGACCTCAGGAGCAGGCACTACCTCCTCTGAGTCTGGAATATAAAATGAAAAATGTTATTTGTTTTTCCCCCCCAAAAAAAACAGACATTTCAGCTTTTTGGCTTACAAAATTAAATTACCTTCTTGCACATGTGGAGCGTTGAAGTCGGCCATGTCAGTGTCCATAGTGGACACGCCGACTATCTCCTCTTCTGTCACACATCCCTGAGCCAACGTCTCCAACCTTGTCAAGGCCAGCTCCTCAGGGATGGGACCACCACCTGTCCCCGCAGCATGGTCCACCCTACTCCGTAGCTTCCTCTTCAGTTGGTATTTGAAATCCGTCCAGCTGTCAATGTTATTTTTGAAAAAATAAGTGTTAGTTTTTTTAAATAAGATCAAGCTTTGGCCTTCAGTACACTCAAAATATAATTTTCTTACCATTTTTTTACGACTTTCTGTGTTCTGTAGGTTGTCCTCGCAGCATTAACAGCCCTGGATATCTCCTCCCAAATCCTGTCTTTGGCTCCAGCCCCCAATATTTTTGGGTGCATTGACTAGGTTCTCCATTGTCATGGTCACCAATGTCTAAAGCTCGATCTGTGAAAATGGAGGGTTTCTTGGCCTTGGCCTGCTTGGGCCCGCCTCCTCCTCCTCTACTGCTGGACTTTGATTCCCAGAACCTACCAAATTTTATACAATAGTACAATTTTTTTTAAAATTGTATGGGAAATATGACCAGTTCTTGTGTTGTGTAAAAAATTGTGATTGGAACTTACCTGGCTCAGTTGGCCTCTGCTCACCATGCTCCTTGCTTGCCATTCTGCTAACCTGTGAGAGAGCATGAAGAATACTGCTTCTGCAGACTTTTTTATAGATGTGATCGCATCCCTGGATTGGTTACCTGTCCATCCTTATTTCCCTAACTACAAATGCACACCTTTCCTGCATTCCCTAATCACTGCGTGGGTTGGGCTAGATGTGAGCGCATCCCTGGATTGGTTACCCGTGCATCCTTATTTCCCTAACTACAAATGCACACCTCTTCTGCATTCCCTAATCACTGCGTGGGTTGGGCTAGATGTGAGCGCATCCCTGGATTGGTTACCCATGCATCCTTATTTACCTAACTACAAATGCACACCTTTCCTGCATTTCCTAATCACTGCGTGGGTTGGGCTAGATGTGAGCGCATCCCTGGATTGGTTGCCCGTGCATCCTTATTTCCCTAACTACAAATGCACACCTTTCCTATATTCCATAATTGCTGCGTGGGTTGGGCTAGATGTGAGCGCATCCCTGGATTGGTTACCCGTGCATCCTTATTTCCCTAACTACAAATGCACACCTTTCCTGCATTCCCTAATCACTGCGTGGGTTGGGCTAGATGTGAGCGCATTCCTAGATTGGTTACCCATGCATCCTTATTTCCCTAACTACAAATGCACATCTTTTCTGCATTCCCTAATCACTGCGTGGATTGGGCTAGATGTGAGCGCATCCCTGGATTGTTTGCCCGTGCATTCTTATTTCCCTAATTACAAATGCACACCTTTCCTGCATTCCCTAATCACTGCGTGGGTTGGGCTAGATGTGAGCGCATCCCTGGATTGGTTACCCGTGCATCCTTATTTCCCTAACTACAAATGCACACCTTTCCTGCATGTTTCAATAATTGGTTTTTGCTTTCTTTATTTAAGGCAAAGACAAATGTTCCCTTACTTGTGGGTTGTAGTTGGAGTGTCTGGTGGTGCAGGAGGTGTTTGAGAATAAATAGTTTGAAGTTGATTGAGAGTTGCTTGTGTGTGTAGTTTGTGAGGTGTTTGTTTGAAGTTGATTGAGAGGTGATTGTGTGTGTAGTTTGTGAGGTGTTTGTTTGAAGTTGATTGAGAGTTGCTTGTGTGTTTTATATTTTTTTGGTATTAATTTATTTTGGCTGTGGGGTTTTTTTTTTTGTGGTGTTTGTTTTTTGTGTTTTTGTTGTGTTTGTTTTTTGTGGTGTTGGTTTTGGGGTTCCTTTTTTTGTGGTGTTGGTTTTTGGGTTCCTTTATTTTTTTGTGTGTTTTTGGTGTTTTTGTTTAGTAAAATTTCATTGCTTTGGAGTTTGAAAAACACCGTTAGTTTTTGGGCTTGATCCGGTGACTTTTTTTGTTTGGTTGGCCGGCCTTTTGTCTTCCTAAATCCAATGTTATTTGAAGAAACAAGTAAGTGTGCCAGCCTACTGCATTTTGTTTGTTTTTATTTTTGGATCAACAATCATAATCTTCGTTATTTTTTGAATATTAATCTAATTTTTTTTAAATATTTCTTAAAGGTGTTTAACACTCCTTTTTGGTCTTGAATCATGTAAGTGTCTATTTTTTAAAACATACACTTCATTTTTAGTTTAATCTATTTTTTAACCAAAATTTTTGGGGAATATTGTTTATTGTTCTATTTTTAAATTCTAATTTGGTACATTTAACAACAATTCATATTTGCGAGATTAAAAATTAAGCATGGTTTTAACACTAAAAGTAGTAATATTGGTTTGTCCTTAAAAAATGTTTTTTTTTTTTTCCCTCTCATTTTTAAATCGAACAGCAAATACACATGTAGTGATTTCCGAAGATGGCACTGCCCGACCCTGTAAGAATATGCCCCATTATTATAAAGCTAAGTATTTTTGCAAATAATTTCACAATACACTCTGGAGAACCAATAAAAAATATAAATTTAACTTTACAGAGCGTTGTTGGACAGCTAATAGTGGCCATGTTGACCCCTACCAACCTTCCTCAGCCTCCTCCTGGGTGTAGGCATAGGAGGCGTGCAAGGGCCAAGATATATAGAACACGTGTCACCCTTTTTGGAATGCCTGATGATGTGGTTGTTACAACTTATCGCCTGCCTCCTAATATTATCCTAGACACGCTTTCAATAATAAAGAATGATCGAGAAAGTCAGATTAACATTCCTACAGCAATCTCACCACTTACACAGTTGTTGGCGGTGTTACATTTCTGCGCCTCAGGCTCCTTCCAAACCACTGTGGGGCTGGTGGGTGGCCTCTCCCAGCCCTCATTTTCACGGATCCTTAGGCATGTGCTAGATGCATTTTTCAATCATCTAGCACATTTTATTAGTAGGGCTTTGGATACGGAAGCCCTTGATGTGGTAAAGCAGAAGTTTTATGAAATTGCAGGCTTTCCACACATCATAGGGGTAGTGAATGGCAATCACATAGCACTTCAGCCCCCTGCATGCAGGGAACAAATATATAGGAACCGCAAACATTACCATTCCCTAAATGTAATTGTGCTATGTGATGCCTCCCTCCAGATCCTCTCCCTGAATGCTAAATTCCCAGGCTGCAGCCATGATGCGTATGTGATCCAGCATTCAGGGATTTGGCCCAAATTAAGCACACTGTTGGCCTCCCCAACAGCTTTTCTGGTGAACGGATCCCCATGTGCCCAGGACATGGTTGTGAGCGGCTAGTTCTGATGCTGGTGTCTTTTGGAATTTCCACTAACATCCTCTCAGCGACAGCAGTAAGGTAATTGAGGGATTTCATTGGTGAAACATTGTGTATTAGCTGACCGGGACGCCGGTATCAGCTGATTAAAATATATATATTTTTCACCTCAAGAGTATAATTTCTCTAAGCACCCAGGAGTCTGTGGATTGATTCTATGCACTAATAGAGGTGCCTAACATTATATTCTGAGACTACTCGGCGGTTACCATTTTCTGCTGCTTGCTACTCTGAACTGCTTTATGTTACTAATATCATCTAATCTATACTAACCCATTGCCGGGGTCTGCTATCACACTCACTGGTTACTAACACTTGTGCTAACTATGGAAATTTGCTCATGATCTCTACTTGTCCTATTTTTGTGACCCTAACCATTTTCCATTGGAAGCATGCTATATATTCCTCATTTTATATATATTTTTTAATCATATTGCTGCTTGATATCATTTAAATATTTATCTGTGTGCACACTAGATTTTTGATTGTAGACTCCTTTGAGCTCAATGTCTATCCTGTAGGAGAGATTGTTGTTATTTTCATTCTTGCATTTATATATTGAATATATGTATCTGTTTTAATATTTCTATTAAATATACATTTGTATCATTGCCGCAGCGCTCCCTGTTTTCTTTGTTTATTTACTTTCTAGTAATAGTGTAAACAGGTTCTCATGGTAAATGTATATATTTTGGTGTCCCATTTCCATCAGCTGACAGGGGATATCCTTGCACGCCCTGGCTGCTGACTCCCACACCAGGGCCCCAAACTCAATATAATGGCGCATTTACTGCCACCAGGCAGGTGATGGAGTGCTGTATCGGCCTTTTAAAGGGCCGGTTCCGGTGTCTCCATCACTCTGGTAGTGCACTCATGTACTCGCCGGATATGGTTTCTCACATTGTGGTCTTGTGTGGGAATTTACACAACATTGCAATAAGGAGTCGAGTACCCATATGGCCAGAGGAGGCCTTGCCAGAGGAGGGCCCCCCGGAGGAAGGTGTTGTGATGCTGTCGGGGGGGGCCAGATGCGATGATGTCATTTCACATTTTTTTAGGTATGCATATTTACATTTTTTGGAAAAGAAAAATCAATTTTGCAAAATGTATTTTAATGTGTCCCTTTTTCTTTTGTTTTCTTTTCCTACCAACAAAATCACAACACTTTCCAAAACATGGATAAAAAATGGAACCCATTGGCAATACCCTGTATGTTTTTGGACAACTAACACATTTTGCATGGATATCCCCCAACATGTTTAGTTAATTTGCCTTTTGTTTTAGTAATTGATATGTTTTCCATTCCAAAATCTGTTTGTTTTTTACTATACTTGTTTAGGTTTGACTAAGCCAGATGTTTAATTTGCCAAAACCATGAGGACATTTGTTATGTGTGAATCTGTTATGTTTTTTTTTCACCATTAAAAGCCTTTTGGCAACATGTTTGTTATGTAATAAATGTTTTAAACGATGCAAAAATGTTGTTACTTGTTTGTTGTAAAAAATTGTAAGCCATTTTGAGGTGTATAATTGAAAAATAAACAACATTACTGCAAATTTTCTAAAGGTTTACTAATACATGTTTTAAGTTCTTACACTATGGAAAGGCACCCACCTTTATTCCAAAAATTTTTCACATGCAGAATTACACCCTTTAATGTGTGGCAAAAAAGAGGACAAATGTTGGAAATAACACAACTTTATTTTTTTTTTTATAGAAATGTAAAAAAAATGTAAAAGAAATAAAAATAAAATACTACAGATCCTCCAAACGCCCCACTAATCTTTGAAGGCAGCAGTAGGCCTGCATTAAGTAGTCCGAGGTCTCGCACAGCTCCTCCCTAATTTCCCACAGGATGTGGGTTAGATCTGTCGAAAATTTGAAAAAAATGCGGATTAAATACTTCATTACAATGAGAAACATTTGAACATTACACATTATTCAATGTACCAAAAAGTGTTTAAACACACTGATGTTATGGTGTGTTTGAAAGTATCAGACACACAACATTATTAATAGGTTGCTACTTTTCTGTTGTTCAACTAATTTTAAACCATAACTATGTGGCATAAGCCAAAATCCACTATGATGATGTTACAAATAAAGGGAGGTGTATTCTTAAGTCATGATGGCCATATCCTTAAAACACAATGCACGTATTCACTTTTAGAATGTTGTTGATAAACCAAAATAAAATATGATTTTTTGGCTATAAAAAACATCACTTTGCCTAAGTACATTAGTACATTTTAAACACAGTGTACACAACATCAACAAGGGTAGTCTGGTTCCTAGCACCTTGGCAAGTTTGTTGACAGGTTTTTGTACATTGTAAAATACTAATCCAAATGCAATCATTAGTTCCTCAAACTCCAAAAAATATTTAAATGAAAAAAAAACCTATATTATTGAGGACCCCAAAACAAAAAAAGGGCCAGACAATAAACATAAGGTTGTAAGTCTGAAAAACAGCATTACTGCGCAATGATGTTAAACCCCATACAGCAAATTTTCAAAACAAAAAAAAAAGCACAGAAATTTAAACAAATACATGGATAACAACAACACCCCCCAAAAAAAACAAAAAAAAACAACATACCCTGAGAGTGTTCAGACACAGCAACAGATGGTGCCGGCGAAGCTTCGGGTGAGGGTGAATATTCGGGAGTGGGGGGAATGGTGGAAGGGGAAATGGAGGTGGAAAGATCACAGGGAGAGGAGATTTGGGACATTTGGGATGAGTGGGCAGGGGAGGGAGGCAGACTTGGGGAGGATTGGAAGAGGGAGGGAGGGTTACTGGGGGAGTATGGTGTTGGGGAGGGAGGGCTGGGTTGAGGAGATGCAGGTGACAGCTGCTGGTTGGTGTGTTGTCTTTGGAGTCGCCGTGCCCTTCTCTGTCTCCGCTGGGCTTCTAAAATGTAAACATAAAAACCCAAACATAAAGTTTTGAATTTTGGTTACACAATACAAGTACACATTCTGTACAATAGGGACAACATACAGGAGGGTTTTTTAACATTGACTAAAATAATTGGCAAAGGAACATACATTTTTAACAGTCCACTAATTAATACTTTTAAACAAATGCATACTTACGTCTGCATATTTGCAAACGCAAATTCCTGAGGAGCGCAAGCGACCGGCGGCCCAGGTCCGACCACCGACGCTCAAATTGAGCAATGTTTCGGCGAAAGCCCGCTGATCGGAGGGCTCGCCTCACCTCCGCATAGGCGACCCGTTTTGCCCTATTTGAAATGGGCGGCACAGCCTGGGTGATCCGCCTGTCCATTATATTGACCAGGACAAGCAGCTCTCTTCTGGTAAACGCTACGGCTCTCATGATGGCAATGGGCGTTTTTACAGAAAACATGAAATATACATGGGGTAGAAAAAATATGATTGGCTAAAATATTTACACTTTCATCAAAAACAACACTATTGGCCAATCCTTTAATCATGTGTCCCAAAAAATAAGGTCACATTTGATTGGCTACAACACGCAGTGTGCAATTGCAAACATAAGAGTGCAAATGATCCTAACGCAAAATGCACATGCATTTATAAAGTTAACACAATTAGCAAACGGACATTCACAGTTAATAAACCTTACTTTGTTTTTAAGATTGTGTGAAAAAATAAGAACGGAGAAAACAAAAACACGAAATGAACAATAAAGTTTATTGACACATGAGAAAATAGTTGTTTGAAAGAACAGCAAGAGTTAAACATTAATTAGATAATTGCCAACAAGCTAATTACAAGCTGATCGATAGTCCATGTAAACATGACATGTGACCATCAAAACAGCACATACAGCTGCAAACATCATAACATAATTAGCATACAGCGATTGACAGCGCCTGACTATGATTTACTCAATCGTTCATTCAGATCAGTTGGTAGCTAGAGGAGGTGCAGTGCTAACGAATGGGAGTCACTTTGTTTACGATCGCCCTGCTGTACGATCGGATTTTGCGGTCGTTGGTTGAAAGACCGTGCGGCCGCAATGACCGACTCTGAATGAGGTCCATTATGCTTAAGACCCCGAATGAAAATACCATTTAGTAGCTAAATGCGCACGCATCTGTCCCCAGTTAACTAGCGTCTTCATATCAAACCCCGTACACTCACACATTACATATTCACTTACAAGGTTCCATTAGCTTTAAGATATAAGATTTAAGTTTATTCAGTTAATATAAACGCTGTGAAATAAAGATATTTGATAACTAAGGTTTTATACATGCTAAACAAGTCGTGTTTGGTTTTGTACTGATGCGTACTCTTTTTACAGTATTCTGGTGTTATCGGTGGGGAGGTCGCATCATGCATTCTCGAGTTATGGATCACAGAGGCTACAAGCAACAAAATGTATATTTCATGAACAACTGTTAGGATGTTACAGGGGGCGGGAAGGGAAAGACACCCAGCTGTTAGAGGCAGGGAGAGTCTATTTGAACCAGCCTGTTAAATGCTTTGTAACAGATGCTTCTCCCCTGGAAACCAATGACATCAGCAGCAAACTTCTCTATTGTCCTGTCTATTCTGGGGGGGTATAAATATGTGTGCTCCAACAGCTCTCAAGTCTTTAGTCTTCTTGCTGAATGCTGACTGAGGGGTTTCTTGCTGATGCCTAACATCTGGTACCGGAAGCGCTGCATATGTATACTGTACTTGGGTCTGTATAATTCCTTTTGCAACTAAATTGTGTCTGGATCAATTGCGTATAACTGTCTGAACTTTTACTTGAATAACACTTGTGCTTTGGAACCACAGATTCCAGGTCTAAGTCTTTATTTACTGTATTACTGCGTACGCAAATTAGCATCATCCTTAGAGGTTTATAGGAAGGATTTTAGAAGGTACAGGCAGGGGTATATAGAGGTTCTTTTTAATATCATCAGATAGGGGCTCGTCGAGTGAAGTCACTTACCTACTCACACGGCACATACGGCTATCGATATCTCAGCAAAGGGTGGAGTGGCCACATGCAGGGTTTTCCTGCAACCGCTTTGTGCTGAAAAATCGCTATCTGTTTTCGTGTGAACAAAGGAAGCTGACTAGAATCCAGGGACAAGAAAATAAAAAGTTTATTTTCCTTTGTTGATAGAACCTAGCGTTTAAAGGGGTGCCGCAGTATTGAGTATGCGGCTGAGTCGCAGTTTTGCGCACAGAAAAGACGCACTTATGCATACGCAGTTAAAAAAGTCATTATACGGTTGTGTGGTAGTCGCATTATTATTTTAATTATGTGGCTGGTCGCACAATAGCGCATACGTACTTCCGGTTGTGCTGCCACGTGTTTGAACAAAAGCCGTTGAGGTTTACATTTTTTAATTATTACCAATATCTGGGTTAACGTGTATTTTTCTGCACAGGAAAAAAGTGTGTAACAGTGAATATTTGTTGAACAAAGTTAAGGGTATCGTATGATCCTTAAGGGCTAGGTGCAAGGGTTAGTCTAGCCGCTCGGTAAGTAGCTTTACCGTTCTATACACAGTAGCAGGTGTACATGTTGTCTTTGTTGTAGAGAGGTGCGTGGGAGTAGCCGACATATAAACTCTCATAGGTGTGGAAGTTGCCTTACTAAATCTTATCCGGGTGTGGAAGTTGCCTTTTTCAAATCTTATCCAGGTGTGTGGGCGCCGCCGACTTAAATCGTCCACAGGTAAGTGAAAGTATCTTGATTGTATTTCACCAGTTTAAATCTTTATTGAAAAGTGTAGGATTTTGTCTCAGAATGGGAGCCATGCAAACAGTAGAAGATGTTAGACAATGATGTGCTGCTAATGAAAGCTCCGATTATATCGGCCAGTCGTATTATGCATACTAAGTACGGTACTAATGCAATAAGGTATTGTGATGTATGGTTTCAAATGACGATGAAGAGTGTTAGACCGTTTCTCAGAATTGGTAGTTTTGATAAAAATGTGTTAGATAATGTCCGGGATCACATCAGTCTGATGCGCTCCCGAGAGAAAAAGGTTAAATATTTTGAATGTTTAAAACTGTGGCAGCATGAAGGGGATGCGTGGCTTAAAAATGTGCAAACGACGCAAACTAGCGTCGTGAGCACATTCCCAGAAAATAGATCTGCGACGCTGAATTGCAATACGGGCGAGCCACAAAATGGCGCGCCCTAGCGGCAAGGTAGCATCGTGGAGAGTATTGCCTGCAGTTCACGCTCACCTCCCCCAACTTATGTGGATGGAGGTGCAAGTACAGTTACCAAGAATACCCATAAAAATGTAACAAGCAACTTGTACCCTCTCTTAAGCAACTATAAAGAAAATGTTCATGATGTGGATGATGAGCCTATTGTAATGTCTGCCATTTCCCATGCTGTACAAATGATAGATGCTGCATCACCACAATCATGAGTGGTGCCGCCATCTCCATCGGTAACAGTAGGGGAAGTGTTAATGCCCTCTGCACCCGTAGAGGAAGTTGTTCATACCATACGCAGCAGCAGACTAAACCCCCAGCCAGGTAATCAGGTCAAAGGTAGCAGCGCTACTGGTCTGCATCCCATTCAGACAATAACTGTTCCAAATGGAAATGCAGATGAGAACGGTATAGTGCCCACGAGGGAAGTAGTAATGCATTGTCCTCGGACAAGAGCAGAACTAAATTCCATCATAAATGATTTCTCCGATCCCAAAAAAGGAATTAGCCAAATGTCAAAGATTTTTGAGAAATTTGGGTAGTTCACATGAACCCACTGATAAAGATTGGCGTGTGGTGTTAAGGGCCTGTCAACCACGCAATACCGACGTGACAAAATTTATCACGGATTGTGTATTGGATAGTGACGTTCCCTTAAGGTAACATTTCCCGCATTGTAACTCAATTGGATATATATTTTCCAGTAGTAGTTAACTGGAACAAAATTTTCACCATTGAGCAGAAGGAGAGTGAAACTGCAGAAGATTATTGCGCGGGCTCTGCAGGCTATCACCCAGTACACTGGGATAGAGGATATTAAAGATAGCACTCACCACCGGGGAATGATAGTCACGGTACTTGTGGACGGTCTGAAAGAGAGTTTAAAAACTCAGGTTCAGACCTCACAGCCTGGCTGGCGGGGACTCACAATAGATACCCTCATAGAAACCGCCATTGAACATGATAAAAACATCTCCAAGAAGAGAGAGAGACCCAGAGTGAAAAACTAATGGCTGTCAGTATACAAGCTCTGGAGGGAATGACAATAACATCACAGCCAACAGACACAACTGCACCCACACACACACCTGCACCTGAACAGTTACACATCCTCACCAATCCCACACCACACCAAACACATCCTTACCCCACATATCATACACAACCACAGGCCTCATACTACCCACAAACTTCATACCTCCCACCATACCCTTATCCTCCATATCCTTACCCATACCCACCACCTTTTCCTCTTGCTCAACTCCCACAACAATCCTTTCATCTAACCCGTTCAAAAACATGTTTTAACTGCAACCAAGTGGGACACATATGTAAGTACTGCAAAGTAAAGAACACCACACAGGAACACGAGTTTCCCATGGGTTCATAGGCAACCCCAGTATCTTCTCCCAGGCCTTATATGACTGTTTACAATCTTTTCAACCTGCCAATGGATCTGTTCTAGTGTAGAATGTGGACAATTTATTGTTGTATTTAGGTCATGTTTAAATGATATTAAACTGTTGTGCTTTATCTCCCACTCATAGGACACAAGGTTGATAAGGATAAACGGCAGCCATGCCAGGCTAAGGTCGACTACTCGGAATATTATCCAACCCAGTGGCCCAGGCATTATTTAGAGCAGTAGCTATTAATAACAAAATTGAATTGCAGTAACCTGTATGCAGATACTATATCCCTAGAATTATTAAAAATGATAGGGGGACTTATTTTACAGGTGACGTTTCCAAGAACATGTGTAAGGTGATGAGTAACAACACTAAGATTATCCCAGACTGTCTTTTCCATTATTTGCCCGTCTTTGAGATACTGTTCAAACTGGCAGCCTCATGTGAAAATATGATAATGAGGTTACTGTACAGGGTCTCACGAAGATGAATGCGAATAACAGAAATTGAAAGTGTTATTAACTAACACTGTCATGATGTCAAATCTGGAGAATTTGTTATGATCCAAATTTTTTAGCTCAAGTCGTTTGACTGATCGGTGGAAAGGTCCGTATCTGACGATACAACATCCACAAAGGGTGGCCGAGGAAGATACATGGGTCCATTCCACTCACTATAGGGAGGTTAACCAACCGGTGGAGATTCAAGGCGGAGACCAGGCCGGTACCGTGGACCTGTCGATTGCGAGCTTGTGCCGGAAGGATTAAAAAGGTGACGGTGAGATATCTGAACTAAAGAAATGTGTAGATCAGTGCTTCCAGCAATGGAGTGGTCTGCTGTGGTCATCCTAGTTCTGTTTTTCCAGAGTTTCTGTCGTGATGATCTGTTTGGGGATACCCAGTGTCTGTGATGGTGGACCAATAAAGGAAATGTGAGCTGATGGCAGAGCTGATGGAGTGGAGTCAGGAGGAGGAGTGCTATACCAAACCAGGGGAGTATCTGACCAGTCTTATGGAGCATACACATGGTCAGATTTGTCAGACTTGTCAGATGAACGATTTTACCAAAGTTTTGAACGATTTGAACGATTTTTGACAGCATTAAAATGAATGGAATCGTCCAAGTCTGACTGCAAACACATCAGATGTCAGAAATCGTTATCTGACCATCAGGAACGCGCATCGTTGATCGTCCATCGTTCAGGCATGTCAGATATGAACGATTTTCCTTCAGATATGAACGACTGAACGATTTTTAAATCGTTATCGTTCATATCTGAAGGAAAAATCTGACCTTGTGTATGCACCATTAGTATTGTAATTGTTATGTTATTTGGGAAGAATACTTCCAGAGGCTATGACCCTCACACATGTTGAAATGCTTGGTATACATAAAAACACACCATTACCATATCTTCACATGCAATATGAACACAGAGGCAAGAGAAATATGATACCTGGTGATGTGCATAAAGCCGCTCAGTTAATTAGTGAGACAACTGGCTTTCAAGTTTTAGTCGCACTGGATCCCACCAGAATTGCTTGGGGTACATTAAATTTTAGATATATTCAGGAACTTGCTAAATTGATAGATAATATCACCGAGATGTACGATGACACATTCAGGTATACAGGGAGAGAATTGCTAGCGTACAAGAAAGAACTGGTGCATAACAGGCTAGTGCTGAGTTATTTAACTGCTGTTACTGGAGGGTATTGCGTAACATTGGCCACCCAGTTCGGAGTAAAATGTTGCACCTATGTCACCAATGATACCAGCGACCCCAAGGAGGTGATAGACCGAAAGATGGATGAAATTCTGCAGCTAAAATGGGAATTTCGTAAGAACCATAATGCTTCAGTGGCTGAAGTAGGGGTAAAGATAGAAGGATGGGTGTCATGGCTGAACCCAGTGAAATGGTTCTCAGGTCTAGGGGAATGGGTCCAGGAAGTGATCGCCAGCATAGGCAAATTCTTGATCCTTATACTGATTGTCATCATAATAATTGGCATATGCATCCGGTGTGTTTCTATTGTGTTGAAGTGTGGAAAATGTAAAAATAGAGTAAAACGAAAAATTAAATTATGATGGTGGCCAGTATGAATACCGAGGTAAATACAGTACTGCATTACAACCCTGATCTAGGAAATACCATCATTTAATGTATTATATTTAGCCATGCATAGAATGTATTATTGAAATGTTATTTATAAGAACACCTCAGTTAATGTAAAGTCTCAATTCCCCTTCAAGACTGCTTTTATAAGACTGGTGCATTCCCACACCTTTCACATGATCTTCCAAGATCCGCGGTGTGCATATAATAGTAGTTTTATGTCCCCACCCAGAGACACATTATTGATGGATTAAGAACCACCTGGTGCCATCCCATAATAACACTAAATAATATGTAAATGTAGGCCTAAATTAAATTGTAATAGCAGATTGTGATAGCATGTTGTTCGCTATCAAAGGGTGAACTGTCAAAGCTGGATAATTGGCTGAGACAAGATCAGTTTAAAATTGAAGCGTGCGCGATGCCACCTTGCGAATGGCAGCTAGACTCCTTTTTAGAAACAAGAATCTACAAGACGCCATTTTGCGATCAGTGTCACTTTAAGCTACAACTCACGAGCTAAGAACAGATGGCAATGTTTTTGATAATCTAAATAGAATAGACAATGCACCAGAAACTGTGAGTGATTTACATACAAATTGGGAATCCCTGTTGGCAATTGGAATATAATCCAGGCATTGATCTACACAGTTGGATTTGTCTGAATCCAAACAGGTTTTAGTTTCATACCCAGACAGGATGGTTTAGTTTCACAGCTGGAAGTCACATTTGCATTGCAGTCTGAAACTGTGAGTGAGAAATGATATGTGTGTGTATGTATGTATGTATATATATATATATATATATATATATACAGTCAGGGCCATAAATATTGGGACATTGACAGAATTTTCAGATTTTGGCCTCTATTCACCACCATGGTTTTGAAATGAAACAAACAAGATGTGCTTTAACTGCAGACTTTCAGATTTAATTTGAGGATAATTACATCCAAATTGGGTGAATAGTGTGGGAATTACAACAGTTTCAATATGTGCCTCCCACTTTTTAAGGGTTCAAAAGTAATGGGACTATCAACTCAAAAGCTATTTCATGGACAGGTGTGGGCTATTCCCTCGTTATTTCATTATCAATTAAGAAGGTAAAAGGTCTGGAGTTGATTCTAGGTGTGACATTTGCATTTGGAATCAGTTGCTGTCAACTCTCAATATGAGATCACTATCAGTGAAGCAAGCCATCATTAGGCTGAAAAATCAAAACAAACCCATCAGAGAGATAGCTAAAACATTAGGTGTGGCCAAATCAACTGTTTGGAACATTCTTAAAAAGAAAGAATGCACCAGAGAGCTCAGCAACACCAAATGACCCGGAAGACCATGAAAAACAACTGTGATGGATGACAGAAGAATTATTTCCCTGGTGAAGAAAAACCCCTTCACAACAGTTGGCCAAATCAAGAACACTCTCCAGGAGGTAGATGTATATGTGTCAAAGTCAACAATCAAGAGAAGACTTCACAAGAGTGAATATAGAGGGTTCACCACAAGATGCAAACCATTGGTGAGCCACAAAAACAGGAAGACCAGATTAGAGTTTGCCAAACAACATCTAAAAATGCCATTACAGTTCTGGAACAACATCCTATGGACAGATGAGACAAAGATCAACTTGTACCAGAGTGATGGGAAGAGAAGGAAAGGAACTGCTCATGATCCAAAACATACCACCTCATCAGTGAAGCATGGTGGTGGTAGTGTCATGGCTTGGGCATGTATGGCTGCCAGTGGAACTTGTTCCCTTGTATTTATTGATGATGTGACTGCTGACAAAAGCAGCAGAATGAATTCTGAAGTGTTTCGGGCAATATTATATGCTCATATTCAGTCAAATGCTTCAGAACTCATTGTACAGCGCTTCACAGTGCAGATGGACAATGACCCAAAGCATACTGCAAAAGCAACCAAACAGTTTTTTAAGGCTAAAAAGTGGAATGTTATGCAATGGCCAAGTCAATCCCCTGACCTGAATCCAATTGAGCATGCATTTCACTTGATGAAGACAAAACTGAAGGGAAAATGCCCCAAGAACAAGCAGGAACTGAAGACATTTGCAGTAGAGGCCTGGCAGAGCATCACCAGGGATGAAACCCAGCGTCTGGTGATGTCTATGCATTCCAGACTTCAGGCTGTAATTGTCTGCAAAGGATTTGCAACAGAGTATTAAAAAGTGAAAGTTAGATTTAGGATTGTTTAGTTTGTCCCATTACTTTTGGCCCCTTAAAAAGTGGGAGGCACATATAGAAACCGTAGTAATTCCTACACCGTTCACCTGATTTGGATGTAATTACCCTCAAATTAAATCTGAAAGTCTGCAGTTAAATCACATCTTGTTTGTTTAATGTCAAAGCCATTGTGGTGGTGAATAGAGGCCAAAATATGAAAATTCTGTCAATGTCCCAATATTTATGGACCTGACTGTGTGTGTATATATATATATATATATATATATATATATGTTAAGTCCATCATAGATGGAATCTCATGCATAAACACCGCACATTACGCACAATTGAGCTGCTAACATGATGCCCAGTAGCGAATGCACAATTATTAGCATCATGCGATTGCATCTTTCACCATTTTACATACACACATTATGCTTAAGACCCCGAATGAAAATACCGTTTTGTAGCTAAATGCGCACGCATCTGTGCCCAGTTAACTAGCGTCTTCATATCAAACCCCGTACACTCACACATTACATATTCACTTACAAGGTTCCATTAGCTTTAAGATATAAGATTTAAGTTTATTCAGTTAATATAAACGCTGTGAAATAAAGATATTTGATAACTAAGGTTTTATACATGCTAAACAAGTTGTATTTGGTTTTGTACTGATGCGTACTCTTTTTACAGTATTCCGGTGTTATCGGTGGGGAGGTCGCATCATGCATTCTCTAGTTATGGATCACAGAGGCTACAAGCAACAAAATGTATATTTCATGAACAACTGTTAGGATGTTACAGGGGGCGGGAAGGGAAAGACACCCAGCTGTTAGAGGCAGGGAGAGTCTATTTGAACCAGCCTGTTAAATGCTTTGTAACAGATGCTTCTCCCCTGGAAACCAATGACATCAGCAGCAAACTTCTCTATTGTCCTGTCTATTCTGGGGGGGTATAAATATGTGTGCTCCAACAGCTCTCAAGTCTTTAGTCTTCTTGCTGAATGCTGACTGAGGGGTTTCTTGCTGATGCCTAACATCTGGTACCGGAAGCGCTGCGTATGTATACTGTACTTGGGTCTGTATAATTCCTTTTGCGCCTAAATTGTGTCTGGATCAATTGCGTGTAGCTGTCTGAACTGTTACTTGAATAACACTTGTGCTTTAGAACCACAAATTCCAAGTCTAAGTCTTTATTTACTGTATGACTGCGTATGCAAATTAGCGTCATCCTTAGAGGTTTATAGGAAGGATTTTAGAAGGTACAGGCAGGGGTATATAGAGGTTCTTTTTAGTATCATCACAGTTGTTGTGGAAGTGCATTTTATAGTCTCTCTACTGTAATGAACACTTTTCTCAGGTTGAGAATAACAATCTGTTTTCATCTGGAATTTCCTTGTACTGAACAGTTAGAGAATTGTCGATATGAGCTATTAACATATTAATTGTACACAGTGATCATACTGTTTTCCCCCCAAAGCAACTATTTTCTCGTGTGAAAAACCTGCTGAGAACGTGTTTTCTTATAAGATTTCTTATGACAGAAAGAGACTGATTCTATCCAAATTTCGCTTGTATCCATCGACGGATCTTCCCATCTTCTCTGGCCCCTGGGACCTCCCCATCTTATTGAATTGTGCGGGTCTTTGAATTAGTTGGCTGCTAAAGCATAGAGATGGCGTTTGAAGGAAGACAGAGATGTAGGGACTAGCAAGGGATCAAATGCCGAGTGGGATGAAGATTTCTGAGCTCTATTTTTAATTAAAATATATTTATTTGAGTTGTTATTTACAGCCTGTATGGTTTGTGCTGGTCAGGGGTTTTGGACTACTCCTTAAATGTGTAAATTGTATTTTTCTTTTTTTTGTTTCCTTTTTTGGGAGTTAAATTATTTAACTGCATGACATAGGTGATGGTAACCAAGGCCCCTGACCTGTATACACTGTGGGTTTTTTAGTATGGGGTTCAGTTGTTTGGAGGTCAGGTGATTTAGCAACCCCATCAGCCCACAGTCACAGTATAGGACCTTAATCTATCTAATGTTTGTTTCCCATAGTGATTAAACAACAGGTGCTACAATGGGAGATAAAGCAGAACTTCTCCGATGTTTCACCAACAGCTACTAGGGAATAGTTAGCATGTCAGACATTGTCTGTCTTTTTTCTTACTTTAATTTCCTGCTTTGGCTTTGCCAGGTGTCCATTCATATACACCAAATAAAATCAGATCTTTCTCACAGTCACTTATCATGTTTTGTCTGCTGTTGCATGCACGGATAGACACAAGGCATCACTGTACTACCTTTACTTCTTAATTGCTATAACCTCCAGTATCAGTCTATAATCAAGGATATTCTGTAAAAACTTCACAGATGTTCATACAGTTTCTTCTTTTTGTTCAAGCATTCAGTAAAACATGGGTGAAGATTATTCTACTCATTATACAGTATTTATATTGACATCCCTCAATGAATAAACATCAGCAGGAGATTACATTCTCCACTGAGTTCTAATGCAATATCATGTAACGTCAGCGCTTATCTGCTAAAGAATAAGGCGCCGATACGCACCTAAAGTTACAAGTTGATAAACTTAGAGCGTGTACTGTGGACGCCTATTTTATTCATTTCTGAAATAATTTCACGGATTTCTTCTTGTATTTAGAATTAGTTACAAGAGTTAAAAGTTTTACCAAACAAAAAAGTGTTGGTACTGTTGATTACCATCGAAAAAAGCACTGGTTAGAACTATCCTCTGTTTATAAAAGACTTAAAGGGGGAGATGTATCAAAACTTGGAGAGAGAGGAAGTAGAGAGGGGTAAAGTGCCAACCAATCAGCTCCTAACTGTCATTTTTCAAATACCCCTGTAAAATGAGTTAAAAGCTGATTGGTTGGTACTTTATCTCTGTCCAAGCTTTGTTGCATCTCCCCCTAAGTGGGATATGGACAAGTGGAGATGTAGCCCATAGCAACCAATTGGCTTGTATAATTTTATAGAATGTACTTGATAAATTCTAGCTAGAAACTGGTTGCTAGGGGCAACTTCTATTAGGCACTTCACTCTTTGGAAGACTTGATCATGAGTATTAAAAGAGCAACATTGAAAAGCACATTTTTTCATAAATGAACTTTAAAGATAGTAAAGAATGTGAGCAATAGAACAGAATAATATTTGGATTTTTCATCCATTTATCAAAAACAAACAACATATATATAAAAAGCCTTTCCATCTGCCTTGTCCCATGGTGCCAAACATCTCTAGGGGGTAGAATATTTTTTCTTCATCTCCACATTCCAGGTTCTGATTGACACTTTTAACTAACATATTGTGTTGTAGATTTTTAGAAGAAATATGGGTGTTGGATATCAGCAGCAGGGCCATAACTAGGGTAGTGCGACCAGTGCCATGGCACAGGGCACCGCAGGGCAGGGGCGCTGTTTGGACCTGACAATTTTCTGTTTATTATCCTTCTCAGTTGTAGCTTCCTCTTCTTTTATCCCCAGCTTGTCCTGGCCTCTCCTATCTCTTCCCTGGCCCTTCCCCATGAGGCCATGGCCCTTTTTCAGGTGCACTATCTTATGTCCCTATTTAAAAAATTAAGGGGGGGGCACCAATGCTCTCTCTGGCACAGGGCGCCAAAAAGTCTAGTTACAGCTCTGATCAGCAGTGACAGAAAGGGATCCATGTTGGCCTCAGTTACACTTCTAATGCAATCTGACTGGAGTCCGACAGCATAGTGTCTCAGTGTCGTTTATAGCTGCAACCACACTGTATGGAAGCATAGTTAGTTACTCTGGTTAGTAATTTGTTTTTACTCTTTTCTTAGGTGATGGGGTAAATGTAATAGCTTGTTTTAAAGTAGCAATAATTTTAAATTCAAAACCAACCTGTTTTACCCTTTAAAATGATTACCCCTTTAAAACATTGGACAAACTCATTGGAAACTTGCCAATGCTACAAGTTGCAGGCTATTACATTTACCCCATGACTTTTTGGACAATAACCATTCTGGATACTTACTGTACCTGTCTGGATTTCCACTACAATGTATGAGTGAGATTTCACACCAGACTGAGGGCCTGATTCAGCAAGGATTGCAATTGCAAAGCTGGACTCAGGCTATAGATATATGATGTATGCACGCAGGCAGCTTTGCAATTGCAATCCGTGCATTACTTATCCGACCTGCATTGTCCAACGCAGCATCGAATACTCTGCGTAACATTGGCTGGCTAAGGTGACCCATGGGGTCTCGCAGCTGACCGCTGCAGTTGAGAGGAAGAAGCCAGAAAATCACCGTCAGCCAACGGAGATCCTGGCATCTTCAGTACCCCCCAACGGTGGCGACATGCCTCCGTTTCAGGAAACCACCGACGACCCCTCCCTGCCCACAAACGGCAGGAGACTGTCAATCACTGACAGTCTTCTGCCAATCTGCTAGCAGGATCGCATATCCGTGCTGCACAAAATTCAATTTTTAAAGGGTTATTATTAATAAAAAAAGCAATGCAGTGCCCCTTATGCAATGACCCCTGTATTAGAGCCTGTACACAGTGCCCTAAGTAGTGTCTATCATGCAGTGCCCCCAGCAGTGCCCCTTATGCAGTGCCCCTTATGCAATACCCCCTGTATTAGAGCCCCTTATGCAGTGCCCCCAGTAGTGCTCCTTATGCAGTGCCCCCAGTAATGCCCCTTATGCAATGCCCCCTGTATTAGAGCCCCTTATGCAGTGCCCCCAGTAATGCCCCTTATGCAATGCCCCCTGTATTAGAGCCCCTTATGCAGTGCCCCCAGTAGTGCTCCTTATGCTGTGCCTCAGTAATACCCCTAGTACTGCCCTTTATGTTGTACCCCCCCAGTAATGCCCCTTATGCTGTGCCCCCTCCCAGTATAAAACAGGCCCCCACTCCCCTGTGCAGTACTTACCTCTGGACGCTGGGCACCGCTCCTCCGTAGATGCTGCCACTGCCTGGATCTAACTAGATCCAGCATGGCAGGTTCCTCTAATTGCGGGTGACGTCATGACGTCACCCATGCACCCCCAAACTGCATCACTGGGAACGCTGGTCTCTGAAGTGAACAGAGGTTTCTTTAGTCTTTGATCACTTCAGAGACCAGAGTTCCAAGTTTTAAATAGAGTAAACACAAATATTATGTGGCCCAATCACCCCTGCCACGATCGGAGCTCAGCTCCGATCAAGGCGAGGGTGACTGGGCAGCATAATATATGTATTTTGACCAACACTGTTGGGTCGCATAAAATGTTTATTTGGGCCGCGAGTTTGACATGCCTGGTGTACATGTTCTAGTGAGATGCTCACTTCACCTAACATTGGGTGCCTCCAATACTTTCCTGTACCAGATTTAAAGATTAGCATAACCCCTACTATCATGTATTAAGTCCTAGGGGCAACAGGGGAACATATCATGTTCTACAGTATGTGAAAAAGGGCTGATATAGTTGAAGACAATTGTTAGCCAGTTCTGGGGTTTTTATTTAAATCTTCCTGTTATCTCCCATCACAACGTCAAGGTCTAACCCAAACCTGAATCCCTTAGCTGTAACACATACTTACTGTATGTTCTATAACTATCAGGATACTTGATTTTGACCACCCACATTATACAAGACACCTTCCCACAATGCACCACTGGAAATATCAAATATAAATATTGTACTGTTTTTTTTTTATTTTTTTAACTCATACTGTTTGTTAGGTAAATATGCAGCAAAATTCTTTGTTTATTTTTATGTATCTTTACAGATTTCTATGAATACAGTCAGGATCTATGTCACCTTGGCTTCTTAATGTGTTAAAGTATTTCTAGCATGAAAAAACACTCTTCTCCCTTACTGGAAAAGCACTAAAAGCCTTATGCCCGACATAGGCTATACAACATGGATATACTGTATGCACAACATGGCAAATGTATGTGAAATAAAGCTGTCAACTTTGCCATAAAGTAAAGGCAGTAATGTGCATGTAGTGCAATAACCTGCAAGTAAAATGTATCAATCTAAGTGGATGAAACGCGTCGTACATCACTTGATGCTATTATCCTTGTTATCTATATTTGTGCCTCATACTATTTCTCAATTTTGAGGCAGCTAAAGAAAGGTTTCTTAATAACAAAAATCCCTTCTGCTACAGAAACCTACTTGAGAGCAGCGAAATACGCACAAAAAAAAATTGCAATAAATGTAGGAATTAGTAACATGTTCTTATGGTCATATGAAAAAAACATTTGTTCTAGGAAAATATTCTCCGAAATGAAAAAATCAATCTGGATGAAACAAAAAATTGATGGCAATGGGAAGGGAAAATTACAAGCAATTGCATGGTGAGTGAAATGAAAATATGTGACATGACAGCTGTAGCGACAGACTGAACTGTTTGCAGCCTTTCATTGAAAATATTAATTCTCACTGAACAAGTCATAGATGGAATTTACGCTTGTGCCAAAGTGTCTATTGCACAAATGACCTAGGTGTCTGAACACAAATGACAATAGCAGATATCTGCCAATGTACTCTGAATCAATAATTTTGTATAATGATTGAAAAACCTGCCCTGTGGCTGGGTTGGATGTAATCTCAAACCCACCAAACCAGGAAAAAAAAATTCAAGGAAGAAGCTTAAGCTACCGGCTTGGGGCCTGATCACTACCGATCGCAACTGCGATTGCAATTTCGATTACTCACGCAGTTCCACTGCGATAGTATGCTAATCCATTGCGATGGTTTTGCCGCCACAGCACTACATAAGGACGCCCGCTTTACCTTACACACAATCGTAATGTTTAGCATGACTGCAATACCATCGGTCCAATCGAGTACCATCGCAGCCTCACGCACACTTGCACAAGCTCTGACCTTACTCAGAAATTGCTAACATCAGCGCACGCTATGAGGCTGCAGGCTGCGTAGGGCATTGCAGTGGCTAAGTTATGCACGCCCCTGCAACGGCGTTCAAACGCACTGGCATGCCTGCATTTCGCCGACCAACCCCCCGTGCCACCACATACAAACTACACTTTCTGTCTCACTCTGCGATGGGTCTGCGTGGTCACTGCATATGCAATCCCGATTGCAGTGGGTGGTTCACGCACTGTGATGCATGCGCAGTACGCAACAATCGGCCGATTGCGTGCGTATTAGCAACTGCGATCCAAGCTGAATCACGCCCTGTGTCTTGGACAATTCTGAACAGGTGTACTAAATTTTGCTTGTAGAATGTTCCATCCTTTCGGCAATACCACTAACGTACAGTATCAAGACACTAGAGGGTCCCAGCGTAGAAATGATAAGGGAATACAGTATATTTATAAAGAGTAAAATGCTGTCGCCAACTTTGTGGAAAGGTCTAAACATTTCCAGAAACATTTATGAGAACTGTAGTGTAGCTAGTTCTGCCCATAGAAACCAATTATTTTCTGATCCATACTAGAAGAATGATAAACATAGTCTGATTGGTTGCTCGGCCCAACTATCTAAGTTAAGAAAAGTTTTCATATATGTTCTCCAACTTGTGGAACAGAATGTATTTTTGCATCAAGGAGATTCACAAATGTAGGGTTTCTTTTACTTTTACTACCCTTTTTGGCGAATGGGATTTGACGTCTAAGCTTTGATGATCACCTTGCTGCAGATTAACTAGAGCTCATAGGAATCACTTACTCAGGTATGCAGGAGGTACTGTGATATGTAATTTAATTCCTGTCATTTAGAAAAGAAAAAAAAAAATTTTTTCCCTCCTTGGACAATTTTATCTTACTAGTTTATATGCCTCCTGCAACTTTTACTAAATGCATTACTTTATCTTTACCTCTTCCCTCAGTGTTTTTCACCCTTGATTGTAGAAAGCTATTTATTTTCTTCCTGCTTGGATATGGCAGGAGAATGCTGCTCTCAGCCTTGGATACCATTGTATGCACTGAGCACTTTCATGTTGTTTGTAAGATAAACAAAGGAAATAACTCTTCCTAGAATAGATGATGTCTGGCGAGAAATGCAGAGTGGGTAATAAATATAAAAACATTTGTTTAATAAAAGTTTTAGACGAGCATATATGCATGCATATACAAACCCATGCATGAAACGTCTGAGGGTGAAAAGCTGTTT
This sequence comes from Taudactylus pleione, assembly GCA_031769625.1. NCBI lineage: Eukaryota > Metazoa > Chordata > Amphibia > Anura > Myobatrachidae > Taudactylus > Taudactylus pleione. Next base: position 4,386,326 of record JAUIMM010000343.1, on the reverse strand, counting down.
TTTTTTTTTATATGTAAATAAAGCAATTATGCAAATTCATAATGATACCTTACAACTGTTCTGGTGCAGATGGTGCAGTCCTGCTGTCCCAATCTTGGAAGATGTGTCCCACTTGCTACTTATGTGCCCGGCGATGCAGGGATGTTTTCAGGGGAGGATGGAAAGATATGCATGCTGCCTAGCACTTGCCCCATGGCGGGATGTAGTTATGAGACCAGCAGCCGCGATGCCACCGGTATAATTCCTGACAAGGGACTTAAGATAGGCATGGAAATGCTAAAGTATTTAGATGCCTATCTTAAGCCCGATGCCGGAATCCAGAAGGATGCCAGCCTGAATGAGGTAAGTCCGGGGCGCCCTTACTGTTAGCTGCGGAGGAGGCGGGTTAGGTTTAGGTAGTGTAGTGGAGTTAGGTTTTGGGGGGAAGGTTAGGATTAGACACCCCTAGGGGGGAGGGTTAGGCACCACTGGGGGGAGGTTGGGTTTAGGCACTAATGGGGAGGGTTAGGGGTCATGGTGGGGAAGGGTTAGGGTTAGGCTATAAAAAGGGAGGGTTAGGGGGAGAAGGGGGGAGGGTTAGTATACTTACCCGACCCCTGTCGGGATACCAACCATCGGGATGCAGCTGTCAGTATTTTGACAGGAGGCATCCCGACAGCCGGCATTGCATACCCATTCCCATATGGCATACCCCAAGAAGATATGACTATGCCCCCTGCATGATGTGACCACACACCCTCCCCTGGTTTACAACGTGACAATTTTGTGACATTTACACAAGTGTGACTTATCTGTAAGCTGGTAATAATTTTGGAGAGGAGATCATTCCTAACCCTCATTTATGACACAGTACTAGGGGGTATATTTACTGAGCTGTTTGGTTTGGTGTCAATAGCAAACCGATTGGCATTGATGGTGGTTTAGTGTTTCAAAATACAGCATTTAGTAAGCCTCGGTTTTGACTGTCATTTGAAAATGGCAGTCGATGCCCATCGGCTTGTGAAGCCGAAAAAGCTTCAGTTTACTTCTTTTCCATGGAAGTTGCTGTAAAATTCACCAGTAAAACAAAAAAACAATGAATACTGCTGCTGTTCTGGTATAACATATGTCTTATAAAATGCCCCAAACAGCCTAATTACCTCGAAAGGATATAATGAGTTGGCTGGTGAGTGATTGGAGCACTTGGTTGGATTTTATGAGCTGATTTTTCCATTTCTGAGTAGAACTTTAAGTTTGTCTTGTCTAATTCTGCGTTGTCTTGTTTATTTTTTGGTCTGTACACTTTGTACAATTTTGTCAGTGTTTATTTGTGTGTAATTAGGTGTAGTGTTAGACAGAGGTGTAGTGTGTAGCTAGGGTGCCCGGAACACGAGCATGGCGCCCTTTCCCCAAGTGTGCCAGGGAGGGGCGTGTCCAGCATGTGGTGTTAAATTAAAGGGAAATAAAAATAAGCATTAGGGGCAGTATCGAATTGGCACTTGGAAGGCTAAATATATTCCAAAACCACTAAATCACAGGTTCTCAAACTCTGGGCCTGATTCAGAGACGCTCGTAAGCGGCCGCTCGTTCGCTATGAGCGATGTTCGCACAACTGCGCATGCGTATGGGTCATAATGCGCATGCGCAAACCAGTCATTGCAGTCGGAAATCGAGCGCTCGCAAAATAGCGAGGGGCTGCTAATTTTATTGACAGAATGTACCGTTTGTGGGTGGTAACAGGGGAAGGTGCTTGAAAACGGGGGAGTGGAGATCCGAACGCAGGGATGCCTAACGGTAAAAAGGGCGTTTAATGGGAGTGCATAATTAGTAAAGGAGCGTCATCGACTACGTCACTTTGTCTTTTAGCCTGAACTGCTCGCAGTGATTGCGGTAGGATAAACCTACCACAAGCACTGCGAGCAGTTCAGATGCCTTTCGATGTCCCCGATTAATCAAATAAATACCGGAGATGATGTGTGATGCGAACGGCAAAGGGGCGTCTTTACAAAATGGCGAGCACATTTTTCGTTCGCTCGCTCAGACATAGAGGCGTCAACAAACCGCAATGAGCGAGCGCTCAATTTAAATAGCAGGCCCCTTTTTAGGAACGACCGTCCGCAAATAGCGTCCGGCTCTGAATCAGGCCCTCTGTCCTCAAGTCCCCAAGCAGTGCATGTTTTACAGGTCTTCTCACAGACTCACAAGCAAAATAACTAGCTCCACCTGTGAATCTTTTAAAATGTGTCAGTGACTAATGAATACACCTGTGCACCGCTAGGTGACCTGGAAAACTTAAACTGTTTGGGGTCCTAAAGACCGATTTTGAGAACCACTGCACTAAAATAATTCCACTAGTAAAATCCACAGTTTTGTGTTTACTCAATAAAAATACCCCTTACCTTTATGATGATTACTCTGCAAAGGGGAACCTCTTAAGAAATTGATCCTCCCTAGGTATACAGTCTTCAGTCGGTATCCACTATTCATGTAGGAGATCACATGGTCTGGAAGATGCCTGTTTGTGTAGGAATATAACCAATGTCATCATCATGCAACAGAGGTTCAACCAGTGTCACACTGTCATCACAGCTTGTTATCATCATCACACCGTATCCTCCGCCTGCAGGCTCTGACAACCTCCCCGGTCACCAGGCAACGTGGACGCGGAACTCAGATGGTGACCACGGTTGCTAGGTGTCCAAGATACCGGATGGCCGGAGGTGCTGCTGGGTCTGCCGTATAGATGTGCAGTGTCCCAGCTGTCAGTTGTCTATCAATCTGTGCACCCGCAGCTTATTGGTGGAGGATCTTTTATTAGTCTGTAGCAGCGCCACATCGCTGGTGATAGTTTACACCTCATGTGTGAATACTGGTCCCTGTCAGTCTGTCTGTCTAGTTTGTGTCTTGGACTGCCCTGTCTGTGTTCTGACCATCTTTGTGGTTTTGTATCCAGCCTCAGTCTGCGGCCTTGCATTCACCTCAGTGGCAACTACCCTGACAGAGGGTCTTACAGCCATCTACACCTGCCGCTCATGTTACCTTCCTCTGCAGTGCTGCCTGTGGCCTAGCTACCTTCTCCACGTATGTGCCGTACCTCGGCACTCATGGCCGCACCTCGCCCTCAAGATCGCACCTATGGCAACAAAGTCACACCTCAGAGCCCTCAGCCCCCTGTTACTGTCACACCTCAGCCCGCAAGGCTGCAATTAGGCACTGGTGCCATACTTCGGCCCTCAGGACCGCACCTCAGCACCAGTGTCACACCTTGGCCCTTAAGGCTACTTCATCTTTCCAAAGACATGCTTCAGCTCTCAAGGCCACACCTGGCTTCCAAAGCCCCACTTTGGCCCTTAAGGCCGTGTCTCAACTTGCCTCCAAGCCACATCTGGTTTGACTAGCCATATCTCCACCCTATACCATCACCAGCTGCATACATCCACCACTCAGCAGGATTGCTGTGTAAGCCCCTACTGTTCCGAGTTTTACTACTAGGCAGCCACCTAGGCAGCAGTACCTGTAAGTGTATCCAGCTCTAAGGGATCAGCGGGTGGCTGTTATTGATAGAACACCTCACCAGTCTGACTCGCGGGGTCTTACATGGTGGTACCCAGCTAACCGTAACAACCAGACACATGCCCCTTTTGTCACCTCCTGCCCCAAGTCCCCTACAGCCTCCTGCCCCCTGTATCTCTCCAGCATCTTGCCCCATCTTTCCATCCTCCTGTCTTCACAGCCTCCTGTCTTTCCAGCTATGTGTCCCATGTAACTTCAGCCTTCAGTCCTCTGTTGCTCCTGCTCATGTCACTCAAGCCTCTTGCCCCCTGTCCCTTCAGACTTCTGCCCCACTGTCACTTCAGCCCCCTGTCACTCCAGCCTCCCTCCCCCTGTCATTCCAGCTGCCTGACTTTTTAGGCTCCAGCCCCCTGTCTCTCCAGTCTCCTGCCCCTGTGTCTTTCCAGCCTCCTTTCTTATCACTCCAGCCTCCTGTCTTTCCAGCTGCCTGCCCCATGTCACTCCTGCCCCTGTCAATCCAGCCTTCAGCCCCCTGTTGCTCCTGCCTCATGTCACTCCAACCTCCTGCCCCCATCTCTTCAGACTTCTGCCCCACCGTCGCTTCAGCGCCCTTTCACTCCATCCTCCTGCCCCGTCACTACAGCCTCCTTCCCCCTGTCACTCCAGCCTTCAGTCCTCTGTCACTCTAGCCTCTAGCCCCCTGTCACTTCAGCTCTTAGTCCCCTGTCACTCCAACCTTCAGCCACCTTTCGCTCAAGCCTCCAGCCCCCATCACTCCAGCCCAAGTCACTCCAGCCTTCAGACCCCTGTCACTCCAGCCCCCTGCTTTCCAGTTTCTTGCACCTGTTTTTCCAGTTTTCAGCTCCCTGTCACTTCAGCCTTCAGCTCCTTGTCACTCTTAGCCCCTGTCTCTCCAGCCTCCTGTTTCTGTCTCTTCAGCCTCCTGCCCCCTGTCACTCCAGAATTCAGTCCCCTGTCACTCCAGCCTTCAGCCCCCTGTCACTCTTGCCTCCTGTGCTTGTTTCTCCAGTGCCCTGTCTCTCCAGCACCCATCACTCCCCCCTCCAGCCCCATGTCACTCTAGCCTTCACCCCTTTTTCACTCCAGCCTCTTTTCTATCAATCCTCCAGCCCCCTTTCACTCCAATCTTGAGCCCCATCACTCCAGCCTTCATGCCCTTGTCACTCCAGCTTCCAGCCCACTATCACTCCAACCCCATGTTTCAGTCTCTTGCTCCCTGTTTTTCAAGTCTTCAGCCCACTGTCACTCCAGCCTTCAGTTGTCTGTTCCTCCAGCCATCTGTCACTCCAGCCTCCTATCACCACAGTCCCCTGCATCTTCATCCTCCTGCTGAGTCATTCCTTCTTCCAGCCTTCAGCCACCTGTCACTCTAGCCTCCTGCTCTCTAGCTCCGATCACTTCACCCTCCATTGCCCTGTCACTCTAGCCTTCAACCCCCTTTCACTCCAGTCTCCAGCCCCCTTTCACTCCAGCTTCTAGCCCTGTCACTCAAGCCTTCAGGCCCACTGTCACTCTAACCCCGTGTTTCAGTCTCTTGCTCCCTGTCACTCCAGCCTTCAGCCCCCGTCATTCCAGCCTCCTATCTTGTCACTCCAGCCTTCTGACTTTCCAGGCTCCTGCATCCTGTCACTCCAGCTCCCTGTCTCTGTAGCTTTCTGCTCCTGTGTCTTTGCAGCTTCCTGTCTTTACAGTCTCCTTCCAACTGTCACTCCAGCCTTTAGCCCTTTTACTCCAACCTTCAGCCCCCTGTCACTCTTACCCCTTTTCTCTCCAGTCTCCTGTCCATGTCTCTTCAGGTTTCTGCCCCCTGTCACTCCAGCATTCATCCCCCTGTCACTCCAGCATTCAGCCCCCTGTCACTCCAGCATTCAGCCCCCTGTCACTCTAGCCTCCGGCCTTTGGTACCCTGTTACTCCAGTCTCCTGTCTCTCCAGCACCATTGCTCCAGAAATTTTTCTTTCAAGCCTCCAGCTCCCTGTCCCTCCAGTCCCCTGTCACTCTAGCCTTCAACCCCTTGTCACTGCAGCCCTCTGTTTTTCCAGTCTCTTGCCCCTGCTTTTCCAGCCATCAGCCCCCATCACTCCAGCCTCCTGTCACTACAGTCCCCTGCATCTTCATCCTCTTGCCAAGTCATTCCTTCCTCTGGTGTAATGCAAGAGCCAACCCCTTCCACAGCTCCCTCCAACTTAAATTCTTCTCTTCAATCTACATGCTCCTCTTTCTGTTCCTCCTCCTTTCAGCAGTGTAGCATGGACGTAGATATGGTGGTGAGCAGAATGCGTATGTCGTATGCGTATGTTGAAAGTCTCACCGGGTTCAAGTGCCCAGTGGCTGTTGGCCACCAGTACAATAAACATACAGAATCAGTGCAGGTGGGGTGACTGCCACTGCGGTGCCCTGGCCATAGCAGGCGCCTGGAGAATGAGCTCCACTGACTCCACCCTAACTATGCCTCTGGTGTTAGAGAATAGGTATTTTTTTCTCTATGTTTGTCTTGTCTTTGTTTGTTTGTTCAGTGTTTTTTCTTAATATGAGGGGTGAGAGGAGAAAGTGAATGGTGAGGAGGAGGCTCAGGAGGAAGAGTAGGAGACTGGAGAGGATAGTCAGGGGGGGGCAAAACAAAATGTGGATGCAGCACAAGATTTTCTTATTAAGAAACCATCGTGTTGAATGTCACATTCATAGTTCCCTGTTATAACTTAATCCTAGGGAATCTGGGGAAAAAAACATCTCATCTAATATTTTCGCGATGTCTCGGCACTCCTCAGTAGAAACTGAAAACTTGCGCTGGTGCTTTCCAGTTCAAGGAACGGAAGGCATTACACCGCTCCGCCATCGGTGCTGCATTGAACAATAATATTGCTGAAAAACCGATAGCCAAACATTTTTTGGTGGCAAAACATAATGTAGGGGATTTAAGATCCAGAATAATAGATCATATTCCGATTAATACTCGAGGGGGCAATAGGGGCAAGCAGTTGTTCCAAGCAGAATCAAGGTGGATATTTAAATTGGGCACTCTGGCTCCCGAGTGGTCTAAATGAGACACTAGAATTGCACAGTTTTCTATAAATACGATGTTTTAGCATTCTTATTATTAGGTGCTTTTGTATTGTTAACCATTTTTTTACTACTGTTGGCACTTACATGTACAGTGCTTTTTAAATTTATTGTTTGTATACTTTGGGGACTCCATACCTGATCCATTAGGATTATGAGATTGTTATTGCAGATCTAGTATGCTATAATTTTGGCTATTATTGGAACTTATTAAGACCGTTGTTTATTTTTTGTTTCCATAGGAACTAATAATAATCATACACACAAGTGTGGTGCGCTGTGTGACGTCACACCCGCTGCGACTCCGCTTGTTGGTGAGTACCGGAGGAGTGATGCCGACGGCAGCATCACACATGTGAGTATCATATGTGATCAGGTATGCAGGGTATATTAAAGAGATGATGTTTATGTTACACTTTGTATCCTTGATAACGGGCATGTGGCCTGAAACGCCGTAGGATTAAAAGTTCACTTTTTCATAAATTCTTAATATTTATCTAATAAATTCATCTTGCCATGGCACTGCACCCTCACCATTGAAATATGCCTTGTAGTTCTCTCGGGTCTGCTTGGCAAGTGTACTCAGTAATTGATTTCCAGTTGCTGAAAGTGGTGTCCATCTATACTCTTCCTCTGCATGCTCCACTTGATCCGCCAAAACAGTGCAAGTGGACCTTTGATGTTGGCATAGGAAATTGTGCAGCACACAGCAGGCCATCACCACCCAGTCAGTTTTGTCTACACGCAGATTGATGGCTGTGTGAAAAATGCTGAATCTATTACTTAGCATTCCAAAAGTGTTCTCCGCAATTCACCTAGTGCTTGAAAGTCTATAATTAAAAATCCGCTTCCCTCTGGTCAACGTCTCTCTGTGTGGGAATGGCTTCATAACTTTTTCTTGAAAAGCAAAAGCCTCATCAGCCGCAAAGACAAACGTGAGCCAATGGTTTCTGTGAGAGATGGTATGTTCAGAGGGAATCGGTATGAAATACCGCCGGCCGCGCCTGGCCGACCGACTGATGCAGAGTTCCCGGCAGCAGAAGCCCGACAGCGCTGGAAATCCCGATCGTCCTAAGGTAAGTATCTACTAACCAAACCTAACCCTAAGCCTCCTTAGGGGTGCCTAACCCTAACCTCCCCCCCAAGTGCCTAACCCTAACCCCCCCCTCTAAGTGCCTATTCCTAACCCCCCCTTCCGCGCTGCCTAAACCTAAGTCCCCCGGGGGGGTGCCTAACCCTAAGTCCCCCCGGGGGTGCCTAACCCTAAGCCTCCCTCCCCCTAGCCTAACCCTAACCCTCATGGGGGGTGCCTAACCCTAAGTCCCCCCAGGTGCCCTAAACCTAACCCTCCCCCCCGCGGCTGTCTCCCGGCATCGGGGAAATGTGACGCGTCTACATCTAGACGCCCAGCATTTCATCCCTCACCGGGCAATGACAGTCGGGATGCCGGCCGCCGGTATTAAGGCCGCCGGCTTCCCGATTGTATACCGTTCAGAGTATTGGACATCAGTTTTTTTGTAAAATACAGTCTCTAAAGAGCCATCATCTGAAACTTTTCCATTCTTACCGATGTCCACAAAAATAAATTCTTAGTTACAGTAGCATTGGTCACTGCCATCAGCACAATGCTAAAACAAACTTTTACAGTATAATTGTATTAGCAGGATCTGCTGTTGGGAGGTGGTGTTATACGGACGTGCTTTCCATCTGTATAGTATAATTGTAGAAGCAGGATCTGCTGTTGGGAGGTGGTGTTATACGGACGTGCTTTCCATCTATACAGTATAATTGTAGAAGCATGATCTGCTGTTAGGAGGTGGTGTTATACGAACGTGCTTTCCATCTGTACAGTATAATTGTAGAAGCAGGATCTGCTGTTGGGAGGTGGTGTTATACGGACGTGCTTTCCATCTGTACAGTATAATTGTATTAGCAGGATCTGCTGTTAGGAGGTGGTGTTATACGGACGTGCTTTCCATCTGTATAGTATAATTGTAGAAGCAGGATCTGCTGTTGGGAGGTGGTGTTATACGGACGTGCTTTCCATCTATACAGTATAATTGTATTAGCAGGATCTGCTGTTGGGAGGTGGTGTTATACGAACGTGCTTTCCATCTGTACAGTATAATTGTAGAAGCAGGATCTGCTGTTGGGAGGTGGTGTTATACGGACGTGCTTTCCATCTGTACAGTATAATTGTATTAGCAGGATCTGCTGTTGGGAGGTGGTGTTATACGGACGTGCTTTCCATCTGTACAGTATAATTGTAGAAGCATGATCTGCTGTTAGGAGGTGGTGTTATACGGACGTGCTTTCCATCTATACAGTATAATTGTAGAAGCATGATCTGCTGTTAGGAGGTGGTGTTATACGGACGTGCTTTCCATCTGTACAGTATAATTGTAGAAGCAGGATCTGCTGTTAGGAGGTGGTGTTATACGGTCGTGCTTTCCATCTATACAGTATAATTGTAGAAGCATGATCTGCTGTTAGGAGGTGGTGTTATACGGACGTGCTTTCCATCTGTACAGTATAATTGTAGAAGCAGGATCTGCTGTTAGGAGGTGGTGTTATATGGACGTGCTTTCCATCTGTACAGTATAATTGTAGAAGCAGGATCTGCTGTTGGGAGGTGGTGTTATACGGACGTGCTTTCCATCTGTACAGTATAATTGTAGAAGCAGGATCTGCTGTTAGGAGGTGGTGTTATACGGACGTGCTTTCCATCTGTACAGTATAATTGTAGAAGCATGATCTGCTGTTAGGAGGTGGTGTTATACGGACGTGCTTTCCATCTGTACAGTATAATTGTAGAAGCAGGATCTGCTGTTAGGAGGTGGTGTTATACGGACGTGCTTTCCATCTATACAGTATAATTGTAGAAGCAGGATCTGCTGTTAGGAGGTGGTGTTATACGGTCGTGCTTTCCATCTATACAGTATAATTGTAGAAGCAGGATCTGCTGTTAGGAGGTGGTGTTATACGGACGTGCTTTCCATCTGTACAGTATAATTGTAGAAGCATGATCTGCTGTTAGGAGGTGGTGTTATACGGACGTGCTTTCCATCTGTACAGTATAATTGTAGAAGCATGATCTGCTGTTGGGAGGTGGTGTTATACGGACGTGCTTTCCATCTGTACAGTATAATTGTAGAAGCAGGATCTGCTGTTGGGAGGTGGTGTTATACGGACGTGCTTTCCATCTGTACAGTATAATTGTAGAAGCATGATCTGCTGTTAGGAGGTGGTGTTATACGGACGTGCTTTCCATCTGTACAGTATAATTGTAGAAGCAGGATCTGCTGTTGGGAGGTGGTGTTATACGGACGTGCTTTCCATCTGTACAGTATAATTGTAGAAGCAGGATCTGCTGTTAGGAGGTGGTGTTATACGGACGTGCTTTCCATCTGTACAGTATAATTGTAGAAGCATGATCTGCTGTTAGGAGGTGGTGTTATACGGACGTGCTTTTCATCTGTACAGTATAATTGTATTAGCAGGATCTGCTGTTAGGAGGTGGTGTTATACGGACGTGCTTTCCATCTGTACAGTATAATTGTAGAAGCATGATCTGCTGTTAGGAGGTGGTGTTATACGGACGTGCTTTCCATCTGTACAGTATAATTGTAGAAGCATGATCTGCTGTTAGGAGGTGGTGTTATACGGACGTGCTTTTCATCTATACAGTATAATTGTAGAAGCAGGATCTGCTGTTGGGAGGTGGTGTTATACGGACGTGCTTTCCATCTGTACAGTATAATTGTAGAAGCAGGATCTGCTGTTGGGAGGTGGTGTTATACGGATGTGCTTTTCATCTATACAATATAATTGTAGAAGCATGATCTGCTGTTGGGAGGTGGTGTTATACGGACGTGCTTTCCATCTGTACAGTATAATTGTAGAAGCATGATCTGCTGTTAGGAGGTGGTGTTATATGGACGTGCTTTCCATCTATACAGTATAATTGTAGAAGCAGGATCTGCTGTTAGGAGGTGGTGTTATATGGACATGCTTTCCATCTATGGCTCCTCCACAGTTTGGAAAATTCCAACGGACCTCAAATTCCATAGCAATACTTTTCCATTCATCTGCAGTTGTCGGGAGCTAGAAAAAAAACAAGTAAAATGTCAGTGTTCTCATTATACATCTCATAAAGAATTCATGTATTTTTTATAAACATATTCCAGTCATATTTCTCTCTTCTCATTTCAGCCATCTGCTTTTGAAACTGAAGATGCTCCGAAGCAGCCTCAGGACACTTCCACAGGCAGCCAGGCCATACAAAGCGAGCATGTCTCAGTGTCTGAGCCCATCCGACCGCGCCGGAGGAAGAGGCCAACTCTGAGGAAGCCCCTGGATGAGTGGGACACTGTATGCAGTTCCTACTGCGTCTCTTGTCTGAAGACCAGTGCATGCAAGCAGAGCGGATCATATGTACCACATTCATGAGGGGGTTAATTGGTGATTTGACAGCAGGCACTAACTAGACAACAAGACCTATGCGTCAAACATTTAGGCCACTACAGCCTCAGCCTACACCACATCCCAACATTTTGTGCCGCAGTCACATCACCCCTACACTCCACAGTCTGCACAAGGAGCAGTATACCCATCCACAATGCAATATATAGTGGTATGTTGCAGTATAGCTCCCAGGAAGAGGACCCCAGTGACCCCCAATACCATTCCTTCCACTAGGGAGTAATTGTAAAGTAGTGAAACATAAAGCAGTCACCAATCAGCTGCTGGGGCGAGTTGGGTATGATATCCCGGCTGCCAGGATACCGCTGTTCAGAATACCGACAGCGGCATCCCGACACCCATAGAAACCAACGGTGAGTACTTTTCTATCCCCTACCCTAACCAACCCTCCTCGGTTCCTAAACCTAACCTCCCCTTCCTAGTGCCTAAACCTAACCTCCCCCTCCCTGCACCATAAACCTAACGCCCCCTCCCTGGTGCCTAAACCTTATCCCTCCCCAGTGCCTAAACCTAACCTCCCCCTACCTGCACCGTAATCCTAACCATCCCTCCCCGGTGCCTAACCCTCTCTCTCCCCCTAGTTCTTAATCCTAACCCCATTAGCTAATGCTACCCTCCCCCTGCACCCTGAAACTTACCTTCGGGATGCCAACAGTTGGGATACTGGTGCCAGGATCCTGACCTGTCGGGATTTTGGCGCCGGTATTAAGACCGTCGGCATCCCGCACACTGGGATGCCGACTACATCCCGCTGGGTTTTATGCATAAAGCAGTGCAGAGAAGTGCCACGGTGGAGGAGGAGCCTATAACAATCAATCCGTTTCTAATTATCATTTACAAGTGCATTCTGTAAATGATAGGTAGAAGGTGATTGGTCGCTTTGGGCAACTTCTCCTCTGGCCCACTTATGCTTAATACATAAACCCTTGATTTTGAAAGGAGCTGATTGGTGACTGTTTTATCTCTTTCCACATTAATTGTGTGTCTACAATTGTAAGACTTAAATTTTTTTCTAACTTTTTACTGAAAAAAAAAATTGTATGTTTTTATAACTTGAAAAAATGTTTGTATTTTGGACCTAATGTCCTTTTTGTTAAAAATTATTACGCAACAGTCCCGCTTCTTTATTGCCTATCTTTATTTCTATAAATATCTTCAAATAAGACATTGGATCCAATCCTTCCCTCCCCTGATAGGCTTGGCTGGTCTTGTCCCATGTTCTCTCCCGTATAACCTCAAGTTCTCACAAAGGAGGACTTTCTTTTTGGTACACTCACCTATTGGCTGCAAGACAACCTGATAAGACCCAAGCTATTTTGAATTGGGAACAAGACCTGGATATTTGTTTAGAATCCCCATGTATGGTCACAATTATTATTATTATTTTTTTTTTTTTAAATGTCTAAGTGTATCTCACATCCTAAAATGTATATGAAGCTATTCTATCGTATTTTGTCTGACTCCTTCCAGACTACATAAAATATGGCTCTCCCAATCTAGATTGTGTTGGTGTGCATGTGGTCAAGTAGGAAGGATCCTCCATGTTTTTTGGAAGTGCCCCGTCACACGTCCCCTTTGGTCCGAGGTAGAAGAATTAATTTTACAGGTTAATGGCTTACAATTGTCTCTGTCCCCTTCCACAGCACTTTTACATATTTTCACTGATGATGTTCCAGTGTACCATAGGTACAGTATGTTGAAAGCCATATTCTCATTGCTACTAAAGCAGCTATTGAACAGTTCCGGAAACAAGATAAAGCTCCACCTCTCACACTGATTAAGACCAAAATTCACTATAGCTTCCGGATGGAGACTCTGAATTGTCCTTACTCCTCGTCCGCTAACTCACCGATTACGAAGTGGTTCGGCTGGCATGAGTTCTCCACCAAGGGTCCATGCATGACAATGATACTTTTTACATTTACCTTATCCTTTCTATTTTGATTGTCTCCTAGTGACAGTTGTTTTTTCTTTTTTATTCTATATGTTATCCACTGACTTTGACCTATTGTACTCTTTTATTTTTATATGTAACACATACCTGAATCCCACTATGTTTTTTCCCCTTTTTATTTCTGTACCCCTTTACTGTTTGAGAAAAATCTAATAATCTAAAAATCTAATAAAAAACATTTTTTTTAAAATTGCTACTTACTGTACTTCTAGTGCAGTAAATTGAATTTACGCTGCATTTTGCAGTGAGATTAATAAAAAAAAACATGTTTAAGACATATAAATTATTTGTGTCCTTGTTTTTTCTTATCTTGAGGTATTGCTCTTTTAATACATATATGACGGCTTTGCAGGTCTCAGGGATGATGAGCCCCAAAGCTTGCGAAGAGATGAGAGAGCCAAACTTGAGATAAGCCAGGGGGGACCTGCCATTAGCCAGGAAGCGTAGGGTTACCTCCAGTTTCTCCTCAGCAGGGATGGCCCTCCGTAACCTGCTGTCTCGCTTCTCAATGTAGGGATTCACCAGTTGCAGCAACCCCTGGAAAGTGGCATCATCCATGCAAACAAAATTGCGATAATCATTGAGCAAGGGCATGTGAGACATGGAGTCTCTCTGCAGCAGCCAGCCCTTGGTCCAACAGGCCATCTCCACTCTCCTCCTCTTGCGAGCCTTCTGGCTATCAGGGACTGATGTCAAAATGACAGCATAGGCAGCCACAGCTTGAAAGCGATGAGCATCCATAACTACCAGAGCAAGGAAGCACGTTGTAGAGCAAAGCAAAACAAAGCAGAGCAGTAAGCTATGTATAGCATTCAGCAGGATAAACTAGCCTCAGCAAACACAAAGAAATACTGCACAGAGGAAATGGCATTTTCCCTATTTTCTCTTTTACAGCACAGCCCACTGTCCTGACATCACACCAGGTTGCTGCAAGACAGGATCCGCGTCGCATGGACCCGGCGCTACAAAAGGAAGGTAAGTGTGGAGGCTGGCTGGGCTGGAGACGCAGAAGAGGGGCTGGCTGGGCTGGATACGCAGTAGGGGGGCAGGCTGGGGAGACGCAGAAGGTGAGCTGACTGGGGATACGCAGAAGGTGGGCTGACTGGGGATACGCAGAAGGTGGGCTGACTGGGGATACGCAGAAGGGGAGCTGGCTGGGAAGACGCAGTAGGGGGGCTGGCTGGGATGACGCAGAAGGGAGGCTGCTGAGAAGACGCAGAAGGTGAGCTGGCTGGGAAGATGCAGAAGGGGAGCTGGCTGGGAAGATGCAGAAGGGGAGCTGCCTGGGAAGACGCAGAAGGTGAGCTGTCTCGGGATATGCAGAAGGGGAGCTGGCTGGGAAGACACAGAAGGTGGACTGGCTGGGAAGACGCAGAAGGTGAGCTGTCTGGGGATATGCAGAAGGGGAGCTGGCTGGGAAGACACAGAAGGGGGTCTGGCTGGGGAGACGCAGAATGTGGGCTGGCTGGGAAGATGCAGAAAGGGGTCTGGCTGGGGAGACACAGAAGGGGGTAAAACGTGAATGATGAAATTTTTTTTCCAAGAAACATTAACATAATATCTGACACACTGCTTAAACTGGGACCACCCATTACCAGATCTCTAGTTTCACCTATGGTTATAAGGACAGAATTAGTTTGATAAATAGACCCTTATGTCTCAATGTCTCCCATGTTAGACCAGCTGTCATGGGAGCTGCCTTAGCAAGGTCACAACTTAATAGTGACGAGTATTAAAAGATATTTAAAAACATCTCTACTCTTGTTATTTGAGGATTATACTGTGTGTCATGCCTTTGTATTTCTCAGACTGTGTGGCTGAGTAATTAGCTATGAAACACAAGTAACATTTATCACACAGCACCTAACTGGTAGATGATCTCATTTTATGAATTCTGTCAATGTTAAAGTAAATATCTTAGACAGATTTTCCCAGAAAAGCATTGAGTAATATTGATTGTGCATCATTTATGTCATTCTGCATTTCAGTTATACAAGTAATTACAGTTATAAAAACATAGAGGATAGAAGCACATGTCACAAGCTCTTAGGGGAAAACCGTTCTGGAGGAGAATGTTCTACAACGCTGAAATAAATGGAATACTCTCAACCAGTTTTTATCACATGTACGTAGACCGGGGTTACAGTGTCAGGTCTCTAGGGTTTTGTGAACTCGGATCAGGAACCGGAGGGTCGGCTTGGGTATTGGGAAAGTGTAAGAAGCATGGAGGCTTGATGAGACTCCTCATGTGGAAGATTGCTGGGTACAAGCAGTGTTTAGCCTGTATAGCGGAGATACAGGGGGTCATTTAGACCCACTCGCGAGCGCAGGGCGCTCGCAAGCGGGTCGATGTTACCCCAATGCACATGTGCACGATGGAGGGAGCTCCGTCGTGCGCATGCGCGAGACCCGGACAGCAACAGCCAAGCTGTCGCTCCGGGTCTCGCACCAAAGGGGGCATGCCGTCAATGGTGACTGACAGCACGCCCCCTTTGGTGGGCGTGCCTGGGGCGTGGCTGTCAGACGGAGGCGTTCCCATGGGAACGTCTACCGTCTGGGTCCGGACCCACTGACATCACTAGTGATGTCAGTGGGAGTGATTTTGGCTCTGATAGAGCCAAAATCACTCCAGGGCTTGCGGCCACGAGACCCTACCGCAGGGTCTCGTCACAAGCCTGATGGTCAAGACCATCGCGACCATCTTTTTGGCCGCTCGCATATGCTGTGGGTGGTCACCCACAGCTATGCGAGCGGCCAGGAGGCCGCTCCATTTTCATGTAGGAGGGCACTGATTCAGAGCGAGCGCTCTGGTCAGAGCGTCCGGCTCTGAATCAGGCCCAGAGTCAGGAGATAGGCTGTCAGTAAGCTGGTTTGGAACTGACTGTAGTAGCCGTTATGCCAAGCCAGGGAGCACTGCGCAGATTGATGAGGGGAGCTGCCAAAAGCACAGTCTGAAGGCAGCGGACCAGGTGAGCCGTCTGGCGAGGGTCGAAGTAGTGCTACAGAGCCCGCACACAATCCCAGATGGATGCTGGCACTGGTTTAGGCGCACAGTGCAGAGGGGATGTAGACACTTGCTGGATAGAGCACAGAACTCTGTTAATAACAGTGGGCCTGATTCATACCCGCTCGCGAGCGCTGAGTGCTCGCTAGCGGGTCGATGGTGCCCTAGTGACCATCACGACCATCATTTTGTCCGCTCGCATAAGCTGAGGGTAATCATCCACAGCTATGCGAGTGGCCAGGAGGCCGCTCCATTTTTAGGTAGGAGGGCCCTGATTCAGAGCGAGCGCTCTGGTCAGAGCGTCCGGCTCTGAATCAGGCCCAGTGTCTTGTTGAAGGGATGCACCACATTGCTTGCTGGATGAAATGCACTTTCACAGTGTAGCATGGATACTGGCACTTGCTGGATGAAGTGCACAGCATAGTATGGATACTGGTACTTGCTGGATGAAATGCACAGTGTAGTGTGAATACTGATACTTGCAGGGTGAAGTGCACAGCATAGAATAGACACTGGTACTTGCTGGGTGAAGAGCACAGCATATAATGGAGGAATCGGTATGTAATACCGCCGGCCGCATGGCCGGCAGTTCGATTCCCGGCAGCGTCGGGCCGACAGAGGAAAAGATCATGGCAGTGGCAGCCCGACACTGCTGGAAATCCCGATTGTCCCCAGGTAAGTACTAACTAACCTAGCCTACCCCCCTAACCCTAACCCTCCCTTAGGGGTGCCTAACCCTAACCTCCCCCTAAGTGCCTAACCCTAATCCCCCCTCTAAGTGCCTAAACCTAACCCCCCCCTTCCCCGCTGCCTAACCCTAACCTCCCGGGGTAGGTGCCTAACCCCTAAGTCCCCCCCGGGGGTGCCTAACCCTAACCCTCCCAGCATAGAATGGATTTTGGTACTTGCTGGATGAAGTGCACAGTGTGGAATGGATACTAGTACTTGTTGTCTGAAGTGCATTGCGTAGCGTGGAAGTGCACTGTGTGAAATGAATGCTGGTATTTGCAGACAGAAATGCAGGAACAGATCTACTGCTGGTCTTTGCAGACTGAAGTGTGGGTACAGATCAAGATACAGATCTAGGAACAGGAACACACCAGGAAATATTGTTCGGGAACCAGTGGCATGTCACAGGAGTGAAGTTGCTCTGTCCCTGGTCTGCTCGCCGTGACTTCCTTAAATAGAACACCCTTTTCCTGAGAGGCTCCATAGGTCAGCTGATCCTAGAGGGGCCCCTGATTGGTAAGTAGAGAGTCAGCTGACAGGAATCAAGATGGCAGCGCTCATGCACCATTGCTGTAAGAGACAATCCAGGAGATATGCCAACCACCCGGCTGATTGGCATGCACCACTCTCAGGGATTTCTTTGGTGCTTCAGGTAATGGGGCTTGGGAGCCTCATGTGTGACATACGTCTTAAGATATTTGGCACATTGACCATACCGCCCAACATTTGAAACCATCAAGAAGGGACAGGTCGCGCGGCCAAAAAGGGGTCGTGGTTTATGGAGGAAAGGGTGGAGCCTGTGTAAAATGGGGCGGAGCCTTGCGGCTTCTCCCATTTTCGTCACTTTGGGGGTGTGCCCAGCACTCTCCATACGGCAGTCTGTACACTTGAGAACTTGCGCACGGCATCTGTTCTCCTCCTGCACACCCACTGCAGCGGTTTGTGCTCTCCCCAACTTCCCCCCCATCGCAGGACACTGCAGCCCGTGGGTGGGACAGCGGGACATTCCCAGAAAAACAGGACTGTCCCGCTGGATGCGGGACAGTTGGGAGGTATGATATATATAAACATGAACATCCTTCATCTATTATTTTTATTAATTTCCAATACCTTCTTCCTTTTAAGTATATGGCTTTACCCTTTTACACTAACAATTATTTAGCCAGATCTGTAATAAAAACTAAAACTAGTAATACCTGCAATCTCTATCTAAAATGCCAGGTGAGCCCAGGAGTTTACTGCATGGCATTTACAGCCAGCCCCGGGAAAGCAGAGAAGAAAACTCTGCCACTTGCAGTCAGGCAACGGTTGGGGGGCGTGGCCGAGCGGAGCGTCTTCTGCATTGATAGGTCCCAAACAGTGTTCCCTCTGATTGACATCACAGCTCTGCTGCTTGCTGACAGTGGTTGGGAGGGTGGGCGTAGCCTAGCGGAATGCCCCTGCGTCATCACGCTGATGGCATGCCCAGCCCTGTCGGAGCTGCCAGACCGCCCACAGCATCTAATTCAGCAGAGTGTGGTGCGCGCGCAACGCGGCAAACTCACCGCTGTGTGCGCTGCACAGCAGCGGTGACAGAAATCTCCAGACCGACTTCCCCCCGCCCGCGGGATACTGCAGCCCGCGGGTGGGACAGCGGGACAGCTCCCAAAAAACGGGACTGTCCCGTGAAACTCGGGACAGTTGACAGGTGTGCATTGACTATGCTACTGCATTGTATTTTGTCGAATCTATTTTATTGAACCTCAGTGTACACAGGATACCAGCTAAAATGATACAGCAGAACTAGGCACAGTGATAAACCTTGGTATGTTTAAGATAATAACTATGCAAAATAACTGCAACTCCTAGTGGGTGGTATATACCGATCCCAAAGAAACAAATGATTGGTAGATAGAGTAATGTGTAAGGGAGCAATAGATGAAATAATACTCACAGCTGCTCCATTCTTATATATGTGCTACTTAAGAGTGGTGTAATTGCAAGTTTTATTTAATCTACACAATATACTAATTAACCAGGTAATTAACCACATACAGGAAAGTCTTAAACTTTTCTAACGCTGTTTGGAAATGCTTATATTAAGACATACTGGAAGCATATAAAATGGTTCTCTGTAAATATCTCATTTAGAAGTAATGCAGTGTCCATTGTTAAAACACAAATAATAATTAAAAAACCTGAAATACTTTGGGCAAGTAACAGGTTAAGCATATACTGGCACAGGTTTTAAAAAAATCCTCTGTACAGTATATGTTCACCATAAAAGAATATTCATGGCATATACAGGCAAGTAATTGCGTGTATATGCAAATCGCTTTCAAGGGAATGCTTTCTGTATTATTTGGCTGACAATAGAACGCTCTCTGAATTCTTTGGCTGACACTAGAATGCTCTCTTAATTGTATGGCAGTCAATAAAAATTTATTTTTTGTATGACAGTCACAACTATGCTATCTGTCTTGTATGGTGGTCACCAGGATACTCTCTGTTTTATATGGGGGTTAGTAGGATTCTCAATGTATTGTATGACAGTCACTAGGATGCTCTCTGATTGTATGGTGGTCACTGAGATTTTTTCTATATAGTGTATAATTCTAGAATGCTCACTGAATTGTGTGACCATCACTTGGATGCCCTGTGTATTGTAAGGGAGTCAATAACAGTTTTTCTCTATTGTATGGCAGTCACTAGAATGCTTTATGGATTGTGCAGTTAGCATTAGAATGCTCTTTGTATTGTATGAGACTTACTAGAAAACAGTCTGCATTGTTTGGTGAGGTACAGAGTATATTGGAAGGATGGACTATTGGCAAACATTACGGTGGTAGGTGTCAGTGGTGCGCGATGGAGGTAAGTCCACACGGCAGATAAAATTAAATTAAAAAGATGATGGCTTGTTAACTTGTTAAAGCAGGTACAGATCAGCACAGAGTTAATGGCATAGGATAGTAGGTACAGGATACAAGGAACAGCAGTTGCAGTCAGGAGCATTATAAAGATTGCTGAGCATTGTGGTGCATCAATGCGCACACGCTGTATATGGAGATTATAGTGGTGGCAGCAGGATTTGTATAATACACTGTGGTGGTGGTGGCACAGTGGAGTTTGGGCTCTCTGTGGGTTCTCCACACTTGGCAGATACTCAGCGACACGTCCGTTTGCTAACAGGACGGAGGAGAAGGTGTGCTATAACTCGATCATGCGCAGGTCGTAGGTCGCACCTCTGGGAATCTGTTCCAGGTCCTAGTGCCCAGCAGCTATGTGTCAGTTTTCCTCTTCTTGCAGCTGCAGTATTCAGGGAAGCAGCAGCCAGGTAGGTCCCACCAAGGCTATGAGGAGGAGGTACTATCAGAAGGGAGACAGGGGCCGTGCAACTTATTACTGCCCTTAATATTTAAGTTAATGAAACTGGCAATTAAAACTTGAAGTCTGTCATCTGCAATTTGTTTAGATGAGATAATCCTCATACTTCATAGGGTTTATTAATGACTACATTGAATAGTACAGTATTACATTGTACAATGAGTAACATTGTACAAGTATGCATCTCATGGTGCCTTTAACATTTTATTGGCAGTCCTCTTGGTCTGTAGTATAGATTCAATGAAATCTATAGTTTAATCTGTATGATATCAACATGTCTGTGGCAGATTGGAATAGGCCAGGATATTGCAGAAAGAAAATCTTAACAACATGTAAACAGTTTGAATGATTATTTAATACCAACCTTCTAAGAAGTTGGAAAACTGGAATACTAAAGCTCAATTTCTATCCCTGTCACTTACACTAATGCTTGTATTACTCTGAGGGGTTTTATAACTACCAGGAAATAACTACCTCTATACGTCTGTCTCCAGCTTCTAACCTATACTTCAACAATCAGAATGTCAGCTGTCACCTTAGGAGTACAAAACACACTTTCCACTTTAATCAATGCTGGATAGAGCTGTGAAAAGAAGGATAAACTTGTATTATTTATATTTATATACGGAATCCAATCTTGAAAGCTTGAAACAGTGATTGTCATGTATTTATATTTGTGTAAGTAAAATCCTGCAAAGTTGGTCATAAAAGGACCAATAAGTCCTCAAAATTGAGACAATACATAAAGGTAAAATGTATAGTTCATTATTCTATAGTAAGTATAAGTATACTTTGGCTGAGCATAAAAAACTGACCAGCTTCACTACACAACATGTCCCCTCACCTAACGTTACGGTACAGTCATCTAATGAAGAAAGTTAAATATGACTTACATTTTATTTGAATTATCCTTCATTATGGATTTGGACATTTCCCAGATTTCCCATGATTCATCACGGATCGCAACAGCATACACAGATCGGCCGATGGTGCGTACTGCGCATGCGTATAGTGCGTGGGTCAGCATTGCGATTGCACTGCGATCACTTATGCAGATACAAAGCCATCGCAGAGTGAGTGACAGGATGTCAGCGTTTGGGGGTGGGGACAGGGTAGTGGTTGGAGAAACACAGGCGTGCCTGTCATTTGAACGCAGTTTACAGGACGTGCATAAATTAGTCACTGCGAAGGCATTCACAGCTTGAGTACTCACTGCGTGTGATGACAGTTGCGATTTCTGAGTAGGGTCAGACCTGCTGTAATTCTACGTGAGGGTCTGATGTTACCGATTTATAAACAGGATTGCAAGGTCTTACGGATGTGCGAAAGCGGTAGTGGGTGTCTCTATGCCGGGTGTGCAGTTGCAGACAGCATATTTTCACAGCAGATCTGCGTGCATAATTGCAGCTGCAATCTCGATCCGTAGTGAATAAGGCCCTTTATTCGGTTTTTAAACTTCTTGAAGAGGTCAATAAGTTGGAGGATTCAGCGACATAATTCAGATATAAGTGTAAACTACATTTGAACAGAGCATGCAACTTTGACCTCAGCCTTTTCCTCGCATTGGGGCTGATTCTGATTCAGTGGTATAGTAGCTGTGTTTGCGTGATGCTGCGGAAACCTGTTTTACTACCTTGTGCTAATGAAAGTGTCTGTAGGGCTAATGCGAGGTTCCTTCTGGCTTCAGGTGTTTTTCCCTCTACAGCCGTAACCGGAATCACTAGTATCAGCTATTGCACCATCCCATGCTGGGAGCAAGAGATCCGTCAGAAACAGGCTGACTATGAATGGGTTGGGTATGAAATACTGGCGGCTGATCAAATCCCGACACCGTCATTCCGATCAGGGGCTTTTGTAGAGAGGAGGGGGCCCATGTGCAATCTCAATCACGGGCCCCCTCCTCTAAGTCCGCCGGCTGCGAGACCAGCGCCACACTTATAGACTCTGGGCACTAGAGTGTGCCCAGAGTCTATAGCGCTTGCACAGGTCACCGGGAAAATGGTGGCCATTTTCCCTGTACTGCGCATGGGTAAATGGCTGCGGCAGCCATTTTTACAGCGTAGACACCGACGCTGATGTGGCACTCTGGAGAGGTAAGTATACTATGGGTGCAGAGTGTGCGGTGCGGGCCCCCCTTGGACCTAGGGGCCCATGTGCACCGAACATGCTGCACCCATTATAAATACGCACCTGAACCCGATGACGATCCCGACAGGGGTGGTAAGTATGCTATCCCTACCCCTCTCTCCCCCCTAACCCTCTCTTAGTAGTGCCTTACCTTAACCTCCCCCCCTAGTGCCTAACCCTACCTCCCCCCCGGTGGTGCCTAAACCTAACCTTCGTGAGGGGGGTGCCTAACCCTAACCCTCCCTCCCCATAGCCTAACCCTAACCCTCCCCAGGGGGGGGGGCCTAACCCTAATCACCCCCTGAGGGTTTCTAAACCTAACCCTCCCCCCCGCGGCTAAGGCCTAACAAGCCCCACTTACCTTCGCTTGAGATGCCAGCTGTCAGGATTTCGGCATCGGGATAAATATTGGCGTCAGGATTTCAACGCCTGTCTTTAGTCCCGGGTTGGACTTCCGGTAATATAACTACATCCCCCCTGAATAGCACGGAACACTAGATACACGCCCACAGCACAGTTCTGTGCGATCGCATTGTCGCTGCACAGTTCCCACCCCAAAATATTACACAGGTGGTTTATAAATCCTTAATGTTGTGCAACATTACTAATAGAGCTAAATCTGCAGGAGGCTTGATGTCCCAACTATGTTAGTAACTAATAGCTTAAAGATGATCCCTTCTAGGTCAAACTGGGAACAGAAGGTGGCGAACTTGTATTTGGGGGTTCAACTACTGTACCTCATTGTGTGCTATCACATGTATTTTTGGATATCTAGGGGAATTGTGGAGGATAAGCACATGTGCAATATGGTGTAGGAATCTATCTAGTCAGAAGACTGGTTGTTGAGAGCCCCATCACGCAAACAATGGGTTGAAATGATGAAATTGGTAATATAATGTGAACAGTGTAATGTATATGCATAGAAAGGGCATATCTATAGTAGGTGCAAGTTATGTAGTGCACATGCGTCCCCACTGGCATCACAAGGTGGGTGCAGGGGGTGTGGGCCGCACCTGGTGACACCACCCGAGGGGATGACACCATATTTCTGGTATCACCAGAAATATGGCACAGGCATGTTTCCAGCAGTCGAGTTTTAAGAGAGGAGAGGGCCTGTGTACAGACTCAGGGCCTGATTCAGAGCTGGATGCTCTGACAAGAGCGTTCGCTCTGAATCAGGGCCCTCCTACCTAAAATTGGAGCGGCCTCCTGGCTGCTCGCATAGCTGTGGGTAACCACCCACAGCTTATGCGAGCGGCCAAAAAGATGGCCGCGATGGTCAAGACCATCGTGACCTTTGGGCTTGCGACGAGACCCTGCGGTAGGGTCTCGCTGCCGCAAGCCCAGGAGTGCTTTTGGCTCTATCAGAGCCAAAAGCACTCCCACTGACATCACTAGTGATGTCAGTGGGGCCGGCCCCAGACAGTAGGCGTTCCCATGGGAACGCCTCCGTCTGGGCAGCAACGCCCCCGGTACGCCCACCTTTGGTGCGAGACCCATAGCAACGGCTTGGCCGTCGCTATGCGGGTCTCGCGCATGCGCACGACGGAGCTCCCTCCATCGTGCGCATGCGCACTAGGGCACCATCGACCCGCTTGCGAGCATTCAGCGCTCGCGAGCGGGTCTGAATCAGGCCCTCAGTGCGGGCCCCCTCCTCTCTCTAGCGGTGCCACGGCGGGTGCAGTAGAGTATATTCTGGCATGCACTTTTCTCTGGGAAAATTGCACCCTCGCCCTTATCCTGGGGACAGTAGTACAGCGCACGTGCGAATCAAAGGGAAAATGGCCGCCGCCATTTTCCCAGTGCTTTTTGCTGGCTCAGCACTCCAGAGCAGCACTCTGGAGACAACGGACAGATATGTATAAAGACTATATGGGTGCAGGGTGTGCGGAGTGGGCACCGTACACCCTGCACCCATTATAGATACGCCCCTGGTTTCCAGAGATCTGCACAAAAAAACCTACAGAAATCATTGGAGAAATGGAGCTCCCACCATTCTCCTTGTGAATAGTGCATGAGCAGCAGACTAGCACAGTATCAGTATCTACTGAGGAATTAGCCGCAGAGAGGGGGGCGGGGGTTATATAGACGCTGCCACCCCTAATGCATAGAGTGTGCCCTCCAAAATCAGAAAAGATCTGGGGTAGGTGGCTTTATGCACCAGAGCTGGCACCAAAATTGTTAGAGAAAATCAAATAAATTGACCAATATACAACATCGTAATGATGTATACAGTAACAATAAATAGGTCATAATAATTACCGCAAAAGTCAGTCGCCCTTACAGTATGACAGCTACTCACACTGAAGGTATGGCTCTAATAATTATATACATATACATATATATATATATATATATATATATATATATACCATTCCATTGAGTATACGTTGGATCCCCGCTGTGGGACACCTAGGAGGGCACCGGACAGCGTTTTATGCTTATTTGATGGGATTGCTACCCTTTGAATATTGTGCTTATATATATATATATATATATATATATATATTTATACATACATATATACATGGGATGTAGTCAGCATCCCGGCGCACACAATGTCGGCGGTTAGAATCCCGGCTCCAGAATCCTGACGGCTATGAACCAGACGGTGGGTATTAGGGTTAGGTTTGGGGTTAGCGTTATGCACTAGGGGGAGGGTTAGGGTTAGGCTGCAGAAGGAAGGGTTAGGGTGTGGAGGGTTAATGTTAGGCTGTGGGAGGGGAAGATAAGGGTTAGGCTGCTGGAAAGGTAGGTTAGGGGTAGGGTTAGGGGAAGGGTTAGAATACTTACCTGCATGCGTTGGGATTTCCATCATCGGGATTATGCTGCCAGGATTCTGGCCACAGGTATTATCATCACCGGGATCATGTTCCCAACCTATATTAATACAGTATATATAAGATCGGTGAAAAAAGTGAAGAAACTACAGAGGAATGAGTTGTTTAAAAAGTCTTCCGTGAAGGAGAATGTGGCCGGAGGCAGACCACACGTGATTAAAATGGCTGCCACGGCACTGAAGAGATTAACCTTCATGCCGCGGCACTATTTTTAAAAGGACCTTTAGGCGCAGTGTGCCACGTACTGCGAATGTATAAGTAATGTGGTTGAACATGTCATTCAAAGTGCTGTGCGCAGTTGTGGAAATTTACTTTTTAAATGTTTAGCCTATGCACTTATAAGGAATATATAAGTTGTTTTGCTTTAGAAGGCTGTAACATTTAAGTTAAATGGTTATGGGACATTCTCACCTCCTAGTGACATGTTAATTATCCTGATGTAGTGACCAAACCTTCGTTTAGCACTTTCATTGAAATGCAATGCAGAGGTCTCTGGTGTGTCTCTATGTACAATACCCAGCCAGTTTGGTAAAAACA
Organism: Taudactylus pleione; assembly: GCA_031769625.1. Classification (NCBI taxonomy): domain Eukaryota; kingdom Metazoa; phylum Chordata; class Amphibia; order Anura; family Myobatrachidae; genus Taudactylus; species Taudactylus pleione. Next base: position 4,360,717 of record JAUIMM010000343.1, on the reverse strand, counting down.
AGTTGTTTGTGTTTAGGAAGCTTCTATTTTGTGTAAGAACTTAGAAAGTGTTAAGACTCTGAAAGCCAAAGCTGGTTTAGTCATAGACATGTGAAAAGACGAATGCAATAGAAATTTGCATTATATTTACCTCTTCAGAAACAATATATGCCAACTCAGTTTATGCTTAGGAAACCAAATGTTATTGGGTGGTATCAAGGAAATTGATTTAATTTCTGTGAAATGTAAGACGTATTTATTTATGTTTTGTGAGATAGCCTGATTGGCTAAGAGGAACCCAGGGCGGACTTACCCCTGTGGTAATGTGTATTGGAGTAGCATAAAAGAAGGCTTCTTGCCTGGTAAAAATTGTACAACCATGTAAATTCTCTGAGGAGAAGAACTGCTGATTGATAAGATTCCTGTATGCTAATGTACCTCTTCATTCGGAAGGTTGAGTCTTTTTTAAGACTTTGAGCAATAAACATCTTGCCTGACTTCAATTGCATCTTAATCCCGCGACCAACAGAATTGCTCCAAACTCTATTCCGTTCTCCGGCTGTTCTGGGTAAGAGCTCAGCGTCTCTAAGGTCAAGCCCTCTGCCAGCTACCGTGCAGACCTGGTCCATTGCGAGGGATCAGGAGGCATCAGCCGACACTAATCAGGGGGTGTGGCCGCAGCTAGTCAAACGCATACGCAGCAGAAGCGGTTCCAGGTGCCGAGGTAGGAGCCTGATTGTACGTAAAAAGTGGTTCCAAGCGCCGCTGAAAGGAGCTTGGTGGTGGCAGCATCTTTATGCCCACAGCGCAGTTGGCGGAGTCAGTTACAGGCGGTCACTGACGGAAAGCGGGAATCCCTGTTACCCAAAGGTCAAGTGGGGATCGCAACCCTCAACCTGTGATCGGGAGTCCAGGCTGGAAACCATCTGGTTTCCAGCCTGGAGAATAAGAGAATAAGAATAAATTACGCTGGGTGAGGAAATTTAATATTTACCATCGTTCTGTAGAGAAAGTGATGCATGCTCTCTGGCCCATCATTAGATCTACGTGACTTAAAACAAGTAAACGGGACTTGAATAATAAAAGTGTTTTGCTTGTGAAAGCTGATGTTACTGACCAGATTAGGGCAAGGATGCCCGTCCAAACTAAAGCAGGTGGATGTTACAAATGCACTGGATGCACAACGTGTAGGCATATGACAGCTGGAAAGTATTTTTTTCAACCTCACACTGGAAGATGCTTTAATATCAGATTCGTTCTTACCTGTATGAGTAGTTATGTTATATATATGGTCAAATGCCCGTGCAGCCTATGTTATACAGGTAAGACCATGCAAACCTTTAGGGAGTGCATGGCATTGCCTAGGTCCACTATTAGGGCAGCCCTGGATGGTAAGCCGTCGGAACAACCTATAGCATGACATTTTGCTGAACAAAGACATAGCCTATCAAGATTTAAGCATAAAATCATAGATCACGTACCTGATAATCCTCGGGGATTATAATCTATCAATGTGCTGCAGCATTATGTGTAAAGTGTTTTTGGTCTGTTAGATTGTGGTGCACCGGGGAGTTCTTGATGGGAGACGCTGCGGTGTAGTCTGGCAATGGAGGTGGTGCCGGGGACGTGTATTCTGGAAACACACCAGAAATCCTGCGGACGCTTGCTGAAGGAGCCGGCGGTAATCCTGGCGTCTCACTTCACAATGGGGTTATTTAAGGTAAGATGTATTTGATATTTGTTATTCCTGTTGACTGGTTGAAATAAACCCGAAATGTTGAAGTGCTGTTTAGAACTTGAATTATTTAAGAAAACCAGATGAGTGCCGCTGCATGTGGATGTATATATATATATATATATATATATATATATTAGAGATGTGCACTGACCCTCATGTTTTGGTTTTGGATCTGGATCTCCCTGGTTTTGGATCTGGATTGGTTTTGCCAAAACCTCACCTTCGTGTTTTTTTTTTCAGTTTTGGATCTGGATTTTTCTTAAAAAATCATAAAAACAGATAAAATCACATAAATTTGCCATTTTTTGTTCCTACAGTATTATTAACCTCAATAACATTTATATCTACTCATTTCCAGTCAATTTTGACCACCTCACAGCTCACAATATTGATTTTTTCATCTAGTTTAGGACCAAAATTTGCACCAAGATAGCTGGCTGACTAAGCTAAGCTGCAGCAGTGGGTGGCACAAACACATGACAGTTCAACTTCAAACAGGGCACATCAGGAAACACTTTTATTATTCAAGAGAGGCCTAAGGGAGTTGGAGTATGTATGCAGTTGAAGGCAGAGCAGGGATAGGAAGGGTTGATTGGTAGTAAATTTAATTTCGTTATTTGATTCCAAAGAAAAGTTATGAGGGAGAAGGAGAGGGGAGGATGCATTTACAAAAAAAAATGTGAGACATTCACATCAGTCCTTTCCACAGAAGAATCCTTGAGCATGGCTGCTGCTGCTGCTGGGAGTTGATTTTCTCATCCTAGAAGGGGACCAGGAAGAGTGCTTTCCAAAAACAGATAAGCAATTGACTTAAATAGTCCTTTGCAAACCTTCTGTAAAGGCATTTTCAAACCTGTACAGGGACATTAAAAAAACAGATTTAGTTGGTGGCCTTCAAACTGCCGTTGTTCCCACTGTCCACTTAACCATATCAGATATGTGAACAAGCAGAACAGAGCATTAAATGCAACATTTCAGATTTAAGGTTTAAGTCTTATGTTGTGTCTTTCTTGGGAATTCTTTCTTGAGCGCCATGCCTGCTTGCTGGGTGTGGATTTTTTTCATCCTAGAACGGGACCAGGAAGTGTGCTTTCCAAAAATAGTTAAACAATTGCCTTCTGTTCTGTAAAGGAATTTCCCAAAATGTACAGGGACATTAAAAAAAGTTAGTTAGTGGCCTTCAAATTGCTGTTGTTCCCACTGTCCACTTCTTAGATATGTGAACAGGCGGAACAGAGCATTAAATGCAACATTCCAGTTTAAGGTTTAAGTTTTACATTGTGCCTGGAGATCATTTAGAAAGCAGAAAAAGAGCTCCACCACTAGCGACAGATCATTAAACTCACACACAAAGGTTTAATAGAAATAGATATAACACCAGATCAGATGTTTACCCTGGAGGATCTGTCTGATTCATCATGCTGCCCCCAAGACCAAGATTGTGCAAATTCTACCAAAAGAGAGACTGACACCACTGCTTAAACATAAGAGTCACCTTCTGGATGTGAATTGTCTCATTTGCATGGGGAAAACTCAACCCTCAGATGAGATGGATCTCAGCCAGTGGACAACATTGAAATCACCATTAAAAAGTCACAATGGAAGACTACAGTGTGGAGAATCTTTCTTCACAGTCAGGAGAGGCCTCAGAGAACATGAAAATGGTGCTGAACTTCAAGGGATTTCTCTATCATGCTCTGCAGTGTGGAAAGGTTTCATTCCCATGTTTTCTATAAAGCAGTTCAAAGTTACAGCCTTAAAAGTGTCCGGCTTTAACATCCACCTTTGCCAGGAATTACCGAAGATTATCACAAGCAAAGGATTAATCTGTCTGGAATCTGTCTGGGAATTCATGGATCGTATCTGGCCTGAATGCACTAAGACATCCAGTGATTCTGTGTTCTGTAGCCAACTACCTGAATCGCAAACTGAAATATGGAATAGTGAGCACAGACAACATGGAGGTTTTTGTTATTCTGCTGCCTGCATGCCAACTAATACCTCCCAGACGACACCCACTGGGGGGACCAGGTCTTAATAATGACCATCCCTATCTGTTAATGGGCCTTCTTCTTCCAAACCATCCATCCTGGACTTCCTGTCCAAAAAGCATGAGCAGGGTACAGAAAGAGGAGCTAGATGTCCCCAATGACATTTTTTTTCATCTATAATAGATGATGTGGAGAGAGAAGAGCTTCAGATGTTCCCACCTATTTGTCTTCCCTCTAGAGAACTCTGTTCCTCAGGAAGTGTCTTTGCCTGAGCTGATAGGTAGTCTCTGTCTGTTGGTAAACACCCTTCAGAAGATGGTAACCCAAAATAACAATGACTATAATAATAATAATGTATCCACTGATAAGTGATAACCAGCCTGATCCCTTAACAGCAACATACCCCATATGGCCAACTCATAACATGACACCCAGTTTGCAGCCTCCTCTTCCTTATGACACTAATCCAGTAGCCATGGTTGATCAATCGGCCATGTGTGGTCCACCCAATTTTTGGCCTTCATCATAATAAGACACTATAACACACTAGACTTATAATTTTTGCTTTTGTTTACATTTTTGAATAGAACAGTTTTAGAATTTAGGATGTCCACTCTATATAGGTTTGTAAATGAATATAGGCTTTAGTTTTTTAGAGCATATAACTTTATAAGCTGTTAGGAAAACATTTCTGCTATGTTTAAGATTAAAAAAAAAAACTTTTTGTAACCCAATAACTTATAAAAAAAGTTTTCATTTTGGCCAGCAGCCCCTTGACAGACAGGAGCACAGCACCCCTGCGCAGCTATGCTGAAGACAGTGACAGCCAGGTGTGGCTGGCGCACACACAAAACAATAGTTTTTTTTATTATTTTGGCCAGCAGCACCTCGACAGACAGCAGCACTGCACCCCTGCGCACCTACGCCGATGACAGGTGTGCCTAACACGCCACACAAAAATGTTTACTTTTTGTTTTTAACACTGGGGTGAACCCCTGAAAAGAGGCAGCAGCTCCTTAACAGACAGCAGCACAGCACCCCTGCACAGATGACAAGTATGGCTAACACTAATTTGTTTTATTTTTTTCACACTGGGGGTGGGTGAAGAGCACCCATGAAGGACGGAGCCCCCCCTGGAACAACACAGCACTACAGCCTGCCAGTCCCTATGGACAGGACAACGACAGCCTGCCAGCCCCTATGGACAGGACAACGACAGCCAGCCAGCCCCTATGGACCTGACAACAGCCAGCCAGCCAGCCAACCCCTCTATAGACAACAACCAGCCAGTAACAAGTATTAAGTATTGACAATAACAGCACAGCACAGCTTCTCTCTCTTCACTCTCCACAGCCGGATTGAAAAATGGCGGCGAATTGCAGGACCTGTATAGAATCCAAAACCCGCGAGAATCCGACAGCGGGATGATGACGTTTTGCCTCGTTTTCAGATCCGAGTCAGGCGGGAAAACCCAAGTCGACTCGTATCTGTTTCGGATCCCCAAAGTTCGGATGGATACGGTTCTCAGGGAACCGAACCCGCTCATCTATATATATATATATATATATATATATATATATATATGTGTGTGTGCACCGGACACTTTTCGTGTTTTGGTTTTGGTTCTGGATCTTTCTTCGTGTTTTGGATCTGGGTTTTGTGTTTTGGATCTGTATTTTTTTTTAAAAAGAATAAAAACAGCTAAAATCACAGAATGTGTTGGTTTTTCTGCTCCTATGCTATTATTAACCTCAATAACCTTAATTTCCACTCATTTCCAGTCTATTCTGAACACCTCACACCTCACAATAATGTTTTTATGTCCAAAAGGCTATGCTAAGCGACACGAGTGGGCGGCACAAACACATGGCCCATCTAGGAGTGGCACTGCAGTGGCAGACAGGATGGCAGTTTGAAAAACTAGGCCCCAAACAGTACATAATGCAAAGAAAAAAAAGAGGTGCAAGATGGAATTGTCCTTGGGCCCTCCCACTAACCCTTATGTTGTATAAACAGGACATGCACACTTTAACAAACCAATCATTTCAGCGCCAGGGTCTGCCACACGACTGTGGCTGAAATGATTGGTTCGTTTGGGCCCCCACAAAACAAGCTGGCAATTAATCTGTCCCTGCACAAACTGGCTCTACGGAGGCAAGATGTCATCCTCATCCTCCTCATTCACCGATTCCTCACCCTCTTCAGTGTTGTGTACATCCTCATCCTCACAGACTATTAACTCGTCCCAGCTGGAATCCACCACCACAGGTCCCTCTGTACTTTCTGGAGGCTGTTCTCCCTGGAAGAGTTGATAATTCATTTTTATGAACATCATCTTCTCCACATTTTCTGGAAGCAACCTCGTATGCCTTTTGCTGACAAGGTTCCCGGCTGCACTAAACACTCTTTCGGAGTACACACTGGAGGGGGGCAACTGAGGTAAAATAGAGCCAGTTTGTACAGGGGCCTCCAAATTGCCTATTTTTCCTGCCAGTACATGTACGGACTGTCTGACATTCCTACTTGGATACTGTCACCGATGTAATCCTTTAACAGACAGACGCACGCTTGTCGCTGCTGCTTTGAGGATGCAGGTGCGGCAACAGCCCATACAATTCACAAAGACAGAAAAAAAAAGAAGATTTTTTTTATTGTTTGTGGAGCGCACTTTGAAGGTTACACCACCCTTTTACAGACAGATGCACGCTTGTCGCTGCTGCTTTGAGGATGCAGGTGCGGCTACTGCGCATACATTTCACACACAAACACAGAAAAAAAGAAGATTACTTTATTATGTTGGAGCGCACTTTGGGGGTTACACCACCCTTTAACAGACAGACGCACGCTTGTCGCTGCTGCTTTGAGGACAGTATCATATGCAGTGACAGTAGACTTGTATCGGAGAAAGTTTGGTCCTCCATTTATGTTATATTGATATATACGTGCGGCTAAGGCACACACAAACACAGAAAATAATTTTTTATTTTTGTTGGACACTAGTGCACTTTGTGGGTTACACCACCCTTTAAGAAATGAACCAGCCGGCTCTTTACTTATGGGACACAGGCGCACGCTTGGCGCTGCTCCTTTGTTGATGCACGTGCAGCCACAGTGCACACAATTCACAAACACAGAAAATATTTTTTTATTTTGTTTGGAGTGCCCTTTGGGGGTTACAGCACCCTTTAACGGACAAGCCAGCAGGCCCTTTACTTATGGGACACAGGCGCACGCTTGGCGCTGCTCCTTTGTTGATGCACGTGCAGCCACAGTGCACACAATTCACAAACACAGAAAATATTTTTTTATTTTGTTTGGAGTGCACTTTGGGGGTTACAGCACCCTTTAGCGGTCAAGCCAGCCGGCCCTTTACTTATGACACAGGCGCACGCTTGGCACTACTTTGTTGATGCACGTGCGGCTACTGCGCACACAATTCACAAACACAGAAAAAATATTTATTTTTTTGGCACTTGGGGGGAGCACCCCTGATGGACAGAGCACCCCCTGGACAACACTACAGCACCCCTTTAGGACTGGGACACTGCACAGGACTTTGGAGTGGACACAGCCCCTATGGACAACTGACTGCACAACACAGTCCAGCCAGCCCCTATGGACTTTGGAGGAGTGGACACAGCCCCTATGGACAACAGCAGCACAGCACAGCCAGCCCCTATGGACATTGGAGGAGTGGACACAGCCCCTATGGACAACAGCAGCACAGCACAACACAGCCAGCCTCTATGGACTTTGGAGGAGTGGACACAGCCCCTATGGACAACAGCAGCACAGCACAACACAGCCAGCCCCTATGGACTTTGGAGGAGTGGACACAGCCCCTATGGACAACAGCAGCACAGCACTGCACAGCACAACACTACACTACACTACACAGCCCAGCCAGCCCTAACTCCAACCCTCCCTCTTCACTGTCCACAGCCGAGTGAGAAAATGGCGCCAACGTGGGTACCTTATATAGAATCCAAAACCCACGAGACCCGGAAGGCGGGATGATGACGTTTTGCCTTGATTTCAGATCTGAGTCAGGCGGGAAAAGTCGAGCCTGACTCGGATCGGCCTCGGATCGGGGGGGCTCGGGGGGGTTCGGATTTCAGAAATCCGAACCCGCTCACCCCTAATATATATATATATATATATATATATATATATACAGTATATATAGATATGCGATGCAACAGTTTTTCTTTATGTTTCTAAGTTAATTATTGGTTATTTTCTGCTTGTGACCATTTGGACTTCAGTAGCAATGTTAGAATACGGCTGCATATTGCCTCTCTCTCTAGAAAAGTTTATTAAATACCGTCGTAATGGTATGACATTTTACTCAATTAAACTTTTGACATTACTTGCCTTACCACTGTTTATAAATGCAGCAATTCTAACAGTGCAGAGCAAGCCTGTTATCCTGCTAGCTCAGAGTCATGTAAGATAGAGAAGCACCTTTCTTCAAAAATATTTTTTGTTGCAATGGGCAAATATGAGAAAATATTTAGGTCAGGTGGCTAGATGCGCCAGAGCTGGCTTAACCTTGCTAGGTCAAAATAAAATAATTTATTTCTATAAAATATGAACAAAGTTAAGTGTAAACACTTCATTATGTAACACATGTAATTGAACTCAGGGCTATTGTGGGTTTGTTTTGTTTATGTCACAGAAATACTGGCTTTACTTACTTTTTACCCTATTGCGCTATTATGTAGCACATTTACTATTTCCTGCATATTATTAATGTGGTTGTCAAACATTCTACGTAAAAATAGCAAGTTTATTTATGCAGATTTATTTTATTGTTATTTTTTTATTACCACATGGATTTAATTACAGAAATACAAGTAAAATTAGAAGCCGCCGTGAATTTCAAAATTATGTTAAATATAATGTATTCTGACAGGTGAATATATTCTAAAATATTAAATTATACAACACATTTATATCATATGTACCTTGTGAAATTATGCATTACCCTCCTTGTACTGTACAATATAAATAATGCAATACATTATGTAGTAATGTTTGTGCCCTTTTTATTATACAAATCATTAGTTGCCAAGTGAACTTGAACCAATGATCTTTATATTGTAGTCAATCATTTCTGGTATTGATTTCTTACATGATTTGTCTTTGGTGGATTATCATATTATAATAAAATTGGCAATCTTCTAAAACTATTAATAATGATTTATAACAATGGGGAACAATGAAGATATTTCACACTACATAGCTTAGAATTCATTTAAAAGAAGATGTCCTGGTGATATGTTGATGACATACAATAATTCTGATTTTGATGTAAGATAAACTCATCGTTCTGCTCTGGATTCAGTTTATTTGGTTTTAAACCTTGAGAAATGCAAATTCAGAAACAAACAATAATTTTGAGCACAATTCAGCGTCAATTTGAGCACAGGTAAATGCATTTTGATTTTAATTTTGTAATCATTTAATATGTGTAAACATAAGAAGTTATTATGAACCTTTTTTTTAACCTTTATTTATATATTGCCAACACTTGGATGTGGAGCTTGAATTGGATTCTATAGGGGATAAGATGACGGCATAGAGATTTACAGAGGGGGTTAGGCAGATATAGGTCCATTGGAAAGAAGAAGATAAATCTTCCCATTGTGTTGGGAAGATATTGAAGAGGAGTCAGGTGAGGGGGAGTCCAGACATGAGGAAGTTACAATAGTCAAGAGATGATGTAGAAAGTGCTTCTTTGGTGGCATCTAGGAAGAGGAAAAGATCTAATGCTGGCACTGTTTTGAATATAGAAGCAAAAGTAGTGGGAAAAGGAATGGATGTGGATAGTGAATAAAAGGATAATGCCCAGGTTGAGGACTTGAAAAGAGATGATTGGGGAGTGGCCAACAGTGTGGCAGATGTGGGGAGGATATTAAAGGTCAGTGGAGGAGAGGTATATGTGGGTGTTATTGGTGTGGATGAATTGGTGATTGAGCTAATTAGTTATCCAAGGTTATAGATTTACAGAGAGAAGAGCAGAGGGCAAGTACAGATGCTTGTGACCCCCAATTGAAAGAAGTAAAGGGAGGGAAGTGGAGCTGCAAGTAGAAATCCTTCCTGATGTAGTGGTAGGATACATAGGAGGTGAACCAAGTTAGAGTAGTAGGAGAGGGTGGCTCACTGAGTTGAGAAGTGACCCCTGGATTTGGCAGAAAGAAAATCATTGGTGATGTTGGTCAAGGCAGTATTTGCAGAATGAAGGGGGCAGAATCCAGATTAAAGAGAGGAGGATGCTGCCAGAGAGGTAGGTGGTATGGTGGATGTAGGCAAACTGCTGAAAGATTTTGGAGGCAAAGAGGAGAAAAGAGATTAGGTGGAAGTTAAAAAGAGAGTCAGGGTTAAAAAATTTTTTTTTTTTGAGACTGAGACAAGAGATTGTTTGCGAGAGAAGAGGAAATGCTAGAAGAGAGTGATACGTTAAGAAGGTGGATGAGCAGACAAGAATTGGAGCAGAAGGATTGGAGAAGATTAGAAGAATACTATAGAAGAGTTTGGGGTGGGTACATGGAGGCTAAAATGGAAGGGTAAAGGGGACTAGTAAGGTGTGATAGGAGGTGTTTTCTGTTCTGATGGTGTCAATTTTATAGGTGAAGGAGGTAGCAAAGTTAGAGCAGTAAGGGGGGGCAAGAGAAGGACAGTGAAGGGATTTCTTGAGGTTGATTGATGGAAAGGAAAGAGCTATACTGTAGGTGGAGATGATAATTTTGAAGTGGAGGAAGTCAGCGAAAGAGCGAGATTTCCTGCAGCAGTATTTAGTTTGCAATGCCAAGGTTGGAGTTTGGAAGACCAGAGACTAACTGTGGTGTCTGTGGTGGCAGAGTCAAGGTTTGAGAGTGCAGTAGTAATGGGAAGCAGCATGATGGGGATAGGCCAGGATGGTTATTATAAAGAAGAGTGGTTCAAATATGAAAGAAAATATGGTCAGGGGCATCAGCATTGCACTTGATTAGCAAGGTTTTGGGAGAGAGTGTGCAGCATGCTGGGAAAGGTTAAAGGAGAGGTGGTGATGTTCAGATAGTTCAGCAATTGGAAATAGCTCAAAGGAGGGAGCAGATGATGGTCAAGATTGTGGGCGGTGGATAATGACCATCTTCCATGAGAGGAAAATAGGGAAATAAGTTTGGTGGTGGCAACATGTGAGCAGGGTTGTCAACAAAAATATTGAAATCACCAAGGATGAGTGAGGAGAGGATTAGAACAATTACTGGGGGAGCCTGGCCACAAAGTTATTAAGAATGTTGGAAATGAGTCCAAGTAGGCAGCAGATAACCATGAAATGAAAATGAATAAGGAAGAACAGATGAATGAAGTGGACCTCAAAGGAAGTTAATGAGAGAACATTTTCAGGGAAATAATCTGGATGGTGCAGAGGAGAGAGAAAAATATGCCCACTATGCCCCCTGGTTGGATTCCAGGTCTGGTGGCATGAATGAAATAGTAAGGAGAGCCACAATTTTGCGACAGCAAGGAGTTTAAGGTAGTATAGAGAATGTGGATGGAAGCCAGTTTATTACAGCAGGATCTGGCATTAAGATGGGAAGCAGAAGATGGGAATGAGATTTTTGGTATTGCAGTGTTATGATGAGGCTTTAGATTTGAGACAGAGGGAAGCATGCAGAAGAAACTGGTTATAGGATGGGGCCTTGGGTAATGGTAGATACTCTGGCAGTCAGGAGAAGGAGAGTGTCATGACCAGAGTTGTTGTACCTGGTGAGTCGCCGTCTCTGCCTTTTTGGGTGCTTTAGCATTGTCCTAACGATGGGGGTGCTGGTGTCTGGAGATTGGCGCAAGGTGAGCATGGATGTCTGATGAGAGAAAGGATGAGATTAAGAGGGAACATGGTTAGGATGAGGGAGAGGCAATGTGAGGGGGGACATGAAAGTGAAGCAAGGAACAAACAGGAAAATTAGTATGAGCTGGTGTAGCAAGTAATCATATTGGTGAAGCGCTAGTGTTGGAAAGCAACTCTCAAAACATGAATAGTGTGGCATGGAGTATAAACTAAATACACTTATTAGCAATAAGCATAAAGAGCGAACAAGTATTTAACATGACAAGGTAAATTGTGTTTTAGCAATATTGCTAGTTTATGTCTTAGGGCATAATAAAAAAAAAGTGCTCTGGAAAGGTAAGTATATTAAATATTTGGATGTAGGGTGCGCAATGTGGGCACCCCTGGACAAAGGGGCTTGTGTGCACACATTATTGATACGCCAATGGATGTCTTTTACTTGTCTGGTACATTTTTTTCGATTGATCTCGATTTTCTATCCTGGTTCCTTCACCATTCTCATGTTCAATCTGGTAATTATCTATGTCGGGTCTTAGAATTGCTGTGACAACATAAGAAGTGGCTTCCCATTTAGTGTCCAACTTGCTGGTAGGATGATTCTTCTTTACCACACATGAGATCCAATTGGCAAAAGTTCAGCTAGATCATTTACATTGTAGTTCACTTCTTGCCTCTATTCTGGATTCTAGATGGTGTTCAGCCACACAATTTATCTGTGGAACTCGACCAGAGAAATCTTTATAAGATATTGCACATCTTCTGGAAATCTATCTTCTCTTCCAAACAACAAGTAGTAAGGAGTAAATCCTGTAGATTAATGATGAGTATGATTATAGAGGCAGCTTAATTCAGGAAGTAGAAAAGACCTATCCAACCGTTGTAGATGAGGGATAGCTCTCAGCATTCCAATGAGAGTCTGATTCATTCTCTCACAAAAGCCATTGCCCAGCGGGTGATATACTGTAGTTTGGGACTTCTGACATCCATATAGATCACACAATTCTGGGAATGGTTGAGATTCAAATGCAGCTCCTTGAAAGAATTTGATCTGGAAATCCATAAGGCCGGACAAATGTTCTCCAACACAGCTCAGCTGTATGCATCCAAATCCAAAAGAATCTTTTGTGAAGTGTCCTGATCCATCATGGTATGCTTGTAGCTCAGTTGCAGCTTTCTGTTGTGTCAATTCCATTTGTTCTATTTTTTGATGAGTTCTGGGATTAATAGTCAGTCGGATCAACAATCTTGTTGCAGCATCTTCACAAGTTCTGGATCTGCTTCCTGTCTCTGAGCTGGAGTCAAAGTTTTTCTTTTAGTCAGCATTGTCTTCAGGCACCGAAGTGTTGGATCTTTATATTGAATTCGATACCAATCATAATCAATTTCACTTCCTTCAGAAGCACTGTCACTCAGATAAGGAGGTATCAACCAAAAATAGGATATTTTTTGATGCACTGTGGAGTTCTGGAAAGCAGGCAACTCCACAGCTAATCTTGAGTCTTCCCTTCTCTTTCTTCCTGAGTGGGTAAATGGGATATTGCATCTGCATTCACTTATACCTGCCACTGTGGTACCTAATTGTAAACCGGAAATTGCCTATTAAAGAGGACCACCTTTGATCTAGAGCTCCAAGGCATGCTGTATGTAGGTGTGCCAACAGGTTGTTATCTGCAAACACTGTAAAGAGTGTAGTGGCCAAGTAATCCTTGAATATCACAGCCACAGCCCACACTAGGGCGAAATGTTCAAGTATAAAAGCACTATAATTGGCATAATTGCACTCAGTTTTCTTCACTCCTCAACTGGTATAAGCAATCACACATTCCTTTCCTCCTTGTTTTTAAACTAACACAGCTCCTAACCTACTGGAACTGGCATCTGTAAACAAAAGGAATGGTTGGCTCTAGTCTGGGTAGGCAAACAAATGTGCAACTACTAGTAGCTTTCTTGAGGTTTCAAAGGTGACCTTCTGTCGACCTGACCTGCTAGATGGGATTCGGGTGGCGATATTGATTAATGGGAAACATGTAAAAGCTCAGCTATAGAGGAGAAATGCTTCTCCAATCATCTATACTATCCAACAAAGCCTAGAAACTTTCTCACTTCTCTTATTGTGGTTCGTACAGGCCAATCTAGCACTATTTCAGTCTTCTCAGAGTCCAGCTTAATTTCTTCAGCACTGACAATATGTCTCGAATACTGACATTTGGAGAGTCTTACTTTAGATCATAATCTGCTAACCTTTTGAATACTTCTCTCAAATGCTGCAAATGTTCTTCTTGTGTCTTGGAAATAACAATTATGTCATCAAGATACAGTAGAACCATGACAAAGATCTTGTGTCCCAACCAATGTCCCATCACTCTCTGAAAAGTCCTCGAGAGGTATTCTTTCAAACTAAAAGAGACCCATTGGTGTGATAAAGGCTGTTTTCTCTCTATCTTCTGGAACCATTGGTATCTGCCAGTAGCCACTAGTTAAATCAAGTGTCCTCCTTGACAGATGATATGCATCCTTGTGAGTCACTTGGTTCACACGTATGTAGAGTATACAAAATATCAAGGCCCTATCCTTCTTTTTAACTAGTATAGTTGGGGCTGCCCACGGACTGTAGCTATCTCTCTCTACCCCAGCTGACTTCATTTGTTCAATCATTTCCTTAACCACCTGGTATATCGTGGGTGCTAAAGGTGGATGCATCTCCCTGATAGGTGCAGTATTTCCATTGGGAATTTTATGTTGGATAATATTCACTCTTCCAAAGTCACTTGGGTGTTCAATGAAGGTAGCCGTATTCTCTCTCACTATTTATAGTATACCTTGGACTTGTTCAAATGGGGTTTTTTCGCACCCAATATGGAATGAATCTCACCAAGGGGATGTCACTGCTTCTCCATCCTGAACCTGTGCAGTAACACTCTACTGCAATACACAGGGTTTAAGTTCCAGAGCATCTTTAAAAGTCCCTCTAGACAACAAGGCAACACTGGTCATGTGGATTCAACACTCTCACAGGAACTCTTCCTTTTATTACTTTAACTAAGCTAAGGTTCACAACAATCTGAAATTGCCCCTGATTCTTGCAGGGTTCCACAATGCAGTAGCTTCAAATGTCAACTAGGCCCAATCCAGGCCCTACACCACACAATGGTTTCAATATTAGGCCTTAACCCTATAGGCCTCTTCTCTGAAATTGAGACTCTTCCTCCAGTACTTCTCCTTTCAGGTTAACTAATCTTTGATGCCCCTGCAATAATCTTATTGTCAGCTGCAATACTCTTCTATCAGGCCTTGTCACTATTCCCAACTCATTTTTAAAGGCTCTTTGGGCAATTCTGTAGTACATTCATAAAAATAATAATTGGGGGTACTTCTTGTTTACATACAATGATAACAATACATCCTTGGTTTGGTAGGTGGCCTTGGGCTATTTCAATGGTATCCTTGTAAAGGCATCTTTAATCCATTACTTGCTAGTAGCTAAAACCAATTTGAAGGGGGCAATATAATCTCATCGAATGTAGGTAATTGTATCATAGTCATTTGAGATCCTGTATCTAACAAAGCTGATATGACCACTTATTTGACTATAATGCCAAGGATAGGGCTTTTGCAAACATAACTGGGCCACCACTCTCTATCTCCTACTCTAGATGGGACTCCTGAGGGGTGGTCCTCAGCCTTGGGGTCTTGAAGTTTGGATCTTTGTCACATTCATTCAACATGTCCACACCTTTTACATCTTCTACAAATTGGCCGGCCTTGTGCATCAATTTGGTCTGTAGGCCGTCTGCCTACACTTCTTGGTGGCATCTGCCAAGGGTCTTCTCTCTGTCTCCTTTGAGGCTCCAGTTCAATATTACTAGGGCCATTATCACACCTGTGATCTGTTTTCCTTTCATCTTTCAAAATCTTTACCATTATGTCTCAAATATATTAATCCTATTGTGACACATATAATATTGTTTCATTATGTGGTAATATATGCTCTCTCAGTCAATAAAAATTATTATTCAAATTCGTTACCATGGTAGCCAAATCAGTTAGTTGCTCTTGTAACATGTGGATTGGATCACTAACTGACTTTTGAGCACTCTTAACGGTCTTCACATATCGTGATGGAATCACAAGGATATAGATCTGAATACTTCTTGAACTCAGCAACTGCAACTTCTGGTGGTGAACTATATCCAAACACTTCAATGTTGTCTCTTTGAAATCTAAGAATGGCTGGTTAGGAGTTTGCAACCTTACCAGATGGAGTTAAACTTTCAAAGCGTCTCCATAGGCTCCTTCAATAAAATGGTTAGTAAGAATTTTATCTGGGTACTGGGCCTTATTAGTATGCATACTTTGCATAAGTTGGAAGGCTTCTTGTAAACTGAGGGCGTATTCACTTAGCGTTTCTCCTGGATACTGTTTCCTAGAATAAGAGTACATTTAATTCTGTCAGAGATCTTTGGTCAGATACAGCGTTTAGTCTCTCTAGTATCTGGACAAACTTTTTCTCTCACTTGCAGGCCAGGAATTTACTTATCTTAGGGTGGTCACTTTCAACTATCCTTTCAGGATGTTAAAGAAATTCATGCCCTCATGGTCATAAACAAGGGGTGCGCAAGCAGTGCCACCACCCAATGTGCAAGCTTTAGGGTCAGCACCTGCATTTGGCTTGCAGGGTGCCTGGAACAGCTTGTAGAGCAGCCTGCAATGTCTATAGTACACTCTAGGAACTATTCTGCTTCCTGGTCCCGCCTCCATGATGTGACCTCATGATCTCACAAGTTTAGGGCATTGTCTACACAGGGCATATTTTAACCCTGCAACGGCACTGATTGCCCTGCATACCCTGTTTTCCAACTTATGTAAAAAAAACTCTCTCCAATTTAGTAATGTATTTTATATATCTGATGTTTGGTCCATTTTCCATACTAAATAATTAAAACAAATGGCAACAACCGGCAGCTATTTCCAACAGTGATCTTCATTTCTGACTTAATTGCAAACTTTGTCTTCAGTATGAACATGAGTCATGGGGGCTCTTCTCGTGTACAGTGCACAGGAAGACTCTATTCCCAGGTGCCCCCTATATAAACACAGTGGCCACAAGCTGCCTTTATAGGGGAATAGGCAGCATGTAGCCCATTGCGCAGGGATATGGAAGTGATCCTGCTGGAGTACCCAGTATGCTGTGCCTTACGTGGTGCAGAAATGGATCTTTGCCAAGCTGTACTGGTCTCGTGGCTCCCTGGCTTAAGCAAAGACTGCCCATGGAGTGGCCAAATAGATGGCTGGTCATCATTATGCTGTAACTGGTCCTATTTTTATGTGGAGGTCTGCGGCTGTAATCCCATTCGCCCCATTAATTATCTGGACATGGGATTTGCTTTCTGCGCAGTGCAAGACATGCTACACAAATTCTGTTTCAGCCCCTTAATATCTGTGGTTCCCTAAGTGAGGGACAGATAGTGAGGATCTGCACTGTTGGCTAAAACGGTTGAGAGCTCATTCACACCAATCTGCATGTGCTACTAAGCGTTTGGACACAATATTACATATAAAAAAAATTATTTTTGAAGATCTCCTTCCTCTGTTTTTTCTGTGTCACCAATCCTAAAAACTACAGTATGCTGTCATTTTATTTCGCTTATTCCTACAACTGCAGTCTTAATTAATATGCTAAAAACACAAATCATTTGGTGTTTGTGCATTTTGGAAAAAAGCTTTAGTGAGCACACAAAGCTCACAATGCACTGGGACAATATTACTGAGGCCTTACAATGGGCCTGAATTAGAGTTGTATGCTTTGTCGATATTTACGCAGTTAGCGGAGAGACAATTTAGACGCAGAGAGATTACCAGCTAGGGACCGTTTGTGGGTGTAACGGAAGGATGGTTACAAACGTGAGCCGGGTGTGGATTAATAGATCTACAATAAAAAGACTGACAGTGTCTAAGTAGACAGCAACTGGTAGACTGGCAACGGGTTGACAGGTACAAAAGGTCAACATGGTCAAAGGGTCGACACACAAAAGATCGACATGAATGAAGATCGACAGTTACAAAAGGTCGACATAAAAAAATTTTACAATTTTTTTCTAACCCTAATCTTTACCCTAACCTTAACCCTCCCCTTGGTGCCTAACCCTAACCCTTCCTCCTGGTGCCTAAACCTAACCATTGGGGGTAAGTTCCTAACCATAACCATCTCTCCAAGTGCCTAGCCATAACCCTACGGTAAGTGCCTAACCCTAACCGTCCCTCCTAGTGTTTAACCCTAGCCCTCTGGTAAGTGCCTAACCATCCCACCTAGTGCCTAACCCTAACCATCCCTCCTAGTGCCTAACCCTAACCATCAGGGTAAGTGCCTAAACCTAACTGTCCCTCCTAGTGCCCAACCCTAACCATCAGGGTAAGTGCCTAACCCTAACCGTCCCTCCTAGTGCCTAACCCTAACCATCAGGATAAGTGCCTAACCCTTACCGTCCCTTCTACAGCCTAACCCTAACCCTCCAGTAAGTGCCTAACCCTAATCTAACCTAAAAAAAAAAGAACACACCTGTGTCGACCATTCCAATGTCAGCTTTTTGACCATATCATCCTGGTGAATATTTGCCTGTCTACCAGTTGGTGTCTACCTAGACACTGTCAACCTTTTTATTGTAGATTTTTTGCTTGGAACCCATTGGATCCAGCTGCACCTTTGTACCTAGTTTCACTTGTGTCAGTGTCTTAGTTCAGTCGCCCATTCTGGGGGAGCATAGGTTTACTCAGAAGGCCGATGATCGGCTGATCTGCGACCAGTGCTGCAATATTATTTGCAGCAGCTATGACTTTTCATGCAGATGCTTGGATTTGCCAAACCACGGGTGGGCATCTCCATACATCTCCCTGCGGCTGAGACATTTGCATATTTTCGTACAGCCGCTGGATAAACGGTTGCAGTCACAGCAGGATTAGCGTATAACTCTGAATCAGGCCCAATGATGCTGTATATTTACATATTAAGAATCAAAAAACATTTCTGAATGTATACAATTTTATCAGGCGATCCTCCTGTCATTTTTTTTCCAGCTACATCTTAAACACACCTGAAGTAAAAGCCTTTTGAATAGAGCGGTGTCCCTGAACTATCTCATCTCATCGGGTATAGGCTTAAAGTAAGTGAGCAAAAGTAATGATTGCCGAAAATACAAAAACCAATGATTGGGGAAGATGGAGGATGGGGAACTGTCAGAATATAATCTCATACCACAATTAAGGTTATGTCAATTGTGGTATCTCAAAATGAAGGAGTGGGCATTACTGATGCAGGTTGCTATCTTTAGACTTAATAAGCAGTTGAGAATGTTCAGCATCTGAGTGATACATTGTCAATCATGAGTAATTACCTTGAAGAAAAATCTAATTCCTGCATTTACTTAAAGAATCTGAAAATCTCTACTTTCCCCATGCAGGCAAAACATTTTACATTCTGTTCTGCAGCCTCAAGTCGTGTTTGCATTTGACTTAAAATTCTATCAATATTGATATAGGAATTAAAGGAAATGTTGTACTTAATTGACATGAATTAAATGTAGAGTTTGGATGAAATCTGTAACGCTGAGATTTACATAACAATCACTTCCTATTCTTTCATGCAATCTGTATATTGTATGTAGGAGGTGCAACCCAAAATTCCATTGTTGATACTTATATATATTGATAACTTAAAGTGTACGTGCACGGTGGACAATTTATTATTATGTTTATTATAGTAAGTATTCTGTATTTTCCTTTAATAGTTGTATAATTAAAATATTAACAAATGAATGCCGGCATGCTTTTCTGATGCAGGTTATTTTCTAGGGTTTATAAAGTTTTATCTTGGTTGCTGATATGGCAGAGGTTCCCAAAGTCTGCCACTACAGTCCATGTTTTAAGAATATCCATGCTTGAGCCTGGATATCCTTACAATCTGGACTGTAATGGAGTTTGGGAACTTCTGTGTTATGATGTTTAGCATGCACATGGCGTCACTATTGGTGGTGACACCCAGTGCTGCATGTAGTGGCTCTTTGCACGTGCCAAAGGTGGTATGGCCTTGTGCCTGTGAGACCACACCCCCTTATGTGTGCCATTTGGGGGGCATGACTGCGTGCCTCGTCCCATTTCTCATCACACTGGGTGCTTGCCCAGTGCTCCAGGGCTCATCCATCACCACTCAAAGCTGCTTGGGGACACCATCTGATGGGGTGACACCAAAATAGCGGAGTAGCTCTGCTATATTGGTGTCACTCCCCTCGGATGGTGTCACTTGGTGCGGCCCATACCCCCTAAGTGATGCCACTGATTGAATTAGTCATGGTCGAGCAATTGGTTTATTTCCTTCATGTTATTTTGTATTCATGTGCAACAATTATCTTTCAGATTGACAGGTTTAGGGTACAGGTCTAAATGAATAAGGGTGCACATAACATACAGTATACTCTAAAGCAGTTAAAGGGAATGTAGACATAACACCAACAAACACAGCCTGTTTGTAGGATGAAACAGATACAGAATAGGAGGAAAAAATAGTTCAGAGTGGGCTGTTTAATTTTAATTATTTTTTAATGAATCAGTGGTTCATTCTGGAAAGAAAGCATGTGTTGAATAGTGAATTGTGCTGGCAGGAAGTAATAAATGCTTCTTCATAGTCAAGGCTGGCATGTCTACTCACTGTTTCCTGTGCTGGATTCTGAAGTGACTGTTTAGGTAAGTCCAGTTCAAGTTCTTTGAATAGATAATCATTTGTACTAGTCAATCTTTGGTGAGGACTGATGTCAGCTACTTTGGGTTATGTAGTAATTTTGACTTTTCTTGACATTTTTCTGTCAGAAATGTGTATTTCTGTCAGTTAGGCAGTGATGTGCTGCTTTTCTGTGAGCAGTGTCTCTGTGAGAGGTGTTATTGTTTACACTTGTAGAGTGAGACAGCTGTGGCTTTGTGATGAGTGCATGCTAAACTATAGAAATTATAACCTAATACCCAAAGATTGGTGACCTCTTTAAAACTAGCAGCTCCCACATCAAGATTCCCAATAACCTAACACAAATGTTTTATCTTGTAAACAAATATGTGCCAGAGTTCATGCTCCTGCAGGTGACAGAATCAGAGAAATGGTAGCAACCTGGTTTTGTCTTTCATAACCATGTATTACAAGTACAATTCATTCTGTTAATATCAAGAGCTGTTTCAAGTTAGCATCTCTCCGGAGTGATCTGAGGCTTTTTCACCATTTTTTCTCTAGTAAAGGCAACTGATCTTAGCAATGGCCAATATTTTTTGATTGCTTTGGTGACTTTATCCATTCCAGTGTCAAATCTGGTATTCAATACCACTCTGTCAGATATTGGCTTCTCCTTATGTCATGTTTTATATTTTGTGTGTTTTTTCTGTGCTTTCATTAGACATTGGTGAATAGTTTGTGGCAAGTAGTCTCTTTCTAGGAACTGATCAGTCATTTCCTAGATTTGTTTGCATGCCAGGATCTGAGATTGTTCTTAAAATCCTCATAAATTGTGAAATGGGTAATGAGTCCTACAAACATTTTGGATGATGGGTCGTTGAATATAAAATAGTATTATGGTCAGTTTATTTTTCAAAAATATTGTTGTTCCAAGGGCACAATCAGCCCTGAACACTGTAACATGAAGAAAATAAAAGTATCTGCATTGATTACAAAAGTGAAATGGAGTGGTGATTTCAAGGAATTCAATTATTCCATCAATTATTCCATCCTGGTACCTAGGATGAATATATTATCTATATATCTCCTAAAGTACAAGATGTGGTCACCGAACTTGGGCATAATACATTTGGACTCATACGCCACTATACATGAATTTGCAAAAGATGGTGCCAAATTTGAGCCCATCATGGTACCCACATTTTGCACAAAAAATTAATCTGTAAACCAAAAATAATTACAGGTCAGTATCAGTTTAATTAATTCAAGGACAAATTCAGAAGTTGGACCAGTCCATGTTGTAACAGTGTTCTCCCCAGAAAATGTTTCCAGTCGGGTAGTATCAAGAAGCAGCCGGGTGGGGCCTTCGCAATAATAAAATGTTTCAAACCCTAACCTTATAATGATTTAAACTTGAAATAACGTTTGTATGTAGTAATTCTCCTCTTATTAGGCCCAGTTGTCTGATTATGAAAAGCTGCAAAGTCTGTAGGATCTGGTCCTTTTTATACAGTTCCCAGATACTGTCCCCGCTTGCAGCCTCCCAAAATGCCAGGTGGTGCACCTGCAAAAATCAGCCTTGGGAGAACACTGCCCTCCCTTATCATTCCAGCCTGACATGTCTCAGGCTGCTTCCCCACTGGCTCTTAGTCAAAAGTGCCCATTATGCAGTGCCCCCTGTAGTTATTCCCATATGCAGTGCCCCCTGTATTTGTGCCCTGTATACAGTGCCTCCTACAGTTTTCCCCTTTATGCATTGCCACGTGTAGTTTTCCCATTTATACATTGCCCCCCTGTAGTTTTCCCCTTTATGCATTGCCTCCTCTAGTTTTGTTTTGCCCTTTATGCAGTGTCCCCAGACTGGCCCCTTATGCAGTGCCCCCAGACTTGCCCCTTATGCAGTGCCCCCAGACTTGCCCCTTATGCAGTGCCCCCAGACTGGCCCCTTATACAGTGCTCTCAGACTGGCCCCATATGCAGTGCCCCCAGACGGGGCCCAGCCCAGAACTTGCCTTAATATGCTGCTCGGCGCTCCCACTCCCACTGCTGCTGCCTCACTCTGACTGGATCTAACTAGATCCAGCAGGCATGCAGGGCAGGCTCCTCACGTCACGGGTGAGGTCATGACATTACCCGCACAGTGCATCACTGGGAACACTTGCCTCTGAAGCAATCAGAGGCTTCTTTAGCCTCCGGTCACTTCAGAGGCCAGCGTTCCTCAGCAGGAGGTGGAGCGCAGTGGCAGAGGGTGACCGGGAATGCGGCTGGGCGGTAGCCTGTTTCTGCCAGGCGATGCGCCCCCAGAAAACAGCCTGGGGAGAACACTGCTGTACCACTGAGGGCCTCTCTGACAGCCTGTAATCCTTTATGATGTCGTATATATAACGATACCACAACCATCGATGCTAACCATATATCAGCAATATTTTTTATCTTTTTTTAGCACAACAAGAAAAAAATTAGTGAGATCTTTAGTAAAACTTAACATAGTAAGTACTGTACACAGGTTTACATAACTTAATCTATATACTGTACTGCGCTAAAGATTGGAGCACTGATCCACATGCCAATATAATCGGTCGTCAAGGTGGTGACTCCATTTTACATTTCTTACTACTGATTATCTTATCTGTCCAATAATATATGTACTATCAATGGAGTCGTCACCTGGATGACTGATTATATTGGCATGTGGATCAGAGGTGGTTGTTCTCCTTGCTTCCAAAATCATGTCTGGCACCACCCCATACAGGTGCTGCAGATTATTGTGAAGTAATATTTTCCAGTATTCTGACTACAGGAACAGAGACTAGGAGCAAAAATGCAAAGGTAGAGGTACATGATTCCTACCTACATGGGCAAAGTGCAGCAGCTTAATTAACTGTTGAGGAAAAGTACCCTGCATCTGATATGTCCTTTAAGGCAGCTGAGTCCAGTCTAATATACCTGATGTCCACTGTTACATTCCCACAGATAACAGCAGTTGATCCAGACTCTAAATAGATGGTTCCCTTGGAACCTTACTGAGTTTCACTGCATTTTTCAGGAATGTCCTCCCTAGGAAAAGAAGTTTATTTAAAGCAAAAATTTAATAATATTTCTCATGTAAAATTGGACTCTCCATTTGTTAGCAATTTATTAATTAGATTAATCTTACATTTTTATGAAATGGTCACTAGCACATTTTTCTTGCTAACAGCACTTCAAGGTGTCCCCATAGTGAAGCTTTGCAGATCTTGCAGATGAACTGTAATGGGGCAGCACTTGCGATCCATCTCAAGTGGGCTGCAGGAGATCCCAATGCGCATTGTGACCTCTTTCTGTATTACGCATGTGTAGCTGGAAAGCTGGGCATGCACAGTAGCTCCTTGATGTCTATAGGTGGAAGTAAAGTGATCAAATATTATAATAAATATGCCCCTTACAGTGCAAACTGTGCAGTTATCGATCCAGTCAATATAGTGTATCACATTGCCTATATTAATTGGAAATCAGACCAAAATCAAACCCTAAATAAATTCTCGATATATTGATTTTCAATGTTTATTCATATTGTGAAGGGGACGGTGCCTTTGTTGTAGTATGTTGCACTTTGATATGACTTGTGTACCTTACACATTTTCTGAAGCATCAGCAAACCGGCAAAACTCTGGGCCTGATTCAGAGATGGACGGATTTATCCACAGCCGCACACAAGCATCCATCTCAGATGCAAATGCAGAAGAAGGTGTCAGACACCTCCTTGCTGCATTTGTGATCCCAGTACTGCTACTGACGTCGTAGGCTGGGATCACCATCAGTCGAGATAGTTGCTCCTTTGGTCAGGTGACAGGAGTTGAAGCCTGGCCGGTACTTGGTCACGTAAGAGGCCAGGAATCTGAATCCGCTGATGCAGACCCTGGCCTCGTCCCTCCCAAAAAATAGCGTTTCCGGGAACAGCGACCAGGCAGCGACCACACCACCATCTGTGAGCGAGATCGCAGGACCCGTGCGCAGAAGATGCATTTGACGAGAGAGAGCGCATTTCCTGTAATCAGTTTCTATCTGCAATTCATACACATGTACTTGGTTTTGAACTGAGGGCCTGATTCAGAGCCGCTCGTAAGCAGCCGCTCGTTCGCTCTGAGCGATGTTCGCACAACTGCGCATGCATATGGGTCGTAATGCGCATGCGCAAACCAGTCATTGTGGTCGGAAATCATGCGCTCGCAAAACAGCGAGGGGCTGCTAATTTGATTGACAGAATGTACCATTTGTGGGTGGTAACAGGGGAAGGTGCTTGAAAACGGGGGAGTGGAGAGCCGAACGCAGGCGTGCCAAACGGTAAAAAGGGCGTTTAATGGGAGTGCATAATTATTAAAGGAGCGTCATCGACCACGTCACTTGGTTGTCTTTTAGCCTGAACTGCTCGCAGTGATAGCGGTAAGAAAAACCTACCACAAGCACTGCGAGCAGTTCAGATGCCTTTCGATGTTCCCGATTAATCTAATAAATACTGGAGATGACGTATGATGCGAACGATAAAGGGGCGTCTTTACAAAATAACGAGCTCATTTTTCGTTCGCTCGCTCAGACATAGAGGCGTCAACAAACCGCAAAGAGCGAGCACTCAATTTAAATAGCTGGCCCCTTTTTTGGAACGACCGTCCGCAAATAGCGTCCGGCTCTGAATCAGGCCTTGAGTGCAATAGAACTACCTGTATCAAATTGGCAATTCAATTATTTGTGATACTGACAATAATGCCATCGGAATGGTGTGTAAATGCTCGTCACAGTGACACATCACAGGTACAACATCGCTCATTTTACCTCACAACCCATAGGGTGTAAAGTAAAATAAGCAATGTTGAACTCCCATAAGTAAGAGCCTAGTTGAAAATAAATATATATATATTACCAACACAGTTATTCAAACAGCAAATCACAGGCCATTAGAAATTGATAATTGTAGAAAGTAGAAACTGATAAATAAAGTAATAATAACTTTCTCCAACCAGCAAATCATAGGTCTCAGGCCAGTACAGGTGATTTAAGCTAGAGTAACAGCATAGTAGAAATGAATAATTAAATAATAAGTTATTAAACTTCTCCAAACAGCAAATCACAGGCCCAAGGCCAATACAGGTGATTGGAGGTAGAGTACTATTTAGTGGAAGGTAAATCATTAAATTATTACAATTTGGAAAAGTAAATAGGAAACATGGAAAAAAAAATTAAACCAAGCTGTAAGTTTTCAATGTAAACTGAACTATGGTTGGCAGAAGCTACACAAGCGTTGCTATATTAGTGGGGGCTTATGTGTCTATCAGAGCTAAGGCTGTAATCAGTGTTACATAATCTGTCTCTGTCTGTGGAGAAACTGCAGGAAGGGGAGCCTGGATGAGATACTGCCTCGTCTTGCACGAAACAGTACATGCCTGTGACAACAAGTGACTGTGCAGAATGAGATGCTTGCTGCTGCCGTGACCTCCACAAGAGTGTTGAGAAGCTGGAGCTGATATTTCAACATCTATTGAATGAAGGAAAAGCTGAAATGAGAAAATTAGAGGGAATATCAAATAGAGTCAGAGGGAACCTATTAGTATTTACATATATTTGGTTTGGCTGAGATAATTTGCTGACTTCTTTTTTTCCATAATAGTTTACATGTATTAATACTGTCATCATCATTATTGCATGGATACTTGTAACCTTGTCTTCATGAGGTAAGAATTTTGGTTTCTATTAATATTGTTAAGGAAACCCCTCTGGAATAATTCAAAATTACATGGACATGAAATATTAAGCAAAAATATTTATTGAGGGTTGGAAATGATGGCAGGGTAATGCAGATGACTCTGAAAAAGTGAATAAGCAGGGTATACAGGAACAGTGCTGGAAATACAGAGCTACCATGAATAATTGGCTGCAGACCGTTAAGTAAACACAGGTTTCAAGATTGTTTAGATATGCAAAAAGTCCATACACTTCCATAGGCTAGAGACACAGAGCTTATATGGGTAATACCTTATTGCAGGCAGGAAGATCCCAATGAACAAGACAGACTGAACTGGACCACAGACCAAATGAAATACAATCTTTTTGATAGAGGGAAAATGTAAAGAGGCATTTGTACACTCTGCAGACTTAGGGTCTCATTCAGACCCACTCGCAAGCACCTATGTGCTCACAAGTGGGTCGATGCTGAGGCCCTGCGCATGCGCAGCAGCTGAAGTGCACGTGCGCAAGCCCCGGAGCGAGAAAGAAGTTCTCTCGCTCAGGGACTCACTACAAAAGGGGCGGCTGTCGATGGTGATCGACAGCTCGAGCCATTTTGTAGGCGGGGCAGGGGGGGTGGCTACACAAATGGAGGCGTTCCTGATGGAACGCCTGCCATTTGGGGGCGGCCCCACTGACATCACTTGTAATGTCAGTGGTGAGCTTCCGGCTCTAATAGAGCCGAAAGCTCACTGGGGTTTGCGGTAGACGAGACCCTACCACAAGGGTCTCGTCTCAAGCCCCGATGGTCGCGATGGTCTTGACCATCGCGACCATCAACCTGACTCGCTCGCTAAAGCTGTGGGTGGTCACCCACAGCCTAATGAGCGGCCAGGAGGCCGGCTCTTCACATAGAAGTGTCCGCCCTCATTCAGAGCGAGTGCTCGCATTTTGCGAGCGGCTCTGAATGAGGTCCTTAGAGCAATCATTCGAGAGGGCAAGGACATTTGTTGCCCTGAATCTTTTCACGACTGCCTGGAAAAAAGCAAACAGATGCTGTAATATAGGGTCTTTAGAATCAATTAAAGAAAATACCCATGCCAACGCCTCTCTTTTGAACCTCATCATCATATTCGCCACTTTATCCTCTTGGGTTAAATCAGACTCCAAAAATTGTTGCATAAAAGCTTCAAACTTTAACATATCACCATCAAATAAATGTGCTGACAAGTAGAGGATACATAAACTTGATCATCCGTGGAGTTAGGCATTGCAGAACTCGGCTGCACCTCTGGCAAAGCGGACACTGGTAGAGCCTCTCGGACCTCTGACACGGCGGACCCCTCTCTGACCACTGTCAAGGCTGACCTCTCTCGGACCACTGGTGAGGTGGACCCCTCTCAGACTACTGCTGAGGCGGACTCCTCTCGGACCTCTGGCAAGGCGGACGCCTCTCAGACCTCTGGCAAGGCAGACCCCTCTCGGACCTCTGGCAAGGCAGACCCCTCTCGGACCTCTGGCAAAGTGGACCGCTCTCGGACCTCTGGTAAAGCAGACCCCTTTCGGACCTCTGGCAAAGTGGACCACTCTCGGACCTCTGGCAAAGCGGATCCCCTCTCGGACCACTGGCAAGGCGGACACCTCTCGGACCACTGGCAAGGTGGACACCTCTCGGACCACTGGTGAGGTGGACCCCTCTCAGACTACTGCTGAGGCGGACTCCTCTCGGACCTCTGGCAAGGCGGACGCCTCTCAGACCTCTGGCAAGGCAGACCCCTCTCAGACCTCTGGCAAGGCAGACCCCTCTCGGACCTCTGGCAAAGCGGACCACTCTCGGACCTCTGGTAAAGCGGACCCCTCTCGGACCACTGGCAAAGTGGACCGCTCTCGGACCTCTGGCAAAGCGGATCCCCTCTCGGACCACTGGCAAGGTGGACACCTCTTGGACCACTGGCAAGGTGGACACCTCTCGGACCACTGGTGAGGTGGACCCCTCTCAGACTACTGCTGAGGCGGACTCCTCTCGGACCTCTGGCAAGGCGGACGCCTCTCAGACCTCTGGCAAGGCAGACCCCTCTCGGACCTCTGGCAAGGCAGACCCCTCTCGGACCTCTGGCAAAGTGGATCGCTCTCGGACCTCTGGTAAAGCGGACCCCTCTCGGACCACTGGCAAAGTGGACCGCTCTCGGACCTCTGGCAAAGCGGATCCCCTCTCGGACCACTGGCAAGGCGGACACCTCTCGGACCACTGGCAAGGTGGACACCTCTCGGACCTCTGGCAAAGCGGACACCTCTCAGACCTCTGGCAAGGCGGACACCTCTCGGACCTCTGGCAAGGCGGACACCTCTCGGACCTCTGGCAAGGTGGACACCTCTCGGACCTCAGGCAAGTCGGACACCTCTTGGTCCTCGGGCAAGGCAGACACCTCTCGGGCAAGGCAGACACCTCTCGGGCAAGGCAGACACCTCTCGGACCTCTGGCAAGGCAGACACCTCTCAGACCCCTGGCAAGGTGGACACCTCTAGCAAGGCAGACCCCTCTAGGACCTCTGGCAAGGCAGACCCCTCTAGGACCTCTGGCAAGGCAGACCCCTATTGAACATCTGGCAAGGCAGACCCCTGTCAGACCTCTGGCAAGGCAGACCCCTCTTGGACCTCTGGCAAGGCAGACACCTCTCAGACCCCTGGCAAGGTGGACACCTCTAGCAAGGCAGACCCCTCTAGGACCTCTAGCAAGGCAGACCCCTCTAGGACCTCTGGCAAGGCAGACCCTCTCAGACCTCTGGCAAGGCAGACCCCTCTCGGACCTCTGGCAAGGCAGACCCCTATTGAACATCTGGCAAGGCAGACCCCTCTCAGACCTCTGGTAAGGCAGACCCCTCTTGGACCTCTGGCAAGTTGGAAGTCTTTGGTGACCAGACAACCCTAAGAGAAAACACACCTGAACTGGCGGCCGACATGGCAGCACTTTCCTCAGGCCCAGAGGCCAGGGCATTAGGGTCCTCAGGCCCGGAGGCCAGGGCATTAGGGTCCTCAGACTGATAGGTCAGCACCTTCCGGGGCACGATACTCACAGAACCCTCCTGGAGTGGAACACTCAGGAACCCCATCTGAGGCAAAAAGTCCAGAGACCCTCCTTGAACTGAAGCACTGGTGACCTCTTCTGGGTCTGTGGCTTTGTGAGGATACTCCGGCTGGGCAGCTCTGTGGGAATACTGCGGCTGGGCAGCTCTGTGGGAATACTCTGGCTGGGCAGCTCTGTGGGAATACTCTGGCTGGGCAGCTCTGTGGGAATACTCTGGCTGGGCAGCTCTGTGGGAATACTCTGGCTGGGCAGCTCTGTGAGAATACTCCAGCTGGGCAGCTGTTTAAATATACAAACAGTCCCTTCTTGGGACCGGCTGACAAGACATGAAGTCCCTCCTTGGGACCGGCAGACAAGACATGAAGTCCCTCCTTGGGACTTCATGTATTGACATAATGGCTCCATCTGAGACTGACAAAGTGTGAAATTCCCTTTGAGGAACTAGCTGGGCAAGAGGATCCCTTGTGGAACAGACAGGCATGATTCCCCTTTCAGGGGCTGAACACCCAAAATCTCCTCCAATTCTAGATCTGTGGCTAGGACATGAATGTAGAAAATGTTCAGGACTAGCACAGTACAAGCATAAGTAATTAGACCTGCGAAAAGCTCTCTCTGCTTCGGTAAGGGGAGCACGAGGGCCACTTGAACCCTTGATTTTCACAGTAATCTGTTGCTCTGCATTAAGGGCTGCAACAGTACCTGGAACAGAGGACCTCATTGAGAGTCAGTCGTTGCGGCCGCACTGTTGTATGCCACCGATGTTCGCTAAACTGCGCATTCGTAAAGTTCGCAATGCGCAAACTAGCTGTTACGATCAGAAATTTCTCTCTCCTTGAACACAGCCAGGTCGTTAGTTTGAGTAACAGGATTAGGCATTTGTGGGTGGTAACAGGGGAAGGTGCTTGTGAATGGGGGAGTGGAGATCCGAACACAGGCGTGCCTGACTTTGCAAACGGCGTTTTATGGGAGTGCATAATTAACAAAGTAGTGTCATAGCACACGTGACATGGGAGGTTTTTACACTGACATGATCGTAGTGCTTAAGAGAGGGTATGGTCAACCTTAAGCTCTACGATCAGTTCCGATGGTTCCCGATGGTCTCGATTAATCCTTATATGCCCGGAGATGATGTGTAATGCGTATGAGAAGGGGGCGTATTATTTTGTTTTACGGCCGCATCCTCCCCTTGGTCGTCCAGCTACCGATCTGATCTTATGGATGCAACTTGCGAGTGCATCATTTGCATATCCGGCCCCTTTTCCCTTACAACCGTGCGGCTGCAACGACCGACTCTGAATGAGGTCCAGAGTCCCTCTGTAAGTTGGTGGGGTTAATTGGCCCTGGTTAGGGTGCAGAGGTGAAACTTTCTGCCAGCTGTTCAGGAACAGCAGTTACACTTACAGGAAAATGTATGTGTAGAAGTGCAGCAATTTTCTCAAGAACCTTAGGCAAAAATGTTAGAATTTGTGCTATCTGAGCATGCAGCATGTCTATCTGCAGATTGTGCAGAGAAATCTCTTTATAAGGAGGAATGGCATGATTGAGTATTCCAGGGAGTTCCGTTAATAGGAGTTTTATTAGAGTG
Organism: Taudactylus pleione; assembly: GCA_031769625.1. Taxonomy (NCBI): domain Eukaryota; kingdom Metazoa; phylum Chordata; class Amphibia; order Anura; family Myobatrachidae; genus Taudactylus; species Taudactylus pleione. Next base: position 4,330,098 of record JAUIMM010000343.1, on the reverse strand, counting down.
TCCATAGTGACAGTATTCTCTTGTTTGTTTGGGCTGGTCATTCTGTTAAGGAAACCCCTATGGAATAATGCAAAATCACATGGACATGAAATATCAAACAAAAATATTTTTTGAGGGTTGGAAATGATGGCAGGGTAATGCAGATGAATTTGAAAAAGTGAATAAGCAGGGTATACAGGAACAGTGCTGGAAATACAGAGCTATCATGATAATTGACTGCAGACCAGTAAGTAAACACAGGTTTCAAGATTGTGACAGAGATAAATGGTCCAGATATGCAAAAAGTCCATACACTTCCATAGGCTGGAGACAGAGCTTATATGGGAAATACCTTGGTATTGCAGGCAGAAAGATCCCAATGAACAAGTCAGATGAAATGGACCACAGACCAAATGAAGTACAAGGTAAACAGACAAACAGTGACCAGCTCTCACTGCTGGTTGCAGACTGGCTATAAGGCTGGCAGACAGGTGTGACTCATGATGTGATAAGCACAGATTCACCAGAGAGCAGCACCTCAGGTCAGGACCAGAACATATCTAAAAGATCTGGTGACCCCTATTGGTGAAAAAGAAAGCAAAACAGAATCACAAGCAGACAATACTAAGAAATATAATATTGACTCTGGACCAAAACACCTAGATGAGAAGCTTGTGAATGATGGAATTGCAAGATGCAAAAGAACATGAATGCCCCAGTAAAGTACAATAATATACGCTACCTCTCAAACACACATAATCTTTGCAATGTCCTAAACACTCTTTCTGAGTACACAGAGGAGGGTTGGCATCTTAAGTACACCATAGATAGTTTGTTCAAAAGGCTGCAAATTGCCTTTTTTCTTCCCAGTATGCAAAGGGACTATGTGAGATGCTAATTTGTTCATAACCATTAAAATAATCCTCCACCATTCTATTGATGCTTACTGTATCAGACTTATAGTCATGGTTGAGATGTCAATATATTTGGGCAATTGTTTTAAGTCTGACCAGATGTTATAATGTTTCTCTCTGGTGCGCTGAGTTGACTACATATCATGGGTCTCTTGGAAAAAGGTCAGCCTTTTCCTGGCATTATCATTTGCAGGAGAAACTGAAGCAGTAGACATTGTGTCATCTGCCACTTGAGCTGACAACCTGCTTTCAAGGAGCTCTTTACTTCTCTTAACATCTGTGTCAATTGGAAAAAAGACATTACAATCTAAAGCTAGGATCAAGCATGGTTACCAAGTGAACCAATTGCAAAATGTTGCAAACCATTTAGCCCTGGAAAAGCAAATATGGAACTTGAGCTACAAGGTGAACATACTTAACGGAATCTCTTAGTTTCATCTAGTTCTTCAGCTTTTCTAGCTGATTTCCAATAGTTTAATTTAAACTACTGTTTACTACCTCTTGTGGCATGGCAAATGGAACTTTTCTTGCAGCTGCTGAAATGTTCTACATGTGACTGCTGAGTACTAAAAAAATGCCCTGAAATTTTACAGGCTCCAGCCAGCATCTCCTGCATTGACCTGTCATTTTTTAAGAAATTCTGAACCACCAAGACTGTGTTCGTAAAACATGGTACTGTAAGTGTTAAATCTCACCCAGTTGTAATGCTTGTACAATGTTACTTGTAATATCAGAAAAGAGAAATTCTGAGGATAGGCTTAGAGGGGTAAACCATTGTGTTATCACATTCCTGTGTATTTCCAACAGATTGACACTGGTATGCTTCTTAGTGAAGCCAGTGCTACAGATAGTAGCATGTCTGTGAATGAGCTGGCATTGCGTATTATATACTACTGCTGAAGGTGATACACCCACCCAATGAAAAGTCATGTAATCTTTAGTTTGATAAGCACTGCTTGTACACATGTCTGTAGTTGATAGTCAGTACAAGGGCATTTTCTAGGCAAATAATAACTTTTTGTTTAATGTTCCGGTACATGTGAGGAATTACTGTTCTGGTAAAATAGAATTGAGATGGAATTTGGTAGTGTGAACACATGACCTTAACTAAACAGCTAAAACCAGATGCATTGATGTCAGATAGAGAGCAAATATAATGCTAACATAGCCGTCATGGATTCAGGATTACAGCTATCATACTTGGTTCCTCTTGCAAATGATTATTTTACAGTCAATTTTTGATTAAGATTTACTGGCAGCAGCCCTAGTGCGCAAGGATTCATCTTGAGAATTGTGGATTGCATTAGGCGAGTCAGTTTTCCTTTGCAGTTGGTTGCAGGACTACGTCAGTTTGATGACGAAGGTGTTGGTGGTGGAGATTGCATGTGCTGGTATTTTTCCATGCTGCTGGTAGCTGATGCTGGACTTCTTATTATAATATATGATTTTACAGATTTTGATTAACTTGAATAAACTCACTAAAAATAACGTAACATGGAGTAGGTGCTTACTAACTTTGGCACTACAGGTGGTAAAGATGTCTTGACAAGTGTCAGGATTTTGGTAAAAATATGTCCACACAGAAGAGGTGCCTTTTTTGCTCCACGCATGACAATGCACTTCTTCTTATCACTGTCATGAAGTGCTGCCACTGGTGGCTGACTTACTTCAACACAAACAACAACATCCTCCTGATTGTTGTCAATTTTACAACACATTGTTCATCATCATCCTCATCCTCATCATTATCATCATTTGTCTATGATGCTCAAATATCCCCCTCAGCCTGCTGCACTTACAAAGTAGCATCCTCTATTTTTATGTCATCCTCACATTTGCAGAGGGTTCAGAAATGGCAGAAGGAGGCTTCTCTAGGCTTACAGAATCAGAAATGTCAGACTCACACATAGCACTCATGGACACCCTTAGACTTTCCACATGAATCTGTAAAGTTTGTGAACACAAATTTAGTTATTCACCCTTAGTGTTCTTTTTGTGCACTGATTTGCCTGATTTACAGGTGGAACATTTAGACTCAGAGCTGGTGAATGCGTGGATAGAAAAGATGCCTGACTGTCTTTGGCCCTGCCTTTTGAAATAGGTATTCTAGTGCATGAAAGAGCATTAGTAGGACCACAACTCACAATAAAGGATATGGTCTGAGCCTCTCCTCGCCACAGCATGTGGTATATAACATTTTGGCCAATTTTTTTTTTTTCAGCAGTAACTTTTCCTTTCATAGATAGAGATGATTTTTTTCTTTAAAAAATCATCTCTATCTATGAAAGGAAAAATTACTGCTGAAAAATAAAAGTTGTCAAACATTGTTTAGATCTGGAATACCTTTTTCTTACCCTTTGACCTTCTTTAAAAGTAGATGTTGAAAAAGTATGACTGCTAGCACTAGTATTGGGTTACTCATGATATTATAGACTGATATAGACTGATTCATGATTGATTTACACCAGGATAGGAGTAAAGCTATTGTACTTGAATTTGTAACTTCCACCACTCCAAGTGAATGTACAATGAGATAGTGAAATGAGGGACTGTTATCTTTATCATGCAGCTTTATTAAATTACTTTAAACCAAGAAAAATTATATTTTCTAAACTTTTGAGCAGCCCAGTCCTTATAAAACTGTTATTGAGCATTTTTCTCAGATGCAGGAAAGAATAGCTGCAGTTGTGTCAATAGTGAAAGAGCATTTGGAACAGGCTCAACTGGCACAACAAAAGGTGTACAGTCATAATGCCCAATTACGCACCTTTGATCCTGGGGACAGAGTGCTTATTTTGGTTCCCACGGTACAAAGTACATTTTTGGCCAAGTGGCAAGGACCATTTGAAATCATAGAAAAAATGGGTGAGGTTATTATAAAGTTTACTAGCCAGGGCAGAGGCGAATTAAGAGAGGAGGGACCCATGTGCAGTCTCTGAACGGGGCCCCTCCTATCTCCCCGACAGCTGGCAGTGCACTGAGCACAGCACCACAGCAGTAGACTCTGGGCACTAGTCTGTACCCAGAGTCTACTGCACATGTGCTGGTCACTGGGAAAATGGGGCAGCAGACATTTTCCCAGTTATTTTCCTACTTCGCATGCGCCAATCACTGGGAAAATGGCACCAGCAGCCATTTTCCAGGCTATTTTCACAACACTGATAGCCGACACGGAAGAGGTAAGTATTAAATACCTGAGTGCAGGGTATGCATGTGAGCTCTCCTGGACCCAGGGGCCCATGTGCCCCGCACACCCTGCATCCATTATAGATATGCCTCTGTCAGCTACTCCAGTCCCAACAGTAACCGCAATATCTTTGGTTCCCGAAGTAACAATATCCAAAAACATCTCAATTATTCAACAGCATGAGACTAAGGAATTTCTTGTAAGAAACAGAAATGTATTTTCTGACATACCTGGTAAAACAACAGTCATTAAACATGACATAATTACTGAACCAGGGGTTAAGATTAACCAAAAAGCCTATAGAATACCAGAAGCACAAAGGGAATTGGTGTCTAAAGAAATGTAAAAAAATTGTTGGTTAGGTATAATTGATGAATCACATAGTGAGCTGTCAAGTCCCATTGTATTAATTCAGAAACCTGACAGTGATCTGCAATGATCTCCGAAACTTAAATAGTTTGTCTATCTTGATGCCTACCCAATGTCTTGTGTGGAGAAACCTATGAAAAGGATTGGAACAGCATGGCACTTAACTACTCTAGACTTAACCAAAGGGTACTGGCAAGTGCCATTGACAGATACTGCAAAATAAAAGACAGCCTTTTCTGGACCTGAGGGTCTGTTTCAAGATGATTTGTTGTCATTTGGGTAGGAAGGGGCACCTGCTTCCTTTCAGAGGATGATGGATAAAATATTAAAGCTCCACATCTGCTGCTTATTTCAATGATGTAGTCATCTATAGTGCTGATTGACAATCTCCCTTATTCAGGATACAGCAGTATTGGACTCCATCCGTGAGGCAGGAATGACAGCCAACCAAAAAAGTGTTGTTTAGGGATGGAAGAGGTGAAGTATCTTGGATACACTATTTGCAGAGGTTTGTTAAAACCCCAACTTAATAAAACTGAGGCAATATAAAATTGGCCATGACCCTTAAATACGAAGTTGGTGAGAGTTATTTATACTCAATTTTGCCACCATTGCTGTTCTTTTGAGTAACCTTACCAAGGTTAACAGTCAGTTATGCTTAAGTGATCTCCTGAGGCAGGAAAGGCCTTTCAGACATTGAAGGTAACATTGTGCACACAAGCGGTTTTGATGACAACTGACTTGATGTAAGATAGGTGCTGTATTGCCTCAAATCCAACATGGTGAAGAGCATTCTCTTATTTATTTAAGTTTCAAAATGAATGTACATACATGGGAGAAACTTTGGCAATATTAAAAAAGAAGAATTGAGAATTAAGTGGGCATTAGAAACACACCTTTTATTAAAGAAATTCAAGTAAACTACGGATCATGCTCCATTGAAGTGGATGTCTGAGACCAATGGGAGAATAATTAGATGGTTCTTGTCATTGCAAAATGTTACGTTCTGAGTAGAGCATAGGTCTGGTTGCCAACTGGCCAATGAAGATGTTTTGTCCCATATTATTTTAGATACACCACAGTTCAATACAGGAGGGTGGAGTATGTGACTAAACCCTGGGTAAGTTTTTAAGGGGACATAGGGTCTGATTCAGAGCCGGACACTATTTGCGCTCGCTCATTCAGAAAAAGGGGGTGGCTATTTAAATGAACCGTTCGCTCTTTGCGGCCTGTTCACGCCTCTATGTCTGAACGAGCGAACAAAACTTGCGTTCGTAATTTTGAAAAAGACGCCCCCCTGGCCGCTCGGACCATACGTCATGTCCGCTATTTAATAGATTAATCGAGTACATCGAACAGAGTATGAACTGCTCGCTATTCTTGTGGTTGGTTTTTCCTACCGCTATCTTGCGAGCAGTTCTGACTATAAATCAACCAAGTGACGTGGTCAATGACGCTGCTGTATTAATTATGCACACCCTTAAAACGCCCGTTTTGACCTTTAAGCACGCCTGCGTTCTGATCTCCACTCCCCATTTTCAAGCACCTTCCCCTGTTACCACCCACATACGCCTCCTCCTGTCACTCAAAATAGCAGGCATTCGCTATTTAGCGAACAAACGATTTTCGGTGCACTGACTGGTTTGCGCATGCGTATAACAATCCATACGCATGCGCAGATGTGCGAACATCGCTCATAATGAACGAGCGGCCGCTTACGAGCGGCTCTGAATGAGGGCCATAGGTCCATAGCTTCTGTCTTGTAGATAATATACAGCTAATTAGCAACCTTGATTGCCAGACCACCTGTGAGAGGCTGATAAAAGGTGGGTTAGTTTATCTAGTCTGTCTCACTTCCTGGGGAGCAGGATGAGGCTTGCAGAGAGAGAGAGAGGGATAGACCATTGCTTGTGATTGTAAAATATGTGACTGTGCTAAATATGTTTTATCACCTTGAGAGAGGGAGTTTCATGTTAGTAAGAGCTTGGATTTATATTTATGTTTTGCTTATTTTGTGCTCTCAATTAACACTAGCTGTGGATACTTGTACCAAGACCCTGGACTGGTGTGCTACTGTTTGGCTGCTGCGTCAAAGGTGCTGCCATTTACCCCAGGTGACCACATCCCTAACCTAATCTTGCAACAGCATTATAATTGTAATTTTTATAAATACTGTATATTAAACATATATATTTTAAATCCTCACTGGCATGTAGTTAGCGCATGTATATATAACTTATTTTACTCATTGGGCAGTGCTATCGAGCATAAAAAAATTAAGCTGTACTATTGATATCATACATGTTTCTTCACCTTTCTGTAAGTATTGGCACGGTTTGTTCAATGTGAAAGAATTAATATTTTGTCCAGTAATCATCTGTAAACTTATTTGGTGTGCCTAAAGAAGCTAATGTTTACAATCTATAACAGGTGCATCACATCATATTGTCATAAGCTGTTGTTCATTAAACTGCTAATAGCGCATTAACTTAAGTATCCAATAGTGCCCTGATTGTCACCATGGCCACCTAATGAGCCCCCTCTATATGCCCCTTCTGTTACTCGGCATGCTTGCCACATTGCCACCGAATGCAAACGGAAAGCTTATTTATCCCTTGCGGTTTGCCTAAGCAGTCACTGAAACTAAGTAATAGAGATGTCTAAGTTCCAATCAAGCACTGCATGCTTCAGCACAATCCACTTACATTCCTAACAATCCGCTCTGTGTGCAACCCAGCAAAAAATGGCTCATATCACTTGTACTTGGGCTGACTCAGCTCTCCTGAGATGTGTTGCTCTAGTAGGCACACTGTAAGCAAGCGGGGGATAGGAATTGTTAGCATCTGTGGCTTCCCATTGTGCTCCTAAGAGAAACCAATGCACTTTAACCAATGCATGAAATAATTAACTATGCTTTCCTCCAGATAACATTTTACTTTTTAATAATTGTATCCATGAACACGATTTCCAGTACATGTAACATATTTGATGGCGTTTGTAAACAATGTCCAGGAATACTCTGATGTTGGAGAGGTGAATCTGTAGATTATGGGGAATATTTATTAAAGCTTGGAAAGAGATAATGTACCAACCAATCAGCTTCTAACTGCATTGTTACAGGTTGTCTTTGAAAAAGTTAGGAGCTGATTGGTTGGTACTTTATCTCTCGCCAAGGCTTATTACATAGATCCCTATATATGTTATGTGCGGCATACTTTAAAGTCTATGTGTAACAATACTAAGGGGTCTATTTACTAAGCAGTGTTAGGAGACAAAGTGAAAGGAGATAAGTTACCAGCCAATCAGCTCCCATCTGTCATTTTTCAAACACAGCCTGTGACATGACAGTTAGGAGCTGATTGGCTGGTACTGTACCTTATCTCATTTCACTTTGTCTCCTAACACTGCTTAGTAAATAGACCCCTAATGGTTGTGATTCCTACTGAAATGTAATTGATGGGCCTTCCAAAACAAGCCACCTGGGGGTAGATGTAGTAAGAAATGGGTTTGCTGTCTATTGCAATCCGCTGGACATCACCGTTGAATTGCTGTCTAAAAGTTAAGTATTTACTAACCATACGATTTGAGGTACAATAGAACTCTGACGGCGATGTCTTTCAATAGACGTATCACTCACTCCACATTCAAGCCTACACAACCCAAGTCCGGAGATCCTGTATCCCAGTCTGAGTGGCTCTCCTCCATCTGAGCCAGAAGACACCCCAGGCAACATACAGCACTTCAGACGTATATGTGATTCACCGTGGACATAATTACATCATAACCATTGAGTTACATTTATATTCTTGAGACAGCTCGACGCCGCTATCCTCATTCTTACTTGTACCAGCATCAAGAACATTAATACATTGTAAAAAGGACCCCATTACAGTGTGCACCATTTGCATAACGTATATAATGATCCAACAGATCCTGTTCTAAGCAGTACCTTTATATGGCTGTGATTTTAGTTATGAGTACATACGTATCTGACTGAAATGTATGTTTGTTATATATGTCTTTTTAAACCCAGTAAAGTTTTTTTGCACTGATCATACAAGGTTGCTATTATTGATTCAAGATTAGCATCCCATATTAACTACACAACATTGTGTCATTAAGCCAATTCAGCACAGTACTAGTGTGTAGAAGATTTAGCGCTGAATATTTCTTCTTTATATTGTGTATAAGTAAGAGGGAAGGACACCCTCCTGTTCAGCAGCTTACCACAAACAATAGGTATAGTAGCCCAGTGCGCAGTATTACTTTCTTTTACATTTTTAAAAAAATTACAGGAGTGTGCAGGAGATGCTCTCAGTGGCCCGCAAAGTATCCGGACATTTTAGACATTCGGCAAACGCTTGTCGAAGATTGAATGACCAGCAGGTACTGTTAAGTTTGCCCTGCCATCAGCTGAAGCAAGAGGTAGTAAAGCGGTTGAATTCTATCATCTATATGCTTCAGCGGATGGAGGAACAGCAAAAGGCCATACAGGGCTATACAACGGCCTATGACATAGGCCGTGGAGGGGAATGCACCTTCCTCAAGCGCAGTGGAGAATAATTTCCGTGTTGTGCAAGGTTCTCAAACCCTTTGAACTTGCTACACACGAAGTTAGTTCAGACACTGCCAGCTTAGGTCAGGTCATTCCCCTCATCAGACTTTTGCAAAAACAGCTGGAGAAACTGAAGGAGGAGCTGAAACAGAGCGATTGCGCAAAGTATGTTGGACTGGTGGATCAAGCCCTTGATTCACTTCACCAGGATCCAAGAGTCGTCAATCTATTGAAATCTGAAAAATATATTTTGGCAACCATTCTGGATCCTAGGTTTAAGTCCTACCTTGTGAGTTTTTTTCCAACACACCGAAATCTAAAACTATGCAAAGAGCTGTTGGTAAAAAAAATTGTCAGCTGCAGCCACACGTGAAACGCCATCATCTCCTCCAGTTTCTGCAGCTGCCAGGAAAAAACTAAATTTTCCTTACAGAATGCCTGCTGATCATGCAGATCGTTCACCAAAAAATTACATCTGGTCAGGCCTGAGAGAACTGCCTACTAGTGACATGTCTTCTACCGTGACTATGTGTGATGTGGTCTCCATTCACAGAGGGGTGGAGAACTATTTCAGATATAACATCCTAATAGGCAGTGGCGGGCTGGGGCCGGGGGGCAGGGTGCCATGTGCCCCCCGGGCCGCAGTGTCATGCGGGCCGGTGCAGTCTGTGTCACTGTGACACAGACTGCACCACGTGTGTAGCGCTGGTCAGCGCTACACAGCACAAACACACAGCCACCGGCGTCGGCAGCTGTGTTTGCTGTAATCAGCAGCCGCTGAGAGTCTGTCAGACTCTCATCGGCTGCCACTGCTCCCACTGCGGGAGCCATCTTCCGGCTCCCGCAGTGGGTAATGGGAGAGCCGTCGTCATGACGACGTCTCTCCCATAATGCAAAGCGGCCGGAGGAGCCGGTGGAAGCGTTGGGACCAGGGAGTTTCAGGTAAGTGTTTTTTATTTTATTTTATTGATTCTCTCTCTACTGGGGGGGCACTACCAAGGGGGGGATTACTATGGGTTCACTACCAAGGGGGGGGATTACTATGGGGGCACTACTAAGGGGGGGGTTACTATGGGGGCACTACCAAGGGGGGGATTACTATGGGGGCACTACCAGGGGGGGATTACTATGGGGGCACTACCAAGGTGGGGATTACTATGGGGGCACTACCAGGGGGGGATTACTACTGGGGACACTACCAAGGGGGGGGATTACTATGGGGGCACTACCAAGGGGGGGATTACTATGGGGGCACTACCAGGGGGGGATTACTATGGGGGCACTACCAAGGGGGGGATTACTATGGGGGCACTACCAAGGGGGGGATTACTATGGGGGCACTACCAAGGGGGGATTACTATGGGGGCACTACCAGGGGGGGGATTACTATGGGTGCACTACCAGGGGGGGATTACTAAGGGGGCACTACCAAGGGGGATTACTATGGGGGCACTACCAAGGGGGGAGATTACTATGGGGGCACTACCAGGGGGGATTACTATGGGGGCACTACCAAGGGGGGGATTACTATGGGGGTACTACCAAGGGGGGGATTACTACTGGGGGCACTACCAAGGGGGGGATTACTATGGGGGCACTACCAGGGGGGATTACTATGGGGGCACTACCAAGGGGGGATTACTATGGGGGCACTACCAAGGGGGGGATTACTATGGGGGGACTACCAGGGGGGGATTACTATGGGGGCACTACCAAGGGGGGGATTACTATGGGGGCACTACCAAGGGGGGGATTACTATGGGGGCACTACCAGGGGGGGATTACTATGGGGGCACTACCAGGGGGGATTTCTACTGGGGGCACTACCAGGGGGGTGGATTACTACTGGGGCACTACAAGGGGGGGGACTACTACTACTGGGGGCACTACAAGGGGGGGACTACTACTACTGGGTTAACTACAAGGGGGGACTACTACTACTACTACTGGGGGCACTACAAGGGGAGGGGACTACTACTAGGGGCACTGCATAGGGGGGAGGGGACTACTACTAGGGGCACTACATAGGGGGAGGGGACTACCACTGGGGGCACTGCGAGGGACCACTGCTGGGGGCTCTATATAAAGGGCAATACTGGGGGTACTGCATAGGGGGAGACTACAACTGGGGCCACTATTTAAGGGACATTGCATAAGGGTTACCACAATTGGGGGCACTGCATGGGGGGGTGGACTGCTACTGGGGGCACTGCATAGGGGGTACCACTATTGGGGTCAGTATATAAGGGGCTTACTACTGGGGGCACAAGGGGCACTCAACAGGGGGGACCACTACTGGGGGCACTACTGGAGGCCTGCATAAGGGTGTTATCTCCTGTGGCACACGGGGGAACTGCATATGGGCACTACGACAGGGGGCTGCCCCTAATCTTTATTTTTACCTTACATTAATCCCATATGGACCCGCCTCCTCCCTGAAACACTTGAGGGGGGGCGGCACCGTAGCACGCACGTTCTTCGGGCACCCTGGCTACACGCTACTCCTCTGCCAGGGCCGCCTGCATGCATTTGCACCTCAGGCTAAAAGTTGCCAGCCAGCCCCTGCTAATAGACATGTCAGACAGTCCCTTTCAGTACTGGCAGGAAAAAGAGGCAATTTGGAGTCCCATACACAAACTGGCTTTGCATTACTTAAGTTGCCCACCCTCCAGTGTGTACTCCGAAAGAGTTTTCAGTGCAGCTGGCAACCTTGTCAGTTATCAGCATAGGAGGTTACTTCCTCGAAATGTGGAAAAGATGATGTTCATTAAAATGAATTACAAATTCCACGAGGAAGACTTCTACCAACAATTACATAATAAAATTACAGAGGCGCCTATGGTGGATTCCAGCGGGGACAAATTAATATTGTGTGAAGAAGAGCGGATGTACACACTGATGGGGATGACGAGGATGACGACAACTTGTAATGTAAAGCCAGTTTGCGTATAGGATCATTTTCATTTCAATGTACAATGCACATTGGCAGCTTGTTTTATGGGGGTCCAAACAAACGAATCATTTCAGCCACAATTGGCAGTCCTTGTTGCTGAAATGATTGGTTTGTTAAACTGTGAATGTCCTGTTTCGTATACAACATAAGGGTGGGTGGGCCCAAGGACTATTCCATCTTGCACCTTTTTCCTTTCCATTATGTGCTGGTTGGGGCTTTGCTGCCTGACATTTTAAATTAATCTTATGGTTGGTTTAGGAAACAATGATTTATTTTAAAATTAATTTATTATCAATTTACAGCCAGGGGCTGTACCAATGAATTGCTTTTTATTAATTATTCAGCTAGGGCTGCACCAAATGAATTGTTTTTTAATTAATTTATTATCAATTTTACAGCCAGGGGCTGCACCTAATGAATTATTTTTTAATTAATGTATTATCAATTTAACAGCCAGGGGCTGTACCAATGAATTTCTTTTTATTAATTATTCAGCCAGGGGCTGCACCCAATGAATTGTGTTTTAATTAATTTATTATCAATTTTACAGCCAGGGGCTGCACCATTGAATTTATTTTTATTAATTATTCAGCCAGGGGCTACACCCAATTAATTGTTTTTTAATTAATTTATTAATTTTACAGCCAAGGGCTGCATAAAAGAAATTATTTTTATTAATTATTCAGCCAGGGGCTGCACTCAATTAATTGTTTTTACTTTTTAATTAAATTATTAATTATTCAGCCCGGGGCTGCACCAATGAATTGTTTTTAAATTAATTTATTATCAGTTTTACAGCCAGGGGCTGCACCAACTATGAACTATCAATTCTTCAAGCCTCAAGGGTATCCCAACCATCATCTTTGCACAGTCCTCAACTCTATTAATAATTATATCAATCAGTTATGAGCCAGCAAGCTGGATGCAACCTTTTGGCCCTTTAACTAGCTGAAAGAATCAATATTGTGAGCTGTGAGGTGGTCAAAATTGACTGGAAATGAGTGGAAATAAATGTTATTGAGATTATTAATACTGTAGGAACAAAAAAAGGCGCATTTTATGTGATTTTAGCTTTTTTTTTAATTTTAAGAATAAATCCAGATCCAAAACCGAAACACGGAGGTGAGGTTTTGGCAAAACAAATCCAGATCCAAAACCAGGGGAGATCCAGATCCAAAACTAAAACACGGGGGTCGGTGCACATTTCTAGTTACAACACTCATTAGTTTTTGTTTTGCATCACACAACACCTGTACATTCATGGGATAGGTGTAGTGCCTATTTATATAAATGTCTTCCCTATTCCTAGGTAGTCTCAGCCTAATGTAAGGGCACCAAGAGGGACCTGGGCTTGTTGAAGCCTGCCTTGATGTGCAGATGGATATGTGGGAAGTCATCACAATGATCTGGATTTGCTACTGGCTGAGAAGCACATACTGCACTACTATTTTGTCTACAAGGATTAATCTAAAAATAACAGCATGAAAGAAGCTAACTGTAAAAACAAAAATACATTCTGCAGGGTTGCAATGAACAGCAGAATTTCATAGCTCCTCAGGTAGACTTCTTAATAGGTTAAGCTTTTAACTCTTTGATTTATAGATTGCATACTTTACAGTGTAAGGTAGTGATCAGTCAGAAAGGATGAACATCTGAGAGATCACCTGAATTTGGTGGTACAAAAAGATGAGGGTCAAATAATATGTACAGATTAGGGGTGAGCGGGTTCGGTTTTACTCGGATTTACTCGGATCTTTAAACAGCATTTTATTGGCTAGCGCCTATCATGTGTTTTGGATAGCCAATATAATAAATCCGAATTTGCGGTAAAGTGGCGATAAGAACCGAGTAAATCCGAGTAAAACCGAGCCTGCACATCCCTAGTACAGATAGAAGTAAGCGGTAAGCAGGGTGTTTACAGTTATCACACACGCATGGGTAAAATGCTGTAAGGAGCATTAAACCAGTGACAGTTGGGTACAGAAGGCCAACACTATGTGCACAGCGTTACACTGACCATCTTGGTGAACATTTTAATATTTAGAGCCTCTAACGTAGAATATTTTATGTTAATGTGGGAAAGTTGACAAGTCTAATTAATTAGTTTAACATATTCGATAGAGAAATAAATGGAAACAAATGATGATGTATTTTCTTCAATGGCAGTTTTGGCATAGGTCTGAGCCCCTGATTGCATAGGTCTGAGCCCCTGCTGGCATAGGTTCGTGCCCCTGCTGGCATAGGTCCGAGCCCCTGCTTGCATATATATTTTTTGTCAATGTATTTATGTTGTCTTATATGGTCCACAAGAATAGCTTCCACCACCACTAGAGACAACCGTGCCATATGCTATAACTTATAGGGAAGGATGAGGATAAAAGAACATTTTTTTAAGCCAGACAAGATGAACATCCCTAATTAAGTTATCAGGGGCCTTCATGAGAGACAAATCCAACCTGTACTGGGTTTGACAAATATAGTTTTTCATGCTGTTTAATATGCAACTGTAAACCGTGCGTGATGAGTTCACACGTTTAGTGAGAACTTGTTAGAGGGCGGACCTCTTGCTCAGCTCCGGCAGGTCCTAGAGACCAGGGCCGGCTCCAGGGGTCTGAGCACCCTGTGCCGGTCCGGCAAGCTGCACCCTGCAATTGTAATTGGGGGCGTGGTCTCATTACCATAGGCCACGCCCCTAAGTGCCGTTATTTGGATGCGTGCCCACACGCCTCCAAATAACGTTAGGCTGTGGGTAAAGCCCAGCCCTCCGTCACTGGCTGGGCTTCCCCCAGCCCTCTCACGTCAGTGAATGGACGCTGCGCGCATGCACGCTGCATCCATTCACACTCCGGGGGTCCAGCACCGCCACGCAACTGTGGCGGTGGGGGTCCCCTGCCTCCCGATTTGACCACTTCGGCCCACGGGTGGAACAGCGGGACAGTACTGTCCCTCTGAAATCGGGATTTTGGGGAGGGATGCGCCCTTTATGGGTGGCGCCCCTGTTCGACCGCACTGATCGAATACCCCTAGAGCCGGCCCTGCTAGAGACCTCTGGCTAAGTTACCTATGAATGGAGGCGGCACAAGAGTGCTCCTTGTCCAACACTGTGTGGGTATGGATAATATATACCGTATGATACAGTGTGCACGCTGCACCAGAAGTAAAAAATAAATAAATTACAAGCAGTTATGTGTTAGCGCAGAGTATTCAAGCACTGAGTGAATGGACAAAACATATTTAATGTGTTCCTCATTTTTTTTCATTTTAATTACATTTTTAAATATACATATTCTTTAATTAACTTTAAATGCAAGCAACAAAGTACGTACAACAGTAGCCGTTTATACGTAGCCCGTTTTCAGCACACTCACTGATGAATCTGTAGGCCTAAATTAATATAAACCTATTTATTATACAAATTATCATAAGCCATATGCTAACTTGCATAAATCTTTATTGGACCTTTTATTTTGCTAGTAAAATGTAAGTGCTTTACATAATCCTTATCGTGCCCTGTGGCATTAGTTTTTGCATATGGATTACAGGTTGTCTTCAAATTTTCAACGATTACTATCATGATTACAGTAAGCAAGAAAATAACATCATCAGGGAGCTCTGAATAGCGATCAGTTTTCTTGTGTGTTTATTTCCTGTCAGCGGGGAGTCATCTCCATAATTTAAGATGACAAAATCCTAGATACAGTTGGAATTAATGTTAAACTGTATATGTGAAATGTTCCATCCTTGAGGCTTTGAAGCAATATTTTCATGTCGTTTGTTTTTGTTATTCTGTGTTTATAGTATCTGATCCTTATCCTAGAAGCCCAGAGAGTAAACTTGTCTGTAATGTCTATTAATGACATTGTCAGACCACGTCTCAGCTTGTTCCTTTCATGGCACCCAGCTGCCTATGGTTGCATCATTTATTTCCGGCAAAGCCCTGGTGTACAATATAACATGGCATTAAGCTGCAATCTCACAACCTTCCATGCATCTTATAGGCATCCTAAATGTTTTCCGACAAATTTTGTAGTTAATTTTCCATAAATGTGATTTTCTTCATTATATATCAAGAATTAATTAAACCAATTTTTCATGTGAATAATCAGAAATAAAATGTTAATATATCATGACAGACTTTTTTTATTTTTTTACTGTATTTTACTGTATTTTGAACATTCAGGAGTATCTGCGCATAAATGACCAAAGCCTTTTCTCAAGTAGAACGTCTACCTGCTTCATTTAAGTAGCTTTAATGGAATCCAACGTCATATTGACTTCTCCTTGTTGCCTATGGAAACCTTGCCCTAGGCTAGAATAGTTGATACAATGATTGGGGCATATAAGGCATACTAAGTCAAAATTGTATGTGGTATATATTCTAACATGAAAGTATTTAGAAGGGGAGATGTTGCCCATAGCAACCAATCAGTTCTAGCTATTATCTTTTAGAAGGTTAAATGTTAAGTAGAATCTGAGTGGTTGCTATGGGCAACATCTTCATTTCCAAAAACTCTCACTTTAGTAAATATACCCCTAGGTGTTAGTGTGCGGGTAATGGCAATTCGCTGGTTTTCTGTATGGCAGAACAATTTTGGCTATCCTAATATTAAAAGCATCTCCTAAAATATTTTATCAATGCTATCCCCCCTTGAGGACACTTTCTGCCACATTGTCTTGCTAATATCAATGATTAGTAGCAGAGTAGTCCAAAAATCTATTTGCTTTACTCAGTTTGTAATAGCAGCAGTGGCGTATCTATAATGGGTGCAGAGTGTGCGGGGGGCCCCGCACCGCACACCCTGCACCCATATTATTTTAAACTTACCTGTCCTTGGTCCTGCGTCGGGTGTCAGCGCTGCTCAGAACACCGGAAAATGGCAGCCGTGGCCATTTTTCTGGTGTTTTGCGCATGCGCAGTAGACTCCGGGCACACTCTAGTGCCCCGGAGTCTACTAAGGCTCCGATGGCTGGCCAGCTGCATCAGCCGGCTGCCGGCCACCGGGGAGAAAGTAGGGGGCCCGGCACGGGGAGTGCACACGGGCCCCCTCCTCTCTTAAGACGCCTCTGAATAGCAGGCCACCATAACTAAGTGACTCATTATGGTTGGCCCTGCAAAGATGGCAGGAGCTTCAGAACAGGTAAGTACCATATACTATATGTAAAAACAGTCGCAAAGATTGAAAGATTGCAATTATTGCACTCAAGCCAATAAATCAGAGTAAATACTTATCATTTGTTTATAAAGAAAAAAGAGGGGATCACACATGTGATCTCTCACAATTGTAATATATAAAATATAAATTAGTAAACTGGTATAAAATTAACACGTTTGCATTATTTCAGAATAAATGTAGTCCTGATCTCAGAATAGGGCTCAAAGAATTAAATCTCTCTTCAGAGAGAGTGATTGTGTATTTACACACACACAGTCTTGTAATAGAGGCCATTGAAATTGAATAGACAGGATGGGTAATTGTTCCTTAATGGGAAGGTATTACCTGTAGACTCCAGTCCTGTGCAGCAATGTGAGGAGTAGGGGTTAATCACCCTAGTACCCGACTGGTACTGCGCTGAACCTGATCAGCGGGGAGCGACTTTGTGAAGATGTTGGTATTTGAACCTGAAATAAGGAGGCTGCAGTGGAAGGATTGCTTCTCCAAGTGGTCTATTCTGCTCCAGCAGACCAAGGGTCGACAGACTCCAGGAGAATGTCCCCAGGGCACACCAGTCTCATGCTCCAAAAGCCGCCGGGTGTCGGAACAATGGCGGGGTCCGAATCTCCCACCAACACAACGCTGGATTCTTCGTATATGCAGGAGTCACAGTGGTCAGCACCCGGTTGACCGTGCGGCAGGAGAAGCAGAGGAACGTCGCCGGGTCCCTTGTGCTCGGAGTGGAGTGACTGTGATGAGCCGTGTCCTTAGGATCTTGGGACTGTAGGAATTCACCTACGCGTTTCGACATCACAGGGCGTTTTGTCAAGGTGCATTGTAATCAGGTCCCAGTTTAAATAGCATTCCTAATCAAACTCATATAGTACAGGTTTATTCAATTAAACCAATTGGCTTGAGTGCTACACTTTAGAATACTAAAGAGAGGCTTCAAAAGGAGAGAATATACAATCTATTAATATACATAAATTACATTCCGAGATAGTTCATGCCACACAAGTGATAAAAATGACACTTTCTGTTATTTTATCAAGGTTATTTTCAGGAATAATTTAACTGAGATAACCTTATGATTATTTATTTTTACCTAACGATTCAGCATCCTTAAACAGATTATTTTATATCTGTTGTCAGACTAGAGAGTGGAATAAATATGCCTATACATACAGATAAATGGAAATATCCATATGCATAGGTTGTAACATTCAACAATTTATACAGTTTACCTGCCCCTCCTCGATATATCATAGACGGTATATATATATATATATATATATATATATATATATATATGTATATATATATATATATATATAAAAGAAAGAAACTTCCAGGAGTTCTTGAATTATCAATTTTAAACCCTTAACTTGGGAGACCATATGTAATAGTATATATTAATCGCATGCAAATGAAATAGAATAAATGAGAAACAAATAAATGAATATATATCGGTATCCGGTAAATCGATTTTATAAAGAATATTGTTTACACAGAAACACTATACACATTGTTTTAAAGCTAAATGTGCATATGTGCATAACATATTTATCATATAAAAAAGTGAAGATGAAAAGAAAAAAGAAACAATGTGTTGACTATTACAAATTCTTCTTGTGTGTCCACCAGGGAAATCACAAAGACTACTGGGATATAGAATAAAAAACAATAATGATAATAATGATATTAATAATACTAAATTTAATGGATATGTTCAATTAAAATAAAAAGTACTGAGCAAGGAATATTAATGAATAAATGATGATAAATGTAAATATAGCAAGTGAATTGAAAAAGGGAAAGGGGGAGAGGGAAAAGGTTCTTCTACAGTGCTGGCAAAAGATGATGGAGGCACTATAAATGAAAAAATTAGAATTATATCTGAAAGAAGGGGATGAAACATGGGAAAAGGGAAGAGGAAAAAAAGGGAGAGGGGGGAAGGGAAGAAAGGGACACTTTTGAATCCAGATATATTTGGGGGGGCGGCTTCAGGGGGAACCTGGTTTTCTATGACCGCTACATAGATGATCTTTTTATTATTTGGGATGGGGATCTTTTTAGTGCACAAACTTTTGTTTCTTCTCTTAACTCTAATCACTTTAATCTTTCATTTACCTACACCTATAGTAGGGACCATGTCAATTTCTTGGCTCTTACTCTGCAAATAATTGATAATAAAATCATTACTACAAACTACTGGAAGGAAGTGAACTCCAATAACTATCTGCATTTTCAGAGCTGTCACTATCTCCCTTGGAAAACAAACATACTCAATGGACAACTAATGTGGATCAGGCGTAACTGCTCTAATCTCTCGGATTATACAGAACAGGCAAAGGTGATGTGTAAGAGCTTTGAGGAGAGGGGTTACCCTCCCTCATTGCTAGAAAAAGCATGTAAGGAAGTAGCTAGTATGGATAGGACACATCTCTTACAATCAAAAAATAGAAATACCCACATTACAGATGGGTAAAGGAAGTTTGCATTAATTATAACACCAAATATGTGGTATATGTGCTTACATGTAGTTGTGAAAATATTAAATATGTAGGTAGAACTATTAGGAGCCTACGAGAATGATTTTTAGAACATAGGAGGAACATCTTGAAGAAAAACCTCCTACATAGTGTTTCTAGGCATTTTGTAGACAAATATGGGGATGAGGTAACTTCCTTAAAAGTAATAGGATTAGAAGCAATTCCATCTACGCTCAGAAAAGGGGACTGCTATAAAATTCTGTGTAAACAGGAGATCTTTAATATGAACAGTTTGTTCCCCAATGGTCTGAACGAACAGATAGAATTAAATACTGTCTTCTAAAGATTTTGAGAATTTGTATCGGTTTGTCCCTTTCTTCCCTTCCCCCCTCTCCATTTTTTTCCCCTTCCCTTTTCCCATGTTTCATCCCCTTCTTTCATATATAATTCTATTTTTTTTTCATTTATAGTGCCTCCATCATCTTTTGCTAGCACTGCAGAAGAACCTTTTCCCTCTCCCCCTTTCCATTTTCCGATTCACTTGCTATGTTTACAGTTATCATTTATTCATTAATATTCCTTGCTCAGTACTTTTTATTTTAATTGAACATATCCATTAAATTTAGTATTATTAATATCATTATTATCATTATTGTTTTTTATTCTATATCTCAGTAATCTTTATGATTTCCCTGGTGGACACACAAGAAGATATTGTAATAGTCAACACATTGTTTCATTTTTCTTTTCATCTTCACTTTTTTATATGATAAATATGTTATGCACATCTGCACATATAGCTTTAAAGCAATGTGTATGGTGTTTCTGTGTAAACAATATTCTTTATAAAATCGATTTACCGGATACCGATATATATTTATTTATTTATTTCTCATTTATTCTATTCAATTTGCATGTGATTAATATATACTATTACATATGGTCTCCCGAGATAAGGGTTTAAAATTGATAATTCAAGAACTCCTGGGAGTTTCTTTCTTTTATATATATATATATATATACCCTCAATGATATATCGAGGAGGGGCTGGTAAACTGTATAAATTGTATAAATTGTTGAATGTTACAACATATGCATATGGATATATCCATTTAGCTGTATGTATAGGCATATTTATTCCACTCTCTAGTCTGACGACAGATATAAAATAATCTGTTTAAGGACGCTGAATCATTAGGTAAAAATATAAAATCATAAGGTTATCTCAGTTAAATTATTACTGAAAATAACCATGATAAAATAACAGAAAGTGTCACTCTTATCACTTGTGTGGCATGAACTCTCGGAATGTAATTTATGTATATTAATAGATTGTATATTCTCTCCTTTTGAAGTCTCGCTTTAGTATTCTAAAGTGTAGCACTCAAGCCAGTTGGTTTAATTGAATAAACCTGTGCTATATGAGTTTGATTAGTAATGCTATTTAAACTGGGACCTGGTTATAATGCATACACCTTGACAAAGACGCCCTGTGACGTTGAAATGCGTAGGTGAATTCCTACAGTCCCGAGATCCTAAGGACACGGCTCATCACAGTCACTCCACTCTGAGCACAAGGGACCCGGCGACGTTCCTCCGCTCCTGCCGCACGGTCATCCGTGTGCTGACCGCTGTGACTCCTGCATATACGGAAAAGTCCAGCATTGTGTTGGTGGGAGATTTGGACCCCACCATTGTTCCTACACGCAGCAGCTTTTGGAGCATGAGACTGGTGCGCCCTGGGGACATTCTCCTGGAGTCTGTCGACCCTTGGTCTGCTGGAGCAGAATAGACCGCTTGGAGAAGCAATCCTTCCACTGCAGCCTCCTAATTTCAGGATCCAATACCAACATCTTCACAAAGTTGCTCCCCGCTGGTCGGGTTGAGCGCAGTACCAGCCAGGTACTAGGGTGATTAACCCCAACTTCTCACATTGCTGCACAGGACTGGAGTCTACAGGTAATACCTTCCCATTAAGGATCAATTGCCCATCCTGTCTATTCAATTTCAATGACCTCTATTACAAGACTGTGTGTGTATATACACGATCACTCTCTCTGAAGAGAGATTTAATTCTTTGAGCCCTATTCTGAGATCAGGACTACATTTATTATGAAATAATGCAAACATGTTAATTTTATACCAGTTTACTAATTTATATTTTAAATTTTACAATTGTGAGAGATCACATGTGTGATCCCCTCTTTTTTTCTTTTTTATAAATAAACAAATGATAAGTATTTACTCTGATTTATTGGCTTGAGTGCAATAATTGCAATCTTTCAATCTTTGCGACTGTTTTTACATATATTCTTTATTCCCTATGAGGCTGACTACCTCATTGAGTCGCACTTAGATTGAAAGGATTTTTTTAAACTCCCACAAGCGCCTGGTTTTTCTATTTCTAAGTACTATACACTATATATGCAACTAAAGGGCATATATACAATAGACATTTTTTATGGATAAGATAGGTGTTACTTTTAGTTTTTTAAGGGCCCTACTCGTTATAATAAAAAATATGCCCAGTGATTATTAAAGATTGAACTTGCTGCACGTCCAATCCAAGTTTCGGAGGCATTCATCATGCCTCGTATACATCATTTTCTCTTCCAAAAAGCTGCTCTTTTTGTGAAGACAGCTTTTCAGACATAGGGCACTTTTCTCTTGCTGCTTCGGTCTTCTTGGGCTCAAAGCTTCAAGACAACGTTGCGAAGTCTGTAAAGTGAAGCAGCTGTAGAAAAGAGAAGATAGAGGAACCAGCCCCTGCCCTACCTCCACCATCTGTCCATCTCAAACCCCTGAGTCACCCCCCCCCCCGCCATCGCAGAGCTGCGGCCGCCACTGGAGTCTTTGCTCCACGCTCAGACCTGCAGCCCCGGCCATGTCAGTCCCCCGCCGCTGCTGCCGTGCCTTCTCCCTTGATCCCAGCTCATAGGATTGCTTGGGGAGCAGCTTCAGGTAAGAGGACACAGCAGGTGCTGTGCACCATCCCGGGGTGGCATTCAGGATCACTGTTAAGGTCCAAAAAAATGCTTTTCTGAACTTGATGAATTACTATAGTGTGGGGACTATAGAAATCTTTGGGGGGACAATTGTAACCAGGAGATATCAGTGATATCTCCTGAGTTACATGAGGAATTACCCTGACACTTAATTTATGCAAAAATAGGTGAAAATCTTAATCTTAATTTTCACCTACATTTGTAGAAATTAAGTGATGATGAACAGAGCCCTAAATATTTTTTTGTCTTTTAATTTTCCTTTAATAGCAAAAGGAATTCAGGGTCTCATTCAGACCCGCTCGTGAGCGCTGTACGCTCGCAAGCGGGTCGATGGTGCCCAAGTGCGCATGCACACGATGGAGGGAGCTCCGTCGTGCACATGCCCGAGACCCGGCGAGCGACGGGGAAGCCGTCGCTCGGGGTCTCGCACCAAAGGGGGCGTGCTGTCGATGGTGATTTACAGCACACCCCCTTTGGTGGGCGTGCCGGGGGCGTTGCTGCCCAGACGGAGGCGTTCCCATGGGAACGCCTACCGTCTGGGTCCGGCCCCTCTGACATCACTAGTGATGTCAGTGGGAGTGATTTTGGCTCTGATAGAGCCAAAATCACTCCAGAGCTTGCGGCAATGAGACCCTACCGCAAGGGTCTCATCGCAAGCCCGATGTTCGCGATGGTCTTGACCATCGCGACCATCATCATGGACGCTCGCATAAGCTGTGGGTGGTAACTCACAGTTATGCGAGCGTCCAAGAGGCCGCTCCAATGTTAGGTAGGCCGGCCCTGATTCAGAGCGAGCGCTCTGGTCAGAGCGTCTGGCTCTGAATCAGGCCCTCAGTGCCATTGTGCTCCATTTACAGCATACTCGCCTACTATCCTCGGAAGTTGCGTGAGGCTCCCAATTTTTTGGGCAGTCCCCTGCACCCTTGGTAGATCTCCCGCATCCCACCCACTCCCTAGTGAAGTGGGCAGAATTGGGTAGAAAAAAATAGGAACCGCAGTCTGTATGTAAGGGGCATGGCTAATAGATGAGAAACAATGTCATTTAGCCCCTCCACCTCCCCACTGACCCACAAATCATGGCATTTGTAGGGTAGGGTCAGGCTCTTACGTAATTAGGCCCTGCCCCATCACTACAAAATGCCATGATTTGTGGGTCAGTGGGCAGGTGGAGGGGCTAAATGACATTGTTTCTCATCTATTAGCCATGCCCCTTACATACAGACCCCTTGAATTAGCCTGCTGTGTCCCCGCAATGTAGGAAAGTATGATCTACAGCAGTATAAAACTCTCCATTTGTAGTCATATAACCTTGCAAGCAACACTGACACTATATAATAAACAAATAAACATTTTGTTTTCTTTTGAAATATATTACAAATATAAACTACATTTATTTTTAGATTTTGTACAGCATACTAAAATCGTCCTCAAAAAAAGACTTAAAAATTGCTTTCCGCTATGTGCACTTCTCCAATATGAATGTATCCCTTTAAATAACATAGTATAAGATTTTTTGTTTATTTAGAAAATAAAAGCAAGTTTAGATTTTTGTTCCTATTGTACTTTTTATTCATTAGCATTTTAATTGTTCTTATCTCTTCCGCATTCTCAATGAATTCCTTGACAATAGAGGTTTTGCTTTTCACTATCTTGGGAAGCAATAGGTGGTCCTACTATCACCAATTAGCCGATAGTATGATGAATGCCTTTGTCTATGCTTGAAGTCAGAATAACTATATCATCTAGTAACACCTGTTGTTTCAGGAAGGCAAAATACAAACAAAGCTCTGTTGTGCTGTAGATAAATGGATCCAAATAAACAGGGATTCTATGTCTATAAAACTATTTGTATAACATTTATGTTTGTGTGACATTTATGTTTGTATGACATTTGACCACTCCATATGCTATTGCCAAACACCACATTTATCCTGTGGAGACAAAATGTAGACAATGCAAAAACATCAATCTTTAGAGCAAGGAAATAAAACAATAATGTCAAAACGGCTCCTATCAGCCCAGACTATATACTTTGTAAGTGCTCTAAAGGGATTCTCATGCATTTAATGTATTGGCTAACAATAGCCCTCCTGCAAATTTTATGTCATACATTTCTTTAATTCTGTCTTTATATCATTCATAGGGAATCATTTGCCGGGTCACTTCAGCCTCCCGTGCTGCGCCCACTCCTGTCCCATCCTGGCCACCTTCTCCCCCCTTCCCATCGTATCACCAGCTCCAACCCCTCCCATGCCATGGCCACCCACTCCCGGCCTGTTATTCTTACCCCTGTAACCCTATGCAGCCATCTGTCTGCAGTCACCTGCACTGGCCCATCACAAACCTAATGTCATTGGGATTGAATTCAGAAGCACAAATAGCTACACTACTAAAACCACTAATGCTAGATATATGAAGGTGGGGCCTGCTATGAACAGAGAAATTACTATTAGGTACAAGAAAAGGCAGGGGTCAGTATTCTGGAGATGGGATCTCAACTGCCGTTGGGATTCCAGCACCGGTATTTAGACTGTCGGCATCCCGTCAGCTGTAATGCTGACTACATCCTGCTGTGATGCTGACTACATCCTGCTGTGATGCCGACTACATCCTGCTGTGATGCTGACTACATCCTGCTGTGATGCCGACTACATCCTGCTGTGATGCCGACTACATCCTGCTGTGATGCCGACTACATCCTGCTGTTATGCCGACTACATCCTGCTGTGATGCCGACTACATCCTGCTGTGATGCCGACTACATCCTGCTGTTATGCTGACTACATCCTGCTGTTATGCTGACTACATCCTGCTGTGATGCTGACTACATGCCGGCTGCATACACTTGAGCATCCCGGAGATGAAGAAAAGGTAAATGCTGGATGCATAAAAAAGATTGTATCTAGGAAAGGATAATACATGACATCGGAGCTATATTTGCACATTGAACCAAGGCTACTACAGTGAACCTATGAAGAATTCCTTGAGCCTGTTTTGGGGAATAATAGAACAGTAAATGGTCAATTAATCTCCTCTTTGAAAGGTACACTAGTATGTGTTTGTGAATACTATATAATGTATGTAACTCAGACAGTTAATATTATTACTGATTTATTATCCTTTATTTATATGGCGCCACAAGTGTTCCGCAGCACCTTACAAAGTAGTTATACAAAGTACAAAGTTATACAGGATTTTGCCATTTGTTCTCAAGAAAACAGATGTATTAAATGATCTGCCAAGTGTCAGTCATATGTGGCATGTCCACAATACTCAAAGACTTTGTTCTTAAAATATATCTACTTTTTTAATCACGTGTGTTTATATTTTTTTAATAGTAATTATTAATTATGTAATATAATGTCCATGTCTTCTTTATAAGTGTAGACTAAAGTTAAACATCCACACATGTCAATATTCATTTGTAAAGATGTAATACCCATTCATTGTAGCTTTCACAAGGTGGCATTGGGGTCACTATGTTAGATTGCTCTATAATAAATGATTCTGTGCTTTGCTTTTACCAAAGGAACCTCTGATCTTACAACGTTGATAAATTCTCAGGTGGCCAATATCCACAGCACTGTGATCCGATTCTAAACATAGCCTGAATTAGGCATACTGTAGGAAAGAGGTCTTAAAAGAAACACAATTCTCAGACTTTGGCCTATCACATAAAAAACACCAATATGAAAGATATAACAGTTGTTAGTGTAGTAATTGTAAAACACAATAAATGACACTAAAAGTTAAAGGTCAATAAATATACTGTATATATATATAGAGAGAGAGAGAGAGAGAGAGAGAGAGAGAGAGTAGTTTACAGTGCATTGAGCGTTTGGCCATAAATACTAAGATCTCTGTTATAGACTCAGCAATTTGGGATTTTCGGGTTGCCCCCTACAACCCTGGAAGAATGTTCAAGAGGGACCAGATATCCACACAGACCCTCATCTAATCATTGCCTTTCCCAAATAAATATCCTATATCATTTAATACTTGCTGTAGGGGAGGTGCACCCAAGAATAGGGATAATCACAATTAGAACAAAGAAGAACAAAGTATTCTTATACGGGGCACTCACAGGCTAAACATAGATCATAACCAATTCTATAGTGACCTTTAAGAAAATTATTAAAATATAAGTTTTATTAGATCATATGTAAAACAGCAAAATATTTTTTGTTTATTTATATTATACAATAAAATGATTAAAACTGTGTGTTGTCCACAATTATTACGCTTTTGTATCACTGTGCTGTAATATAATATCTCACTATTGTGAATATACTCCTGGTATCTAAATATTGTTACAAATCCCCACTGGTGTAGAATACAATGTCTTATCACCACAATTAATTACCAACCATATCCTTCAAAAAGGGGTGTAGTATAATACCCCTTCCTCAGATTAATTGAGCTTTATGTAAACAAGTGTGTAGTTGAAGCATATTATACAGACCTGCATCATATACATATCATTATCCCATAGCTACATAGTCTCTCATCACGGACAGATACAAGTTAATATTACTTGGAGGTTTATAGTACAAGTCAATTGACGCACTGTATTATATAAATCGTGGAATAGTTATACTGTTACAGCTGCCCTCATTGGCGTCAGCCTGAGATTAACAGTGAGCATGCCTGCAGCCCCTTATCAAGGCATAATAGCAGGTCACCAAGTATATCTCCCTCAGGTAAGTTCAATACAATGCCCTGAAATATAAATCCACAGTATTAATATTGCGCATCACACACTTTCATATTCTCCCTCTATGTTTGGTACGGCGCTTCTACATACATTTAGTATAATGGGAGTATAGCGTATTGCAACTGTTTTATGGTATCAGTCTAAGATCAACAGTGAGCGTGTCTGCATCCCCTTATCTAGGCATAATAGCAGTCACCAAGTAACAGTATTAGTATTGCGCCTCACACGCTTTTATATTCTCCCTCTACATCTAGTGTGGCACTCCCACATACATTTGATACAACAGGAGTATAGCGTGATTAACTGTAACACATTAAAAAACACGAGGCATGCTAGTGGTGCACGCCGCGTGTATTCCTGATTTTCCAGATCCCATCCACTTCCTGGTGAACTGGGCAGGATGGGGAGATAATTTCCGACAATTACGACTCCGTATGGAGAGGGCAGGGATAAATGATACATCCCAAACACCATGTCAAAGGAAAGAAGAACAACAAGCAAAGACAATATTACAGCTTTGATTAAGTTCAAACCTACAGACACATCAGTCACCTTCCCATGACCAAGAAAATAGAAAAAGGCTTTATTGGCTGGGTGCTAATATTACTGTAATGATGTAATAGGAAAAAGCAGCAATGTATATATACTATTAGAATAAATTGGTTGGTGTCCCGCAGGGTTCTGTCCTGGGCCCCCTGCTCTTCTCCCTGTACACCTCTACACTAGGAAAACTCATCAGCTCCTTCGGCCTCCAATACCACCTCTATGCCGATGACACGCAACTATACCTCTCCTCTCCTGATCTCTTCCCTTCTGTCCTCTCTCAGGTATCCAGCTGCCTCACCGCCATCTCCTGGCACTCAACATGGACAAAACCGAACTCATCATCTTTCCCCCTAATAGAGTCTCCACTCCAACCAATCTCACCATCACTGTTGACAACACCATCATCTCCCCTGTCCCCCAACTTCACTGCTTGGGTGTCACCCTTGACTTCTCCATCGTCCCCACATTCAATCTATGGCTCAATCCTGTTGGTTCCAGCTATGCAACATTAGGCCTTTTCTCTCCCAGAATTCTACTAAACTGGTTATTCATTACCGTCTCACAGCCCTCTTGTAAAGCACTTCCCAGCTGTATTGTGAATGGAGAATTGCATTGCTAATTGTTACTTGTGCTCTGTTTATATTTTGGTTACTGTATTGTAATGTAATGTTCTGTGCACCCTGTACTGTATGTACGGCGCTGTGGACCACTTATGTGTAAGGGAGAGGGGGGAAGTTGTACTATGTGTCATAATGTTTAAGGGAGAGAGGGGGGTTGAACTGTGTGGCATAATGTGTAATTGGGGAGAAATTTGTACTGTGTGGTGTAATGTGTAACGAAGGGATTGTACTGTGTGGCATAATGTGTAATGGGTGGGGGATTTGTACTGTGTGGTATAATGTGTAACGGGCACTACTACAATTTAGCGTAATGTGTATAAGGGACACTACTACAGGTATGTAGTGTAATGTAAATAAGAGGCACTACTGTGTGGCGTAATGTGAATTGGGGGTACTATAGTGTGGCCACGACCAGTGGCGGCTCCAGAAGTAAGGCTGCAGTGCAGTCCATAATTCAAATAGGGGAGCCACACCAACTGCCATTCCAAACGCTGCCAAACATCACTGGCCGGGACTCACTGGCAGTTGGTGTGGCTCCTATTTGAATTTTGGACTGCGCTGCAGCGCCACCTCTGGAGATGCCACTGGCCACGACCTTTCCCTATAAGACCATGCCTTTTTTTGTCCCTGTCCCTGTTTATGATGGGGGGGAGGGGGGGACCAAAGCTCTTTCTGGCACATGGCACCAAAATGTCTAGTTACGGCCCTGTCAGACATGCATTATCATTTTTATGTGCAGATTTTAAAATGAAAATCTACCAGTAGCATCTGGATTTTAGCTGCCTTGGGAAGGTGGATTAATGCAAAAGCAATAACCACTAAGTGTTTCTTATACGGGGCACTCACAGGCTAAACATAGATCATAACCAATTCTATAGTGACCTTTAAGAAAATTATTAAAATATAAGTTTTATTAGATCATATGTAAAACAGCAAAATATTTTTTGTTTATTTATATTATACAATAAAATGATTAAAACTGTGTGTTGTCCACAATTATTACGCTTTTGTATCACTGTGCTGTAATATAATATCTCACTATTGTGAATATACTCCTGGTATCTAAATATTGTTACAAATCCCCACTGGTGTAGAATACAATGTCTTATCACCACAATTAATTACCAACCATATCCTTCAAAAAGGGGTGTAGTATAATACCCCTTCCTCAGATTAATTGAGCTTTATGTAAACAAGTGTGTAGTTGAAGCATATTATACAGACCTGCATCATATACATATCATTATCCCATAGCTACATAGTCTCTCATCACGGACAGATACAAGTTAATATTACTTGGAGGTTTATAGTACAAGTCAATTGACGCACTGTATTATATAAATCGTGGAATAGTTATACTGTTACAGCTGCCCTCATTGGCGTCAGCCTGAGATTAACAGTGAGCATGCCTGCAGCCCCTTATCAAGGCATAATAGCAGGTCACCAAGTATATCTCCCTCAGGTAAGTTCAATACAATGCCCTGAAATATAAATCCACAGTATTAATATTGCGCATCACACACTTTCATATTCTCCCTCTATGTTTGGTACGGCGCTTCTACATACATTTAGTATAATGGGAGTATAGCGTATTGCAACTGTTTTATGGTATCAGTCTAAGATCAACAGTGAGCGTGTCTGCATCCCCTTATCTAGGCATAATAGCAGTCACCAAGTAACAGTATTAGTATTGCGCCTCACACGCTTTTATATTCTCCCTCTACATCTAGTGTGGCACTCCCACATACATTTGATACAACAGGAGTATAGCGTGATTAACTGTAACACATTAAAAAACACGAGGCATGCTAGTGGTGCACGCCGCGTGTATTCCTGATTTTCCAGATCCCATCCACTTCCTGGTGAACTGGGCAGGATGGGGAGATAATTTCCGACAATTACGACTCCGTATGGAGAGGGCAGGGATAAATGATACATCCCAAACACCATGTCAAAGGAAAGAAGAACAACAAGCAAAGACAATATTACAGCTTTGATTAAGTTCAAACCTACAGACACATCAGTCACCTTCCCATGACCAAGAAAATAGAAAAAGGCTTTATTGGCTGGGTGCTAATATTACTGTAATGATGTAATAGGAAAAAGCAGCAATGTATATATACTATTAGAATAAATTGGTTGGTGTCCCGCAGGGTTCTGTCCTGGGCCCCCTGCTCTTCTCCCTGTACACCTCTACACTAGGAAAACTCATCAGCTCCTTCGGCCTCCAATACCACCTCTATGCCGATGACACGCAACTATACCTCTCCTCTCCTGATCTCTTCCCTTCTGTCCTCTCTCAGGTATCCAGCTGCCTCACCGCCATCTCCTGGCACTCAACATGGACAAAACCGAACTCATCATCTTTCCCCCTAATAGAGTCTCCACTCCAACCAATCTCACCATCACTGTTGACAACACCATCATCTCCCCTGTCCCCCAACTTCACTGCTTGGGTGTCACCCTTGACTTCTCCATCGTCCCCACATTCAATCTATGGCTCAATCCTGTTGGTTCCAGCTATGCAACATTAG
Source organism: Taudactylus pleione (assembly GCA_031769625.1). Classification (NCBI taxonomy): domain Eukaryota; kingdom Metazoa; phylum Chordata; class Amphibia; order Anura; family Myobatrachidae; genus Taudactylus; species Taudactylus pleione. The sequence goes on along the minus strand of JAUIMM010000343.1, from coordinate 4,299,077 downwards.
GCCTTTTCTCTCCCAGAATTCTACTAAACTGGTTATTCATTACCGTCTCACAGCCCTCTTGTAAAGCACTTCCCAGCTGTATTGTGAATGGAGAATTGCATTGCTAATTGTTACTTGTGCTCTGTTTATATTTTGGTTACTGTATTGTAATGTAATGTTCTGTGCACCCTGTACTGTATGTACGGCGCTGTGGACCACTTATGTGTAAGGGAGAGGGGGGAAGTTGTACTATGTGTCATAATGTTTAAGGGAGAGAGGGGGGTTGAACTGTGTGGCATAATGTGTAATTGGGGAGAAATTTGTACTGTGTGGTGTAATGTGTAACGAAGGGATTGTACTGTGTGGCATAATGTGTAATGGGTGGGGGATTTGTACTGTGTGGTATAATGTGTAACGGGCACTACTACAATTTAGCGTAATGTGTATAAGGGACACTACTACAGGTATGTAGTGTAATGTAAATAAGAGGCACTACTGTGTGGCGTAATGTGAATTGGGGGTACTATAGTGTGGCCACGACCAGTGGCGGCTCCAGAAGTAAGGCTGCAGTGCAGTCCATAATTCAAATAGGGGAGCCACACCAACTGCCATTCCAAACGCTGCCAAACATCATTGGCCGGGACTCACTGGCAGTTGGTGTGGCTCCTATTTGAATTTTGGACTGCGCTGCAGCGCCACCTCTGGAGCTGCCACTGGCCACGACCTTTCCCTATAAGACCATGCCTTTTTTTGTCCCTGTCCCTGTTTATGATGGGGGGGAGGGGGGGACCAAAGCTCTTTCTGGCACAGGGCACCAAAATGTCTAGTTACGGCCCTGTCAGACATGCATTATCATTTTTATGTGCAGATTTTAAAATGAAAATCTACCAGTAGCATCTGGATTTTAGCTGCCTTGGGAAGGTGGATTAATGCAAAAGCAATAACCACTAAGTGTTTCTTGGGGGTAGTTAAGAAAAAAACAAAAAACATTGTTTGCCAATGAGGGTAGATTGATTGTTTTTGCCGTATGAGGAGAAATAAGTGTAACCCCCGTCACTGTGTGTGATGTTGTGGTGCACAGTTGAACATACTGTACAGTCCTCACTCGCACTGTTATCTCACCCCAGCTAGGTCTTGGTTGTGGGCGCCGATGATGCACAGCCGGGCGGAGAGGAGGGGGCCCGTGTCGGAGACTGCACACGGGCCCTCTCCTCTCTAGAAACGCCCCTGATACATGGTAGTGCAGTGCAGTTCTAAAGGAATTTGGGTGCCATATCTTCTCATTATGAAATAACAAGAAACGTTATTCACACTCCTCCATATCCTTCAGCACAATAAGCGTAATGGTTACAAGCTCTACTTCGCCAACTTTCTCCAAAGCAATACTTGCAGCAGATGGTAAATGCTGTATGCTCAAAGCTTAATGGTTTCAAAATATTAGTTATACTTTCCACCTCAGTTCGAGTTTTAGCTGTTGTTTAATCATAGCTCCACACAAGATACAGACTGGTATAAATGTAGTATCACATGCCAGATTCTTCTGGGTACAGTACTGTAGCATTCCCTTGTCAGCCTTCCCTGGTCTCCATCTGCAGGTACACTTTAGGGTCTATGTATCAAGCTTTTTAAAAAAAATTATATAAAAACTACAGTTTCTCCTTAATTTTATGAATTATTGCTATGTACTAATAGCCAGGGCCGGATTAAGGTCTGTGGGGGCCCCTGGGCAACAAACTGGCGGAGGCCCCTATATACCACCCTAGGATTTTTTTTTTCTTTCTATTCACCTTAATGCCCATCATGCAATGCCAACTATAGAAGTACCCCTTATGCAATGTCCCCAGTAATGGTCCCCCCTATACAGTGCTCCTTATGCAGTGCCCTCTGTAGTAGTGCCCCTTATGCAGTGCCCCCAGTATTGGTCTTCCCTATGCAGTGCCCCTTATATAATGCCCACAGTGTAGTGGTCCCCCCTATACAGTGCCCCCAGTAGTTGTCCCCCTATGCATTGCCCTCAGTAGTAGTTCCTCCCTATGCATTGCCCGCAGTAGTAGTCCACCCCTATACAGTGCCCCCAGTAGTAATCCCCCTATGCAGTGTCCTTTATATAGTGCCCCCAGTAGTATTCCCCCCAAAAGCATTGCCCCCAGTAGTAGTCCCCCCCATGCTCTGTCCCCAGTAGTAGTCCCCATGCTTTGCCCACAGTAGTAGTCTCCACCTATACAGTGCCCCAGTAGTAGCCCCCCCTCATGCATTGCCCCCAGTAGCAAACACCCCCCCTATACAGTGCCCCATGAAGTGGCCCCCCTATACAGTGACCCTTGTAGCTGCCCCCCTATACACGGACGCCTGTAATGCTCCTGACGTGAGTCCCGGCTCTTCTGTTGCACAGTTGGGAGAGACGTCAGCATCATGACGTCTCTCCCATCATCACCAGCTGTGGGGGGGAGCCAGCTCCCTTCCGTTGTGCAGCAGCCAATGAGTGTATGTCTGACTCTCATCGGCTGCTGTAACATACACACAGCTGCCGTCGGTGGTTGTGTGTATGTCACTGTGTAGTGTGGCCGCGCTCACTGAGCGGTCTACACTACACTAGCGGAGGGGACACTAGCGGCGGGCGCAGACAGCGCACCGCTGCTAGTGGGGGCCCCTCCGTGTGTGGGAGCTCAGGGACGACCGCCCCTGTCGCCCCCCCTTAATCCAGCCCTGCTAATAGCACAATGCAGGACATTTCACAGAAATATATGGCAGAGTGCTAATTAGCGCTGCAGATCACAGATCCCATTACTCCAAAAGTGAAGCTCTTTGGAGTTTGGCCCCATTAATTTACACCATCTTCCGATGGTGTAAACTGCTTTACGCCTATGGAGGCTTACAAGCAGGAGAAATCTTCAAACCCTCTCCCGCAGCTTCTGACCGGCAGCGGAAACTGACACTATGCGCCTGCGCAGTGTCAGCTTCCCCAAGAGAAGTCTTCATCAACCGTGAAAAACATCAACAAGATGCCGGACATATAACCTGCAGGGACAACGGTTACCGCAACCGCAGGCCCCGCGTCTTCCCCTGTGTACATAGTGGGGAAAATATCTGCCACGATACGGAACCTTAATTATTACTGTAGTACTACGATTTGGTGCTGTATAAATAATTGTTGATATTGATGTTAAAATGTGGTCATCACAAAAAGAGCCAAAAATAGGCTTATCAGCAAAATGGTTAATAGTTTTATTTCAGTGGGATACCAGACGCATTCAGACATGGACATATGCCACGTCATTCCTAGGTTAATACGCCTTCTCTAAGCATTTTGAGACTTAGCTAGAGATGTTGCAACCTTTTGTTCCCTGTAAATCTAAACTTTATTTGATTTATATCTCTCACCCTGGAGCTTATAGTACTTTCTGCTTATATATTACATATTTATCCTTTACCATTCAGGGCTGCTGTTATGTATAACTTAAGGGAATTTAATATAATTTGTCTGGCTGTATGTGCATTGGCTTTTCAATGTGAAGTAAATTCTATATGTACTACTGTTCTCTCATTTCATACCTGCTAACATTCCAGCCGTTGCTTGCCTTACCAATATATTCATATATGTGTTTGCTTTCGGGGGAAGATTTTATGTGTTCGTCTGTCTTTCATAATGAAAAGGTCAGGGGTCTAGACAGCAAGAGAAATCACACTTATATTATTTTTAGCTGGCATACTGATTTACCTGCTACCATACAGAAGGAGCACAGTTGGTTGCAATGACTGGTGCACCATAAGCAAGGCTTAGATGAAGTATACATGTTATCCTATGAAGGATCTGTGATAATCTTAGTTGTGTTTAACTTGGGATTTTCAAGATAATTGCAAAATGCTTTCCGTGCTATGGTGAACCATCCACTTCAATAAAAACTTGCTCCATCTGAATTAGTTGTTTTGTTTTCTCTTTTGATTCCAAGTGCCCTTTACCCATTCGCTTCCCATTTATTACTGAAATAGGACATGCATTCAGTCATAACGATATTTCTGTTACATAATGCTCTGTGCAATGTCCCCCAAATGCTGCTCTGCTCCTGACATATTTAGGTGTGAAACCTTTTGCACTCACTTTATTTGTGTTTAGAAAATGCACATGTACTACTTGAATAGGGTCCAGACTGGACCCAAAATGTACATACGGCTCTATTTATTAACATTAGTTATACTAAAATAAAGCATTTTCACACCCTTTTCACATTATTTTAGTATCACCTAAATTTACTAAAGGACAATTGGAGTAGAGTTTGTAAAAGTGTGTGTGGAAACCCCCCTATAAAAATCCTGTGTTTGCCCCTGGGTGGGGTGAATATGCGTTGTTCGTATAGGCAACCACAGGCAGACAGGCTGGATGTGCACAGAATCAGAAAGACGGGATACAAATCTGGGTTGTAGCAAGCCAGCTACTCAGGATGCAGGCTGGTGTATAGCTGAACCAGCTATGCAGGATACGGACTGGGTTGTAGCAGGCCAGCTACTCAGGATGCAGGCTGGAGTTGTAGTAGAACCAGACCTGATATAATTGAACTGGCAGCATGAATCCACAGGAACTCGCTGGGACTGGACACAGACCGGAGCTGACACGGAAGGTAAGCTGGATGGTCTTGGCAAGGCACAGACACAGACCTTGGATGGACACAGGACACCCATACAGGGAGGAATCCAGCAGGACACAGGAGCAGGGCTGGCAGGGACTACACACAGAGGTCTGAGGCAGGGTTCAAGGATGCAGGTATACAATGGCAGGGTCCCAGGACACAGGTACAGACATGGAGACTGGGAACTGTACAGGGTACAGCGACCGCGTGACCAGATCACTAGAACAGGAACTAGGCAATATCACCGGCCGGCAGGAACTGACCAGAATCCCTAATGAAAGGGAGATAGACCAATCACAGGAGTCATCAGACTGGGGTCAGGTAACGAGGTATTCCAAACAGTTGAGTTGCCGCATGTAGCAGCCAGCATACAGTCAGGAAAGGGCCGCAGTGGCCACACATAACAATTTGTATTAAATGAGGTGACTTCTTGTTGCTGCTGCTGACTAGTGCGGCAAACCTTGGGTGTGCCATTGTGAAATCCAACAATTCCGTGTGAGCACCCATGGTACAGACTGCACACCCATTTTTATACCCTTTTAAGACTTATGCCTAAAACCTGGGTTTTTGTGCGTCCGTCTGAAAGGTGCAACCTGGGTTGACAATCCTGGGTCCACGACCATGCTAGCTAGCAGGGTTTTTCCTGTGACTTGCAACCCAGGTAGACGGCCCGGCTAAAGTGTGAAAGTTTCGACCCAGGTCTTTTATACCCATGTCATGCCCAGGGGTGCAGAGAGGGAGGGGGGAGGGTACTAACAACCCAGGCCTGGGCTTACTGGACCCGTCTCTGACACCACCCCCGTGTTCCTCTTCTTCACAGCTGCCCAACACACGCTGCTGTGTGCTAGGCTGGAGTGGGAGACTGCTCACGGCTGCTGAGCAGCAGCCACAGCACTCTCCTATGCCTGTGGGGGGGAGTGATCACACTGATCGTGCCCCCCCTGGCTTTGCGATGTGCTGAGTGCCCCTCCGCGGTGCTGCAAAGGTAATTTTTTAATTTTTTTTATCCTAAGGGGGTATGACCACGCCTCCTGTGATTAGACCACACCCCCTTCACCTGGGACCGGCGTGATTGTCAGCGGCCCTGGTCACGTTTTAAACAAGCTGATTGGCTGGGGCCAGTGGCGCTTGAAGATGAGATCATCTCATAGCGCCCACTGAATGCTGGAAGACCCAGGTCTCTGCAAGATCAGGGTTTGGTGTGAAGGGTGATGACCCAGGAATAACTCGGGTCATCCCCCTTGGTGTGAAAGGGGTATCCCGGCTTCAACCCGTGCTCGATGTCCCAGGTCCAAGCTGGGTTGAAGCCGGGATTTTATATCTGAAAATGATATTAGTCTCCTAACAGTACAGCTATTCCAAACAGAAAACAAAGCCTTCTTTTCTTCATCCATCGCAGTTATATTGGTCTTTGTAGTGCACGGGTGGATCAATTTTGTTTTTTAACTCATTTCAACATTGACGATCAGGAAATAAGAAAAGGATTTATTTTCCAATTTATATTACAGTATGACGGTTAAGGAGATGTCTTTCTTTTATCATTTAGTAAAGTAACAAGAGTTTTGAGGAGTTTTTCTTCAATAAAAATGTATTTATAAATTAGCCGGGGTACCACATGCTCTCATTCTCCCTAATATAGTGGAAACCACCCAAGATTGTCTAGCGTTGCATCTAGTTAAAGATTTGAGGAGTGCCCAGTTTTTAATTATTTAGGTACAGATGTGTTCTCCTCATACACCAAGGCCCAATACATAATACGGTGTGAGATGCCCGGTGTGACTGCTGTGCATCAAGACTGTTCCTCCATGCAACTTTACATTTATTTTCAGTTAACGATTTCTTAATTTCATGTTCTTTTTTTATTGCACAGTTTAGTGTTTTATTGTTGTTGTATTTTTATTTAATTATTTAATGCTTGCATTTTGCAAGGTTAGGACTTTTATTGACAGTTCCCTATTATTTAGACTTTGCAAAGTAAGTGTTTTATTGAACATCATTTGCAAAGACATGTATACCGAAAATCTTTTATTTTCATTTGCACAGCCTTTTTTGTACATTGTTTTATTGACAGGTTGTTTGATTGTTATTGGCTTTTTATAACTTCATATTTTGTATTCAAAAGTTAATGGAACATTGAAAATGAATTTAATTTAATTTAGGTATTGTAAATATTTTTTTTTAGAGAAATATAGTATTTTGCTTGTAAAATGTAATTACATTTATATACAGGTATACATACTGTAATCAATTTGAATCTGCAGCAGCTGTCATTGAAGCTTGTGGTAGCCAGAATTATTTAACCTAACTTTTTTTTCTTTAAAAAGGGGGCCCCACACAAAGGGACCCACACCTTTTTAAGAACAGCCCCATCTCCAGATTTTTCATATCTTCAATATTAGTAAAGTGGAAGCGTTCGGTTCAACTAGGTTATGTTTGGATATCAAAAATGACATTATATTGACTATCCGTCTCTCACGTGTTTTGGATAGCCAATAAGATAAATCCGGACTTGCACTAATTTTGCAAAAAAGAACCAAATAAAAACTGAACCACTCATCTCTAGTGGTTATGTGTACCAGGCCAGGATTTCTAGAGGGGGGTTTCCATATGTGGTTCTGAAGAAATCTAAAATACTTATGCTAATTCAACTATACTCATTGTGCTACCACAGCTTTGCAACATGTGCAAAGTACTATACTATACAGGAAAGGGCAGATTGGCCGTATGACTTCACCGGGACTTTTCCTAGTGGGCCGGACCATGTTAGGGCCACTAAAATCTTTATTTTTTTCTGTTTCATTTTTGTTTATTTTTTTAAAACTGTGTTCCGTCTAGCGCTGATCGGTAGGCGGCCTACCTCAGCTCATGTTCACTGAGCTGGAAAGAGGCCTGCCTCCAATCACTTCAGCAGCCTCTGTTCAGGCGGCTGTCTGAGACTGACGGCCCCGGCAGTCCCACATACCCGGACTGTGCCATGCAGCACTGCACCGCACCACACCGCACCACGCCACTCTCAACCCAGCTCCTGGACCTCACCTCCTGCCTCCCATCCCAGCAGCAGCCGGCGCTGAGGTGCTACTCTGGAGGTTGCTGTGGCTTTGGACACTGGCACATCAACAATCCCAGTTAAGTGCTCCCATTACTGTGTCTCCCCCTTCTTCAGCCCAATGTCCCCCAAACCCCCACCATCTCACTGACGCCCTCCCCCATCCCAGTGTCTTCACCTTCCCTCCACAACCAGTCCTCTTATCACTGTCCAACCTCTTAAAACCCCCAGCCAGCCCAGGAACAGTGCCCACCCCACTCAGCCCAGTGCTCCCCCTTCCCACCCCGAATCTCACTGCATTTCCTTCCCATCCAGCCCAGTGCACCCCCATCTCACTGTACCTTCATCTAGTCCAGTGTCCCTCTCATGTATCACTCTTGTACTCCCCCCAGATCACCCCCATCCAGCCCAGTATTCTCCCTCCCTGTTAACAATGCAGCCACCACTTTCAAAATCCCGACGCCGGTCTACCAACAGGGTTAGAATACTGACACCTGTCGGTCAGTATCCCAACACCTCCCTTTCCCTACCTCTAAACCTCCGTTCCTGGTGCCTAAACCTTACCTCCCACTAGTGCCTAAACCTATCCCTTAACCACACTACTTACCTTCGGGAATCCCTGCGGTCCATATTGTGACCGCATCTGGACCGCTGGTAGGATTAGAAGAAAAGGCTGGGGGGCATTAACCTTCAGTAAAACACTAATTCTAGAAACCATATTATTGATACAAATGGTACCAAATTATCAAATATATTTTATTAATATAAATTTGTTAGATTAGAGAAACTCATATTTTTGCCTGCCCCAAAACTTCTGTTACTATGTATTATCTAATTGAACCTCTATTGCATGATGATGACATTGGCTTTATTCCTAGACAAATCAGACGGCTACCGGACCATGTGATCTCCTGCATGAATAGTGAATACCGAAACTGCCTGTCAGAGGTTCCCCGTTTGTCACGGCCAGGGTTTCTCGGCATGGTAGTCACCGGGTATTACCTGTGAGGTCGTTATGGTGGGGGGTCTCTGGCAGCGGCGCTGGTGTTTGGCTAGGGGCATTGGCTGCGCATGGTTCTGTGCTGGCACATTGTCACTAGGCCTGGTGAGTTCTGGCAGTGTTTCCGTTCTGTTGGCATGGGCGCCGCCATCTTGCCTGCGGCCATGTGATGCCAGCTGTCCAATCCTGGTAGGTCATGTTCTCATTCCAGCCAGTCACAGCGCGGCACTGAGTATTTAGGAAGGTCCAGAGCCTTCCTTCCTTTGCCAGTGCAACATGTTTCTCAGCTGCGGCTGAGAGAGAGTACCTGTGCCTTACCTGTCTGCTTGTAATAAGCTCCTAGTCTGAAGCTTGCCTGCTCCAACCTGCTGGACTTACCCTGCCCCCTCAATATACCTTCTCACCTGCCTGAGTACCTGAACCTGCTGTTTCCCTGCACCTTGCCTCATTTCACTGCCAGCTGGACTTCCCTACCTCTGCCTGCATCAGTTACAGCTCATCATACCTGCATTCAGTTACAGCTCATCATACCTGTATTCAGTTACTGTTCATCATACCTGCATTCTGTTTCAGCTCACCATACTTGTTTACTGGACTATTCCTGCCTGTCACTATCTGGACATTTTCTCATTAACCCCCACTACAGTAACTTATTAAAAACTCCACTTTTTCATTTGTCCGCTTCTGTGTCTGCTCCTATCACCACCCCGGGTTCACAACAAATTCAGAACCTCACACAGTTGCAGAGAAACCACAATATAGGTAAGGTGTATTTTTATGTAGTACACACAAAAAATAGTATAGATTTTTTTTTTTTTTTTAGATATTTCACCCACCATCTCTACTTGCAAAGACGGCTTTAGGCCCGTCCCTGCAATTTGTGACACACTTGCATGACAGGCAGTGTACTGACATCTGTCATAGCAATCAGAGTGGCCCGCAGAGGATCTCTTCACATCACAAGATGAGGCCATCCTTGTCTTGTGAGACAGAGCTCCCTTTTCGGTGGAGGGGAAGTTGGGAGGACCCCTCTCACCCACTGAAACGATACTGTGCACATGAGCAGGGTGTCTATTCACTGGAGAGAGAGATTTGGGACATGCCCAGCAGCTCCTGGGGCGCTGGGCATGACCCAAGTGTGACAAAAACAAGGGGAGTGGCTTGCGGCCACAGTATGTCACATGACACACCCCTTCTTATAAGGACACGGCCCTTTTTTGGTCGCTTCCCTACGGCACGCAATTAAATGTACGTAAATTGCTCTTTCACTTACCCAACGATGGGCCACTTTCTGAAATGTTTCCAGGGCCTCTTTAAATTCCCAATCCGACCCTGTACATAAGCAAACTTTGCTTTCCTAATATCTATCTTATTCCCACACTTGCATCTTGCCCACTCTTTCAACACCAAGCAGTCACTTTCACCCACCTAACACTTCACACTTCACTGCTATATTTTTATTTTATTTTGTGTGGTGCCCTGTGGTGGTTTGGCTGGATGCGTTTCTGGGTGCCCCACGCCCCGGACATGAACCCCTTTAGTGTTAGGGACTTATCCGATGAGGTTACCTTGACGACGGTGGGTAAGCTCATAACTTTGGCCAAATTTATGCCAAAAACCTTGCATATTATGCATAATTATTAATGGTTGTATGGTGCATCTGGTTTATCTTTTTTTTTTATGTTGTAATACTAAGTCTCAGCTAGGTAGCACATCCCATTAGAAAGAGCTAGGGTGTGCAGTCCAGGCTCTCTTTTCCGCAAAATATTTAATATATTATGTGTATATATATATGCATATACACACATGAAGGCCAAGACTACTTCAATCTGGACTAGCACCCCGCCCACCGGCCTCTGATGTTTTTAATTAGGGACCCATGATTTACTGACTGCACAGAGCTACAGGTAAGACTTATATGCATTTAGTACTATTTTGCTAGTCAGTTGTAGAGTGAATATTGGGGCGTGGGGCCCCTTGAACTGCTCTGGCTGGACCTCTTTGAGGCATCACCATTTAACACTTATTTTTAACAATTTATATCACTCTGTTTTTTGTTTATGTTACATTTTCATGCATTTATTTGTCATTTTTTCTAACACTTTCAACACCAAGCAGTCACTTTCACCCATCTAACACTTCACACTTCACTGCAATTTTTTTATATTATTTTGTGTGGTGCCCTGGGGTGGTTTGGCTGGAGGGGTTTGGGGGTGCCCCACACCCCAGACACAGGGCGAGCGCCGCCGGGCCCCGGTAAAGAGGGGGCATGGCCTAATCGTGGGAGGCGTGGCCACTCCCCCTTGAAGAAAAAAACAAAACATACATTTGCAGCGCTGCCCAGACATGAACCCCCATAGTGTTAGGGACTTACCCGAAGAGGTTACCTTGACGACGGTGGATAAGCTCATAACTTTAGACAAATTTATACCAAAAACCTTGCATATTATGCATAATTATTAATGGTTGTACGGTGCATCTGGTTTCTCTTTTTTTGTATGTTGCAATACTAAGTCTCAGCTAGGTAGCACATTCCATTATAAAGAGCTAGGGTGTGCAGTCTAGGGCCCCCTTTCTGCAAAACATCTTGCCCATTGCCAACCTTGATATACGCTTCTCCTACTCCACAAAGAGCTTTCTGAACTGAACTCTTGCACACTCTGGGCCTGATTCAGCTTGGATTGCAGTGACTACACAGACCCATCGCAGAGTGATTGACAGGAAGTGCGGTTTGTGGGTGGTGACGAGGGGTGGATGGCAAAACGCAGGCGTGCCAGTGCGTTTGAATGCCGTTGCAGGGACATGCATAAATTGTCCACTGCAATACCCTATGCAGCCTGATGCCTGATAGCGTGCGCTGAATTTAGCAATTTCTGAGTATGGTCAGAGCTTGTGCAAGTTTGCGTGAGGCTGCGATGGTACTCGATGTTACCGATGTTTTTGCAGACTTGCTAAACATTATGGATGTGTGTAAGGTATAGTGGCGCCCTTACGTAGTGCTGCGGCAGCATAGCGATAGCAATTAATCAGCATACTATCGCAGTTGAACTGCGCACTTAATCACAGCTGCGAGCTGAATCAGGCCCTTGAAAAAGACCTGCGGTGACAGGTTGAAACGCGTTGGTTATAAGGAACTTGCTGGATAACAAAACGGGAGACCTGGCATTATCTATCAAACTAACAGGTCATCACTTTTCATACTTTTGGATTATGTGTTTTGTGCTTTATGTTAGTGTGTGTATTTTATGATATTAAAGACATTATACTATACATGGCACCATTCCTCTTTCTTTGAGGATTTACTACATGGAGATAAATTATAAAGGGAATCCTGTTGAAAATCAAAAGAAACCTTTATAGGCAGAACACAAGACACCTACCATGTGAGTAGGGTACGCATGACCCAACCCTCTCTTTGTGAACACGGCATTTATACAGAAAACTAATTCTTAATGAATAGAAAGGATAAAGAAACCTTATTGGGATAACATTTATTTATTTGAACGTGAGTCGGGGTACGCTCCCACTATACCTGACCAACTAATAAGAATAATATCACTTCCCCATATTTATTACATATAGACATTTTAAAAGAAAGTCTATCAGCCTTCTTAAGATAGTTTTCCTGTATTTATTCTTTTTCATGCATTAAATGAACAACATTGGGAGACTTCGAGAATTCTGCATATAAGTGGACATACATCAGGACCTTCCATCTGCAATAAGGACTAAGGCCCTGATTCAGAGCTGCTCGTAAGCGGCAGTACGCTCGTTCCGAGCGATGTTCGCACTTCTGCGAATGCGCATGGTTTATAATACGCATGCGCGAACCAGTCACTGCGGACGAAAATCGTTTGTTCGCTATATAGCGAATGCCTGCTACTTTGAGTGACAGAATGAGGCGTATGTGGGTGGTAACAGGGTAAGGTGCTTGAAAACGGGGAGTGGAGATCCGAACACAGGCGTGCTTAAAGGTCAAAACGGGCATTTTATGGGTGTGCATAATTAAAACAGCAGCGTCATTGACGTCACTGGGTTATTTTATAGCCAGAACTGCTCGCAAGATTGTGGTAGCAAAAACCAACCACAAGAATTGCGAGCAGTTCATACGCTGGTCGATGTACTCGATTAATCTAATAAATAGCGGACATGACGTAGGATGCGAGTGGCCAGGGGGCGTATTTTTCCAAAAAACGACCGCAAGTTTTGGTCGCTCGTTCAGACCTAGAGGCATGAACAGACCGCAAAGAGCGAACGGTTCATTTGAATAGCCACCCCTATTTTCTGGACGAGCGAGCGCTAATTGCGTCCGGCTCTGAATCAGGCCCTAATTACCATACTATTTGTTTTATATTTGAATATCCAGCGCCATTCGGCTACACAAATATCTTTTTTGAATCAGGCCCTCTGTTTTCAACATCTCTCTGATTCTCCCAATAAACTAATGGTACCTTCACGCACATTTTATTTTTGCTGGTATTTATTATTTCAAACCTTTGGTACTTACAAGGCATTTATATCTGTTTGCGTCTGTAACGCATCACAGACATTTATATCCCGTTTTAAACTTTTTATATTATGCATTATACATTAGGCATCAATGAAACTGCAAACACTTCTGAAATGCAGCAAAACTAACTCCCCATATGCAAAAAGCAAAAATAAAAAAAAAATGTTCTTGAGTGATGAAGAGTGATCTGCAAACATACAATCACAAGTTGTGTCAGTGACTATCATTATGATCATTTGCTAGAAGCACATGCCTTTGACCCCACAAAAATAACACAGCTTTCACAGGAGTATATGCTCCTCTTTCCTGGTCTTCATATGTTCACAATAGCGCAAACACACTCTTACTATACTACAGCCCCTGAGAAAGTGATTGAAGACGAAACGTGTTGGGAGGAATTCTCCTGGATTGAAAGTATCTCTATATCATTATCTAATGCTGGCCATACACGGTAAGATTTTCTGTCCAACCATCCAACTGGTTGGTTGGTTGGTTGGTAGGAATGAAAATCTGGTAACATATGGGAGTTACTGATGATCAGCAATTTGCTCCTAAATGCCATAAAATAGATTAAAATGGTCGGTCAGACAAGTTTGTTAAATGTTTGATCTAAACAATTTGTTCAAACAACAGTTTTTGTCCATTTTCCGGCATTTGGAAGCAAATTGCTGATTGTCATTTGCTTTCATACGTTACCAGATTTTCATTCCAACCAACCAACTAGTTGGATGGTTGGACAGAAAATCTTACTGTGTATGGCCAGCATAAAAGTAGCCTGTTTGACTTTTTTCCAGACTTGGGATCAGGAACTCTAAAATGTCAAAAAGTACCTGCATCTACAGTATTATTTAAAGGATGGACTCTATGGAAGATTTATGTATAAGATAAGCCTTTTATGTCAATTAGCTATTGCATGTGGATTGCTTTTACTCGCTATAAAAAAATTGTGTTTACATATTACAACATTACTACTGTCTCTTTTCTCTGTGTATTTATGATTTTGTGTTCAGGGTAATGTAATCATTTTTTCAATGTATATGACCACTACAGCATTAACCATTCCACGTACAGGCTCAAACGCTGGATTTCTAGAGGGGCATTTCCAAACGGACTTAATCATGTAGGGGCTTACTATCTTTTACAAAACACAGTTAAAGCCTTGATTTACACTTCTAGATCCCATGGGGCAGATGTATTAAGTTCCGGAAGATGATAAATTTGACAGTGATGAACGAACAACCAATCAGCTCCAAACTGTCATTTTTCGAACACAGCCGTTCGACAGCTGGGACCTCTGCACTTGATCACTTTCCTGAGCTTAATGCATCTGTCCCCATGAGTCCTATCACTGGCGCTTACTACAGGAGCAACAGGGTGACTGGCATGGAGAGAGAAGCATAGTCATGAGTCAAGGAATTCCTCTCCTTCATTATTCCTCTTATGCTATCAGTAATGATGTTTGCAACTGCAGTCAGTGGCTGAGGACCAGGGTGTCAGGATAGGCATGCTGGGGGCAGGAGGTGAGGTAAAATCCCTAGAGATTAGGTTCATGCCTCAACTCCTGTAAGAACCAACCCTGTCTCTGTCAGTTTCATCACCGGTAATACCTGGAACAACAGATGAACACTCCATTTTATTCACCCCTGACATCTTTGTCATTGACAGTCATGGTTGGACTACAGGAGCTCTTGCATGAAGTGTGATCCAATTCCCCTTGGTGACATTTCTAAACATCAATCTGTAATATTGCCCAATGCAATCTTGTGCTAAGGGCTTTATGTGCTTATTGTGTGCAAATATTAATAGTACACCCCCTATTGTGATATGTAAAGACATGAGAAGTCATTAAGGAGTTTTGTGAACTGTGTAAAAGCACCCAGCCTGTGGCCTTGTGATTTTATATGGTCATAGCGTGCCTGAGTGCTTCTAATATGCTCTCAGTAGTGGGTCATCCCTTATATACAGTATATTGATGTAATCCAGGCTATCCAGAATCACACAACTGTTTCTTGATGCAACACTTAAGTGGCAATTTGAATGAATATTGAGATATTGGGAATTTAGCATAAAATAATCGTCATATGGGGCATATTTATTAATTATCAGGATATAGTTATAATTTCTTATCACTGCTATTTGTAGCAATATGAACCTGTGGGGGCTGCTTTATCAGGCAAAACCTGAAAACTGCAGCAGATATCTCCCATGGAAATGTTTTTTGCTGTGATGAATTTAATGTATGTATCTTTGTATTATTTAGGTATAGCTGTTGACAAGACTTTAATTAGAATAGTCAGGAACAGCAACAAAGTTAACACTTAAAAATGACATTAAACAAACATGCCAGCCCCCCCTAATTGAAATAAAATATAAAATAGATTGAAAAACAAAAACTTGGTGCTGTTAGTACATATTGTATTACAATACAATGATTTTAGATTCCCTGGGAGACAAAGCTTCAGGATTGATTTGATTCCTTCTCCATTACCTTGCTTGATATCAACATTGCGAAGTTCTCTTTGTTACGCCATGTGGAAAAGCAAAACAGATAGATGTCTTCCTGGAAAAGGATTAAAGTAATTGGATTCCATTAATATGCAATTTTAATTTGTACTGTGCCAACAGGCATTTCACTTGATTACAGAATCTGTACTATGTTAAATTATTGTTTTGTAAAAAGATGAGAAACATTTTAAATACTGCATGCAAGCACACACAATGCCGACGGTCAGAATTCCGGCACCGGAATCCCGACAGCAGTCAGAATCCTGACGGCTGCAATCGCGACTGTGAGTATTAGGGTCAGGGGTTAGGATTAGGTACTAGGGGGATGGTTAAGGTTAGGCTGTGGGAGGGAACGGTTAGGGTTATGCTGAGTGGGGGAAGGCTAAGGTTAGGTTGTGGAGGGGAGGGTTAGGATTAGGCTGCGGGTAAGGTGGGTTAGGATTAGGTGTGTGCACCGGCCACTTTTTGTGTTTTGGATCTGGATCTTTCTTCATGGTTTGGATCTCGATTGGTTTTGGGTTCTGGGTTTTGTGTTTTGGATCTCAATTTTTTTTTAAAAATGCATAAAAACAGCTAAAATCACAGAATTTGTGGGTTTTTCTGCTCCTATGCTATTATTAACCTCAATAACCTTAATTTCCACTCATTTCCAGTCTATTCTGAACACCTCACACCTCACAATAGTGCTTTTATGTCCAAAAGGTTGCACCGAGGTAGCTGGATGACTATGCTAAGCGATACGAGTGGGCGGCACAAACACGTGGCCCATCTAGGAGTGACACTGCAGTGGCAAACAGGATGGCAGTTTGAAAAACTAGGCCCCAAACAGTACATAATGCAAAGAAAAAAAAGAGGTGCAAGATGGAATTGTCCATGGGCCCTCCCACCCACCCTTATGTTGTATAACCAGGGCATGCACACTTTAACAAACCAATCATTTCAGCGCCAGGGTCTGCACACGACTGTGGCTGAAATGATTGGTTCGTTTGGGCCCCCACAAAACAAGCTGGCAATTAATCTGTCCCTGCACAAACTGGCTCTACGGAGGCAAGATGTCGTCCTCATCCACCTCATCCACTGATTCCTCACCCTCTTCAGTGTTGTGTACATCCTCATCCTCAAAGAGTATTAACTCGTCCCCGCTGGAATCCACTACCACAGGTCCCTCTGTACGTTCTGGAGGCTGGTCTCCCTGGAAGAGTTGATAATTCATTTTTCTGAACATCATCTTCTCCACATTTTGTGGAAGCAACCTCCTACGCTTTTCGCTGGCAAGGTTCCCGGCTGCACTAAACACGCTTTCGGAGTACACACTGGAGGGGGGCAACTCAGGTAAAATAGAGCCAGTTTGTACAGGGGCCTCCAAATTGCCTCTTTTTCCTGCCAGTACAGCTACGGACTGTCTGACATGCCTACTTGGATGCTATCACCGATGTAATCCTCCACCATTCTGTCAATGGTGACAGTATCATATGCAGTGACCGTAGACATGTCAGAAATTGTTGCCAGGTCCTTCACTCCGGACCAGATGTCCAAACTTGGTCCTGCCTGCCCTGCATCACCGCCAGCGGGTTGCTTAGGATACCTAAGTTTTTTCCTGGCAGCCCCAGTTGCGGGAGAAAATGAAGAAGGAGCTGTTGACGTGTCACGTTCCGCTTCAGCTGACAGTGTTTTCACCAGCAGGTCTTTGCACCTCTGCAGGCTTGTGTCAGCTGGAAAGAGACACACCACATAGGCTTTAAACCTAGGATTGAGCATGGTGGCCAAAATGTAGTGGTCTGATGTCAACGGATTGACCACCCTGGAATCCTGGCAAAGCGAATGAAGAGCTTCATCCACAAGCCCCCTTTGCCGAGCGGAATAGCTCCGTCTTAGCTCCTCCTTTACTTTCTCCAGCTGCTTCTACAAAAGCCTGATGAGGGGAATGACCTGACTCAAGCTGGCAGTGCCTGAACTGACTTCACGTGTGGCAAGTTCGAAGGGCTGGAGAACCTTGCACAACACGGAAATCATTCTCCACTGCGCTTGAGTCAGGTGCATAACCCCTCCTTTGCCTATGTCATAGGTGGATGTATAGGCTTGAATGGCCTTTTGCTGCTCCTCCATCTTCTGAAGCATATAGAGGGTTGAGTTCCACCGCATCACAACCTCTTGCTTCAGGTGATGGCGGGGCAGGTTCAAGAGTATTTGCTAGCGCTCCAGTCTTCGGCACGCAGTCGCTGAATGGCGAAAGTGGCCAGAAATTTTTCGGGCCACCAAAACCGTCTCCTGCATGCCCCTGTCGCTTTTCAGAAAATTCTGCACCACCAAGTTTATTGTGTGAGCAAAACATGGGACGTGCTGGAATTTGCCCAGATGTAATGCCCGCACAATATTGGTGGCGTTGTCAGATATCACAAATCCCCAGGAGAGTCTAAGTGAGGTAAGCCACTGGGTGATGATTTCCCTCAGTTTCTCTAAGAGGTTGTCGGCGGTGTGCCTCTTACTGAAACCGGTGATACACAGCGTAGCCTGCCTTGGAACGAGCTGGCGTTTCTGAGATGCTGCTACTGGTGATGCTGCTGTTGTTGCTGCGTAAGGTGATACATCTACCCAGTGGGCTGTCACAGTCATATAGTCCTTAGTCTGCCCTGTTCCACTTGTCCACATGTCCGTGGTTAAGTGGACATTGGGTACAACCGCATTTTTCAGGACACTGAGGACACTTTTTCTGACGTTTCTGTACAGTCTCGGTGTCGCCTGCCTAGTGAAGTGGAATCTAGACGGGATTTGGAGCCAGAGACACACTACCTCCATCAATTGTCTAAATCCCACTGCACTAATGCGGATACCGGACGCACGTCTCACACCAACATAGCAGTCAAGGCCTCAGTTATACGTTTTGCTTCAGGATGACTGCTGTCGTACTTCATCCTCCTCGCTAAGGACTGTTGGAGGGTCAATTGTTTAGTAAAAGTAGTGGTGTTCCTACTTCCTCTCTGGGATGATGAATGACTCCCAGCAGCAACAGCAGCAGCGGCAGCAGTAGGCGTTGCAATGCAGGATCCTCCGGAGGAATTCCTGATAGGAGAGTCAGTCATGCCAGTGACATGGCCTGCAGGACTACTTCCGATCCTGACTAAGGAGGAAATTGACGAGAAGGGAGTTGACGGTGTGGTTTGCAGGCGCTTGGATACAACAGGACAAAGGGATTTAGGTGTCCCTGGACTGCTTACGGTCTTAGCCAAAGTTTCTGAACTTGACAGTAACTTTTTATGAACGCGCTGCAGGTGCCGTATAAGGGAGAATGTTCCTAGGTGGTTAACGTCCCTACCCCTACTTATTTCACCTTTACATATGGTACATATGGAAAGACAGTTGTTGTCCGGATTTGGATAGAAATATTGCCAGACCAAAGAGGTGGAATGTTTGGTCTTCTGCCCAGGCATGACCGTGATGGGCTTTTTCATCCCACAGACAACAACTGTCTCCCCCGGAGCCTGATTTAAACAAACCAAATCACCATCAGAATCCTCCTCGCCAACTTCCTCCTCAGCGCCAGCTACACCAGTATCCTCATCCTGTTGTACTTCAACAGTGACATCTTCAATTTGCATATCAGCAAGTGGACTGTGGGTGTGCCTTTCAGCACTTGCAGGGGTGTGCAAATGGTGGAAAGAGCCACCTCTTCCCGTCCAGTGCTGGGAAGGTCAGGCATCGCAACCGCCACCACACTTGGACTCTCCTTGGGGATTTGTGATATCTTCTTAGAATGTACAGTTCTTCGCTGTACTTTTGCCAGCTTAACTCGTTTGATTTTTTTAGCGGGAGGAGGGCTTCCATCGTCATGAACCATTAGTCATGAACATAGGGAAAGACCTTAGCCATTCCTTGCCACTCCGTGTCGTAAATGGCATATTGGCAAGTTTACGTTTGTCCTCCGATGATTTAAATGTTTTTTTTAAGGTAATTTTCCTGAACTTTGTCATTTGGGATTGTATGTGCCCTCTACTGTGACATTGGGCATCGGCCTTGGCAGACGACGTTGATGGCATGTTATCGTCTACGTCATGACTAGTGGCAGCAGCTTCAGCACTAGGAGGAAGTGGTTCTTGATCTTTCCCTATTTTATTTTTATCGGAGAAAGTTTGGTCCTCCATTTATGTTATATTGATATATACATGCGGCTAAGGTGCACACAAACACAGAAAATATTTTTTTATTTTTGTTGGAGACTAGTGCACTTTGTGGGTTACACCACCCTTTAAGAAATGAGCCAGCTGGCTCTTTACTTATGGAACACAGGCGCATGCTTGGCGCTGCTCCTTTGTTGATGCACGTGCAGCTATAGTGCACACAATTCACAAAGACAGAAAAAAAATAACTTTTTATTTTTTGTGGAGCGCACTTTGAGGGTTACACCACCCTTTAACAGACAGATGCACACTTGGCGCTGCTGCTTTGAGGATGCATGTACAGTGCAGACAATTCACAAACACAGAAGTAAATGTTTTATTTTTGTTGGAGTGCACTTTGGGGGTTACACCACCCTTTAACAGACAGATGCACGCTTGGCACTGCTGCTTTGAGGATGCACGTACAGTGCACACAATTCACAAACACAGAAGAAAATATTTTATTTTTGTTGTAGTGCACTTTGGGGGTTACACCACCCTTTAACAGACGAGCCAGCTGGCCCTTTACTTATGACACAGGCACACGCTTGGAACTACTTTGTTGATGCACGTGCGGCTACTGCGCACACAATTCACAAACACACAAAAATATATATATATTTTTTTTGGAGTGCACTTTGGGAGTTACAGCACCCTTTAATGGACAAGCCAGCTGGCCCTTTACTTATGAGACACAGGCGCACGCTTGGCGCTGCTCCTTTGTTGATTGTGTACAGCCACAGTGCACACAATTCACAAACACAGAAAATAATATTTTATTTTGTTTGGAGTGCACTTTGGGGGTTACACCACCCTTTAACAGATGAGCCAGCTGGCCCTTTACTTATGACACAGGCGCATGCTTGGCGCTACTTTGTTGATGCACGTGCGGCTACTGCGCACACAATTCACAAACAAAAAATAATTTTTTGTTTTGTTTGGAGTGCACTTTGGTGTTTACAGCACCCTTTAACGGTCAAGCCAACCAGCCCTTCACTTATGACACAGGCGCACGCTTGGCGCTACTTTTTTGATGCACGTGCGGCTACTGCGCACACAATTCACAAACACAAAAAAAATTTGTTTTCATTTTTTTTGGAGTGCACCCTTTAACGGACAAGCCTGCCGGCCCTTTACTTATGGGACACAGGCGCACGCTTGGCGCTGCTCCTTTGTTGATGCACATGCAGCCACAGTACACACAATTCACAAACACAGAAAATAATTTTTTATTTTGTTTGGAGTGCACTTTGGGACTTACACCACCCTTTAACAGATGAGCCAGCCGGCCCTTTACTTATGACACTGGCGCACGCTTGGCGCTACTTTGTTGATGCACGTGCGGCCACAGTGTACACAATTCACAAACACAGAAAATAATTTTTTGTTTTGTTTGGAGTGCACTTTGGGGGTTACAGCACCCTTTAATGGTCAAGCCAGCCGGCCCTTTACGTATGACACAGACTCACGCTTGGCGCTACTTTGTTGATAACCATGCGGCCACAGTGCACACAATTCACAAACACAGAAAATTATTCTTTAGTTTGTTTGGAGTGCACTTTGGGGCTTACAGCACCCTTTAACGGACGAGCCAGCAGGCCCTTTACTTATGACACAGGCACACGCTTGGAGCTACTTTGTTGATGCACGTGCGGCTACTGCGTACACAATTCACAAACACAGAAAAAATATTAATTTTTTTTGCACTTGGGGGGAGCACCCCTGATGGACAGAGCACCTCCTGGACAACACTACAGCACCCCTTTAGGACTGGGACACTGCACAGGACTTTGGAGTGGACACAGCCCCTATGGACAACTGACTGCACAACACAGTCCAGCCAGCCCCTATGGACTTTGGAGGAGTGGACACAGCCCCTATGGACAACAGCAGCACAGCACCACAGCCAGCCCCTATGGACTTTGGAGAAGTGGACACAGCCACTTTGGACAACAGCAGCACAGCACAACCCAGCCAGCCCCTATGGACTTTGGAGGAGTGGACACAGCCCCTATGGACAACAGCAGCACAGAACAGCCAGCCCTTATGGACTTTGGAGGAGTGGACACAGCCCTTATGGACAACAGCAGCACAGCGCAGCACAGCACAGCACAGCACAACACTACACTGCACTACACTACACAACACAGCCTAGCCAGCCCTAACTCCCACCCTCCCTCTTCACTGTCCACAGCCGAGTGAGAAAATGGCGCAGAGGCGGGTACCTTATATAGAAACCAAAACCCGCGAGACCCGGAAGGCGGGATGATGGCGTTTTGCCTCGATTTCAGATCCGAATCAGGCGGGAAAAGTCGAGTCTGACTCGGATCGGCTTCGGATCGGGGGGGCTCAGGGGGGTTCGGATTACAGAAATCCGAACCCGCTCACCCCTAGTTAGGATTAGGGGTAGGGTGAGGGCATGCGTTGGAATTTCCGGTGTCGGGATTACGCTGCCAGAATTCTGACCTCTGGCATTTTCAGCGCCGGGGATCGAGTACCCAACACATGCAGACTCCATCCTTGGAGTCTGCGTGCGCATGCGCTCGGCATCTGTTCTCATGTATACGGACTGCCTGGGGGCTGCCCAGCATCTCGGAAAGTGCTGGGCATGCCCCCATAGTGAAGAAAACAGGGGAAGCTGTTAGGCTCCGCCCTGTTTTCCCAAGGTTCCTCCCACTTTCCCTGATGCTCCGCCCCATTTGGTCGCATGCTCCTGAGGCGCGCAGACTGTCCCTTTTTGGAGGACCTAAAAGTTGGGAGGTATACTTTATCTATCTCCACTTTATCACTCTCCAAGGCTTAGTGCATCTTCCCTGTAGTGTGTTCCAATAACATGAAAAAGATAGGATAGAAAGGAAGTAAGTAAATACCTATTCCCATTAATCTAGAGTGGCACAATCAATAGACACATTGGGGCTGATTCTGAGTTGGGAGCAGTGGCGGATTTTGCCTAGGGGCTGCAGCCCCCCAGTAAAATCTGCCCCCTCAGTGTAGTCAGTGCAGTCCATGACTACAGTGGCTACACTGTAACTGGCAGTGGCTTCTCATTGGAAGCGCTACCTGTCAGTCACATACAGGCAGTCTCAGCGGGAAGTGTCTCTGCCTTTCCACCAGCCCTACCTGACTATTTGGTCAGGTGATGCAGGTGATGCAGCCCTTTTGAAGCCGGTGATATGTGCATGCATGGTGCCCCGCCTGTCAGATCGATTGCGCAGGCGCCGGGACCCAGCCAGGAGAAGCCCCCTTCATCTAAGAGGGTAGGAGCAGCTGCTGGTTGGGAGCAAAGAAAAAAAATTTGGCAAAACCATGTTGTACTGCAGGGGGGTTAGATACACAATGCGTAGAGAGATTTAGATTTGAGAGGGGCGTTATCTACCTGAAATCAACATTGCAGTGTATAACTAAAGCTGGCCAGCATTTATATGCTACATGCAAAAGCAGCCAGTATTTACTCCTCATGCAAAAATAATAAATGTATTTGCACCCCTTGCATTGTAACATGGTTTGTCATGGTGCAAAATTTTGCTTTGCTTACCAATTCAGAATCAGCCCCATTTACTAGTGCCCATATGTGCATCAGGTCCTGTATGTACATATGTTTCTGCTTTGGGCACAAGAAGAGGGTTTTCGCACTATCTTGAATAACCACTTGCTATGGTTGTCAAATATCACAGCAGTGTGTTCTCTCTCTGGATGGGTGTGAGAAATGCATGCTAGTGAAATCTTCCTATATAAACATGTAGTATTCTTTAAAAAACAGGGTTCTGCCTCTCCATCTGTGGCACAGCTCCTTGTGTAGAGAGTTAGATCCCGATACCAGTTATGAGTGGGGGCGCAGAGAGGGGGGTAGCGGGTACAAATTACCTGAGGCCGGGCTTGTTGGAGGGTCCTGGCACTGCTCCGCCCCCTCTTTCATCACAGAAGCCCAGCACACGCTGCTGTGTGCTGGGCTACACTGGAAGACGGCATGCGGCTGCTATGAAGCAGCCACAGCAGTCTCCTATGCCTGTGAGGGGAGCGATCAAGCTGATCGTGCCCCCCACTGGTTATGCACCGGCTGAGGGGGCTCAGGGGGTCATTCAGACCTGCTCGTGAGCGGCAGTACGCTCGCAAGCGGGTCGATGTTCCCCACTGCGCATGCGCACGACGGAGGGAGCTCCGTCGTACGCATGTGCGAGACCCGGGGAGCGACGGTCTTTCCATTGCTCCGGGTCTCGCACCAAAGGGGGCGTGCTGTCGATGTGGTGGGCGTGCCTGCCAGACGCCTACCATCTGAATCCAGCCCCACTGACATCACTAGCAATGTCAGTGGGAGTGATTTTGGCTCTGATAGAGCCAAAATCACTCCTGGGCTTGTGGCAGGGAGACCCTACCGCAGGGTCTCCGTCGCAAGTCCGATGGTCGTGATGGTCAAGACCATCGCGACCATCTTTTTGGCCGCTCGCATATGCTGTGGGTGGTCACCCGGCACGCCCACTAACCATCGACAGCACGCCCCCTTTGTAGCGAGACCCATAGCGATGACTTGCCTGTCGCTATCCGGGTCTCCCGCATGCACACAACGGAGCCGGGTCCATCGTGCGCATGCGCACTGGCCCAACATCGACCCGCTTGCGAGCGCTCAGCGCTCACGAGCGGGTCTGAATCAGGCCCTCTATACGATATGTCAGTCACTGCGATGTACTCTGTAGGATATGTCAGTCACTGCGATGCTCTCTGGCCTGATTCAGACCCGCTCATAAGCGCTGAACGCTCGCAACTGGGTCAATGGTGGCCCAGAGCGCATGCGCACGACGGAGCCAGCTCCGTCGTGCGCATGCGCGAGACCAGGATAGCGATGGGCAATTCATCGCTCGGGTCTCGTACCAAAGTAGGCGTGTTGTCGATGTTGAGTGATGTCAGTGGAAGAGATTTTGGCTCTGTAAGAGCCGAAATCTCTCTGGGGCTTGCGGCAACGAGACCCTACCACAAGGGTCTCATCGCAAGCCTGATGGTCGTGATGGTCTTGACCATCGCAACCATCTTCCTGGCCGCTTGCTATAGCTGTGGGTGGTCACCCACAGCTATGCGAGCGGCCAGGAGGCCGTTCAAAAAAAAACCTGGCCCTGATTCAGAGCGAGCGGCTCTGAATCATGGCCTGTGGGCGCTCACAAGTGGGTCAATGGTGGCCCAGTGCGCATGCGCGATACCCGGATAGCAACGGGCAAACCGTCTCTCCGGGTCTCGTACCAAAGGGGGCGTGCTGTTGATGGTGAGTGACAGCATGCCCCCTTTGGTGGGTGTGCCGTGGGCGTGGCTGCCCAGATGGAGGCGTTCCCAGTGGGGCCGGCCCCACTGACATCACAAGTGATGTCAGTGGGAGTGCTTTCGGCTCTGTTTGAGCCGAAAGCACTCTAGGGCTTGCGGCAACGAGACCCTACCACAAGGATCTTGTCGCAAGCCTGATGGTCACGATGGTCTCGACCATCTTCCTGGCCGCTCGCTATAGCTGTGGGTGGTCACCCCCAGCTATGCGAGCGGGCAGGAGGCCATTAAAAAAAAAAAATAGCCCGGCCCTGATTCAGAGCGAGTGCTCTGTCCGAGCGTCCGGCTCTGAATCAGGGCCTCTATCTGGTATGGTATGTCAGTCACTGTGATGTTATCTGTATGATATGACAGTCGCAGCAATGCTCACTGTATGATATGTCAGTCACTGTGATGCTCTCTGTATGATACAGTATGTCAGTCACTGTGATGCTGTCTGTATTATATGTCAGCTACTGCGATGATCTCTGTATGATAAGCCAGTCACTGCCATAGTGCCATAGGAACGGCATCCGGCAGCTACTAGCACTATTACAGAGCTGCCTCAGCATCCAGGGCTCTACTTGCAGGCAACCCCGGCATGATGAAATGATGACATGGGTGTAGGGGATGGGGCCGGCACAAGGTGCAGTACTGCTTTGTTATGATACTGCCCACAAGCACTGCCCCCCCATCACTTGTCACACCAATAGGCCCTTCATAAATTTCAGCTCCATGCCCATGTGGACATTAATCTGGCACTGGGTGTTGGGTGTAAGAATTGTGGAGGTGACCATTGGGACTTTAGTACTGGGAGTTCCTCATAATGAGGTAAAACATAATGCACAGACAGGCCTATGGCATTTTATGGGGTGGAACAGGATTTTCCTCTATGTGTACATCTTGTGTTCTTGTTACAAGTCGCGGTCACGACTTGACACTTTCTGACACTATGCCCAGACAGGACGGGGTTACTCCAGTTCTTCCTGTTGCTAGGAGATTGGCATGCCTCAGGAAGTGATGTGTATTACACAAGTGCAAACCTGATTGGGACTTCAGCCTATTTATACTCACTGATCTATTGCACCTGTGTCGACTATAGAGTGTCTGTGAGTTCCCTTGGCCTGGCTGCAGAGTCAGGTTGTTCCTGTTCTCCTGTTCACTGAACTCCCACATGACTTCCTAGCCTTCCTGCCATCTGCTCAGCTATCTCCTAACGGCTTCCTAGCCACATCCAGCAGCTCCCGTGCTGCCAACTTTCACCATACGGCTTCCTAACCACTCCAAATAGCTCCCGTGCTGCCATCAATCTCCAAATGGCTTCCTAGCCACATCAAGCAGCTTCCATGCTGCCAACATTCACCATACGGCTTCCTAGCCGCAACAAGTAGCTCCTGTGCTACCACCATTCCTCATTTGGCTTCTTAGCCGCTCCAAGCAGCTCACTCACTGCAACATCGGCACACTTGCCGCACCATCGGCTCTCAAAGCCATTATCAAACCATAGACTGTTTATCTACAGCAATTGCCTCAACATCGGCACCCTTGCCACACCATCGGCTCTCAGAGCCATTTGCTAACCCTAGACTGCGTATCTACGGCTATTGCCGCACCATCGGCATCATTGCCGCACCATTGCTATACCATCGGCACAGCTGCCACACCATCGGCTCCCAAGCTATTGTCCAAAAAACCTAACTATACTCTCACAACATCCGTACCATTGATATTCTTATCATCATCAACTGTGTCAGTCCTAACTGTACATTCTTTACCTATTGAATTCCCCTGTATCTCCATGTGAGCCGCTCCTACCTCGAGCATAAGTCCAGGTGGCCGCCTAAGTACCGGTGAACATATCCTAGTTCTAAGGAAACAACGGGTGGTTGTTATTGGCGGAAGATCTCGCTAGCTGGGTTCTTGTGGTGTCACATGGAGTAGGCATCGGAATTCGTAACAGTTCTGCTCTTTAACATACCAATCTATGATAATAATATAATTGTGTACAAGTCCATCAGTGGCAATAATGCTCCACATCTGTGCTATGTCATACAGTACTGTTCTCACAACATGGTGTACGCATCATAGATCAGTAGTGATGTGTGTGTGTATGGTCTGTGATGATCACACCCATGTGTGTGGTGTATATGTGATGTGTGTGAATGTGTGTGTGGTGTATATGTGTGATATTTATTTGTGTGTGCATATGTGTATATGCATATGTGATGGGCGTGTGTGCCTCTGTGATGTGTTTGGTGTGTTGTGGTGTATGATGGTGTGTATGTGTGATTTGTTGTGGTGTATGATGGTGTGTATGTGTGATGTGTTGTGGTGTATGAAGGTGTGTATGTCTGATGTGTTGTGGTGTGTATGTGTGATGTGTATGGTGTATGATGGTGTGTATGTGTGATGTGTTGTGGTGTGATGGTGTGTATGTGTGATATATTGTGGTTTATGATGGTGTGTATGTGTGATGGGTTGTGGTGTATGATGGTGTGTAGTGATGTATGATGGTGTGTACTGTGTGTGTAATGTGTCTGTGGTGCAGTGTGATGTTGTGTATGTATGATGTGGTGTTTGTATTTGTATGTCCAATGTGTATGATGTGTGTCTGTAATACAAAATATTACTATACATTGCAGTCAGTTACTCTATGGAAGCCTATTTCCGCCACTGTTTATCTCAATATATTGACTTGGTATCTCAAAATATTGAGAACATTTCTCAAAATATTCAGAAACTTTTTCAAAATATTGACTTGTTATCTTAAAATATTGACTTAGCATCTGAAAATATTGAGAAAATTTCTCAATAATTTGAGTTAGGCCTGACAACTAAAGTCATGTGCACTAGCTAGCATCCTGCCTTTGCAATCAGAAAAATGGGAGGCAGCACTGATTTGGGGCACTGATGCAGTGCAAACAACTTAGATAGACTATTGTGCTCTAGACACCAAGGTAATCTTATGTGAGTGATACAGGTATTGTGCACTTGTACAAATGATAAAATGGGGGGGGGGGGGGCTGGGGTAGTGCTGGTATCTACCTTATTTATTTGAACGCGTTGAACCAAAAAATAAGCAAAGTTAGCATAAAAACATCCTTTCGCATGCAAGATTACATGGTTGTTTCGCCCTTCTTTCTGCGCTCTCATTTTGGGGTGTATACACTGTATGATGGATATATGATAGCCTACAATAACTTTTCTTGTAATGCATGCTTACAGGATGGGTGACTTAAGTGACTTCTTGAGACAGAGAAATATTCCAGAGGAAATAATAGAGACCCTGGAGCATGAGAAGGTACTCAACTGCAACCGCTTATATGACTACCAAATGATTGTTTCTTCAAAACATAAACTTTCTTTTATTACTGTTTCATTACACAACATTACACCCTTTTCAAATCAGTCATATTTTCCACGTTTAGATTGATGCCAGCACCATACATTTGATGACAGATGAAGACTTAAAGACTTATTTGCCATCATACTGTGATGACTTAGCAGTGTTAGGATTTTGTCGATGGACGGAAAACAGCCACACCACTAGAAAATCAAAGCTTTTTGAGCACCTAAAAACAAAACTGGCCAAAAGAAAATATTATGATGAAGGAGACATCAGCACAAACCAAGGAGAGCGTTCCCAACCATTTCAGAAAAGAAATGCTCTGAAGAAAATGAGAAAAATAGAAATAGGATGGATGCATTATGATAATGAATAAGAGTCTTTCAAGCAGGTGAGAGCCAAACGAGGAGGGGGGACAAGAAAGGTTGACATTTCAAAAGATGCTCAGAAAAGGGATTTGATATAGGAAGCAATTGGCATGTTCTTTCCAGGTGGGAGAAGTAGTCAGGGGCCCTTAACAGATTTTAGAACTATCAGGAGGTGACAGTTGACGATGCAATCACAGTTGGACAACTGTACAATGACACAAAACTTGCTCTTCTTAAGTTTTATACCACAAAGGGGAAATATAGTCCACATGGTCATGGCCAAGCTTCATCTTTAGAGATACAAGAGAGCTCTCAAAATCATTCTTCCACTATTCACAGTGTTGCTACAGCTCCACCATCTACTGTGTTTGAAACAGTCAGCCCTGAAGTGATATTTCTTGGAAGCACTACAACTGATGACAATTTAGACTTTTCACTATATTCCACAAAGGGTGGGAGTGAGGATGTTTTGGAGAACAGCAATGTTGTTTTTATAGGAGACTTTTCTGAAAATGAGCCACAGAGTTTGGATGATACACTACAGATGTGCCCAGCTAGTTTGTTGCTCATAGCGCACCATTCAGGCCTCCTGTGTCACGCCACAGAATGTCACGTGATGGCTGTACTGTGGCGTACCATGGTATTCTACAATGAAAGATAAGCCATGGCATGCTTAACCTCTGGGTGGCGAGTGCTCCACTGATAAAATTTGTACTGCGGTGGGATGTTAAGAGAAATGCTTTGAATTCAGTAGAGTTCTTAAAAGTTTTAAAAGTATTGAACCTGACATGATCTCTCTATGAAAAACTTGCCCCCTGTTATGTGTACAATACAATGTCTACTGTATAGCAGAAATGCCAAGTGGTGGGATGGCGAGAGAAATGTTTTGAGCCTAAGGTCACAGGAGTGCTGTGTGATTCGGTAGCGCAGAGTGTCTTTTATGCGTCTTTTTACCCTAAAATGCATCTTATTATCACAAGCAGCTTCGCTGTATGATTCAGAACCATTTGGAGGTAAAAAGTCGCATAAAAGACGCTCGTGCTACTGAGTCATGCCATGGCGTGACTAGGAGGCCTGTTTAACGTGCAAGGAGGCTGGATGTATGAGGACCCATCTGTATATGTATTTGTATAAATAACAGAATTTACACACCACCAAGTGATTTATTTTTAAACCAGTAGTAAAGATTTAAAAACGAAAGAAAAAAACCCCCTCCCCTTCCATGATTCAAACCTTGGACCCTCAAAGTGCAAGGTGCAGACCTTAACCACTAGCCCACACACACTAGACTTGTTGAGAGCTGCACCTGTCATGTATGTGATGTGAAGTGTGCAAATTAAAGCAGGCAATGTGTACAATGTCAACAGAGGGCTCAGCATGCGGCGGCATTGAATAGAAGCGAATGATGGTGGGGATGTTGGTGAGCCATACATTGTGCTCAGTGTAGTTTAATAGTAATATGTGGTGGTGTGGGGAGGTGGTGAAGGAACCTGTGTGGCCATACACAGAGAGGAAGGGTGGAGGGAAGTGCAAAGTAGTGTATTTTAAAAGTATTGAACCTGACATTATCTCTCTTTATGAAAAACGTTCCCCCTGTTATGTGTACAATACAATGTTTACTGTATAGCAGAAATGCCAAGTGGTGGGATGTTGAGAGAAATTTTTTGAGTCCAAGGTCACAGGAGTGCTGTGTGTCTCGGTAGCGCCGAGCGTCTTTTATGTGTCTTTTTACCCTTAAATGATATGCAGCATGCCTATGTTCTGTGAGTGAGTGTGGGTGTATCTGCAAACAAATCACTATGTTAGTGTTACAGTCACTGATACTATAATGTAGTGTTTAGCATGCAGATACACCCGCCCTGGCTCACAGAACATAGGCATGCTGCATATCATTTCAATCAACAGAAGCTGCTTGTGCTATCAATTTGATTCGCTGTATGATTCAGATGCATTTGGAGATAAAAATGAGCATAAAAGATGCTCGCGCTACCAAGTCACGCCATGGCATGGCACGACTAGAAGGCCCGTTTAACGTGCGAGGCGGCTAGATGTATGAGGACCCATCTGTATATGTATTTGTATAAATAACAGAATTCACACACCACCAACTGATGTATTTTTAAACCAGTAGTGAAGATTTAAAAACAAAAGACAAAAAACCCAAACAAACAAATCACCCCTTCCATGATTCGAACCCGGGAAACCCACGGTGCAGACTTTAACCACTAGCCCACACACACTAGCCATTTTGAGAGCTACACCTGTTGTGTATGGTGATGTGAAGTGTATAAATTAATCCTGGCAATGTGTACAATGTCAATAGTGGGCAGTGTTATAGTCGCTGATGCTGTAACATATTTATTATTTATTAACAGTTTCTTGTATAGCGCAGCATATTCTGTTGCGCTTTACAATTGGAACATTAATAGAACAAAACTGGGTAATAACAGACAGATATATAGGTAGGAAGGCCCTGCATAGCGTTTCACGTGCAGATACACCTATACTGGCTCACAGAACATAGGAATGCTGCATATCATTTTAATCAGCATAATCTGCTTGTGCTATTAATTCACATCACTGTGTGATTCAGACGCATTCGAAGGTAAACCATTGCATAAAAGACACTCGTGCTACCGAGTCATGCCTTATTAGTATAGTACATGTAAACACATTCATCACATCTCAGTGAAAGCTGTGCATGCCTGTGACCCCTGTCTAAGCCCATTAGACAAAAAAATAAATAAATATATATATATTTTTAAAAGTACAGGACTCACACACATACTGTACTGTTATTATTTAATACTTTATTACACATTCTTCTACAGCACTGATTCCATGACCAAAATTCTGTACTATAGTGTACCGAATCACAGCTTCTGTCAGTCAATCATCGGGCGGTGATACAGAAAATGCATTGAAAATCTGACGCATGCTCTGTGTAGTTTAGGAAAAGTGACACCTGGTGGACAAAAAGTTGTATTGCTTGATATGATTTTTTTCTAGTGCTACGCTACGTTCCGTTAAGAAACATTCTGTGTGGCGCGACTCAAGGCTACTGTGTGGCACGAGATGCAAGGTGCGCTACTTGGCTGTATGGAGCAACAAACTAGCTGTCCACATCTGTACCTGTTTCACCACAAACCATGCCATCAAGTGACAGAGGGAAGAGAATATTGATTGTTCTCAGAGGGCAGGTACTGCCGGAGTTCATTGCACATTTCTGTGTTGATGGACTTCAGGAGGTTGACATCAAAATCCAGCTTGTACTGCCAGATGGAACACCAGAGATGGGGTATGATGATGGAGGAGTTGTGAGAGACTCTCTCTCAGAATTCTGGAATGAATTTTACGTCCAGGACAGGAAATGCTTTTAAAGTGCCATTCCTAACGCATGATTTTGGACAGCAGCAGTGGGAGAGTGTAGGCCGAATAATTGCTTTTGAATGGACGAGGGAGAAATATCTTCCAGTGAAGATCGCGCCTTCCATATTATAGCAAGCTGCCTTGTGAAGAGTGATTTAGTGCAGAATTTCCTCAAATACATTCCTGAATCAGAGCGTACAGTGTTTGAATTATGGCGATCAGATTTTAGCAGTGTCGACCAAGAAGAATTAATTGAGATCCTAGATAACCACAGCTGCAGAATGATACCAACAGCCAGCAATGTCACTGAAATCCTCCAGGATCTTGCCCACAAACGCTTGTCCAAGAGCCTGCCTATGTAATCGAACAATGGGCCAAAATACTTAGCACCACCAGGCACAGCTTTCAGGATCTTACAACAGTTTACGAAACCCTGCAACCAACTATGAAAAAGGTTGTGAAGTCCCTCACATTCCCTGAGACAATAAATGTCCATCAGAAGGACATACAGAAGTATCTTACCTAAAGAATGCTGATGCACAGCACTTGTGTTTGTTCCTCAGGTTCTACACAGGGTCAGATTTATTCCTGGGAAAGAACATCATTATTGACTTTACCGAGATTCAAGGTTATCAGAGGAGACCTGTGGCCCATACATGTGGTTGTGTGCTAGAGCTGTCAGCCCATTATGACAGATACCCTGACTTCAGCTCTGAGATGAACAAGGTATTGGAATCTAATGTGTGGGTAATGGACATAATCTAATCTAGTCCAAGAAGTATGTGTGTGTTTATGCTACTCACAGAGAATGTTAATGTCAGATCTTGTTATTTCCTCGTATAATGTCAGTGACAAAGTGTCCTTATGTAAAACTTTGTAAAAGATTGAAATAGTTCAACAGATAGCTTTATGATTGCTACCTAGATCACAGGTTAAAAATAACACCAGGACAAAATAACATCATACTAGTAAATTTCAAGGAGGACAAAGATGTACATTCAAATAACTTTTGATAGCACAGATACTAAAGAATCTTGTTTATTAATATCTTTGAAAACAATGTGTTTAGCTTTTTTAAATAAAGTTAATACTACCAAAGTTAAATTTTGGCATTAATAGCTTTGCTGACTTTTTCTACATTGTTCGATACATGCCAGCTTTGCAACAATTTAAAAATAAATTTTTAATTAGTTAAAAAGTTTTTTCTCTTTGCTGTGTGTTGTGTCTCCGTCGTCTACATACCCATAATAGTTTTCCTCCACCACACCAGGTTGCTCAAGGATTCACCTAGGCCACACAAATCACAATCTATTTTACACTATGTATTTATCAGCAACATAAGGATAATGATAAGAAGAAAAGAAAGACATTCAAACAGATGCAACACCTACGCATGGGTTTGCTCAAAGTTAAAATATAATATTTATGACGTGCTGCTCTATGAACCTTTGTCAGTATACAAAATATTTCTGCCATCAGATTTTGATTAGTGTTTACAAACTTTATGAAGTTTAGTAATCGTGAGGACTGTGCGCCCTACACTCCAAGATGGTGATCCTGCATCTGGGAGCAGCCAAGGAGATGTCCAGAGTGTTCTCTTTCTCCCGTGAGCCCACAGTAGTTGGAAGATCTAAGCTAGAGACATTAGAGGCTTATTTTTAATATTATGTGAATCCTACAAAATCACCAAAATTTCACGATTTGTGTATCTACGTCTAAAATAGTCTTCAATGACCATGTTGGTCTGCTAAGCTTTGTTTTGAACACTTGCTTCTGTTGCATTGCCTCATGGAAACAGCACATAGGCTTATGAAAATTACAATAATGTTTCTCATTATTTTGAGATACCAAGTCAATATTTTGAGAAAGTTCCTCGATATTTTGAGTTACTAAGGCCCGTATTCAATTTGGAGTGAAAAGCTGTTTTTTATACGAGGATATAACAAGACATTACAGGAAGATAACAGAGAAGTATGTAGGTTTATGTTATCCCATGAACACAGGGTACGAATTCACTTCTATCCCCCAGAGCAGTACCCAATCATAACCCATCATTCCAGTGGTGTAACTTTATCCCAGGTGCCCGGAGGCAAGATAAATGTTGGTGCCCCCCCCCAAACTAAAATGTACCACCCCCCCAGCGCCTATGCCAGCCCCAGCTGCCGCTGCCCCCCTTCTGCAGTTCCTTTTATATAATGCCCCCAGTAGTGGTCCGCCTATGTAGTGCTCCCCAGTAATGGTCCCCCTATGCAGTAGTGAGCCCCCGGTAGTTGCCCCCGGTAGTGAGGCCCCTTGTAGTTGCCCCCAGTAGTGAGGCCCCTTGTAGTTGTCCCCAGTAGTGAGGCCCCTGTAGTTGCCCCCAGTAGTGAGGCCCCTGTAGTTGCCCCCAGTAGTGAGGCCCCTGTAGTTGCCCCCAGTAGTGAGGCCCCTGTAGTTGCCCCTAGTAGTGAGGCCCCTGTAGTTGCCCCCAGTAGTGAGCACCCTGTAGTTGCCCCAGTAGTGAGCACCCTGTAGTTGCCCCAGTAGTGAGCACCCTGTAGATACCCCCAGTAGTGAGGCCCCTGTAGTTGCCCCCAGTAGTGAGGCCCCTGTAGTTGCCCCCAGTAGTGAGCACCCTGTTGTTGCCCCCAGTAGTGAGCACCCTGTAGTTGCCCCAGTAGTGAGCACCCTGTAGTTACCCCCAGTAGTGAGGCCCCTGTAGTTACCCCCAGTAGTGAGGCCCCTGTAGTTGCCCCCAGTAGTGAGGCCCCTGTAGTTGCCCCCAGTAGTGAGGCCCCTGTAGTTGCCCCCAGTAGTGAGGCCCCTGTAGTTGCCCCCAGTAGTGAGTCCCCTGTATTTACCCCAGTAGTGAGGCCTCTGTAGTTACCCCCAGTAGTGAGGCCCATGTAGTTGCCCCCAGTAGTGAGCCCCTGTAGTTGGCCCCAGTATTAGGCCCCTGTAGTTGCCCCCAGTAGTGAGCCCCTGTAGTTGCCCCCAGTAGTAGGCCCCTGTAGTTGCCCCCAGTAGTGATGGCCCCCACCGCGTGCGCACACACAAAAAAACCAAACACTTACCTTAATCCCCGCTCCAGTGCTGCTGCCGTTCATCCCTGGTGTCTGCTCCTCGGCACTATGGGAGTGACGTCATTACGTCACTCCCATAGTGCACTGCGGGACCCGGAAGACGGAGCTCATTCCTGAGCTCCGTCCCCGGCG
Organism: Taudactylus pleione; assembly: GCA_031769625.1. Taxonomy (NCBI): domain Eukaryota; kingdom Metazoa; phylum Chordata; class Amphibia; order Anura; family Myobatrachidae; genus Taudactylus; species Taudactylus pleione. Next base: position 4,263,698 of record JAUIMM010000343.1, on the reverse strand, counting down.
TCCGCTCCTCGGCACTATGGTAGTGACGTTATGATGTCACTCCCATAGTACACTGCGGGACCCGGAAGACGGAGGGAGCTCCGTCCTCCGGCTGCCGCCAGGAGGATAGGAGCCGGGCGCCCGCTGGTAACACACTCAGCGGGCGCCCGGCAAATGGAGGGTGCAGGGGTGCGACCGCACCCCTTGCACCCTCCGTAGTTACACCAATGGAGGTGGAGCGCCGATCAGCGGCGCTCCTTCTCCATGCAGCTCCCGGGGACAATGGAGCCAGGTGCCCCCTTCAGGGCTGATGCCCGGCGGCAAATGACTCCATTGTCTCTGGGAGTTCCGCCACTGCATCATTCTGTCCATCACATGGTGAATAATGACCCATTTCTGCTATGCTTTACAACCATCTCCAGCCTCAGCTGTAATGCAGAGCTGCTGTCAGGCCTATTTGCCATTTAATAAATCACACGTATTTGCAAGCTCAATGCCTCTATTACTCTGAGAGTTGGTGCTGCTAGCACAATATGGAATGGTGCAGTGAGTATTCCCAGCAGACAGGAAGCAGCAGCCTGAGGGAGCCATTTTCTTTCTGTTGGCCTGTAGAGCTGTATTCTATTTAGTTCAGAACACTGAAGAATGACAGACAGCGTAAAAAGCTGTGATTGGGGAAAGACAGAATGTTGAATAATAGTCAGGGACGCATTAAGGGCCGGACGGACAGGACTATCGCTGAGGAGCCTATTCTGGACCTTCCACTAGATGGATTTAGATAAAAACTTCACAGAGTGGTGACAATTGGTCTGGGATGCATGGCAATTGGTCTGGGATGCCTAACCTAATAACCTGAAGAATATGTCCTAGTCGGACCTCCCGTTAGTGTACCCTGGACAGAACTTTGACCCGAGGAGCCTGTTCTGGGCCTTCCATTGGATGGCTTTGGATGAAAACTTCACTTTGGGGTAGCAGTTGGTCTGGGATGCCTAACTTAATATCTTGAAGATTAGGTCCCGGTCGGACCACCCGATGGTGTCCGCTGTGCAGAACTTTGACCTGGGGTGCCTGTTCTGGATGGATTTGGATGGAAGTTTCACAGAGTGGTAGCAATTGGTCTGGGATACCTAACTTAATAACTTGAAGATTTAAACTCGGGCAACGCCGGGTACTTCAGCTAGTGTTAACATAAAGAAACATTTTAAAAATTTCTTCTTCACTTTATAATTTTTTAAAAAAATTCTAGAAATTATTTTCTTTTTTGTTGATTTTTCTAAATAATTATTTAATAACAAGAAACCTAAATAACTCTATTTTAACTTAGGAAATACAACTGTAAAATATTGTAATACTGAATGTGTTCCCAAACTCCGCCATTACCGTCCAGGTCCTAAGGATATTCATGCTTGAGCACAGGTGACTTAATTAGTACCTCAGCCAATTTGATTTAACCATCTGGGCTCATGCATGGATATCCTTAAAACCTGGACTGTAATGGTGGAGTTTGGGAACCTCTGGAAGTCTATTTAGAACTATGTTATGGACTGCTAGTACAGTGGAAACCATTCAAGTAACCATTACAACTGCTACTTAATGTTTCCCATACAATCTTTTGAAATACCTTTGAAAAGTGACAACTGGAGTTATTGCTTGACCCTCACCGCCTTCAAGACAGAATTGCATTAATACTAAGTAATATATCATTTCAGAGCGATCGCTACATCGATAAATTATGAAACAGCACTTTGCTGGCAAAAAGAAATATTATAGCGGAAAGTCATATCTAAGGTTTTTATTAAAAACAAACCCAATATTAAAGATGGAGACTTGCTAAATGGAAGGACAAGATGTTCATGGATAATACGGTGTCTGGTTTTCAGCCAGCACAAAAGAGTTCTCAAGGTGGCAATGTTATAACAATAGAAAATACAGATTGATTATACTGTCATGCAGCAAAGCCAGTGGCATAGCTTATAATGAAATATTTAATATTTAGTTTTACTTCTCCTTAGTGTTTTCGTTGGAGTAAGTGAGATCTCAAGACTTGTCCGCTGTGCTCTCAATTTGTTTTGTTTACGTAGTTATTTAACTATGGCTCGTGCACCTGCAATTATTTTGCATTCATTATACTACTTCTTTATTATTATATAACCTTAGGCAAATATTATCATTTATATAGCAACAATTATGGGCATATCTATAATAGTAGGTGCAAGGTGTGCGGTGCACTGCGGCCCTGCACCCGTAGACTATACTTTCCTATCTGCCGGTGGGCACAGAAATCATCCGGAAACTAGTGCAAGCAACATTTTTCCAGAGATTTCTCCTGTGACTGTGGAGTCTACATGGCGCATGCACCGGCAATAGAGGGCACTCCTGCTTGGAGTCTGTACACCAGCCCTTTTCTCTCTTAAAACGTCCCTGGCAAAAATCATATTACATAGTACTAGTACAGAGATATTTTACAACAGTCCCTGCTGCTGTGCTTATATTCTATATTCCTTACCATGCACACAATATATGGGTCTGTTTTGTCAGAATACCAGTATGCTTATAGACTATGGTAACAAATCAGATTACAGTGAATAAAACAGGAGTACATGCAAAATCCACACAGATAGGTATCTGGTTGGAACTGCACTCATGACCTCAGAGCTGTGAGGCAGCAATGCTAAACATTGTGCTACCATGCTGCCTGATAAATATTAGCCACGCATGATCAAAGAGGTACAAAATGAACATACTGCTTATCCTTCTATGATATTCTTCTACTAAATATCTAGCAAAATGGCAAAACAGAACTAATAATAATAATGAAGGATGTGTTGTAATATATTGTATTCTGTTTATTCAGTCTGGGCAATTCTGTTGTTATTCATTATACTGTTCATAATAACTTAATATATTGACCATTGAAACCTTGTGATTATTTATATTATGCTTCAGGGGCTTCTCATTAGTTATCATTATAAAGGGATGTAATCGGCATCCAGACACTACTGACAGCGGCATCCCGGGATGTAGTCAGAATCCCGGCGTGCGATATGCTGACGGCTACAGAATCCCGACCACCGACATCCCGAAGGTAAGTATTGGGGGTTAGTGGGAGGGTTTGGTTTAGAGTTAAGGGTTAGGCACTAGGGAGAGAGTTACACCTTTCTACCAATATCTATACTGAACTAACTACATTTAATACAAAATATAATACTAATCCTGCAGTATGTTTTCATGTTTGTGTGGAGTCCTACAGGTGCTCCGGATTCATCCCACAGTGCGAAAACATACCGGTCAGTCGGTGAATGTGGCTTCTTACGAAATTAACCCTAGTCTGTGTTTGTGTGGTAGAGAATTTAAACTGTAAGCACCAATGGGACAGGGACTGATGTGAACATTTATTCATTTTTCAGCACTGTGTAGCAATTTGGCAATATACAAAGAGATGATAATAAATAAAGTACAACATAGACCGTAATACTTGCAAAAGATCATAAAAGAAATGTTTCATTAAATCAATGCAACTTACCTTTGTAATGTACGCATTGGATTTTTATTCGTACATGTCCACATTACTCTCGGCTATTACTCCGCCTTCAGTACAGGTATAAGTAATTTTACATCTGCAAACATACAGAAAAAAATTCACGAGAAAGGAAATTTTTCTTATATTTTAATATAATATTTTTATATAACTTCATATACAATTATTGGTTCACTGAGTCATGTTGTGTACTTTATATTCTTTATACTGCATATTAGGTACAATTATAATTTTGGGACTAATTAACATGCAGTTTAATTTTTCTATAACAGTTCTTTACCAAGATTTTTGCTGCATATCATGTTCCATCAACAGACACAAAGTTGATAGTCACTCTAGATTTACTGGCTTGATTAACACATATTAACTTTCTAGAGCGTAAAGCTTATCAGCATAATTACTACACAGCATTAGGACATTAGTGTGTCAGACAGTTGTTACAGAAATATTTCTTCAGCATCAATATTCTAAGGGTCAATTGCAGGTACTTACAGCGCACTTCCTCTGCTAACAGACAGATGCTTTCTGATTCTGGCATGTTTCACAAGCCCTTTCCTAACTGTTCTGCATAATTAATGTTAAACTGAAATGCCATTCATTAAATATATTTTTAATATGCTCAATTTTATGTACGTTGTTTTCTTACTTATGGCAGGTTATATATCTTTCCATCTGTCTGTGTGTGTATATATATATATATTTATTTTTTTCTACTTATTAAAGATCTTCCTGGTTAAGATCTCAGGACAAGGCAAAAGGTCACCTTATATATATATATATATATATATATATATATATATATATACAGTATACAGTGCTATTTTTCAGCAATTTTTCTCATTAACTATGATGTTATGTCCTGGACCAAAATTTATTTTCCATTAGCTAAGTTTTATTTTAAAAATTGAGGGAGGCACTCAGGGACTTGTAATTTAAATGAATCAGAGAGTCACAGTACAGCAACGTTTTGGATTCATTCTAAACCGTCATCAGGCATAAACATAATACAGAGAGCCTTACCTATATACCCTTCTCCCAATACCAGAGTGGAAACACCATCACTTGAACGCTGCTGGCGCTGCATCCCGCGTCACCCGGCGCACTCAGGTGCCCGTCGACGACGTCACGGGAGGCCCGACCAGCCCATAGCTACCATCGTGCCAACAAACAACAAACCCGCACCTCCGGCAAGCAGGGCTGCAGGTTACGGCGCCTCATAACAGCCTGCACGCAGCAGCACAGGACAAATGAACCTGACTGGGCTGCAATTAACCCCGGCGGTGCTGAGGAAAACACTGACACAGGGAACACACCTAAAGATGAAAATGACTCACATACATAGCAGCTTACAAAAGGGGCATTGCAGAGAATAAACAGCTCACATCACATAATATCAACAGTCCACTGAAAATAAAAAATGTCATACCTCTAAGTATGTCCATCAAACATTCCCATGGAAACCAGGGTTATGTGTATGCGTGACCGTTATAGCTCCGAAGGAGCACAACGTATAGAACGCTGAAAAGAAAACAGTAAACTATATATGAGACTACATGTAGAATATATAAACAATCTGTAAAAGTATATGCCTCAAAACAGCAACTCCCGACATGTAAGTAACATTAGTCAATCACTACAGGAACGACTAAACCAATCAGACAGAAGATACACACTAAGTATAGACAGCATGTAAGCGAAAGGGTCTCATTGAGGCCATATGGGGTCACAGTATTTAAAGTATGAATCCATTTGGCTTCCAAACGAAGGAGAGCTTTAGCTCTGTCTCCTCCTCTGGACGACACAGGTATACTGTCAATAATCTTGTACTTAAGTGTAGTTAGTCCGTGTCTTAGATCCCTGAAATGTCTGGCCACCGGATGGTCTTGTTCCTTTCCTTCTAGGCAGTGGCATAACTAGGGCAGAGCGAGCGGGGCACGGTACCGGCCCGCCCTAGATAGCCAGTGTAGTGCTGACCGCAGTGTGTGCAGTCGGCACTACACATTAACACAGGACCGGCGCTAGGCTTCCCAGCACCAGTCCTGTGCTGCACAGCTGAGCCCCTTCCCTCCCCTGAGAACTTACCCAATAGCGCCAGGAGGAGGGTGGCAGGCAGGAGGGCTCAGGCTGTGCTGACACACACATCGCTGCCAGCGCTGGCGGCGATGTGTGTGTTAACCAGCAGCCAATGAGAGTCAGACAGACTCTGATTGGCTGCTGCTGCTGAACACACATCACCGCCAGCGCTGGCAGCGATGTGTGTGTTAAACAGCAGATAGATGCTCATTGACTGCTGCAGCCTCAGCGCCCACTGCAAGAGCCGGTTCCCTTCCGGCTCCTGCAGTGGGTAATGGGAGAGACATCATGACGTCTCTCCCATAATACAGAGCGCGCCAGCCCGGGAGGACTGAAGTGCGGACGACAGCGTGGATTCAGGTAAGAATTTTTACTTTATTTATTGTTTCATTTCAGTGTGTATTTATCGGGGGGTGGGGGAGGCTAAGGAGGGGACTACTACTGGGGGCACTGCTTTGGGGGTGGGTGGGTTCCACTACTGGGGACTACTACTGGGGGGGATACTACTGGGGACTATTACTAAAGAGGGGACTACTACTGGGGGCACTGTTTCGAGCGGGGGCACGGGGCCACTACTGGGGGCTACTACTGGGGGGGATACTACTGGGGCCTACTTCAGGTGACAATGCATTAAGGGGGACTCCTACTGGGGCCACTATAAAGGGCACTGTGTAGGGGGGACTACTACTGGGGGCACTGCATTGGGGAGGACCACTACTGGGGACTACTACTGGGGGGACCACTACTATTGGGGCACTATATAAGGGGATTACTACTGGGGACACTGCACAGAGGGGACCACTACAGGGGACACTGAAAAGGGAGAACCACTATAGGGGGCACTGCATTGGGGGTACAACTACTGGGGGCCTGCATAAGGGGGACAACTATTGGGGGCACTACTGGAGGGCTGCATATGGGGGATCACTACTGGGGCACTGTATAAGGGAAACTAATGGCAGGCTGCATAAGGGGGACTACTACAGGGGGAACTGTGTGAGGGGCACTGCATATGGGGGATCACTACTGGGGGCTTGTATAAGGTGAACTAATCGGGGGCTGCATAAGGGGACCACTACTGGGGGTACTGTATAAGGGGCACTACTGGGGGCCTGCATAAGAGGGACCACTACTGGGGGCATTGTATACTGGGGGTACTATATAAGGGGGACCACTACTAGGGGCACTGCATAGGGGGGACTGCATAAGGGGCACTACATTAATGTGCAAATGGAAAAATGTTCCCAGTGACAAAAAAGTGGTGTGTGTCATTCTTGCCACGCCCCATTTTTCAGTGGCCATGCCCCTTGTGACCATGCCCAATTTTCACATAGTGCGGTGGGGGGGGGGGGGCTCCATTTTCAAATTTGCCCTGGAATCCAAATACCCTAGTTACACCACTGCTTCCAGGGCTGCCCTCATGGCAGACATATGTAGCGCCATGCGCTCTTTGAATTGTCTAGTGGTTTTATCCACATAGACTAACCCAAGGGGCACCAAATCAGATATACCACAAACTTGGTGGTGCATGTCAAGACCTATTTGATGTCATATCTCCTCCCTGAGTGGGGATGGGCAAAGGAGTGTCCAACTTCCATGTAGCTGCACGTAGCGCAGTTAATGCACTTGTAACATTCTGGTTTGCGGCTCATGAAGTGTTCATGGGTAAGAGCTCCCAGGCTGTAGACATCAGTCTTGACGATCCAGTCCTTAATATTTTAGATCTCTTATAACAAGGTATAAGAGACGTATTTGCCAGAGCTGGTAGTATTGGATCTTCTGCCACTAATCCCTTGGCAGCCCTGGTGATCGTGGGCTTAAATAGCTAAATTGTGTAACCCGGGGAATACAACTGTCATTAATCTTCTTAGACTTGGATTTCAGTGTCTCTTACCTTGGAATGGATAGAACTTTTTGTCTTATTTTTTCTAATTCAGTCACTTTATAACCCCTGGCAATGAATTGATTTACCATCACATCCATTTCTTTAGCAGCAGCTTCTGGGTTGTCTGTGATTCTATGTACCCTTAGGAGTTGTGAGAAAGGTAGCCATGATTTCAGGGACCTTGGGTGATTACTCTCTGCTCGTAGAATGGTATTCCTATCTGTCGGCTTTTTATATATGGTGGTGTTCAAATCCGCACCTTCTTTCCAAATAGTGTATTTTCTGATTGTCAATGCTCCAGGTGAATTTGATGTTGGCATCCTGCTGGATAATGAAAGACATGGTTTGTTCAAACTCTGCTTTGGAGCCTGACCAGATGATGAATAGGTCATCTATATATCGAGTAAAAAATAGATGTGTCTGGCCACATCAGGGTTTTCCAAGAACAAATTCCACTCTGTTTGAAACATATAAATGTTTGCAAAAGAAGGTGCGACGCACGACCCCATAGCACAGCCCAGAAGTTGAATACAAAAAAGGGTTATCGAATAAGAAGTAATTGCGTTTAAGCGTAAGTTCAAGGAGTTGTATAAATAAAGAGATATCAGGCCCCGGTATTCACTATTGTTGGTGATGAATCTATGGACCGCCTCTAGACCTGCGTCATGTGGCATATTGGTGTACAAGCTAGTAACATCCAATGTACAGAGAAAGCAATCTGTGGGTAATGGGGCAATATCTTGTAATTTATTGATCAGAGAAGTTGTATCTCTTAAAAAGGTCGGTTGTACTTGTACCACTGGTTGAAGAAAGTAATCTAAGTATTGTGATACTTTATAGAAGAGAGAACCCCTGGCAGAAATTATGGGATGTCCTGGCAGTTTTTCAGCATTTTTATGAATTTTGGGTAAAGTCTAAAGAATGGGTACCCGCGGCCATTCTTCTTCCAGTGCTTTTACTACTGGGGATGAAAGCAAACCCTCATTGGCTGCCAGTTTCAGCAGAGAATCTAGTTCCTGTTTGAATACACTTGATGGATCGCTGGTCAATTCTCTGTATATTCTGTTATCAGAGAGTTGTGAATAGATTTCTGTTTTATTATCTGCCAGGTTCTGGACCACTATTCCACCTCCTTTGTCCGCTTGGCGGATCACGATGTCAGTATAGCAACTCAAATCTTTGAGCGCCAGTCTTTCCTCATGCGAAAGATTCGGGTAAGTTGTTTTGCCCGTAGCGGCTTGAGTCTCGACCTGCTTGTTCAATAGTCGAGAGAAGCACTGTATTGCGGGGTTTGTGGAGATAGGATCAAAAGATGATGGAGGGCGGATGGTTGGGGGACCATCAAAATTGTATTACGGCTGTTTTTCACCAAAATGTTCTTTTAGTCTGAGGTGTCTATTCAATCTGGTGTCGTCAATCATCCAGTTGAATTTGTTGAAATGGCTGGTGGGACCTAGCCCTTTATTTAGAACTCTCAACTCAACTTCTGTCAGGAACCTAGAGGAGAGATTGAATACTACATTCTCTTGCCCCTTCCACCTCTCCTCCCTCTTCCACTGTTTACTTCACCTAGTGCAGTTTTTTCTTTTTGGGGGACGCGCTGTGCGCGGGTAATGACACCTAAAGGGGCTTTTGTGATGTAACACTCACATCCCTTGCACATACTGCTTCACTGTTTGTAGAGTCGGAAAGGCCTGAAGTTTCAGTGTCAAAAGCAGGTTTCCTATCTCTCCACCTCCTTCTGAATCCCGGTCTAGCGGTCGTATTAGTGGCCCAGTTATAAATTCTGCACTCGCTGTAATCTCTGTTTACTTTCTCAAGTCTATCACGTTTAAATATAATTAGATCTTGCCTGTACGTGTCTATTTGTGTTTTGAGTTTATCCAACCAATTGGTCGATTGATCACTCCTGAGCTGTTGAAGATGGCATGTTTCAAAGGCCCCAATATTTTCTATGGCAACTTTGAGTTCTTTTGCAGACTCTTCAATCACTAGGAGGATAAGGTCGAAGCTGCATTTATACAGCTACACATTTTCTACAGAAATCTTTATTGTATTTCCCAATAGTGGGTATATTTTTTATTCTAAAACCCCTGGGGATCTTTTTATCTCGGAAGTAGTCTGAGAGTGATACTCCACGCAAGAAATAGTCGATTTCTAATTTTTTCAATTTTAATAACTGAAAATATAGTTGCTCGTTAGAAACATCAGCACCTGTATTGCGCAATTGCTCTTTGAAAAGTATGCCTTCAGCTTCTAAATCTGAGAAAGTGAGTGTTTCCCCTAAGGGTAAATTCACATTAAGGAATCCATCATTGTCAGTGTTTGGCATCATACCTCTAAGTATGTCCATCAAACATTCCCATATTTTCTATTGACTGTTGAAATTATGTGATGTGAGCTGTTTATTCTCTGCAATGCCCCTTTTGTAAGCTGCTATGTATGTGAGTCATTTTCATCTTTAGGTGTGTTCCCTGTGTCAGTGTTTTCCCCAGCACCTCCAGGGTTAATTGCAGGCCAGTCAGGTTCATTTGTCCTGTGCTGCTGCATGCAGGCTGCTATGAGGAGGTGACGCCGTACACTTGCAGGTGCGGGTTTGTTGTTTGTTGGCATGGCGGTTGCTATGGGCTGGTCGGGGCTCCCGTGACGTCATGGACGGGCGTCTGAGTGCGCTGGGTGACATGGGATGCAGCGCCAGCAGCATGCAGGTGATGGTGTTTCCACTCTGATGTTGGGAGAAGGGTACAGTATATAGGTAAGGCTCTCTGTATTATGTTTATGCCTGATGATGGTTTAGAATTAAACCGAAACGTTGCTGTACTGCGACTCTCTGAATTTTTTGTTTTTTTCTTTTTCCCACTCTACTGATATTGTATTTTTTAATGTGATTATTGGTGTTTTCTTTTTTTCATTTTTTTAAATCTTTTATTTTTATTTCTATATTCTTTTTAATATTATGTTGAGATGATATACTGTGAAATACTTAGTACACACTATATAAGCTCCTTGAATTTGGCTGGATGGGGATTAACTACTATAGTTAATGCAGTGGTCTTCTGATTAAGTTTTGTGATAGTGAGCCTGATCGAGAAGGCACCCTGATTAGCGTGACGGCAGGACACTGATTGCTATTTTTAGTAATGGCCGCCGCCTGACCCGCAAGCTAGACACGTTGCTTAACTACAATAATGCAATGATTAAACGCCGGCATGCGTGGACACTTCCGGCTATGTGGCACGCATGGAAGCCGCTTGACTCGCAAGCTGGATAGGTTGCCTAGATACAGTCTCACTGAGATAACTGCGTGGCATGCGCGGACACTTCCGGGTGTTGTGTTCTGTATACGGAAGCAGCTCCGGTGTTCTCTGCACGCTGTATGATTAACTGCTATGGCTGCAACGGGGTTGGTGTCAGTGGAGAAGCGTTTTGTGTCCCTGCCTTCTGGGCTATTGGGTATGTGATTATACTGACATCTAGTATCACTGCAGATGTTTTAGATTGTCTTTGATTGTAATTAGCTTAATTGAATTAGTGTTGATCCCCCAGGCTTTAAAAGTCAGTATGCTTTCTCTCAGCATGCTGGACGTTTGTATGGGATGATCTGTCTTGATAATGACCCTTAGGGGTCGAAACGTCGACTATTATTATGGTGATACACTATTGCCTTATTAAAACCGATTGATTTACCATTACCTTGCAAGTGCGGTGAGTGTCCTCATCTGGCTATTTGTTTAGCCTTTCCTGGACATCTATTGGAGTACCTGCATGGTTTTTTCTCCTGCTGAATGACATTATCAAGGGATGTGAGTGCTGTATTTTCCATAATATATATATATATATATATATATATACACATATACACACACTGTATATATATATATATATATATATTTTTTTTTCTTTCATTTAAGTATATATATATATATATATATATATATATATATATATATATAATTGTAGCTCTGCCCACGGTTCCTGAAACTATTTTTCCAGAAACATAGCCCTGTGTATATGTATATACTGTAGATTTATAATATATATTATGTATACATAAGACTCTGTTTCTTTGCCTGAGTTCTGAGTTCACCCTTGTTGCTGGGGTATATCCCTGGTCTGGTTGGCCTCCAGAGGTCACTAGGTGAGGGGTTGCCCTGTGGTCTGGATAATTGCCTCGGTTCCGTTCTAGCATCCTTGCATATCACAAGTCCATACTTCCTACAATAGTGCAATAGTGTTCCGGCCCCCTGTTCATACTCATGAGCCAGAGCTGGATCAAGCCACCTAATTTCTTATGCACATCGGCCAGACCCAAGGGTCTCGAGCCGGATCTACAAAATAAACAGACTGTGACATATGTTAAGTAGCAACAGATTTGGGATCTACAAGATAAGATTTGTTTGACTAAAGTGAACTAAAGCTGGGTATACACTGACTTGATTGGCCAATATATCTGCTGCCCGTCGGCAAGTGTGTACACACGATATGTCTGTGAACTGCGTCGTTGTGGTTGTTCAGTGTGTATGAGCGACCATTATCTGCAGATATATCTGTAGGTGTGTACCCAGCATTTGTCTGGCCTGTGAGATTGATTGCCCTTAAATTGGATTTTGTGGTTTACATAAAAAAATAAAAAACTGTGGATTCTTAATGTTTACAAAGACAGTTTGTGATTATTGTCTACAATATAAAATATATATCACAATATTAGATGCCACTTTAACAACATAAAGGTGGGTGGGATATAACAAGGACAGTTCCATCATGCACCACTTTTCATTATGGGCTTTGCCAAGATTGTGTGTCTTTGACAGGCAGCGTATAATCATTAACTTTACTGAGGCATTCTTTTGTCTCTTGCAAGGCCATCCATCACCAACTTCTCATCCAGGCATATAGGCCCCATTTCCTGCAACTTCACCACATATATAGAGTAGTATCATAAAATCCAGGGGCAGATTGGGATGGAAAACCAGCCCGGGTAATTTATGGAAGCAGCCCTAATGGGGGTGGGGTCTGTCGAGGGGGCGGGATCCCTTTTCATAGGGTCTGATTCTGAGTTGGACATGGTTGAAGCCGTCCTTGCGTCTTTTGCTGCAGTCTGTGACTTTAAGCTAATACCACTACAATGTCATTCCCAGGTGTACAGTCCAAATAATGAGACACCCACTTTCAGTGTCTAAGGGGTCTATTCACTAATCCATGGAGAGAGAGAAAATGGAGAAAGATAAGTCCAAGCCAATCCGCTCCTAACTGTCAGTTTACAGGCTGTGTTTGAAAAATGAGTTGGAGCTGATTGGCTGAGGCTTATCTTGCTCCATTTATCTCCAATGATAAGTGAATAGACCCCTAAAACTTTAGACACCACCATCGGTTGCACCATTGGAACTTTCAACAGCCCTATGCTAGGTGCAGCTCATCCATGTACTGTAAGTATAGCCTCCATTGTGAGCAATTCAGCGTCTCTATAGCCAACCCCCTGTAACCACCTGGGAACACCCAACACATTTCTAATACACTACTTGGTGCATGCATCTGAATCTGCCCTGCAACTCAGACACATGTGCAGATGAAAAACAATGCACATGAAAAAAATAAAACACTTTGGCCCCCACAGAAAAAAATCCTAAGGATACTGCTTTTGAACCTCTATATACCCCTGCCTATACCTTCTATTATCCTTCCTATAAACCTCTAAGGATGACGCTAATTTGCGTACGCAGTCATCCAGTAAATAAAGACTCCAGACTTAGAACATGTGGTTCCAAAGCACAAAGTATTATTCAAGTAAAAGTACAGCAGTTACACGCTATGATCCTCATATAATCTTAGCGCAAAGAGATTATACAGACCCAAGTACAAATATACATACGCAGCGCTCTCTGGTCCAGATGTTAGGCATCAGCAAGAAACCCCTCGACAATCAGCATTCAGCACAAAGACTAGGAACCCAGGGTCAGGGCATATTTATACCTCCCAGAAATAAACAACACAATAGAGAAGTTTGTTGCTAATACCATTGGTCCTAAAGGAGAGGGTATATGTTACAAGGCATTTAACAGGTTGATTCAAATAGACACAACCCAGCCTCTAACAACTGGGGGTCTCTGGTTTCCTGCCTCATGCAATCATCCTAACAGTTGTTCATATTATGTACATTTTGTTGCTTGAAGTCTCTGCGGTCCATAAGTTGAGAATGCATGATGCGATCTCCACACCGATGGTACCGGAATACTGTTGAGAGAGTACGTATCAGTACAATTCCAAACATGGCTTACTTATCACGTATAAAACCTTAGTTACGAAATAACCTTTATTTCATAGCAATTATAGTAAATGTGCATACTTGAATCTTATACCTTAAAGCTTATTAAACCTTTTTTGTGAATATGTAATGTGTAAGTATGCGGGGTGTGATGTAAAGACGCTAGTTAACTTGGGGCAGATGCGTGCGCTTGAAGCTAATAAACAGCATTTTCATACAGGATCTTATGCATTTGCTAATATGCGACTAGTTAACAGCGCAATTGTGCGTATTAATGTGTGTATGAGAAATGGTGCACTTAAATCTCACTTAAAATAAGTGAACACCTAGCAGTGTGGAATGCTGAGCCTTATAGTTCCACATGCCCCCTCTCTCAGCAGCACCCACCCTTCCCAGGCTCAGAAGTACAGTCCTTTGTTCTCCCAGGTTCTTGTGTATATGCAAATTAGCACAGCTACAAGACCCAAACCTCAGATAACACTCTTGGCTTTGAAGGTATTTTATTGCAGGAAGCCTGCTAATGTAAGGTGCTACAAACGACCCTCTTGCTGTATTCGAGCAGGGCCACCTGGAGTGAGAGCAGACGTTATGTCCAGGAAGCTTGTCTACACAAGCTAGTTGTTACGTGGCCATTTGCTCTGTTTAGCTAATGCAATCCAATTTTGACATACTGTAATAATATATACTTTATCCAGAGCACCCAAACTACATAAAGTCATGAAATGGGCTTTTGATGAATCGCCGTAACTTATGATGATGGTCACAGATGCAATCGCATGATGCTAATAGTAATATCGCCTCATGTACTAAAGTGTGAGTTTATCTAAAATGGTGCTTAGGCGGCCATTCGCAAAATGGCATCTTGCTATCAGTCGCAAGATGGTGTCGCTGCGATTCAATTTTAAACTGATCTTGTCTCAGCCAATAATCCACCTTCGAAAACCCAAAACACATTGATCCCCGACAGAAAAAAATAAAACACATTGGTCCCCACAGGAAAATAATAAAAACTCATTGACCCCCACAGTAAGAAAAAAAAAACACATTAGCTTCCACAGGAAAAAATAAAACACATTGGCCCCCACAAATAAAAACACATTAGCTTCAAAAATAAAAAAAATAAAACACACCTGCCCCAAACAGAAAAAAAGCAAATACATTTGCCCCTATAGAAAACAATTAATTGGCCCCCACAGATAAAAATACAAACACATTGGACCCCACAAGAAATAAAAACACATTGATCCTCTACAGAAAAAAAAACGCACTGGGCACTGCAGAAAAAAATATTAAAACACATTCTACTCCACAAAAAAAAGAAATAGGGTGTGCAGCTGTCGATGTTGAGTGACAGCTTGCCCCCTTTGGTGGGCAGGCCGGGGGGGGTGACTGCCCAAATGGAGGCATTCCCATGAGAACGCCTGTCATTTGGGGGCGGCCCCACTGACATTACGAGTGATGTCAGTGGAGAGATTCTCTGGGGATTGCGGCCACGAGACCCTACCACAAGGGTCTCGTCACAAGCCCGATGGTCGCGATGGTCTTGACCATCGCGACCATCATCATGGCTGCTCGCTGTAGCTGTGGGTGGTCACCCACAGTTATGCGAGCGGCCAGGAGGCCGTTCTAAAAAAAAAAAAAACCCGGGCCTGATTCAGAGCGAGCACTCTGTCAGAGCGACCGGGTCTGAATCAGGCCCATAGGGCGGTATTCAATTGTTTTTGTGGTCTGGCTCTCCCGTCTAAAGTGACGGAGGTTTGCGGAGCGCTATTCAGTTGCTTCTGATTTTCGCGCTGATCGCGCCTATAGTGGTCGAGTTTAGGGGCGTAAAACGGCTACCTACGGTCAAAGTGCTGTCGCGATCGCGAAAAGTGCTGTTTGGGTGCCCAAACAGGTCACTTTTCACCCATTTTAGCTCGCACACCCCTGGGGCTGAGAGCTGAAATGGTGGGCCGGCAGTTGATCGCACCCGAGAGGAGCAACAATTGAATAGCTCCTGTCGGGCGCATAAAGGGGCAAAACAATTGAATACCGCCCATAGAATTAAGTGCTCCACTGTTGAGAAGTATTACTGATTAAATTCAATATAGGATACAAAACTCACAAAACTCAGCTGCTTTCAATGGTAAAAATAGATAATTCAATCCCCAGAGCCACAATTCTTTTCTGAGTCCTTAATATTTATCTCCAACATTTATATATATATATATATATATATATATATATAAACAATAAATATAGTATAGTGCAGAACATCTTTATATTGTCTATGGATCAGTAGAATATATTTTCCTTATTCCCCATCGTCTATGGGTGTGCACAATTCATTTGATAGGGGGTCACCCTGTGATATGTCCAATAATATAGATGCTCATGCAAATGCTTATATCCACTCACTGCATATAACGATATTTTTAAATATCCCTCTATCCAAGTGGGTGGTCAAATACATTTTCTGTGGTACACCTCGTGTTACTAGTTCTCCAATGAAAACCTTACAAATAATATGCGTGTTATCCTCATGTAGTGGTTTCTTTCCACACTCTGAGTAGACTCCTCCAAAAATAGTCACTCCACAAACGGTGTGGTATATAAAAAACAAAATCTTCTTACACATAATCACAATAGAATCAATAGGAGCAGCACCTCTAATACACAAAAATGTCCACATCCATATGAAATGTCTAACCACTGGGATAGATGAAAAAAAACCCAGGTATTCTCAGTCAGTCCACAGCATGGCATCAACGCATTTAGTCTTCAATAGTCTTTTTCAAGGTGATGCTGCAGGTGCCCTCAGGATGGGTATTTGTACCTGAAGATGTCCCTCCCCCAATTAGGTGGGCGGGATCTATCATCATGTAAAAATATGATTTAATGTATTGCTAAAGATCCATAGAACTCTATAGTACATAAATAAATTCATACATGGTAAAAATTTAAAAAAACAGGCTAAAAAATGTATTAAAATGATACATACAATGTCTAAGAAACATACTTCCGGTTTCGGACACATAGATGGTTGTCATGACGACCGGGAGGTAATCCAATCCCCATCTAGCTTTAACTGATGATTACTAAGTTTGTCCTCTAGCGGCCCGGACGTTACACAATGCCGTCTAGTGCATTTCCGGCTACTGTTCCACCATGCCAGCCGGAAGTATCTGTGGCTCACTGGTGCATGCCACCGCCGTCTCTAACACTAGCGCCACTATTAATCGGTCTCTAGTGATAATAGAAACCTTTGTGTAATTCCGGCTTGTGTTCCGTCGTGTAAAGCCGGAAGTAGGAGATCTCTAAAATATGTGTTCCACTTCTCAATAGAAGACTAATCCGCAGTTTCTACTTCTATAGGGTTGCACTCTTTTCTAAATAACGGAAATGCCTTAGTGGGTAGAATAAATATATGATAATAGAATATTAATTGTTAGGAATTATTAAAACTATTTGAAATTTGAATATAAAAAACATTACCAACCTAAGTGCTTTTAAAAAGCAATGGTCAATTTATAAAAGAAAATGGTAAAATTATAAAAAACATTTAATCTCAAAATCAGCATTGAGGTCATAAGCTTCTAGATTTTATGGTCATAAAGCAGTCTCATTTTGATCTGAGCTAAGGATATTTAAAATCCCTTCTTACGCCAATTTTTAGTAACTTTTTGTATACCAATTACTTTTTTAATACAGTTCGTAGAACAGGCATGCATGTGGTCCGAAAGACTGTTTATCAAACCCCTTTTTTATAATTTTTGCCATGTTCTGCCCACCTTTGGTGTAAGGTTCGAGAAGTTTTCCCTATGTATTGTAGCCCACATTCACGTTTGATTAAATAGATACAGCTTTTCCTATGGCATGTTTTAACTTCCTTAATTTTAAAATTCTGTCCATTAGAATTCGATACAAATTCTTCTACTTTGTTAGGAGTTGTTTTGTGTGCTTTGCACATAGGGCAATCTCCACACCTACAGTATGAAAGCCAACATTTTTTATGTGATTATTTTTTTGTTCTGGGACGACACTTTTCACTAAGCAATTTTTTCAATTCTCAGCTCTTCTATATGCGAAACTCGTTTTTTCTGGGATGATCTCTTTGAGGATTGGGGACCTCATTCAGAGTCGGTCGTTGCGGCCGCACGGTCGTACGCCACCGATGTTCGCTAAACTGCGCATGCGTAAAGTTCGCAATGTGCGTGCGCAAACTAGCTGCTATGATCAGAAATTTCTCTCTCCTTGAACACAGCCAGGTCGGTAGTTTGAGTGACAGAATGAGGCGTTTGTGGGTGGTAACAGGGGAAGGTGCTTGAAAACGGGGGAGTGGAGATCCAAACGCAGGCATGCCTAATTATGCGAACAGCGTTTTATGGGAGTGCATAATTAACAAAGTAGTGTCATGGCACACGTGACATGGGTGGGTTTGTATACTGACCTGATCGTAGTGCTTAAGAGAGGGTATGGTCAACCTTAA
This sequence comes from Taudactylus pleione, assembly GCA_031769625.1. Classification (NCBI taxonomy): domain Eukaryota; kingdom Metazoa; phylum Chordata; class Amphibia; order Anura; family Myobatrachidae; genus Taudactylus; species Taudactylus pleione. The sequence goes on along the minus strand of JAUIMM010000343.1, from coordinate 4,245,493 downwards.
GCTCTACGACCAGTTCCGATGGTTACCGATGGTCTCAATTAATCCTTATATGGCCGGAGATGACGTGTAATGCGTACGAGAAGGGGGCGTATTTTTTGTCTTACGGCCGCATCCTCCCCTTGGTCGGCCAGCTAACGATCCGATCTTAAGGACACAACTTGCGAGTGCATCATTTGCATATCCGGCCCCTTTTCCCTTATGACCGTGCGGCCGCAACGACCGACTCTGAATGAGGTCCTGGATCTTTTGTAAAGATATGCCAATGTCTACTTACTTGTTTTTTTTTTACTTCCTTCTATTGACTATTAAATTGAGTGACAAAAGGAATTCTTTGTTTTTTTTTGTTAGTTCTGCCATTTTATCCTTTATCTTTTTATTTTAATCGATATGTTCTTTCTATCTGTCTCATTCCCCTATTTTTTTCATCCATGATATTCTCTTGGTATTCTTTTTCTATAAATTTGGTTCTTACGTCCTTTACTTGATTACACTGCACAACAATGAAAATGTTTCCGATATGAAAATAGTTACTTCTAATTGATTTCAGCATGCAAAGAATGAATATGACATTTAAAACTCTGTTAGCTCTGAGTTCCGAGATATAGCCCATTTATGACGATGTAGGGGTATTCCTAGTGAAGTGGGCAGAATGGAGAGAATCTTACCAACAATCTGCGTTCCGCGCAGAGGGGGCAGGGCCTAATGACCCAATTAAATGAATCGGTTATTTGTCCACTCCCCTATTCAAATATATGCGATTCACGGGATTACCCACACAAGGTAACTGTGGTGCTCTGAGTGACAAGCATAGTTAGCGATTCCACCAAGACATTTCAGCAATGGAACAAAGATATCAGGGTAGGTGAATCGCTACTGTTGGACAGTGACTAGAGATGCCCCAGAAGAGGAGTTCAAGCGACAAGCAAAGAGAAAGCACCCCCATGAATAGGCCACTATATTAGATAGTACTTTCGTATGCTGTATGTTTGTTTTGTATGCTGTATGTTTGTTTCATTTTGTGTTCTTATTTGTGATTGATTGAATTTAAACAACTGTTATTTATTTTCTATCAAGAAAATATCAGATTCTTTTAAAATAGCTTTTCACTATGACTATATTACTAATGTACATACAGTATAGTGCAAGCAGTGTAGCTAAAAAATAGAGCTAGTAAAACATTCTGAAATCTTTTTAGTTTTTGTTGACCTCAAATTAGTAAGGTATGACTATTTTTAGAAAGGAAACAAATGAAAAGTATTAATTTGTTGTACAGTGTTATTAAACACATCCAATTCAGAGCAGTTGCTTTGTACTTGACTTTTTGGAACACTTTTTAGCCATGTAGGATGATGGTTGCTCGTTATAGGAATATATGTATTATTGTCTGTAGGTTTTTGAATAGTTTTTGGTGTGAAACTTGTTATCCTTCTTATATATGCATATTACTAAGAAGTGTACCTCTTTACTTTTCTAGTATGATAGTATGATAGTATTGTATTCAATGTGTTGTTTTTCAAATAGTTGCAGAACAAATTCATTTCACTCCCCTTCTATATAAATAGTATGTCATCTATAAAGCGTATCCACTTTTTAATATATTTATTATGGTATTTCCCCCCCCCAAAATAAACTGCTCCTCCCAGTGACCCATAAATATATTCGCGAATGCCAGAGCAAAATGTGTACCCATAGAAGTTCCTTTGACTTATTGGTAAAACCTATCCTTGAACCAAAAGCAATTGTTCTTTAGTATACATTGAATTGCTTCAGTTAAGAACTCAATTTTATTTGGTTCCATATTTCCTTTCTCTAGGAAATATAATACAGCATCCACACCTGCCTGGTGATCGATGATGGAATACAAGATCCCACATTGGCAGTCACAATTATATCCCCCTCTTCCCATTGTAGATTTTTGAGTATATTTATTACATTAATTGTATCCTTCAGGTATGCCTTTATTTTAACTACCTCTGGTTGAAGATGATGGTCTACATAGTCCGAGAGATTTGCAGTGATTGAGTCCATACCGGCCACAATAGGTCTTCCCAGAGGGGTTACTGATATCCTTATGTATCTTTGGAAGGATGTAAAACACCTGTAAGGAAGGATTTTCATGTTATCATGAATTTGGTTTCTTTCTCTATATATGATGTTTCTTCAGCATGTAGCATAATTCTTGCACTCGGGTCACCTCTTAGGAGTTGTTAGGTGGTTCAGTCATTCAATTGTCTGAAGACCTCTTTTTCGTAATCTACTTTATTCATTACTAAGATGCTGCCTCCCTTATCCGCTGGTTTTATAATGATATATTCTCTTCCAAGGTTTAGATGGCATCTCGTTCTCCTTTGGATAAGTTAGGTTTCTTTTCCCATTCCGGTTTTATTTTTTTTAAATCTTGGCACACTAGTTTGTTAAATGTCTCCACAAGACAACCTCTCCCATGCATAGCATAGAAAGTGGACTTTGGTCTGAAAGTGCTTCTATCATCCGAACTTCTTTCTCTTTGGGTTCAAAAATATTGTTTTAATGAGAGATTTCTGGTGAATTTTTTAATATCCATGTATGTATTACATTTATTAATTTTGCTATTGGGTGCATATTTAAGGCCATAGTTAAAGACTAAGGTTTCATTCTTGGTAAGAGTATGTGAACTTAAGCTGCATACACACATAATGATTTTCTGTCCAGCCATCCAACTAGTTGATTGGTTGGAATGAAAATCTGGTAAGGTATGAAAGCAAATGACAATCAGCAATTTGCTCCCAAACTGTTGTTTGAACAAGTTGTTTAGATCAAACATTTAACAAACTTTTCAAATGACCATTTTCATCTGTTTTCTGGCATTTAGGAGCAAATTGCTGATCTTCAGTTACTCCCATACGTTACCAGATTTTCATTCCAACCAATCAACTAGTTGGATGGTTGGACAGAAAATCTTTACGTGTGTATGCAGCTTAGGATTGAAGATTCGATTATCTTTGGTGTCCCCAGTAGATATTTCAAGGGTGCCTTATTTCTGATTCCAAATCTTTATTTTTATTTTTCTTCTCTACCTAGTCCTCTCTTACCTCTTTTGTTCCTTGGATGGTGAATAGAAAAGAATAGGGATTCCGAATAGGTGCTTCACTTCAACAAATTGCTGCCTCCCTTCACTTAATTGGATATATACCCAGATATCCAAAATTCAAGTACAAATATATATAAAAAAGTGTGGGAATTGGCGCTACTTATTGTGTCAGCAGGGTGAGGTTGAGATGAATCAAACAAACAAAACACTTTTCACATGTCGCTGTTTTTTTTTTCCCCTTGCTTTCTTTATGCTTTCATCTTATTGGGGATTTCCTCAAATGGTCAAGAAATTTAACACATTCATTCTCTGGACAGCAGTGGTACGTTTTTTTTTTCAGGGATGAAGTTTGATAAGGGCCACAGGTGAAAGCTGATCTGTCAGCAGCAGAGAGTGGAGCTCCCAGTCTGTCTCTGTACACTATCCTTACAAGCAGGCACAGCCTCACAAAAATTTAAAATAACCCCCCCACACCCCCATGTGTACCTGGTGCCTGAAGCCGATATGAAATGGAAAGTCGTTATGGTCACAATTTTTCTGATTTTCCGATGGTGGTGTTCCGATGTTTCAAAAAACGATTTTTTTTTTTTACAAATATTTTAAATAAAAAGATATATATATTTTTTAATGAAATACTTTTGGATAAGCTGATATAGATGTTCTTCACCTAATTCACATATAATTCACTCATAAAAAACCTGACAATTTCTGAGCTGTTTTTATAATTTTTTTTGTCAGTTAAGTGGTTAAAGAAGAAATTGACAAAACCAAACAGAGACCAGCATAATTTTCCATGATAATCTTGTTGCTAGAAACATTATTTTATTGGGATTTACACAGGTTTAGCTACTGTAACCTTGGAAAACAAAAGAGTACAGCAATTCCCACTTATGTTATTAATGAGAGCTACTCAAACCTGCTAGTTCATGGCAGCAAACAGTTCAAGGCTGAATCCTCTCCCCACTCACCTTGTGCACTTAAAGATTTAGATAAATAGATGGATGCACTTTGCAGTCAATCCAATTATTCACAGAGCTGAGAGTGTGCTCACCTGGTGGCAAAACTCCTTGACCTACAGTATATATATAACAAGTCCAAAAATGGTCTCATTGTCATAGTATTGCATATGTCATTTGGACCGGCTGCAAAGCACCTTGTCTCTTTATCTTAATTTATTATAATTTACAGATTGCCATAAAAATAAATGGCTTTTTAGAAAAATGCCTGATTCTTTGTTTTAAGTGTGCATATATTTTTGCAGCTATTTATCAAACTCAAAAAAAAAATAAAATAAACTCAAACTCAAAAAAAATAAAATAAAACTTCTAAGAATTAAATGACTTCCACTTCCTGCGAGAAATTTGGTACAGATCCGCACATCGTAATCACTGAGTCTCACAAAATGTGCCTCTATTAAGTTTTATATTTAGCCATGCAAATTATGTAGATAAGCAGTTGTGTCATTCAGAACTGCATCAGGTGCACGGGGCACATTTTCAGGGCTGCTCATTAGTTTAACAACTGTAGCATAAATCAAGACTTTGAGTTGCAAAATCTTTTTAATCTTTCGAACAGTGCTCTAAAGACGTTTACTTTGCACAGTTTACGCGAAAGCTTCCATATTGCCCGTAAAGTCTGTTATGGAAATTTGTTGGACCCACCAACTAAAGAGTTGTCCCTTCTGTGATCATAGTTTTAAGAACTAATGCGGCAGTTTCATGTTTTCGTTGACTTTTCCCAAGTTAGAAGATCTAAAATAATCAATAGTCAGACACATACAGAGTATTCAAACATTAGCTCAGCCTGATGGTGTGACATACTGTTGAAGTAGCAAAACAAATGCATCAAAATTAAGAAAACAAGACTAAGAATAATACAAATGCATAATAAGAAATAGCATGATGAGATGATTTGTTTATTGCATGCTTTCAAAATGATTCAGCCGTGCATTAAATATACCGCGCCATTGGCTCTGGGTGATACTTTATATGTTCTTGATCGCTCACTGAAGGAGTTGTAATTCTTTCAAATCTCTTATGGAGCACTTATCATTTTTTCATTAATTACTGTATACATAGCAAGCTCTTTATCAAGTGTTTTATTAGAGGCAGCCTCATGCTCATTATATGTTCCAATAAGCAATCTCAGCAAGTATCTTGGGACAGAGAGTAAATCCCTCACACCAAGCTCATCGTACCTCCTGTGGAGTCATACTATATTTGTGTGATATGTTGTATACCAAGCATGAATGATAGTTTCTATATTAATTGTAAATTGATTCATGAATTGTATTGTATTAAATGAAGAAGGTGGTCCTTTATTATTTTCCTTAAGTCTTTTGCATAGAAAGAGAGGAACAAACTCACAGATACAAGGGGGTATATTTACTAAAGGTTGATTTTAATCGATTTTAAATCGATCTAAATCGATGTTGTCTTTCACGGCCTAAATTGCACATTTACTAACATTTCAATATAAAAAGTAATCTTTTAGTAAATGTGCAATTTAGCTCCTGAAACACAACATCGATTAAAAATGTATTGAAATCGACCTTTAATAAATTCACCCCTGGGAGTGCTTTATTTGAGGAGATAAGCCTAACAACATGAACAGATGTTAGCATAAACTTTGTATAAGTAACATAGGACAAGGAGAACATATAACCTGCATCTGATAACATGGGAATGGTTTTCTCATGTCATGATTTGCTCTGTGTGCCTTGGACTGGCTGTTGAATGTTTCCTTACAGTCCCGGGCTACTGACATAAATGCCCTGATTATAATGTGGCACTGTTTCTGATGGACATTCTCTTTAGTTAGGACCTTTACCCCTCATAGATCTGTGTTCCTTTGATTAACGGTCAGAGCAACATCAGCAGGATGTCCGCCCTTGTCTACATGAACACTATAGACATCGAACCAGGTTTTACTGTTATGCTGTCACCTTTGTGGATTTACCAGACAGCAACAGAAGAAACAAAGCACTGTGTATCTCTGCATGAGTATCAAGTGAATGTCTCTATTGTAGTACTAGTGAGGAGGAGACATCCCGGAGAAAAATGTCTTGGGATAGCCAAACCCATGTGATGGGAGCAAAAAGTGAGTTAATATCTGTAAGGCTTAGAGTTCTCTCTGTCTCCTTTGGCACTGACCTTTGTAGGTCAGCAAAATCTTAATAGAGTATGCAGTCATAGATTAGCTAAAATAGTAATTGGGCACAGTGAGTGCAGCAAGGTGTTAGAGGTATGTTCAGCACCTCTAACACCTTAAAGGTCTGCAGCAGCTTTGTACTAGAACCCAGCAGCTCTCCACATAGGCATGACCTCCAACATTTGCTTTCTGCATATTCGTGGCAACATTGTGCGCCTTCTTCCTTCAATGTCCTGTGTGAATGGATGTGCCCCTGAGTTTCTTTACCAGGGATAGGCCCTACAGTGACCCCACTCTTCTATATCACTACCGCTGGGTGCATATGTACATATCCCATTGCCACCACTATGCATAGCCAGAATACAGTGTGCATATACCTGGCGCACTACAATGTCCAGCATACCCTGTATGCTCCAGGCTGCTGCTAGCATACAATATGTAATTAATGCACCTTCAGCGTGTCCAGTACTCCAGTACCAAACTTGACTATGGGAAACCTGGGCGATTTGAGATAAATGGAGTTCCACCAACATGGAGTATGGGTATGAAATACCAGCGGCTGAATGGTTCAAATCCCGACGCCGGAAGCCTGATGAGTGAACAAACCGACAGGGGAAGATCAGTACCCTATTCCTCCCCTCTTCCCCCCTAACCCTCTATTAGTGGTGCATAACCCTAACCCCCCCTTACAGGCACCATAAAGCTAACCCTACCAGCTGGGTGCCTAACCCTAACCTCCAGGGCCAGCTCTAGGTGTGTTCGACCAGTGCGGTCGCACAAGGGCGCCACCCCTAGAGGGTGGCACCCTTCCCCAGCATCCCGATTTCAGCGGGACAGTACTGTCCCGCTGCTCCATCTGCGGGCCGAAGTGGCCCGTGGGTGGTCTAATTGGGAGGTTGGGGACCCCCACCGCCGCAGCTGTGCGGCGGTGCCGGACCCCCGGAGTGTGAATGGATCCATTCACTGACGGAAGAGGGCTGGGGGAAGCCCAGCCAGTGACGGATTGCTGGGCTTTACCCCCAGCCTAACCCTCCCTGGGGGGTGCCTAACCCTAATTTCCCCCCGGGGGTCCCTAAACCTAACCACCCCATCCCTGGGCTAAAAGCTGATATGTACCCGGATCCTTCGTTTGGGATTCCGGCAATCAGAAAGCCGATGCCGGTATCCTGATGCGGCGTCTGCATTTTGCCAAGCGGTGGTAATCCGGTGTAGGTATCCCATCCACCGGCATATTACCTATATCCTGGATAAAGAATTCCAAAGACTTCTTTAGGAATAATACACTGAGCGGAATATTTTTAGCCATTTATTATAATTAATCGAATTTTGTTTTTAATCACTTATTTGAAGTAAATAAAATATTTTCACTTTTTATATAATTATTTACATCAACAATCAACACATTTTATATATATCTTTTATTGGCTGAAACCTAGAATCATTTTAGCGCCTAGCGCTGCAAACCTTTACTCTTGCATCCTTAAAATAGGATTCGGGACTCTGGCATGCACAACAACCGCGTGTGTCTGAAAAGGGTGCGTGGCCTCACTGGAATTGCCATTTTCATTATTTTTGTCATGCTGTGGGCATGTCAAGGTCTGTGGGAGCTGCTTGGCAAGCCCTTAGTCCCTCTCTCCACGGAATAGACACTACACACATGCACATATTTGTGCATGCGCAAAAGTGAGTGCATGCGTGAGTGTGCTGATCAACTAACAGGTATTTTCACGATGATTTTTAATTTTTTGCCTACCCAGGGTGTTGTCCCGAGATGCTTTAAAATGACTACGATTATCCCTGTTCCTAAAACCACATCTGTTTCTGGTCTAAATGACTTTTGTCCCATTGTCCTCACATCATTGATTATGAAGCGCTTTGAGCGACTAGTCTTGGTACACTTTAAGGGTGGCATCCCAGATGAATTTGATTGTATCATTTGCATACAGATCTAATAGATCTACTGAGGATGCCACTCTTATGGTTCTGCATAAGGTGTTATGTCACCTAGAGTATAGGGATTCATATGCTAGACTGTTGTTTGTGGACTACAGCTCTGCCTTTAATACTGTTGTACCATCCTTACTTATTGCAAAGCTTGAGGCAATTGGTATTGACGTGTCTATTTGTAATTGGTTGCTGGATTTCTTGACTGACCATTCGCAGTCAGTTAGGTTAGGAGATCTGCTTTCATCCCCAATTATTGTGAATATAGGAGTTCCTCAAGGTTGTGTATTGTCCTTTCCTTTACTCCTTGTATACATCAGATTGTATGTGTAGTTGAGAATCTAATTCCATTGTAAAATTTGCTGATGACACCACGATAGTGGGTTTGATCAGTGAGGGAGGTGGGGTGAAGATAATAAGCTGCTGTTGAATAGTAAGAAAACTAATTAGGGTTGTGGTAGATTTTAGAAGGACTAGGAAAGGTGCCCCCCGACCTCTATTTTTGAACGGTTCTCAGGTAGAGAAAGTTAGTGGATTCAAGTTTCTAGGAATTAATTTTTCTGATGACTTATCATGGCCTTCACATATCTCATCAGTGGTGGGGAAGGCTCAGCAACTCCTTTTTTTCCTTAGGAAACTTAGAGCAAGTGGTTTATTAAGGCCATTACTTGTACATTTTTACTGTTGTATAATTGAGAGCCTTCTAACTTATTCTATCACTGTTTGGTATGGGAATTCCAAATGTTCAGACCGTGGTTCTTTAACTAGGGTGGTTAAAGCAGCCAAAAGAACCATTGGCCAATCCCTACCTAGATTAGAAGAATTTATGCTAAAAGGTGTGTAACAAAAGCAAATAAGATTGTTGCTGACTTTAGCAACCCGTGTCATTCTCTGTTATCTTTATTGCCTTCTGGTAAGCGTCTAGATGTATTGGGTGTCAAACAAGTTGACTGCGGAACAGTTTTTTTTTCCTGCCACGATTATTAGTTTAACTTCTTACATTCTTACATTTTTATTGTACTTTTATATAATTTTACTTGACTGTGAGCTTTCTTGCACTACAATTTCACTGATACATTTGTAATGTGGATGTGATAATACATTTTGATTGATTAATTGAAGTAGGCGGTCTGGGGAGTCCAAAGACGTGATTTGCAGTGAATTGTGTCATAGTAGCCCTGCCCCCCTAATACAATGCCTGTTTTCTCTGCACTGTAAAGCAGGGGGTGGGGCCTCGATGATCTGATCGTGCCACCATGCCCCCCCCCCGAACTTTCACGGCTGCCATGCCACGTCCGGAGGAGGGGGCAACAAAGTTTGTGAGAATGCTATAAAGGCTTCAGAGAGACACCTTTAGAGAGACATCTTTGAGCTGGAGAGCAGAGAGGGAGTCCTCCTGCTGGGGAAGAAGGGCAGGGCCATAGAAGCAGCCATGATACCCATCTAATGCAAAAAGAGAGAAACACTAGGGGGTATATTTAATAAAGTGTGGGTGTTTAGAAGTGGAGTTGTTGCCCATAGCAACCAATCAGATTCTACTTATCATTTATCTAGCACCTTCTAGAAGATAATAGCTAGAATCTGATTGTTTGCTATGGGCACCATCTCCACTTCTAAAAACCCGTATTTAGTAAATATACCCCTAGGAGAGAGATCTGGAGAGAGACCACTGAGAAAAACTGGGGGATGTGAGAATCTGCAGCCAGAAGCCTTGCAGTGTGAGCAGTACAGTGTCACATACCTCCCAACATGACCCTCTCCAGGAGGGACGCAATGCTCTGGTCCTGGACTTCCCTGGTAAGAGGTGGGGCTGCAGCGCAGTTCAAAATTCAAATAGGGGAGCCACACCAACTGTCATTTCACACGCTGCCAAACATCACTGTCTAGGACTCACTGGCAGTTGATGTGACTCCCCTATTTGAATTTTGGACTGTACTTCAGCCCCACCTCTGGAGCTGCCACCAATCATAAATTACCAGGGACGTCCAGGACCAGAGCATTGTGTCCCTCCTGGAGAGGGTCATTTTGGGAGGTATGCAGTGAGGTCGCTATCATGCAGCACCCAGGAGAGGCTAAGAGTTGCAGAGGTATTGTTGACAGGCGAAAGACGAGTTCCCAATTACATAAGTTTACTGTTAAGAGAGAAAAGGAGTCCCCTATGCATGAAAACCCCCAGCAGCTATTAAAGGGGGAAACTGTTGGAGCAGTGTGGCTATAGAAGCCATTCCTGTAGAAGATGGGTGGGCTGCAGCTGAGAGTACACTGCTAAGAGTGTCATAGCTGCTTTGGAGACGTCTGTGTACTGCTGTCCCATGTGTAGAAGGGGTGCAAAGAGAGGCGGATATGACCATATAAATAGATATAAAATGCTAGAGAGTACTGAATATCTCCAATCAAACATTAGAAGCCACATGCAGCTAGAACATAAAGTGGATTTAATAGTAAACACTTATAATACACTTAATACAGATAAAATACACATGCACAACTATAATATTAATTAAAAAATTATTAAATGTTTTTGGATTAAAAAAAAGCAGATAGTTAATTTGGACATATTATTCTGTGGGTTAGGAGTAATAGGCCACTCCAGACAGTTGGTCCAGGAGCAAGATGCTATCCAGTACAAGCCCTTAAATAGAAAAGTTATTAACCAGCTAAGAGTCGTTAGTTACCAATTCAGTATGGATGAATGTGTGTTGAGTAGCAATGCCAATTGATATGGTCCTTTTGATATTGATATGGTTCTTTCTGGTGTAGGTTTACAAGCGCTGGAGCTCAAAAGGCAACCAGGCAGGATGGTATCTTGATCCACAGATGTCCTAGAGATAATGTTCCACTGCCTAGTCAAATCTTCTGACGTGTTTTACGTTCCCATGAACACAGGCCAGCACAGTCAGCTGTGAACATGCCCGTGCCTGCGCCACTGAGTAATCAGCAGGGTGCAGACATGGAGGGCTGGGATCTCCTAGTGTTTTTTTAATCTCTGAGTTGCGTGTGTGACATTATGATGCCCGTGCATTGAGAAACAGTAGTGAGCAGCCTGTCACCACCATTGCTCAGAGGAGAAGCCAGGAGAAAATCCAGGTAAGTGAGGTTGCGCTGCTGCAGAGACCCAGGTGGGAGGGATTGGCATTTCCCTCCTCGGCCGGATCCATTTAGAATACTTTTGGGCCAGTTTCCTGCTGGAACAATAACTACTGATGCCTATAGAAGCCCTGCACAATGACAATGAGTTAGACTAGCTCCATCTCCCAGCAGTAGCATATAGACTTGCAGTTCACTTTGTAGGCTTCTCCTACTCCCCTGCTCAGTGTGCCTATGATTCCAGGGGTATAAAAGTGGAAAAGGTACTGTAACAGCACTACAACCTTTGGAGTAGATTGTAGAGGTAATAATACTGTACACAGGCTATGTGCGTGATCTATTTAATATGAGTTTCATATTGCCTGTAACTGTTCAGTTTCAGGTGGATTGCCTGGAGGTATTTGTGTCTCTGAATATTATTATCATTGTATTTAGTTTCATTACTTATTTTTGCAAATGTTGTTGCACATGATTACTTGTATATTGTAGTCAATGTTTAGTCCCTGTGGTGCCATGGATTTGATAAGTAAGACCTCTTACATTAGTGTTGAGGTAACGGGTAGTGTATGTCTGGATCCCTATCAATCTTTTTTTAAATTATATATTTTTTAAATATTCTAAATGGTAGAATTATTATATTTTTATATATATTTTATTAAGAGAAGTAAAATAAATGAACATAAGCAGAAAAAGGTATTGTCATTGCATAATAAAAATAGAGAGGTCCTCTGAAATTAGGAACAGTCCATGGTAACACATAGATTGTAAGAGTTATTTTTTAATGGTTAAATAAATATAATTGTGAATTAGGTTTCTCTTTGTTTTTTTAGAAATTATTAAAAATCTTTTCAATAGTACAATGGATTAAATAAAATACATGTTCTTCCTCATCTGAGGATACCTTTACAAAAACAGGGAAAAAGCCTCAAAGCTTGATAAATAAGTCCTCCCATGTGGATTATCACTGATGGAGAAGTTAAAATAAGTTGTTTTAGCCAGCAAAAACACTTATTTTCTCCAGCAAAAGAGCTTTTTTTATCATTGATAAACCAGCACCCTTGATTTTATACTTTTAATCCACATTTTTGGAGCTTGGGTCACTGATAAGGGCCAGTGTTGTTCTTGCCCAGCAAGGAAAAAATTTGCGTGCCAGCCCCTGGCTGAGGCTCTGGAGAGACACAGGGGGAAGGGCTGTGGCTGCTGCAGAGACACAGGTCAGCTGAGGCTCTGGAGAGATATGGTAGGGCTGAGGCTGCTGTGGCGACACAGGGGGTAACCTGAGGCTATTGAAATACTATGGAGGGGAAGCTGATGCTATGGAAAGACAGGGGGGTTCTGAGGCTATGAAGAGACACAGGAAGGGGGACAGGTTAAGCTGAGGCTGTTGGAGAGACATGTGGGGAGAAATGGAAACTGAGGCTATAGAGAGATGCGGTGGGATGAGACTGTTGAAGAGACACAGCTAGGAAGGGGCAGGAGATTTTCCACAAATTTCAAGATTAGAAGAAAAAGGCTGGGGCACAATAATCTTCATGAAGACACCAGTTCTAAAATAAACTAAACATATTACCTCTGTTGTATGATAATAATAGACATCTTCCGGACCATGTGATTGCCTTCATGAATAGTGAAATCCGACTTAAGTTAAACTTATCAACTGCCCATGGAGAATCAGTTTCTACAGAGGTTCTCCATTGCAGAGAAAGCACTATATAGGTAAGAAAAGTTTCAAGCAGACTGGCATGTACCTAGTGGGGAGAGATGGGTGAGACCCCAAGAAAATAGTGCAGCAGCCCCAAAGATTTCGGTTGACGGCCCTGCCGCTGTTGGGGACGATTCTGCTTGTCTCCAGCCTTCGCTGCCAGAAGCAGCTCTATCAGCAGTAGCACAGCATCAGTTGCTGTGCTGCTGCTGGTGGAGGCTGGAGATGAGCAGAATCGGTTCCCATGCTGCCTGAGAGGAGGCTGCAGGTAATACCTCCACTACTGAGTCATGGAGGTGCAGGGGAGGAGGAACACACACAGTGGGCACAGCCATGGGGGTGGTACTGACAAGAGATGGAAGGTCCAAGTGCCCCGGGCCCCATGAAGGCTTACACTGGCCCTACCTGAGCATCCACAAGCTCACGAAACTAGATGCAGATTGTATTGATGAGTTTCCATAGACCATGAAGTGGGTATACACTTTAACCTCTTAACTGATGATTTTTACAGCAAAACTGGTCAAAAATTTCCGGGTCCGCAGGAGAGTTCGGGGAGATCCGTTCTGCACATGTGTAGAACAAATTTCCTCTTCAAAAACACTGAAGCACAGCTGGTTGCATTCGCATCCCATATGACCATATCAGTTAAGTAGTTAAAATGTATCAGGCAAGAAAGTGGGCACTGTTGTGCACAATATTGCACATTGAGGCGTTGCTGGTCTGTAGACCTTGTGGTTTATGGATGATCCTTTAAATCAGTTCTTACCAAGTTGCCTCATCTGTTCCCCACAACAGCACACAACCCAATACTGTTTCAATCTTGTTTTATTCTGTAGGGCTAAAGTAAAACAATCTTTCCACAGTTATTTTTTACTGAATGTAAGATTTTTGCATGTAATGAAAACTAGGTTGGATAACACCATGTCAATCTAGCACATATTACTCTCTATGTGGGTTCATGTAAGATATATAGCCAGTAGCCATTTATTTTCTCCAAGCAAAATACTTTAGTCAATTAATTTGGTTTAAAACTTTTGATTAAATGAGTAAACACAGTGTAAACATATGGAATCCCCCATTGCCCTAAACATAAAATAACAAAAATAGGAATAATTACATTTTTGTCTTGAGGCGTATATTCAAAAGAAGGTTTGAAGTTAGCAGCTGAGTAGAATGCATTGGCAAGCATGATATTTGAGGTTTCCGAAGGCCAAAAATACATAAAAACAACAATTTCTGCTCTAATGTAGAGATTTGTATTTTATGCTACCCTCCAGCTATTTTTGTCCCGATAGATATTCCCAATTGCCTGGATCTGGTTTTCAAAGCATTCATTTGAAACTGTGGATCCTGTTAACATATATAGTCATTTTAAAAGAACTTCTACATCTTAGCGTTGATTGCCCACAGGGATTATTGTAATCCTCTGTCAATTCTAAGAGGATCATCGATGGATTTATCATTGCTTGATTACTGTCCTTGGTTTTCAATTGAATGTGACTTGCTGGTAGAGGTGTGCATAAGACTTACTTGATATTACTTTACATGACATGGATAAAATTTGTAAGAATTCACATAACTCACTATAAAGCAGTACTGAAACTAATCCATAAGGAGCAAGTTATTGGATACAAGTTTTATCAATTTCCGATTTCTAAAAGCCCCCCAGTTTTATCACTTATGTGTGTCACAGATTAAATAACCTTTTTAGTTTATCATTACTATTTTTTTTCAATTTAAACTAGGACTTGGTAACAGATTGAACCACCCCAGAAACTCCAATCTAATTAACTCCGATTTATCTGGCATGATAGATGGAATGTGACATGCAGAACAATAGATCTTCTCATGGCCATAGCTATTTATGGGTGCAAAGACTGCCTTTGCTATGAGGCTCAGAGACTTAAAGGGGCCTACCTCTGGGGCCTGACTCAACTGCACCCAGGTCATAAAGTTGTCTTCTAGGTTCCTGGAATTGCTCTAAATACTGTGTGGCATAATGTGAAATGGGCATGTGTGGCACGTGTACTGGTAGCAGTACAATGTGGCATATTGCTAACATGAGGCACTATAATATGGCATAATATGAACTAGGTTCAGGTTCACTGTATGGTATAATGTGAACTTCGGCACTACTATGGGGAATAACATGAACTAGCGATCATTCATAAAATGAACTAGGGCATTACTATGGGACATAAAATGAGCAACTACTGTGGAGAGGTGTCTCTATAGAAGGATGTGGGGGCCCCTTCAAAATGTTGCTATGGGGCCAAAAAAGTTCTGGCTATAACCATGGATCTTATTAACATTGTCGACCAATTTCAAATGCCATTATGATGGATGATGTTGGTGTAATGGTTATTAATTCGCTTAGATACTGTAACTTCACAGTTTACATAGAGATCATTCTTTGTTTTTACTGGAATTTGTGTTTATATGCACTCATTTTTAATTCTGGATTATTGGATTTTTCTGTATTTATGACACTTTTCTGACACACACTAATAAGTATATGTTCACCCTATATTGGTCTTTAATTGTAATGTTACTGTATATGCATCAATAAATACTTAACAAGCCCGTAGATCAGTTGACAGTTTGATTACATGGCTCATTTGACTAAGTGAGTAAGAGGTTGTTTTCCGATTAAGATTTGAATTCATTTATGTTTCATTTTTCCTGACAACCTTCCAGAGCAGGTTGTTGGAACCACAAAACAATGGGATCAGTTCTCCAACACCCGCTGGCTTATGAAGTATCTGGCTGTGCTGGAGATGTTCTTCTTGTACTTGTACTCTATAATTGTTGTACAGCTCACTGGGAAGCTATATTTCTCCTTAGCTGCAGCCTACTCACCTGACATCAGACTATCCTTTTGCCTATTCAGAAGCTTTGCACTTCCATATTCCCGAATAAACACTTAAAATTTTTCAGTAATAAATGTTCGTACTATTGGAAAATGTCTACTTCATCTTTCTCCTGTATATGATATGTTGTATAAGGCTAATTTTGTTCCCATTTTAATACAAGATCTACTGAGACAAGAATCACATAATATCACTTGTTTGTAGCGTATAAACCTCATACAAGATGACTATACAATCTAAATTGTGATATCTATATGAGATTCTCTGAGCTGGAGCTCCATGGTCTTCAAAAAACATGAACTAGTAAAGGGACCCGGCATATGCCATTACTCTTTAGTCTCCCTTTTAAACCCAACCCACAATGCTTTTTTTGCTGAATGATTCCTAATCTTCCAGGGAAATAGGCTATTGGCCTTTGGGATGTGGAGGAACGGGACATCTGCAGTATGAAAGTGTTGCTGACAAGTCTGCAGCAACTGTTTCTTACTATCATGTCACCATGGACCAGCATATCTAAGGAATATTTTTTAATGGACACCTTAACATGTTGCTCTCAGGAAAGTAGACACCACTGCTACAGAGCATCTATGACAAAGCTCTGTGTTGGTCAACGAATTCCAACAGAATACATTTCAATAACTAATAAAAATGAATAGAACTCAGAGGGGGAGATGCACTAAGCCTTGGAGAGAGATAAAGTAGAGAGTGATAAAGTACCAACCAATCAGCTCCTAACTGTCATTTTTCAAACACAGCCAGTAAACTGACAGTTAAGAGCTGACTGGTTAGTACTTTATCACTCTCCATTTTATAACTCTCCTAGGATTAGTGCATCTCCCCTAGAATGTGTCTGTCACTTGCAGCCCCAACAATATATAGGAGGCGTTCACAAGTTTCTATGGGACAGTAAATAAGATAATTGTTGTTGGGACTTGTCACCAGTAAAGCAAATCTGTGTGCATCTAGCAAATGACATCTTGAGGAATTTGTTCATATTTTGATCAAAACATTAAATTTGAATCTCAGCATCCTGGGTTCATTCAAGTTCCGACATTACAATATATGCTTCAAACACCATTCGATTGCAGTAAAAATGTAGACACCTCCCAAATACAGAGGCTAATATCTAGGCAAGGGCAGGCTGGTGAGTCACACTCCAAGAATAGTCCTTATATAGCCTTGAATGAAGCCAGGAACACTAGCAACCCACAATAATCACATCTTTTCTGTTGGTCCAGGCTGCCAGGACCTGGACAGCACTAGACATGCAATTGCCAATAAACTACAAATCCATAAATGGAAGTGCCCTGTTACTTTTAATTGCCTTCAATGCACAAAAATTAGTTGCTGTTTTTTTGGATTTTTATTAGAATGCATCTCTGCCCTGTATCATAAACCAACTGTAAGAGACTCAGCTGTACAGCTACTTTTTCATTATTCTTAAATATGTACTTGGTTTTAAATACTTGGGAATATCTATCACTATGTCTTCCAAACAAACAATCCTCAACTTATGATCAAAATGTAAACCCTCTTTAACTTGTGGGCTAAGAAAATGATCTACTTGATTAGCTGTATTAACTTAGATAAAACGAATGCATTATACAGGATTCTTTAATTATTCCTGACCAAGTTTTCCCGCAAATGTTCAAGTTTGTTCAGCATTTTATATCAACTGTTATATACTGTAGGTGAAATGAATATCAAGGATATGACTAGGTATACTGCATCAATCTGCTCAGGAAATTGGCCTGGGCATCTTAGAAGATGTTATTTGGCATTGCTAGTTGTCCAGTACATTTAATATAAAATTGGGCCATACCAAGGTATGGCCCAATATTTAGGCTGTAACCTTTAAGATGTGGATTTTACTCCTTTCTCTTCTTTCTCCAAAAATGGTGATATCCATGTACAAAGTGTCATCTCTCCATCCTTATTAATTTGGAACTATGCTTGTAAATGTTAACCTCTCACTCCTGATCCCACTCCATTAATCCCATTTTGGAATAACTCAAACTTCTTTTCAAGATTGGGTGTCAAAACCTTTGGTCACTAGCTGGCAGGTGACATTAGATTCCCCAAAGACTTTGGCCAAGCTCCAACTTTTCCAGGAATATGAGAAAAGGTTACCAGCCCCTCCAAAAATGTTATCCATATTTGTAGATCAAACATTTTCACCAATCAGCCAAAACCATTATACTGTAGCTAACAGATCCCAACACAAGTTCTCTTGACTTTCACCGTGCTCCATCAAAAGGCTTTCTAACTTCAGTGTTGAGAGTTCATTGTGCCAAGAATTGCAACAAGACATAATTTCTGTGGAAAATACCTCGGCTGAGCCCGTACAGGTGTCGTGGATGCTTCATGGAAAAGAGGTTGTGAATGGCTACAGGGATTATAGGTATGTTTGAGTGTGATTGTGTGTGTGATAAAATGTGTACTTTCATGGTGTGTGTGTTATTCATTCTATTTTTTACACAATCAACCCCGGCATCCACTGCTCAGGGGTGTCAGGGATAGCCCCTGGCTATCAGCCCAGGCCTGGGGTGCCCTGGAGAGGGAGGTCACCTTTATTGGGGGATCTCCACCTTCCCAGGGATCCCTAGCCTGGGCTGACTAGCAGGGAACCCTACGCATTTTTTCCCCGTTTTTTAGTATTTTAAGAACCGGGGCAGAACACGGGGCTGGTTATGCTTGTGGTGGTGGGGTGCACGTCTTTTTTTTTACAAAAATTAAGTATTTACTTGCTTTTACGAAGACAGAAGCCTTCACAGAACACACTGATCTGTGAAGGCTTCTGTCTAACAACCACCAGCTCAGGCTAGACTCACTAGCCTGGGGTAGGTCTATTTTTTTCCATGTTTTGCTGCACATATTTTGTGCATCTTTACAACTCGGACCATATTACATAGGGCGAGTTGTATGTTCACAATGGCAAAACATCTGGATGTGTGTTTTGCCATTGTGAGTTGTGGGAATGCCAGAAACATGCGATATAGCATGTTCTCGCATTCTATTACATTGTCCGAGTTCTAAAAATGTGAGAGGTTACTGCTAAACTTGGATATTTTCAGAACTCGGACCCTATTACATTTCGCCCAATATCGACTGGAGTCTGTTATGCAACATATAAGTGAAAATACATACAATCTCCTATAGTATCATATTTCCAGTTTTCCACCAGGTTACATAAGCTTTATCCAAACCCCCAGATCAGTTTTAATGGGGTGTTCAGTGATGGTTCCATCCTACATATCGGGTGGAAATGCCTTAAATTACTGTTTTTTTTTGGACCAAAATCAGAGACCTAATTAGCATGCCCATACACACTGACATAACCTTTTTGTCAAAATATCTCCACAATACAGGTATATGTGCCCTTGGCCTCCTGCTTCCAGAACAAGTTACTGTAATTAGAGACATTGCCGCTACTGCAGTGTGTCAGCTTGCAGAGTATATCTGTATCCTGCTGCCTTACTTTGCTCTGTGTATGCTCAGAAAATGAAAGTGTTCATATGCTGGCTGACCGAAATGCCCCATTGCCAATGTCAGTTTAATTTTCTACCACAACACACAATAAAAGTAAGCTATACAGTATATTTTTGGTCTGAAACCAGAGCAACCAAACTAAACCCATGAAAACAAAGATAATGCCCTGGTCAAAATAGAACCATGGACCAGTGCTATGAGGCAGCAATGTACGAGTGTCCATGTTTCGTGTTGGTTATACATCTTTATGGTGTTTTGGCAAAATCACTGACAAATATTTTTGTTTTGGATTTCTTTTAAAATTGATAAATAAATACTAGGTAAAATCATGTAATTTGTACCTGTTTTTGTTCCTATAATATTATTAACATCAATAACATTTATGTCCAGTAATTTCCAGTCAATTTTCACCACCTCACAACTTACAGTATTGTTTTCACCAATATTGGCCAAAACCTGCAGTGAGCTGGCTGACTAAAGTAAGTGACAGAGCAGCGGCACAAACACACAGCAGTTTAAAAGAATATAGCACATCTATGAAACATAGTGGCACTGCAGTGGCAGACAGGATGGCAATTTAATAAACTATTTGATCCTATAGAATGTTTTTATTAATCAAGAACTACAATAGATCAGAAGCCCGAGGCTAACACAGGTAAATGGAGGTGGACTATTTAGTGAAAGCCAGGTAAAGCATTAATTGATTTATTACTAACAGTAATGTAAAAACTATTAAGAAAAACAAATCTGACAGAAAAAAACTATAAAAATCTCAGTGGGATTTTGAAAACTTGTTTTTTATAAGTGGAAACTGTATCCAAACAGCAAATCACAGGCCTCAGGACAATACAAAATATTCAAGGCGAAGTGCCAGTCTATTCGAAGTCAATAATGATTAATTACAGTATATGATTTGATGATATTACTCTGTATCTATAGAGAAACTGCAGGAAATGGAGCCTATATGCCTGGATGAGAAGCTGGTGAAGGATGGCATTACATGATCTAAAAGAACATTAATGCCCCAGTAAAGTACAGTAATTCATGCTGCTTGTTAAACGCACAAAAACATGGCAAAGTCCCTAATGAAAAGTGAGTGGTGCACAATGGAACTGTGTGAATGTTGTATTTTAAAAAGGGCATGCATAGTAAAACAAATCAAGCACTTCAGTGACAGGGACTGCTACTTTTGTGGCTGAAGTGCTTGGTTTGTTTGGGCCCCCTAACGCCAAGCTACCAATGGGATTAAGGTGGCTAACAATGTTAATCATCGGCACAGTTAAAAGATGTCATTATCATCCTCATCATCACCCTTATCACTGTTGTTAATATAATCATCACCCAATATTAGTCTTTGTGCTTTGTTTTAATTGGCGGCAAAGATCTTCCTCATAGAATTTGTAGATAATGTTTATGAACATCACTTTTTCCACATTTTTTGGAAGTAACTTCCCACGCTGATGGCACACAAGTTCTCAGCTGTGTTAAATACTCTTTTGATCACATACAGGAACGTGGGCAGCTTAAGTGAAGCTCGTTAGTACAATGGTTTCCAAATTGCCTCTTTTCCTCCTAGTATTCAAGGTACTGTGTGACATGATAATTTGTATATCATTTAAAAAATCTGCCACCAGTCTATTGATACTTACTGTATCAGATTGAGTCATGGTAGAGGTGTCAATAATTGTTCTAAGCCTGACCAGATGTTATAATGTTTCACTCTGGTGTGCTGAGTTGATTCATCATCATCATCATCATCATCATCATCATCAGTACAGTAGGTCTTTTGGAAAAGGTCAGTATTTTCCTGGCAGCTGCATTTGCAGGAGAAACTGAAGCAGGAAATGTCGTTGTGTCATATGCTGAAAACTTGTTCACCCTGAGCTGTTTTTCATCTCTTAAGATCTGTGTCATTTGGAAAGAAAGACATAACATGTGATTTAAATTGGGTGTAGTAAATTTACCTCAGCACGGGATGCTTTCAGTCAAAATCCCAGTGTCGAAATATAGACCTGCGGCCAGAACACTGGTCCCTGAATCCCGACATCAGTTGAGATGCTGACACTGGAATCCAGACAGCCGACATCCCGAACGTAAGTATAGCTGGTCGGGTTAGCTACTAGCTGTGGAGGGGAGGGTTAGGTTTAGGCACTATGGGGAGGGGGTTAGGATTAGGCTTTTGGAGGGGAGAGGTTAGGGTTAGACTGCGGATAGGTGGGACTAGGGTTAGGTACCACTGAGGGGAGGTTAGAGTTGTGCACTAAGGGAGGAGAGTTACAGTAGGTTTAGGCACTAACTAGGGTTATAATACTTACCTTGCCCTTGTCAGGATTCTGAGCATCCTGATGCCACTGTCTGTGTTTTGACAGCTGGCATCCCAACTGCCGGTCCTCCTTACCCAACCCGACTTAAACCTAGGATTAAGCATGGTTGCCAAAATGTACTGATCTAATTTCAAGATCTTGCAGACCTTTTGGTACATGATCTACAAACCCAACATTCTTAGCAGAATCACTTAGGGCCTGATTCAGACCCACTCGCAACCCACAATGTTGATTGACAGCACGCCCCCTTTGGTGGGCGTGCCGGGGGCGTGCCTCCCTGACGGGGGTGATGTGGGAGTGATAGAGCCAAAATCACTCCGGAGCTTGCGGTTGAAAACCTCAACCGCAGGCTCCGGCTCGCAATTTCGATGGTCGTGATGGTCTCGACCATCGCGGCCATCAAAAAGCACGCTCGTATAGCCTGTGGGTGGTGACCCACAGCTATACGAGCGTCCTGGAGGACGCTCCATGAAAATGGAGCCCGGCCCTCATTCAGAGCGTGCGCTCTGCTCAGAGCGTACGGCTCTGAGTGAGGGCCTTAGTTTCATCTCCACCTTCAGCTTATCTAGCTGCTTTTCCAGCCATCTATTTAACCACTTAACTGACAATTTGTTTTCTAAAAACCGCTCAGAAATTGTCTGGTTTTTTTATGCGTGAATTAGGTGCAGAATATATATTTCAACTTATCCAAATTGAATTAAGACCAAAAAAAAAGATTTTTGTAAAAAAAGTTTTTTCAAACATCAGAACATCGGATTACCACCATTGGAACATCAGGAACATTGCGACCATTGCAACTTTCATTTTCACAGTGGTTTCAGCCACCAGGTATACTCCAGGGGGTGAGGTGGGGTTATTTTACTTTTTCCCAGGAACTGCTAATCTCTGCAGCCACTGGGTGGGGGTCCTGCTGTGCTGACTGATCAGCTGTGTTCGGCAGCATGGCAGACACTGGGGAGGGTGCAGGCAATTCCTGCATGGCAGACACCGGATGGTCCCTCTGAGAGCAGCAGCTGCGGGAAGATTCTCCTGCTGCCGCCCAAACTGCGTCCAGATCAAATAACTCACTGCCTGATGTGGTCAGAAAAATGGGACCATGCCAGGCAAGCGGTTAATGTGGTTGGGTATGGGATGCCAGTGCTGAAGATTCTGGCAGTCAGAACCCCCATGCCAGCATCGTGACTGATTTAGGATGCCAACACATGCCAGTAAGTACCCTAACCCTACCCTTAAACCTAACCTTCCCCCCACAGTCTAACTCTACCCCCCCCACTAGCAGCCTAACACTAATCCTAACCCTCCCCCTAACCCCAAAATTTACCATTGGGATGCCGGTGGTTGGGATGCTGGCTCCAGGATTCTGACTGGTGTAGGGATTCTGTTGCTGGCATTCCGAGCACCAGGATTTTAACTACGTACCATTTAATGGTATGAACCGATTCAGGCTGGCAGTGCCTGAATTTACTTCATTGTTTCCAATTTCAAATGGTTTCAGTAGCTTGTATAAAATATGATGCCCTCACCCTATCTCATGGTTTGTTATGTATTCTTGGATGGCTTCTTGCTCTTCCTCCAGTCACTGAAGCATATAAAGGGTGGATTTCCACTTGGTTTCTAACTCTTGCTTCAGTTGGTGGCATAGCAAATTATACTGTTGTTTGCAGCTGCTGTAATCTACTACATGTGGTTGCTGAATGCCAAAAATGGCCAGAAGTGTTTTGGGCCACAGTCAACATAACCGGCATGCACCTGTCAGTTTTTAAGAAATTCTGAACCACCAGTTTATTGTGTGCGCAAAACATGGTACTTGTTTAAAATCACTCACACACTGTTACTTGTGTCATTGGAAATTACAAATCCTGAGGAGGGTCTTAGTGGAGTAAGCCATTTTGCTATTACATCCCTGGGTTTTTTCAATAAATTGGCACTGGTATGCCACTTATTGAAGCCGGTGATACAGAAAGTAGCCTGCATGTGAATGAGTGTGGTTGAAACTGCTGCTGCTGAAGGCGGGCTGCTGTTTCATTCATGTAATCATTAATTTGTCCATGTATCTTTAATACCGCTATGAAGAACAGTATTATTACTATCACTAACCCATTACCCCTACACCCACTGCCGCCAGTAGTGCAGGGAAGAGCCCCAGACTTTACCCTATCCCTGGGGTATCCTCCGGAGGTGGACCTCTTCTTTGGGGCATCCCCACTTCCCAAGAAAGCCCAGGTCTGGAGTGACCAGTCTGGGGCTGGTGAATGCCAGGGCAGGGGGGACCCCATGATGTGTGTCCAACTTGCTGTGGCATTACCACCTGGCCGGTTGCTGGTTACTGGTACTATGGCGGAACTCCATGCAGTTTCCCCCCATTTTTCTAGAACCAGAAATGGCTTAAAAGTCCGGTGCTATTTATTCTTTTGGGTGAGCACCCCACACCATTTTTTATTTTTATTTTTCTTTAACCCATACATTTTAAATAATTAATATTAATTATAGATTAAATGATGGTGCCAATAATATTTTAATGTTATTTGGGGACATTTTTTATAATTACTGATGCAGTTTATGGGAATACATACGAACTGGACAACTGTCATCAAATTGTATGTCAATAGGCAACTGTTGTGCAAATAGAAAACTAGTGGATTTATTTTCTACGGAGCCTAAGGGTGACAATTAGCAATTGAATTTAATCAGAGAATTCTGTAATGCAAAAGAAGTAGAACATAAACTGTCTGTAAAATGGTGAAAAATTTGCCATATTTAAACATACAGTAGAAGGAACCATATTTCATAAACGCATCCAGTTTATAACCAAAAGACAGTAATATGTTTTGAATATGAAGTTCATTTATATTTATTTCAAGGACATTTTTCATTCACTTTCTGATCAGTCTCCTAACACTGTTTACAATTTATGCTGCTGGTCACCTTATGAACATTGATCTGTGCATTATTACAAAGGACTACTTGACAAACAAAAATGGCAGCTGCTCAATCAATCTAGCAGTACTAATCAGGTGCATGAAAGGGAGGGGTCATACTAAGTAGCAAAAGGAGGGGGATTTAACCCCCTATTGTACCTCAGCACACTGAATAATACCTGCAACAATATATGAAGACTATATGGTCATAGAAATTGAGAGATATTAGTTGCATGCATTTGCAAATACATGGGAGGCTGCTGGGCCACGTCACGGCTTCTCTGTTACCAGCAGTCCCTAACACTAAGGGGTTCACGTCCGGGGCGCGGTGCACCCCAAAAAACGTCCAGCCCAGGACCCCCCCAGGGCATCACACGAAAATGGAAAAAGAGTGACAGTGCAGTGTAAAGTATAGCTGTGTGTGAGTAATCATTAAGTGTGGAATGAGAGGGTAAAATATATGTGAAAAAATACATGAATAATAAACAAACATAAAAGGTGATGTGAAAAGCAACTATGTGTATTAAGTGGTGATGCCCTGAGGAGGCCCAGCCAGACCAGTCCCGGGGGCCCTACGCCCAAACGCTCACCCCAAATGTAAAATATACCAATTATAAGGCCTCATGATAAAGGCACATATATAATTTTGTCAAATGTAAGGCCTCATGATAAAGGCACATACATAAATGCATCCAAATTGAGAGCCAGCTTACCTGGGAGTCACCCCTGGGAACTCCAACTAGCACTACTAGAACCAGCATGCCCTACTAATGCTGGCTCCTTCATTAGTACTGCTAGATTGATTGAGCAGCTGCCATTTTTGTTTGTTTGTTATGAGTTGCATGAAGGAGCCAGCATTAGTAGGGCATGCTGGTTCTAGTAGTGCTAGTTGGAGTTCCCAGGGGTGACTCCCAGGTAAGCTGGCTCTCAATTTGGATGCATTTATGTATGTGCCTTTATCATGAGGCCTTACATTTGACAAAATTATATATGTGCCTTTATCATGAGGCCTTATAATTGGTATATTTTACATTTGGGGTGAGCGTTTGGGCGTAGGGCCCCCGGGACTGGTCTGGCTGGGCCTCCTCAGGGCATCACCACTTAATACACATAGTTGCTTTTCACATCACCTTTTATGTTTGTTTATTATTCATGTATTTTTTCACATATATTTTACCCTCTCATTCCACACTTAATGATTACTCACACACAGCTATACTTTACACTGCACTGTCACTCTTTTTCCATTTTCGTGTGATGCCCTGGGGGGGTCCTGGGCTGGACGTTTTTTGGGGTGCACCGCGCCCTGGACGTGAACCCCTTAGTGTTAGGGACTGCTGGTAACAGAGAAGCCGTGACGTGGCCCAGCAGCCTCCCATGTATTTGCAAATGCATGCAACTAATAACTCTGAATTTCTATGACCATATAGTCTTCATATATTGTTGCAGGTATTATTCAGTGTGCTGAGGTACAATAGGGGGTTAAATCCCCCTCCTTTTGCTACAAAGGACTACTTGAGCAATATTGTAATTTATTAATATTCATATAAAATTCTAAAATTTATTTTCCGTATTGGGTAAATTAACCATTGAATAAACATTCTCAAGTATAATGCATTAAAGCTAGAGATGTGCGCCGACCCCCGTGTTTTGGTTTTGGATCTATATCTCCTTTGTATTTTAGATCTGGATTTGGTTTTTAGTTTTGTATCTGTATTTTTTTTTTAAATTGATAAAAACTGCTAAAATCACATAATTTGGGCTTTTTTTGTTCCTTCAGTATTATTAACCTCAATAACATTAATTTCCACTCATTCAACTTGGCCAGGTCGTTAGTTTGAGTGACAGGATGAGGCGTTTGTGGGTGGTAACAGGCGTGCCTGACTATGCAAACGGTGTTTTATGGGAGTGCATGATTAACTAAGTAGTGTCATGGCACATGTGACATGGGAGGTTTTTACACTGACTTGATCGTAGTGCTTAAGAGAGGGTATGGTCAACCTTAACCTCTACGACTAGCTCCGATGGTCTTGATTAATCCTTATATGCCTGGAGATGATGTGTATTGCGAACAAGAAGGGGGCGTGTTTTTAGACTTAAGGCCGCATCCTCCCCTCACTCATCCAGCTAGCGATCCCATCTTAATGACGCAACTTGCAAGCGCTTCATTTGCATATCCGGCCCCTTTTACCTTACGACCGAGCGGCCGCAACGACCGACTCTGAATGAGGTCCTGTGTTCCTATTGACTGTAACAAGTTGAAACAGTTTTATCAAATAGTGTGTGTCAGGATGAACGGGAGTTTAGACAGCAATGAATCATGATACTCATTATACTCTGCTCAGTATTCCAGCGCCCGTATACAGGCATTGGATTATACAGGGTGCAGGAGTTTTCATCCAATACTCTATACAATTAGGGATCACCGGCAGCACATGAAAAAATACATAGTCTTTACAAATGAGTGCTTAGTTGATTAACTAAGGGGGATCTCTTAACTTACACAAGATATGATAATTACCTTCAGTTGTCAATGAGAGTATTAACTGCACCTATATACTAATAATAAGTGTATAAGGATTACAATACTTCTGGATATATCAATATCACTTAACTTTGTTTAACACACCTCAGTCATTAATGAGGAGATCTTGCACCTCCTGAGCAAGCGTGATTTTTCTGAAAATCATTGAATTTAGGTAAAATCATCGGGACTTGCTCTGACTCCACCGCGGCACTCCCCCTGAGGTCTAATTAAGCAATTGGAAGTATCCAATTAGCTTAATTAGTCTTTAATTGCTTACCTCCTGCAGCGCTGTCTTCTTCATCCTGTGTCGAGAGCCGGCTCTTCTGCAGCAGCAGTGAGTATATCAGTGTGTGGTGTATGTAAGTGTGTATGAGTGTGTGTGTGAGTGTGTTCCACTGTCAGTGTGGCCCCGCAGTGTCCATGTGACCTCCCAGAATGGGCGCTTTGCCCTCCCACCAGCCCCTGGTGCCTCCCAGGAGCCCCTGGAACCCTGGAACTCTCAGCAGCCCCCTCTCCAATAAGAAGAGAAAGGGGAGGCCACTGTAGACCCCTGGCCAGGTAAATTAATTATTTTTTTTAAATTACGTGGCGTGGGGTTTTCAGAACTAAAAACCCTGCAAGCAGTATTTTTGGAATTGAATACCACGGGTATCGGGTATACCCACTGTATTTCTAAATTGGGCGCAAGGGGCGTGAGGTTTTTTCCTTGTTAAACCTCACGCCCAATTGTATATGCCCCTATATGTGCTAATGCAATCATATAATTGAATAATACAGCATTAGAGTAAAAAGCATTATACACGTTACATTACTTGGTAAAGTAATATAACAACTGAAAGTTGAAAGCACTGTGCAAGGACTAATGCGCAGGATAAAGTACCTCAAGGGATATAACTTATAAACACCTACGTTATGTAGGTCCCAGAGATAATAAGATTACAAGTACTGGCATACCATTTTTCATCACATTCTGCTTAATACCTTCATCTGATTTAAAGTTAATGGGAACTTTAACATAGATGATCAATCCGGGAATAATTTAGATATATTAGAATGAGTCAAAGCCGATTCAAAGTTGCTCGATAGATGCGACCGCTCGCACGATGTGTATGCATATTATGTAGGCAATGCAATCATACAGCAATACATTGCACGCCCAGTATTTCTTAGACGGCGATCACATAGTGTATGCAGACACCCACCAGCCTGTCTTAAGACGCCCACTTATGCACGTCATGTCCAGGAAGTGTATGCAACCACCATTACATCGGATGTGATCGCAGCGCTTGAGGTTGACCATACCATGCCGCAAGCTCTGCGAGCACTTCAGTGTAAAAACAAGCCAGGTGACGTGTACTATGATGCTGTCCTATAATTATGCACACCTCTAAAACACCGTTGAGATGCTCAGGCATGCCTGCGTTTGCACCTCCACTCCCCCGTTTTTAATGGCCAGCCCCTGTTACCACCTACAAACGGCTTCCCCTGTCACTCACTCTGCTGGTCTGTCTTTGCGCAGCAAGCGTATGCATTGTGAACTTTCGCTAAGGTATGCGCACCCGCACTGCGATGCATGAGCACAATGCATACATGCATACACACTGCATACCATCGGCAGCAGCGAGCATTTGCATGTTAGCGAGCGGGTCTGAGTGAGCTCCTAATATCCTTATGTAAAGGGAAAACAGAGTATGATTCATTGCTCTCTAAACTCCCATTCATCCTGACACTATTTGATACAACTGTTTCAACTTGTTACAGTCAATAGGAACACTGTATCTAATCTACTAATACTTATACAGTGTGTGCTGTGTATCAGGAGATTCATGTAGCCACAAATAATCCACTCAACACGAGTCAGTTACTTTCTACAGTTCTATAAATATTGGTTGATAAAAAAAGGGAACTCAACGAGAAATCACACCTGATTTAGGACAGAGGGCCTGATTCAGACCCACTCGCGAGCGGCTGTCCGCTCGCAAGTGGGTCGATGTTCTGGACTGAGCATGCGCACGACGGAGGGAGCTCCGTCGTGCGCATGCGCCAGACGCGACGAGCGAAGGAAAGTCCTTCGCTCGTTGTGTCCGATCAAAGGGGTCGTGCTGTCAATGTTGATTGACAGCACGCCCCCTTTGGTAGGCGTGCCGGGGGCGTGCCTCCCTGACGGGGGCGTTCCCACGGGAACGCCTCCCGTCAAAAGCCGGCCCACTGACATCACTAGTGATGTCAGTGGGAGTGATTTTGGCTCTGATAGAGCCAAAATCACTCCGGAGCTTGCGGTTGAAAACCTCAACCGCAGGCTCCGGCTCGCAATTTCGATGGTCGCAATGGTCTCGACCATCGCGGCCATCAAAATGCATGCTCGTATAGCCTGTGGGTGGTGACCCACAGCTATACGAGCGTCCAGAAGGACGCTCCATTTTCATGGAGGCCGGCCCTCATTCAGAGCGTGCGCTCTGCTCAGAGCGTACGGCTCTGAATGAGGGCCAGAGTTGCAACCTTTATTAAAGTTGTGAATAAACACTATAATTATAACCACATATACAAGGTTTAATAAATGGAGGTTATATATACCCACAATATTATATAAGTGATTTATTACATGATAGCAGCCTAGAGTTAGTCAGTGTGATATTTTAATATCACTTTTCTAACTTTATCTTCACTTCCTAGAATTTATCTATTGTTTTAAATATTTCACTCAACAAGGTTTTAAAAGTAAGACAATAAAAGTTATATTTTATGTTGATTAATTATTCCTTTCTTTTGTGCGCCATAACAGGATACCTTTTCTCCTTCTTTGGAAAAGTGTTTATGTGCTATAACATCTATGCTGATAATAGATGTGCGTCCAATATCTGCCAATAATGCAGTGGGTTTTAGATAGTTAATTGAAGTTTTGTGTCCCCACTACCAAATCCCATCTAGATTCCACTTCTCTAGAAAAGCAATTCCCAACCTGGCAGCAGCCCCTTGATGGCCAACACAGCACCCCTTTATGGACAACAAAGCACCCCTACGGCTTGCGGATGGACCACCTGCAAAGTCACATTAATGTGGATGATAAACTGGGGTCTTGCCGGCAGTGTCACCGAACAATAATAGTGTAACTAACACACACAAATTTTTTTTTTTTTAAGTTTTATTTTATTTATCTTTTTTTCTTTACACTGGGGAGGAGCACCCCTGGACGAGTCAGCAGCCCCTTTATGAACAACACAGCACCCCTTTATGGACGACAAAGCACCCCTGCAGAGTGCCGACGGACCACCACAAATACGTGCATGATAAACTGCGATCTGGCCGGAAGTGTCACCGTACAATAATAACGTAGATACTAGCTAGCACACACTTTTTTTTTTTATTCTTTGAGGAATGATAATTATTATTAATTTTATCTCTTATTTTTTTTTACACTGGCGAATAGCATCTCTGGATTGACAGAGCACCTACCCCCCTGGACAATACAGCATCTCTTTATGAACTGCAGCCCTAGCCCCTTGATGGACAGGACAACACAGCAGCACCCCTTTATGGACAACACAGCAGCCCTTTATGTACTGCAGCCCCTTGATTGACAGGAAAACAGTGACACAGCAGCGCCCCTTTATATACAGATTACTGTAGCCCTCCTTTATGTACTGCAGCCCCAGCCCCTTGATTGACATGACATCAGTGACACAGCAGCACCACTTTATGTACTGATTACTGAAGCCCACCTTATTGTACTGCAGCTCCAGCCACTTTATGGACAACACAGCAGCAGCCTGCAGCCCCAGCCCCCGACAGGACAACACAGTGACACAGAAGCACGTGCACAGGCAAAGCAGCATGTCTGCTCTGTACACTCTCCACAGCCGGAGTGAAAATGGCACCGATCACCGGGACCTTTATACAATCCAAAACCCGTGAGAATCTGAGTCAGGCAGGAAAACCTGACTCGGGTCTCGGCTTGGATACACGAAGTTCAGGTGGGTCTGGTTCCTGGAGAACTGAACCTAATCATCTCTAATTAAAGCGTTCCCACAGACCGCCGGAAGAGTGGGTGGACTCCCAAATCCGGCCCACTTCCTCTTGAGTTGGTCAGGGGCGATAATATCTGGGTCCTTAGGGAGGAAACAGGGCTAAAATTATGCAAATTGCATATTTTTACCCCACCCCTCTCACAGATCTGTGATTTGCAGCATTTTGCTGTGACAAGGAAGGGGCCTAATGACATACAGTGCCCTGCCCCCAAAGTGGACAGCTGCATCTCCTCTCTGTGCTTCTCCTGGAGAAGAGAAATATAAAGTCTGGAAGTGTGGGTTACATTGTGCATTCACTAGACTTGTGTGCAGGGCCGGCTTGACAGGTACTCTGGTTACACACAGCACAGAGCAGTGTAGGATTCTTTCTCTACACTGTTCTCAACCAGATGGAAGCTTCATTATCTGTGTCACTGAATGCCTTTCTGCCATTTCTTCTTGGATGTCATATTGATTATATTTCCACTGACCAATAATAGTTACCAACCTGATATCAGCAGAGGCCATGTCACACAGATAACAGCCCTCTCACGAGTGTTTTGCTGCGAGTGGCAGCCAATCACAGGGTGGCACAGGTGACATGTGATCCCCATGGATAACTCGACAATCAATCCCACCCCACAAACCCACTGCCTGGATGTCATTTTTGACTTTGAAAACTGTCCTTTGTTCCCCATATTAAATCTGCCTCAAAATCATGTTACATACATCTAAAAAACATCCAGAATACAACCATACAGTATCTTACATAAGACACTGCAAAAATTGTAATTCATGCACTCATTTTTTCCCACATTGACTATTGCAATAGTTTCCTTATTGGTCTTTTCAAAAACAGACTCTTACCACTACAATCCATTTTAAATGCAGCTGAGAGGCTGATCTTCCTCGCAAAACATTCGTCTGCTGTTCCGCTCTGTCAGTCTCTCCATTGGTTACTGGTCTTCTACCCTATTTGATATAAAATACTATTACTTACACATAAAGCTATTAACCAATCCACACCAACATCCATCTCTTCGCTTATCTCAAAATATCTCCCAACCCAACAACTCCGCTCTGCACAAGATCTGCAACTCTCATCCACACCATTACTTGCTCCCATGCACCCACTCTGTGAAATGCTCTCCTATGCACAATAAGACTTTCCGCTAGTCTCTACACCTTCAAGCGTTCCCTGAAAACTCACCTCCTTAGACAGCTTATCAAATTCCAGAACCACCCACATAACATTCATAGCTTCCATATCTAATTACATCCCTTCTTACAGTCCACACATAACCTCACATATTTTTTCTATCTTCACTTTCACTTCCTCCTGACCTTAGACCAACATTCCGGTGTGAATGGATCATACAGACCAATAAGAACCTTTGCAATCTGGCTGTGCCATTATACTGTACAATAGGTAGGTAGGTATGTATCAATACCTATTTCAATATAGATTGTATGTTTACGGGCAGGGTCTTCCTATGTCTTTGTCTGTCTGTTATTACCCAGTTCTGTTCTATTATTGTTGTTTTCAATTGTAAGCACAACAGAATATGCTGTGCTATATAAGAACCTGATAATAATAATACTAATACTAATAATAATACTAATACTAATAATAATAATAATAATAATGAAGCAGGGTCAGAGCAGGAAGGTGCTGCTCTGCCACTGCTGAGTCTAGTGTAATACTGGGAGGTACCACTAGATGTCTCCATTCTATTTATGTCTGAGCACTGAGTAGCAAAATGGAAGGGCACAGGGCATAGAAAGCATTGCAGATGCATTGGCAGTGACAGACACAGTGCAATTAATCCTTTATGGACAGCCTGATCCCCAAAGTACTGCAGGACTAATGTAATGGGCTACTGCACCTTCATATAATGGTAGCTTCCGGGAGATGGCGCAATCACAACACTGCTGTAGGCAGCTCAAACTGTTGCCCATGGTATGTGTAGGAAACGGGCTGGATAGGAGAGGAGCGTTTGTTTATATAGTGGTAAAATTATGATAGAGATGGATGTTCAAAGTAAGATGTCAGGGTTGCAATCCAGGCCCCAGAATGAAGAATTAAACTTGAAGCTGCAGAACTTGACATTAAACAACCCTTTCTGAAACTACACAAAATCAGACTTTCTTCATACATTGTTGGTAAACTACAGGCGCACGTGTTCTACAGATTATGGGCTGTATTCAATTGCCGACGAAAAGCCAAGATCAGCAAAAAGTTCTCGCCGGTGACATCATTTTGCCAGATGAGAAGTTTTCCCCGTATTCAATTGCAAAGACTTTTCACCGGTGCGAAAAGTCTGCGCCTTGTAACCAGCAGGAAAGATTTGCCTCTGAAAGGAGGCAGAAAAAAGTGCAGAATTGGGGGTTTGGGGTGCAAAGTTGCGTCAACACACCTGCAGCCTTAAAGTTAAAAAATACTTTAGAACACCCCAAAAAAGTACTTTCATTTTGGGGGCGAAAAAAAACAAAGTTGGGGGACAAACTTAAAAATTAGCGAAATCGACTCCAGGGGGTCCCCTAAGTATGCCCATGTTTTTTTTAATTGCAGGTGCATGCTGAAGATGCATTTTTTACGTTTTTTAAAAATGCACTTTAATGATTTTTAACTATGTACCCCAAATTTGCTAGCACTGCTTATTTTGGCCAAAACAAATGCAAAATGCTATTCTTCACCACTTGTGCAAAGACTCAAAATAGCACCAAGTGAGGGCATTTAAGCACCCCAAATACCTACAGCAGGGCTATTCGGGGGTATCCATAGTGATCCCCCATGTCAGTGCATCTTTAGGGGGGTGTCAGGGTGCTTTCCCCAAATCTGACAGGACTTTTCACTGATTTCAGTTTCGCCGGGTCGCAATTGAATAGGACGGGGACGAGCGAGATACTTTTCCGGAACCAAAACTAGCGATGAAAGTGAAAAGTCCGGCATGCGAAAAGTCAAGGAGTTTTTGCCTGCAATTGAATATGGCCCTATATGTGCCGGAAAACTTTTGTAAAATATGTAAGTTAATTGTGTGGGATGGGACCTGCTGTGTGTCCTGAAGGAGCTGGGTCACCTCTCGGATACTTTTGTGATGGGCACAATAAGGAGCTGGCAGGCAACTTTCAGGCTGGGGGGCAAACACAAGCATATGGCCCCGGCTTGTCTATGGGGGGTGGTGGAATACACTTAAAATTAATATGTGTGTGTATGTCTGTCGCTGGGATCTTACCTGCTCTGCTCACCTTGGCAGACTTAGATGGTTATCCTCTGTGCCGGGTCTTCCCCCACAAGGATAAGTGCCACGCATCAGCTTGCCATGCGCCAGATCCTCACTGCCTCTCGGTGCTGGCTTGACTCCGCCGGCTACTTGATTCTCGACGGACTTAACCTAATATATATATATATATATATATATATATATACACACACACACACACACACACACACAGCATATATTTTTTACTCGCACACATACACATGAGTTCCCCATCCCACACTGTGCTTCCATATCCCACTGTGCTCCCTCCATCTAACACTATAATCCCTCATACCTCAACCCACAATGTGCTCTCCTATCCCCCCCCCCTCCCCCCGTGTATCTACATGGTCTCAGGGTTGTGGATAGATCCCCTTCCATAAATGTACCCTGACACTATCAGTTACTGTCCAATGTCATTCCCTACTATCTACATGGACATAGAGGGGGGAACATAAACCTGTGGCGAGCGAATACGTTTCTTTTGGTGGCCTGTATGGATATGGAACTGCACTTCTGCCCTCAGTCCACTTCACTTCCAGGTACATCTACTGAAGGGACTCTGTACACAACCATGGTCTAAGCAAACCCACCCCATGTGTATCTCCATGGTCTCAGCAACCCCCATCCCCTGTGTATCTCCATGGTCTCAGAAACCACCACCCCTGTGTATCTCCATTGCCACACCCCTCCCTGTGTATATCCATGGTCTCAGACCACCCACCTGTGTATTTCCATGGTCTCATCTCCCCCGACCTGTGTGTCTATGTGGTCTCAGCCCCCCCTTTATCTCCATGGTCTCATCTCCTCCCCCCTGTGTATCTCCATGGTCTCATCTCCTCCCCCTGTGTATCTCCATGGTCTCAGCCACCCCCCATTCCTCTCTGTGTGTCTCCATGGTCAAATCTTTTGTCTCACTAGGCCTCCCCCAGCTTATTCAACCCTCCCTCTCTATGGCCTCCCTCAGCTCCTTCCCCTTCTCTCCAGCAGCCACTTACCTCTCCGAGTCCTAACCTGATCTCTGCTGAGTGCTGAGCTCTTCGTCGCTGGCGGCAGTTCCTCCTCCTCTGTTCTTCTGTGGGAGCATGCGGACGTCATGACGTCACGCGCGCTGAGCCAAAAACAAAACGAAAAAACTTTATTGCACTGGGACATCATGTCCTGGCAAGTGTGATCCACCAGCAAATTCATGCCGGCCTGCGCCTGCTGATTACTTCAGCAGCGCAGGCTCAGGGGGAAACAAACCACTGGCCAGGGACGAGGAGCATGCATTCTGCTGCCTCCCACTGTGACATGTACACATGCTGATCAGAGCTGCAGGTGGCCCCCAAGACAACTGAATAGTGCCGGCCTGGGGTGCAGATGGCACCCTCCCCCCCGCCCCAGCCAGACCCTGAGCACAATGTTACATGTGGCATCCCAGTGATAAGCAGGAGACAGTGGGAGCATACATGAAGAGTTAGTCCTAGAGGTAAATAGATGGTTCTGGATGTACACTGTACATGTATTTGGCATCTGAGACTGTGGGGTCTATTTGCGGGTTTATAGAAATAGAGGTGTTGCCCATAGCAACTAATAAGATTCTACTTATCATTTAACTAGCACCTTCTAGAAGATAATAGCTAGAATCTGATTGGTTGCTATGGGCAACATCTCCACATCTAAAAACCTGCATTTTAGTAAATATACCCCTAAGAGCACTATATGATTGTACCATGAGGTGCCAAAATCTATATTCCCTTACCAAAATAATTAGGTCCAGGTCGGCCCTGCCCATGGGGATGCAATCGGGAAGCCGGCTGACATTATACCGACTGCCAGCTTCCCGACTGTCATATCCCGGCCAGGGTGAAATGACAGGCATCTAGATGTGGACGCCGCTCATTTCACCGACGCCTGGAGACAAGCGCCCGGCATCCCGATCGAAGGGATGCCGGGCGCCGGGAGCGGACAGCCACGGGGGGGAGGGTTAGGTTTAGGGCTCCCGGAGGGGACTTAGGGTTAGGCACCCCTCTGGGAGGTTAGGGTTAGGCTAGGGGGAGGGAGGGTTAGGATTAGGCACCCCCGGAGGGAGGTCAGGGTTAGGCACCCCCCCGGGGGACTAAGGTTTAGGCAGCGGGGAAGGGGGTGGTTAGGTTTAGGTAATTAGAGGGGGGATTAGGGTTAGGCACTTGGGGGAGAGGTTAGGGTTAGGCATCCCTAAGGGAGGGTTAGGTTTAGGGGGGTAGGTTAGGTTAGTTCATACTTACCTGGGGACGATCGGAATTTCCAGCTGCGGCACTGAGCGTTCGCAAGTGTATAAAGACGCCCCTTTCCCCTCACAACACACGTCATCTCCTGGATTTGTTTGATTAATCAGTAACATCGGGACCATTGGAGCTGCTCGCAGTCCTTGTGATAGCCTTACCCCGCCACAAGCACCGCGATCAGTGCTGGCTGAAATACATGCAGGTGACGTGCAGAATGACGCAACTTTGCTAATTATGCACACCCTTTAAACAGCATTTTGTTGGTGTGACACGCCTGTGTTCGCAACACCACTCCCCCGTTTACAAGCACCTTCCCATGTTACCACCCACAAACGGCACTATCTGTCACTCAAAGTAGCGGGCAGTCTGTGTACTACGAGCGCTCGATTCCCCATCACTGAGACTGGCTTGTGCACGCGCAGTGCGAATTATACACATGCGCACTGAGCAACAATCACCCGGCAGCAAGCGATCATTCCTTAGCGACCGATTCTGAATCAGGGCATCTTTTTTTTTTTTTATGGAGCGGCCTCCTGGCCGCTCGCATTGCTGTGGGTTGCCACCCACAGCTAATGCGAGTGGCCATCGGGCTTGTGACGACATCGTGACCATCGGGCTTGCAACGAAACCCTTGTGGTAGGGTCTCGTGGCCGCAAGCCCCAGAGAGCTTTCGGCCCAAACAGAGCCGAAAGCTCTCCCACTGACATCACTTGTGATGTCAGTGGGGCCGCCCCCAAACGGTAGGCGTTCTCATGGGAACGCCTCCGTCTGGGCAGTCACCCACCCGGCCCGCCCACCAAAGGGGGCCTGCTGTCACTCAACATCGATAGCACGCCCCCTTTGGTGCGAGACCCGGAGCGACGGATTGCCCTTCGCTATCCGGGTCTCGCGCATGCGCATGACAGAGCCGGCTCCGTCGCGCGCATGCGCTCTGGGCCTCCATTGACCCGGTTGCGAGCGCTCAGCGCTTGCGACCGGGTCTGAATCAGGCCCTTAGTTCCCAGTCACTGGTACTTTCTGTACCTCTCCTACTTTTTATTGTAAAATTCTGATTATTACTTCAATTTTGAGACCAAAAATATCTTTTAAAAGTAAACCTAGAAATGATGACACCTGTCTCATAATTGTTTTTATGTTGTTCCTTCTACATACACCATCCTCTTAAACAAGACAATTCCCTTAACCGTTCATTCACTGGATGAGTCACCCTATTAATGTACAATGACTTTAATGTAAAGGTGGACTAGACAAAAAAAAAATTCCTATACGGAATGTTCTGCAGTTCTAGCCTAAAGGATTACTCCACCTTTATAAAAACATACATTAAACAGTCCATATATTATCAACACCTGCTATTCCTATATAATTGACTACTCAGCCAGTAATAGCTTTATATGTGTAGTGCAGATGGTTCTATTCAAAGCAGGTATGTGTGGGCAATTATTGCTGGAGAGAAAATAGCAGAAAAAAAAGCCTGAAATGACTTTGAATGCTGCATGATAGCGAGCGCCAGATGTACTGGCATGAGGTAAAAGTAAAATATACTTTAAAATGTTTATCCAAATCTAAATATGCTGCATTTCCCTGTAGGTGTTTTCAAATATAAAGAGACGTCAGCTAATTACAGTGTTTCCCAATTCCAGTCCTCAAGAATCTCCAATAGTCCAACAGGTCATGTTTTCAGGATTTCTGTCAGTGGAAGCAGGTGGAATAATTACTGATTTAGATTAATTCACCTGTGCCTGATTAAAGAAATCCAGAAAACATGACCTGTTGATGATACTTGTGGACTGTAGTTTGGAACCAACCACTGAGCTAGCACTAAGGGGGTCTATGTACAAAGCCTTGGAGAGCGATAAAGTGGGAGGATGTAAAGTACTAACCAATCAGCTCCTAACTGTCACAATACAGGCTGTGTTTGAAAAATTACAGTCCATCGTGGGGTGCAAACCATTGATGGTTCACCATAGATGTTTTTATGTGCCATCAATGTTAATCACGATGGACCCATCGATGGTAACCATCGATGGACATCCCACCAATGACCATCCCTAGTTCCCCGTCTGTTAATCAGCAGAGGCCGGGTCACACAGATAACAGCCCTCTCATGAGAGTTATGCTGCAAGTGGCAGCAAATCACAGGATGGCTCAGGTGACATTTGATCCCCATGAGTCCGTTAAACAACATCAGCAACATTGATGTAAGTGAGGAGAGCCATAGGCTGGTTGGGAGAGAGAATGGGCAAGTGCTAGGGCTCCGTGGATACCAAAACTGGGGTCAGAAAGCCAAGGAACCAGCAGGCAAAGAGGTCCAGAAATGCAGAGCAGAATGGTGAGTACCATAAATAGGTTTGTTGATATTTTAAATTGTGACTGGGTTCATATGGTTATATACATGGAACTGATAATGACACATTGTTGGTCAAAATACAGAATTTAAGCATCTACATGGATAACATGTGGGAGGTCTATATGGGCATTTGAAATGAGTGGGGGTCTTATGGGGATGTTGGTAGACATAAGAGGCTTGTGAGTGGCTGATTGGCCTATGGTTAGATGTGAGG
Source organism: Taudactylus pleione (assembly GCA_031769625.1). Classification (NCBI taxonomy): domain Eukaryota; kingdom Metazoa; phylum Chordata; class Amphibia; order Anura; family Myobatrachidae; genus Taudactylus; species Taudactylus pleione. The sequence continues at coordinate 4,206,332 of JAUIMM010000343.1, read as the reverse complement.
GGCATGTGCGGAGGTCTGATGACATGTGCGGGGCCTGATGGGCTAATTCTCCCCTGCTTATTTCATGAGCTTTCAATATCATACTGCAATTTACCAATACGTTTAAAATTTAAATACCAATAATGTGATATACTATTATTTCGGTAAAAATACTCCTTAAAATGTGGAGTATTTTTACTTTTCTGAAAAAAACATATTGTGACCACTGCTTCCAATAGCGTCCCAGCTTCCGCTCTCCAGTTTTATGACAGTTCCAAGGTACAGTATCTCATAACCCTTTCACACAGAAAAGCAAATTACTGGGTAAAGCACTTTACCCAGTAACTTGCTGATCAACACGGGTCCTTTTTCTGTGTGAAAGGGTCAACCCGGGACGTATTCTGGGGACTTAAGCCCTGGTTTTTACCAGGGTTGGCGACCCGGCAATTTCGACCCGGGTTGACACTTTCACATAGAAAAACTACCCGTGTTGATTAGCAAGTTACCCGGTAATTTGCTTTTCTGTGTGTAAGGGGGTACAAAGTGGGACCAGCAAAAACCCGTGCTTAATTATGCTGGATAATAGCCATTTTTGTTTTGCTATTTTCTGTGTGAAAAGGGTATCAGAGAGAGAGGGGTGCTTATATTTACATTACATACAGTATGACAAGTGATCACTAATTATTACTGGTGGAATCAATGAACAAATTATGTGACTTTTTACTGTAGGTAATAAATTGTTCCTGTGTGAATTTCCTTTATCATTTACACAGTCTATGAATAATATTTTCAATGTAATAATTTATATTTCTCATTGGTTTTGGTATCCATTAGTGAATACTCTCTAGATGAGTGCCTACGTAAAGCTATCAAAAATTCAGAATCAACCAAATAAAATCAACTCACATTTCAGTGTATTCCTGTATTGTTAGCCATCACACTGTATCTGTGGAATACTGTATGTTAACTCTTTACAAATGTAGGCTAATAATAGTAAAAATAAAAAGTTGCTCTGTGACACCTTAGGTGTAGTCTTGTGGTTCTCTATAAATGTGTATAGCAGACCCAAAGGTCTATTTTGTAAAAATAATTCCTCTCATATCTCTAATATTGGGTAGATACATTATTTAGCTGGGTGTATCTCACATGTACTTGTTTTTTTATGAGCACAGGTTCCTACATTGCTATCTACATATTACAATGGGCACTATTATAGGTAAGTCCTAGATAGTTTGATATAATGTGTTAGTATTAGGGATGGTAGGGACCCATCTGATGGGGTTCACCTTGACGTAGTGGATGTACAGGCAATTTGCCAAACTAGTACAAACAATCTTTAGGAGCCAACACTGCATGAAATCACTTGATCAAATAAGTATTTTGGGCTATTGAGAGAACTGTATAAAACCTCAAAGTTTATGCTTACCATGGTTTGCACAGGCCCTGTGGCTACTGCAGACAGTCCTGTCTGCAGAAGATTGCTACTTTTCTTTATGATGGTGGTGCTAGTGATGGTGGAGTCCTTAGCAGAAGGGAAGGGGCGCTTTTCATGAGTTTGTCAGGACAAAAGTCAGGCATATGCAGCCTGGTTAGAATGCCTCCTCCAGAATTGCAGGTTTGGTGGTTTCTGGTCCTCCCACACCAGGACCATAGCAGGGCAATATTCCGCATTGTACCAGCCCTTCCCCTCAAACATATGACATCACAACGCTTTGTTGAGTGTGCCAGGCCGCCAGGAAGAGGCAGGAGCTGAGCACTTGGAACGTTCTAAGGATACTCCGGGCAGCTCTACAAGGTGTGAGGTTGGTGCCTGGCGCGTCTTAGGGATGATTTGGTAGGCTCTATGGAGGCTCTCTAAGCTGCAGAGTACCATTTCAGGTACCCTGCAAGCCAAATAATGGTGCCAAGGGGAAGTTGTACTGCTTCTAACTAAACCCTGCACACAACGACAGCACTGCTAGTCCACCCCTAGTTACAGTACAAGCCCGACCCACACCGCCCCAACCAACATCTGTGCAGCAGGGCATAGATGTGTTAATGAAGTCAATAATCAAGGAGGGTTCCATAGTCCAGACTCTTTAGTCTCAGGACTCTGAACTTTGCTGTTATTTATTGATATTTGGTTTTTATTTTATATCTAAGGGTGTACTATGCAGATTTTAGGAAAACAATAGGATTCTTCTTTAAAAAAAGAAAACATCAATTCTACTATCACCTTGTTTGCTGCAGGCAGCAAAATAATGCAGAGTTGTAATATAAGCACAGCTGGAGAGATAGAAATAGAAGACTTCTGCTATGTAATGGCAATAATACAGGAACAATGAAATAAGGATAAAGCCTTGTGCCTGATACTAGAAGAATATCTTAAGTTGTCAGAAACTGAATACAATACACAACTCCAGAAAAATGCACAACTATGATAACAAATAGCACTACAGTATGTGAATATAGTTTTCTTTGTTTTTCCTATTGCAAATAAATAATTGTATTCGGATAGAATGAAATATTCTCGTTAAGATAAACCTCTATTTCAGTGAATGATCTATTGTGGCTGTAACTGCCTGAGCATAGCTAAAATGGGAACTATTGCTACATTAATACAAATAAATCTCTGTGATTCACATTTCAAATAACAGTTCTCAAAAGTGCCTTAGATGTATGAATCAGAGCAAAATCACTGTCACAAGCAGCCAGTGACATGTCAGTAGAGTGGGTGGGGAAATTATCTTCAGTTTATTAAAGTAAGATTAAATAGCATTTTGTGAACAAATTGTATTTTTGAAGCACTAGCTATATGGCAAATAGCTGTCAATCTATCTGTCTGTCTTCTATATTGTATAGCTTCAAATAATCAATGGCACCAACAAGTGTGTGTGTGGGGGGTTACTGATTATCCGGGCGCGGACCTGTTGGAAGGCCCCAATGGGGGCCTAGGCTAGCTGCTGGGTGGGAAAATATCCCCCATTTGTAGCTTGCAGCACTTTGTGGCACCATGCACCATATTTTTAAGGTTTTATTTTTGCAGGGGGAGTGGCACTGCCTCCCAAATGTATCCGCGCCACCTTTAGTACCCAGACCCCTCTTGATCTCTCAACTGCCCAGCAAATAAGATCATATCCATCTCAATGACCAACAGTTATTACAAACTGGCACTGCAACCCAGTGACCGCCAGGCATTACAGACCTCATCCCAGTGACCGTTAGGCAATACATACTTCATCCCAGTGACCATTAGGCAGCGGCTTCACCTACTGTACCTTAGTGATACCGATGCTGCTGTGGCAGGAATCCGTGACCGGATCGGAGGCGCGCACAAGGGGTGTGGCCTCACCCTGCAAAGCCATCATGTCATGCCCAGCGCTCCGGCAGCTCTCCCTGCAGTGTGGCTGTGCAGTGACACCATCTGACTGGGTGACACCAAAATAGCAGAGCAACTCAGCTATTTTGGTATCACCCCATCGGATGGTGTCACCTGGTGTGGCCCGCACCCCCCTAGTGACGTCACTGCAGAAGGTATTCCTGTGTGGGTTGTGAATGGGGGAAGGGGAATACGGTGTGGGTTGTGGGTGGGTGTAGGGGAACACTGTGGGTTGTCGATGGGGGAAGGGGAGCATTGTATGAGCTGTGGATGGGGTAAGGGGAGCACAGTATTGGATGTAGAAAGGGGAAGGGGAGCCCTATGTGAGATTTAAGTGTTTTAACATAGAGAACAACATTTCCCAGCATATACAGCTTTCTGGGGATGCTGCAATCCACCCGTGTATGTGCCGCCGTCACTGGCTGTCTACCGTCCACTGACCACTGCAATGTATAATAGTAGCAGTGCGCCCGACTCCTTCTCAGCCGGACGCAGCACTGCTAACATAGATTACAGTGGGCAGTGCTGCAGCTGCCTGCCCTGTGCGTTCCGCCCCCTCTCCATCTCCTGCAGTGTCTCTACCATGGCATAATGTGTATAAGTGGCTCTACTGTGGCATACCATCTATAAACGGCACTACTGTAATGTAATGTTTATAAGCAGGTCTACTGTGGTTTCACCCTGAGCTCCACAGGGTCTAGAACCCACCCTGAATTCAGGGGTCTATGTAGTAAGTCTTGGAGAGAGTTAAAGTGAACGGAGATAAAGTACCAACTAATTAGCTCCTAACTGTGTTTGAAAAATGACAATTAGGAGATGATTGGTTCTTTATCTCTGTCCATTTTATCTCTCTCTAAAGGTGCATATCCACTACACGATATAATGAACGATTGAATGATAATGATATCGTTATCGTTCATTATATTGTGCAGTGGATATTGAGGGCCTGATTCAGAGCCGGACGCTCTGACAAGAGCGCTCGCTCTGAATCAGGGCCCTCCTACCTAAAATTGGAGCGGCCTCCTCGTGAGCGGGTCTGAATCAGGCCCTGAGTTCACACTGAACGATATATCGTTCAGTGCTGACACCCTCCCTCATCCCCGATATCATCAGGTTGGACAGCAGAACCTGCCAAACCGGGCAATGAGCGACGGCGTCAATGACCAGTGGGAGTGCGCATCGCTGGTCGTTGATGGCATATCCACTGCGCGATATTGCAGACAATAAACGATAACGATATCGTTCAAATTGTCCAATTTATCATGTAGTGGATATGCGCCTTAAGGCTTGGTACATAGGGCCTGATTCAGACCCGATCGCTAAGATGCATACTCTCGCTGCCGCCGATGGTTTGCAGTATGTATGCATTGTGCGCATGCATCGCAGTGCGCATCTCGCTGCACATAGACAGACCAGCAGAGTGAGTGACAGGAGAAGCCGTTTGTAGGTGGTTAGAGGGGCTGGCCATTAAAAACAGGGGAGTGGAGGTGCAACCGCAGGAGTGCCTGAGCATCTCAACGGCATTATAGAGGCGTGCATAATTATAAGACAGTATCATAGTACACGTCACCTGGCTTGTTTTTACACTGAAGTGCTCGCAGTGCTTGCGGCATGGTATGGTCAACCTCAAGCGCTGCGATAGCATCCGATGTACCGATGGTTGCATACACTTCCTGGACATGACATGCACAAGTGGGTATCATAAAACAGGCTGGTGGTTGTCTGCATACACTATGTGATCGTTCTCTAAGAAATACTGGGTGTGCAAATGCATTGCTGTGTGGTAGCAGTGCTTACACAATTTGCATACACATTGTGAGAGCGATCGAATCTAGCGAGCGGCTCAGAATCAGGCCCATAGACCCCTTAGACTGTAAGGGTCAGGGAGTGATGTAAATGACAAAAATTTGCTCTATACAGCTCTGCATTTTTGCACCCACCTTTCAGTGCCTAAAAGAGGTAGGGGAATACAGAAATTCAAATATCTCAAAAATCTTTCATCACAACCAAACAGGAAAAATTACAAACAAAACAGTATTCTTTCTTCTATTTATATTGGGTATAAGTTGCATCCAATAATTATTATTAACAATGAGAAATATGTTTTTCGGAACAAAAATAATCGTAACAATCTGTAGTTACGGGGTTGGGGCAAATTGTTACCAATAAACAGAGCCGTAACTAGACTTTTTGGTGCCCTGTGCCAGAAAGAGCATTGGTGCCCCCTCATTTTTCAAAGGGACACAATGCACCCAAAAAAGGGGAATGGCCTCATGGGGAAGGGCCAGGGAAGAGATAGGAGAGGCCAGGAGTTGCTTGGGATGAAATAAAAGGAAGCTACAAGTGAGAATGATAATAAACAGAAATTTGACAGGCCCAAACAGCGCCCCTGACCTCTGGTGCCCTGTGCCAAGGCACCGGCCGCGCTATCCTAGCTACGGCCCTGCCGATAAAATAACCTATACAAAATCTTAATATAAAGAGTGTTCCTTAGAAACTTTGTACATTTATCACAAAATCACATTTGGCATATATTTGGTATATAGTCTGATGACCATGACAGACATCACTCATTGTCTTCACTGCCGATTTCTGATTTGCAATTATTGCAAGTAAATGCTACTGCATCACCTCTAACACAAGTAATATGAGCCTACCCTTTACATTCAATACACTGGACCCACTCCTGGACAGGTTTCAACAGATTGTAACTCTTAGCACACATAATACAGTAATGGTATCCACGTATGGATGATTTTAGGCACAATTTGCATGAAAATGATGCACCAGAACGATACATCGTTTAAAAACATGCAAATCGTGCAGCTTCCAGGAACGATAGCGATCCAATGCGCGGTCCCGCCGGTCATTTGTTGTATCTTCAGATCTTACCTACTGCAGGTAAGATCTGGGGCAATCTCCTTAACGATAAATTGCCTGGGAAGTTCAAGGGAAATCGTTGACGACATTGCATCTTTTGCGAGTCGTTCAGTGTGTGGGCACCTAAACACTCGTCTTCAGAACTCGACGATGTTTTGGCTACTTTCTTTTTTTTAGATTTTGATGTAATCTTCTCAGTCTTTTTATTTTTGCCTTCATTCCAGGGTAAAGATTTCTTAACTCTCTGTAGTTTTGCCTCTTTTTCTTCATTTCTTATATTTGCCTCTAGTTCTAGCTGGTTTTTAATGGGAATGTCAGTGAGTAACAACTTACCTCCAATATTGTGTAACAACTTGCCCCAAGTGACGTCAGGTAACCAAGATGGCCATAGTTCGATTTCCATACTTCAAGTCACGATTATAACAATGATAATAAATACACTAATGGTCTGTGAATCTAACAAAATGATGATTAACCCTTACCTTTAACAGTCCAGCCAAGATACAACTTCAAATCTTGGTGAAAATTTTTACTTTGGATCAAGAAAAATTAGTTTCTTTAAGTACCTATTACATAAACACGTCTGCGTTACGGTAGTTTCGCTGAGTACTGACAGTAACATGTTCAAAATTGTTCCCAGTTGCACGAGCCACGGAGCCACGTGGGTGTTTTTTTTAATTCATTGTAACAACTGGCCTCTGTAACAACTAGCTCCTCCTTCCCTTATGCTTCCAAATTACTCTATCTGGTGATGTGTCCACGTCTCATCATAAATAGTAGTGGTGTGCTTTGGGGCAATCTTAGTGTGTGCTGACTAAGGGATGTGACCATATAATTATGAAAAACCTATATGTTCCTAATGTTAAAAAACGTCCCGACTTTGAATCTGTAGGTTGGGTGTTCTGAAATGTCCAATGTCCACAAACGCATAAGTTTCTTGTATGTAAAGAATTGTGTTAATGGTCCCAAAAGTTTTTATAGTCTTAATGGGTTAACCCCATATTATCTGTAGGATGGGTGTTCTTTATGGCGTTACTTGACCGTAATACGCACCTCCTTGCTCTCCTCTCCACCTCAAATACAACACATGGGCACAGTATCAGGGACTTGGTGAACACTATGTTGCAGGTAGGTAAGGAAAACTGTTACTTACCCCATGCGGTGTGCAGATCCTGCTGGTTCTCCCAGTCCCGGTGCTTGTACAGATGGTGAGAAAGGTTTGGTGATGAATGTGTGGCAAGGTGGTGCTGCGGTGTCATAAATGGAATATACTCCAACTGTAGTCTAATAAGCTTTTATTGCTACAATGCACTGAACACTATGACTCAAAAGAGTCTGGGTAGTTTAAAACAACATCCTATTACAGGATATAGATAGTCTAAAAAGTTCCAAATTGTGCTGCTAGCACATATAGGGGGTCATTCAGACCCGGTCATTAGCGCCGATGCGCTCGGAACGGGTCGATGGCCCCCCACAGAGCATGCGCACGACGGCGCTGGTCGTTGCGGGTTTCGATCCAAAGGGGGCGAGCTGTCGATGTTGATTGACAGCTCGCCCCGTTTGGAAGGCAGGCCGGGAGGGTGGCAGCCCAAACGGGGGTGTTCCCATGGGAACGCCTACCATTTGGGGGCGGCCCCACTGACATCACTAGTGATGTCAGTGGAGAGCTTCCGGCTCAGACAGAGCCGAAAGCTCTCCGGGGCTTACGACAAGGGAGACCCTACCCTAGGGTCTCGTCATAAGCCCCGATGGTCATGATGGTCTTGACCATCGCGACCATCACCTTAGGCGGTCGTAAGGCTGTGGGTGTTAACCCACAGCCTTACCACCGCAAAGGAGGATGTCTTGAAAATTCAAGACGTCCTCCCCTCATTCAGACCGACCGCACGCTCTGTGCGACCGGCTCTGAATGAGGTCCATAATCTCCTGCTGGTTCCTATCACTGAGGGGGCGTGGCCCAATGCGTTTCATCCAATAGCTGGACTTTGCAGTGTGTCCTTTATATAGGGTGTCTCATTATGCTGTCTTGGGGGCCGGTGTGAGTGCTGTCTGCACTTCCGGGTTGCACATATGACCGCATATCTGCCAGTCGTTGCTCTGTGTGCTGCTGACACTAGAGTGTCTATTGTTGTCCCTTCTTGTGCATAGTGTATGCATGGTCTTCGGCGGCCATTTTGCCGGGGATATTCTATGGGATCCTGATAAGCTGTATCAGTGCCTGCTAATGATGGTTCATAATGTGGCGCTGTAGCAAGCTAAGGGGTCTCTCTATTACATGAGGTTGTTACCTTCACACACTCAGGTGGCCACTATATCTGCAATTAGTTTAATATGTATAAAGACATAACAAACGGCGGCCATCTTTTTGGTTGATTCCAATATGTCTATTGTGTCTCTTAGTCGGCGGTCTCCATTTTATTGGTTGTAAATAATGCTCAGCTTAAAACTAAAACACTGAAATACCCCTAGTTATCCCTTATAGCACTCAAAGAGTAAACATGGTAATGCTTTATCTTTAATATATGTTTCAAAAACTGGCTTGTATTAATAATCAATCATCTCACTTGTGATTCATATTTATACTTTATCATGTTTATACTCACTGATTCGACTTAGGGGTTGTAATAGACATTTCTAACAAGAATAAAACGTGATACCTCACTATAATATGTCGTCAGTCTTAATCTTATAAATCATATTTATTATGTAATAGGCCCTGAGGTCTGCGTGCAGGTATTCTCAAATGGTGTTCCTTGTCTTATAGGATTTGCCAGATATTATTGTCTCTTAATGGAACAAATAGTGTATGGTTTATGGATCTATATTTAATCCCTCTGGAGTAAGGGTGTGTAAATTGAAAATCCATTTACTTTCTATTTTGTCAATCCTCAGGTTGTGATCCCCACCTCTGCAATTTGGTGTAACCTGGTCTATTGCCAGAAAGTGTAAACCCATATGGTTCATCTGATGTTTCAACTTAAAATGTTCTGACACACTGTGCTGTTCAAAGCCTTTCTTAATATTGCGAATGTGCTCGCTCACCCTGGTCTTCAAACTCCTAGTGGTGCGTCCTACATACTGCAGGTGACAGGGACATTCAAGAATGTATATGACATTTGTACTGTTGCAACTCAATGTATGTCTGATTTTATACTCTTGTTTAGTAACGTTGCTTGTTATGTTAGTAATTGGAGTGGTACTGCGGTAACCCTGACTTTTACACTGCTGGCAATAGCCGCAATAGTAGAAACCCATCTTCGTGGGTTGCCCATCTAATGTAGATTGTTTTTTAGATTGGTTATTTTTCAAATGATTCTGGACTAATTTCTGTTTAAGATCAGGGGCCTTCCTGTATACTATCTTACACTTTCTAGACCCTGTTTGTGGTCGATCACCGTGTACAAAGATGTAACATCACTCATGACCAACCAATAGTCCGCTTTCCATTCTACATCTTGTAGGATGTTAAGGATTTGAGTAGTATCCCTGATGTATGATTTTTGTTCTTTTACATATTTTTGTAGGAAGTGATCAATATATTGCGAGTGATGATGTTAACGAATTTATCCCTGATGTAATGGGTCTACCGGGGGGGTTGCTACTATTCTTATGTATTCATTAACATCATCACTTTTGCAATATATTGATCACTTCCTACAAAAATATGTAAAAGAACAAAAATCATACATCAGGGATACTACCCAAATACACGGTGATCGACCACAAACAGGGTCTAGAAAGTGTAAGATACTTTTTGGAACAAGACCCAGATCTTGCCCATGCACAGATTGATTTTTTATTACAAGGGATTGAGTTCATACTTACCCATAATTATATGTGGTTCAAGGAAGAGTTCTACCTACAACACCGAGGCACCGTGATGGGGACCAAATTTGCACCGAGCTTCGCAAACCTGTTCATGAGCCTCTGGGAGATCAGGAACATTTGGGGCATTGGCGAGCTTGGTGCAAACTTGGTCCTTTGGAAACGATTCATAGATGATGTATTATTCATCTGGCAAGGAGATGAGGATTCCCTTAGAGAATTCACACAATATATCAATCAGAATAATCAAAATTTAATATTCACTACTAAGTATGATAAAGAACAAGTGGAATTCCTCGATCTAGTCATTTACATTGAAGAACTCACCATTAAGATCAAAACACATTACAAAAAAGTGGATGTCAATAGTTATATCTTGGCAGAAAGTAATCACCACCCAAATTGGATTCGTAGTATTCCCCAAAGTCAATTTACACGCATACAAAGAAATTGTACAGATATTAAGGAATATGAGATACAGGGACAAAAGTTGAAAGAACAATTTAAAGAGAAACACTATAATGAAGTACAAGTAGAACAAGCTTATGGAAATATGAAAAAAAGACCCAGAGAGTAATTGTTGAAGTACAAAGACAAAAAGAAACAAAATGATACAGAAAATAGCACAATATATTTTGTTACTAACTACAGTAAATCAGCTTCCAGAGTTAAGAATATTCTTAAAAATCACTTGTCTATTTTACATTTGGACACAAAACTCACTACAATCTTACCCGATAAACCCGACATAGTATACAGGAAGGCCCCTGATCTTAAACAGAAATTAGTCCGGAATCATTTGAAAAATAACCAATCTAAAAAACAATCTACATTAGATGGGCAACCCACGAAGATGGGTTTCTACTATTGCGGCTATTGCCAGCAGTGTAAAAGTCATTGGTTACCGCAGTACCACTCCAATTACTAAAATAACAAGCAACGGTACTCAACAAGAGTATAAAATCAGACATACATTGAGTTGCAATAGTACAAATGTCATATACATTCTTGAATGTCCCTGTCACCTGCAGTATGTAGGACGCACCACTAGGAGTTTGAAGACCAGGGTGGGCGAGCACATTCGCAATATTAAGAAAGACTTTGAACAGCACAGTGTGTCAGAATATTTTAAGTTGAAACATCAGATGAACCCTATGGGTTTACACTTTCTGGCAATAGACCAGGTTACACCAAATTGGAGAGGTGGGGATCACAACCTGAGGATTGACAAAATAGAAAGTAAATGGATTTTCAATTTACACACCTTTACTCCAGAGGGATTAAATATAGATCCATAAACCATACACTATTTGTTCCATTAAGAGACAATAATATCTGGCAACTCCTATAAGATAAGGAACACCATTTGAGAATACCTGCACACAGACCTCAGGGCCTATTACATAATAAATGTGATTTATAAGATTAAGACTGACGACATATTATAGTGAGGTATCACGTTTTATTCTTGTTAGAAATCAGTCTATTACAACCCCTAAGTCCAATCAGTGAGTATAAACATGATAAAGTATAAAGATGAATCACAAGTGAGATGATTGATTATTATTAATAAAAGCCAGTTTTTTAAACATATATTAAAGATAAAGCATTACCCTGTTTACTCTTTGAGTGCTATAAGGGATAACTAGGGGTATTTCAATGTTTTAGTTTTAAGCTGAGCATTATTTATAACCAATAAAATGGAGACCGCCGGCTAAGAGACACATTTCTAAATAGACATATTGGAATCAACCAAAAAAATGGCCGCCGTTTGTTATGTCTTTATACATATTAAACTAATTGCAGATATAGTGGCCACCTGAGTGTGTGAAGGTAACAACCTCATCTAATAGAGAGACCCCTTAGCTTGCTACAGCGCCACTTTATGAACCATCATTAGCAGGCACTGATACAGCTTATCAGGATCCCATAGAATATCCCCGGCAAAATGGCCGCTGAAGACCATGCACACGCTATGCACAAGAAGGGACAACAATAGACACTCTAGTGTCAGCAGCACACAGAGCAACGACTGGCTGATATGCGGTCACATGTGCAACCCGGAAGTGCGGACAGCACTCACACCGGCCCCCAAGACAGCATAATGAGACACCCTATATAAAGGACACACTGCAAAGGTTGGTTACCCTTGACAAAGTCCAGCAATTGGATGAAACGCATTGGGCCACGCCCCCTCAGTGATAGGAACCAGCAGAAGATTATATGTGCTGCGGTGTCATATTCCATTTATGACACCGCAGCACCACCTTGCCACACATTCATCACCAAACCTTTCTCACCATCTGTACAAGCACCGGGACTGGGAGAACCAGCAGGATCTGCACACCGCATGGGGTAAGTAACAGTTTTCCTTACCTACCTGAAACATAGTGTTCACCAAGTCCCTGATACTGTGCCCATGTGTTGTATTTGAGGTGGAGAGGAGAGCAAGGAGGTGCATATTGAGGTCAAGTAACGCCATAAAGAACACCCATCCTACAGATAATATGGGGCTAACCCATTAAGACTATAAAAACTTTTGGGACCATTAACACGATTCTTTACATACAAGAAACTTATGCGTTTGTGGCCATTGGACATTTAAGAACACCCAACCTACAGATTCAAAGTTGGGATGTTTTTTACCCATTTGGAACATTAGGAACATATAGGTTTTTCATAATTATATGGTCACATCCCTTAGTCAGCACACACTAAGATTGCCCCAAAGCGCACCACTACTATCTCTACTCATTGTATTAATTAGAGGTTGGGATACCTCTACAAGTGGAGCAGCTAGGGACGTCCTTGAGATAAGACCAAGAGCGCTGGATACCCATACCCTTATAACGTCTCATCATAGGCCTATGCACGGGATGTACAGTATGTGCACCCAGTCACAGTGTAGCTGGGAGCGGGGCTGTGTCCAGCAATGATGTCGGTGGGTGGTCCAATAGAGAACCAACATTTCACTAGCTAGCTCCCAGGAACCCCAGCAGAGACAGAGAGGTGTGGGTGGTCTATGTCACATTGGGGGTAAGTGGTCAGTGTCCCACAGTGTGCTGGAGGGGTAATGGTAGTTATTGGTCTATGTCTGGGGTGGTGTGGGTGGTTCTGTGTGGGTGTAGGTACAGTAAGTGGTCTATGTCCCGTGGGGGGGAATGGGTAATGTTGATAAGGGGTCTATGCTTGCCTAATTGACTTATACCTAACTCTATATGAGCTCCTTAATGTCTATTAATTGGAGATAATTTATGACAGATCACAACGAAGGTACCAGAGTAATAAAAATGCATTATATTTATTACTCTGGTACCTTCGTTTTGATCTGTTTGAAAATAAATACTTGGGGAATTTTCTGTGGTACTGCAGTTATCTAGAATCCACTATATGGAAGATTTACATTTTTTGGGAAGAAAAATAAATAAATTTATTCCTGTAGTATCATTTTTAACCAAAAGGTGGTGATGCAATGCAATCCACAAAATGTATTGTACTCTTGAAAGCACTAATTAAAAATCTATATTATTAATAAACTTACTAAACAGCGGTTTTGTTGAAGCTGCAGTTTTTTTTCCTCCTTCATCGAAAACAAACCACCAGAAAACCACCAGTTTAGAAGATGCCTCTAACACATTACTATCACGTTTTTTTTACATGTGAAGAATAGAACCCACCAAATTTATCAAAGCAGTTTGTATGCTGTTTAGCTATCTGGCCAATCAGAAGGTGGGGAATCACAATACATTTACAGCGAGTGCAATCATTAGCTATTGCTTAAGGAGGCATTGACATTAACAATTCTCTTATGGGAAATATTATTTTATCATATGTTAGGAGACAAAATTAATTGTTCATTATATTGAGAGTAAAATGATGAATTCATTAATGAATTCATTATATTAAAGTGCTAATATTAATATTTAAGAGAATATCTTAAACTAATTCTATGTGCAAGATATTGATAATTAAAAATACAAGCTTTTTATGTCATTTATATTAGTTGTTTTTTTTTAGCTTATTTTTAAGAAAAGAATGGGTTAAATACTTTTAGGAAAGGTGTAGATACAGCTATTTTGTGAAATTTACACATCATTGTTGCTGCATAGTGCAACTATTTATATTCTAGATTGTGAAATTGATACATATACAGTTATTCCCATTATCCAACCAAAGGGCCGGGTATAGAGAGGGACGCTAATACAGCGGCTGTTTATTTGGACCCAGCTGCTGTGCAAAAGTATGCTAATTTCTGCAGGAGGCACCAGAAGGAAAAAGACGCCTCATGCCGACATCTCAGATCCGATGCCAATGCTGGAGAGCTATTGTTAGCATTGCTACCTCACAGCACCAGGGTCATGTGTTCTAGTCTTGGGGCCATAAAAAGTCTGGGCAGGGTATTATTAAGTTACAGCAGCCTAAGGCCCTGATTCAGAGGTGAACGCTACTGCAGCCACGGCGGAGTTTCAGCAATGATCATAAGCAAATGTTAAATTCAGCCTTGTACACTAGCGTGCGCCGGACTGTGCAAGCCCTGGGACGCCCACTTTTAATGCCTGGTTCCAAACACTCCACTATCGACATTTGCACTAGCCTATGGCAGACGCAGCGTCTCCTTCTGAATTCCAGCTAAACACGGCCTCTGTGGGTGCGGCTCAGCGTACACGCAGGGGAAGGCGTACACTGTAGGGGTTTTCAGCACTTTTGCCGCATTCCAGATCTAGAGCCTGATTCAGAGGTGAGCTAAGTGCCGATGTTCATGTAATTGAGCGATTATTTGCTGTTGCACCTGCGTGAAAAGTCCTGGAAACTCCTACGACACATGCGTTACACAGAGTGTAAACTCAACGCTTCCGATCGGGGCAGATGGTATCAGATATGGGGCAGGAGAGTGATAGTCTCAAGTGAAGGCAAGAAAAAAAAAGTTCCATGGGCGTGTTAAAAGGAGTGTCACAGGCGTGTCCTCAGATCCAGAGGCTATGTTCAGACGGAGACACTACCCCTATCACAGGGCTGGTGCAGATGCCAATGGTGGACTATCACCAATCACCAACATTGTGTTACAGCATACAAGGATGCTGAAAGTGGGCGTTTCAGTGCTAGTACATACGGGGAAGGCTGAAATTAGCATTTTCATGTTACTGCCACCGCCACTCCGCAAACAGATGCACCAGTGGATGCAGTAGTATCCATTTCTCAATAAAGCCCCTAGTGAGGTGGCTGGACCAGTTCCCTTCCTTGTCTATTATGGTTCTTCTCATGACATTGACATACACTATTTGATGAGACCGCATCACCCCCTCAGAACTGTGCAGCAACTAATAGCTGATATGCCAAATGCAAATGTATTTATCACTCTGGATGCCAAATGTGGATTCTGACAGATCATATTGGACATGCTCACCATGTTCATGACACCAGTGAGCAGGTACCCCTTTCCCTGAATGACCTACAACAAATGCACTGGCAGTGAAGTTTTCCAACGTTGCATGGAGCATCTCTTCGAGGGATACCCTTGTGAGAGCATTGTTGTTAACATCCTAGTTTGGGGCCACACCATGGAAGAACATTATGGGCAGGGGCGTATGGGTGCAGGGTGTGTGGGGCACCCAAGCCCCTGGGTCCAGGAGGGTTCCACACCGCACACCCTGCACCCATAATATACTTACCTCTCCGGAGTCCCACGTCGGCGTGGGGGTCTGGCGCTGTAAAAACATCTGGAAAATGGCCGTGGCAGCCATTTTCCCATCATTTGGGAAAATGGCCGCCACAGCCATTTGCATCGCCAAATTAACCTGTGGGTGAAGCAACTTTTTAAGAACAAATGGCCTCATTCAGACTTGCACCCAATGGTTTGCATATTAGCAGAGCTGTAACTAGACTTTTTAGTGCCCTGTGCCAGAAAGAGCATTGGCGCCCCCCTCATTTTTCAAAGGGATATAATGCATCCAAAAAAGGGCCATGGCTTCATGGGGAAGGACCAGGGAAGAGATAGGAGAGGCCAAGAGATGCTGGGGATGAAATAAGAGGAAGCTACAAACAAGAATTGTAATAAACAGAAATTTGACAGGCCCAAACAGCGCCCCCTGACCTGTGGTGCCCTGTGCGATGGCACCGGCCGCACTACCCTAGCTACGGCCCTGCATATAAGTACACACTGTTGTGTGGTCCACCCATGCGCCCAGGGCCACAGTGTGCATGTGCTGCAAAGCCACTGCTGCCCTGGTCGTGGTGCCGTGGATGCAGCAGCCTGATTGACGGACTGCTGCCGTTTGTGAGCTGGGAATGGGTGCAGACGGGACCGCTCCACAAAACAGAGGTTTGTAGACTTTCTGGCCCTGGCCAGGCAGTTCTGGCGGCCAGGCTGAGTAAGTGAAGGCTTACTAAGAATGCCCATGTTGCCTACACTGCTACTGATGGTCACGATGTTGACCGGATCCTGTGTCGACGGCCGCCGGCATAGGATCTGAGTTGCTGGCTGGAAGTGTATTTTTCCTTCAGACGCCTCCTGTGACATTAGCATACATGTACACAGCAGCTGCATCCAAAGACGGAGCTTCTGTGTGCATAGCGTACTTCTCTGAATCAGGCCTTAAATCAGATAGCTGTGTCCTAAATGGTTTTCTCCTTCAAGACAAAATTTCTTGTTTTAGTTTTTAAATGTTAAATGCTTGTATTTCATCTATATCCTATATGTGTTTTCTGAGTTTCATTGCACAAATAAGGTGCTACCATCTCAGCCCAATACTCCATCGCCCATTTAGCATGTTTTGCGGTTCTTTCATCTGCCATCAGTTACGCCTCAACACTGTCATTTTCTGAAGACTTTGCTGCACCCCTTTATCTTGCTGTTTCCTCATGGACAGGTCAGTAGTGCCTGCAGCAGCCTGGTGGTTTTCGCCTGGGCCTTAGCTACAATACTTGCAGCACTTGTGCTTTCTGTGCGGCTTTAACTTGCAAATTTAGTTATTTAACTTACAGTAAATGTAAAAATATCTTTCATGGCATTCTTATTAAAAATGTGCATGATTAAAAAAAAAGCAAAAAGTATTTTTTAATTACCGCCGTACACATCTCACATTCACAATTCACATTTGGCAGTAATCCGTTGAGGTAAAATGATATCTTACTTGCTAGATACTATAATATTTAGCTTCTTAATGTTGTTAGAACCTATGAAATTGATAGGGTTTGTCCCAGAAAATTAATATTTCAAAAAATAAATTACATTTAATTACCCTCAATATCTAAATAATTGCTTGCAGTGATAACTTTTAGAAGGCAACTGAAAGATCGCTGGAACTGAAAATAATTTCTGTAATTAACTCATTATAACTGATTACATTTTTGTAACTGTAATGGCATCATACATATTCTCAAAGTCATAATCCCTAGAGTGGCGGAAATTGCACTTCCTCAGCGGAACACCTAGTTCAGGCATGATGAGTTCTGTTTGAATAATATGATGTTGCGAAGCAGATTACAGCTTTCAGGCAGAGACTGAAAAATTAACCTTTTAATCATTGCTGGATTTATATAATTAGAACCTGTGGTCACACATCGGGACACTAAGGCAATTCCAATGTTCTTGCAAATGGTTGATGTTTTTCAACTGCGCTAAAAACTCACACAGTGCGTGTGGCCCATGGCGTGCACGCCAGAGTCACAGTAGCAATGCACGGTCTCAGAAATGCATTGGAAATATATTGGGCGTTCCTGGGTGCTGGCTATTCAGACGCATGGAGATTCAGCGTCTTCTGGGCGTGTTATGGGAGTGTCACGGGCATGTCACTTAATTGTTGCCAACTCAGACCTTTATTCAATTAGACGCGAAAAGCTGAGATCCGTGAAAAAGTATCGCCGATTGCGTCTTTTCGCCTGTCGGAAACTTATCTCCGTATTCAATTCCAGCCGGTTTGCGTACGCGGAAAGTCAATGCAATGTAATAGGCGAAAAAAATTTGCCTCTGAACAGCAGGAGAAAAGAAGTGCAAAATTTTTATTTTGGGGTACAAAGGTGGGGAAACCACTTAGGACCCTTGGGACAGACCCCCAAAGGACAACTGCGTCAAAAAATTCCAGAAAAAAACTCAAGAACACCCCAAAAAAATATTTTCATTTTGGGGGTGAAAAAGCACAAAGTGGGGGGACAACTTCAATTACTAGCGAAATAAGGTTCTGGGGGTGCTCTAAGAAGGGGTGAAGTGTTTTGGGGATTGCAGGTGCTTTTATGCAGGAGGAATTTCACTTTTTTTTAAACGTTACTTTAGAGACATTAAAAGATGCTTGCACCCATATTCAGGTACCCCAAATTTGCCAGGACTACTAATTTTCTCCAAAAAACACTGCTTTATGCCATTCTTCACCACTTGTACAATGACACTAATTAGAGACTATTGTACCAACTTAAGTACCCCAAACAGTTTTATTAGGGCTATTCAGGCACTACTGCATTGATCCCCAATGTTTTTGCATCATTTTTTGGGGTTCAGGCTGTTTTCCCCCATTCTGACACCACTTTCCGCCTGTTCTGACTTCGCGTGTCGCCGTTTTCACGTCTTTTGGAATTGAATAGGACGAATAGCGGGGACGCGCACAATCAGTTTCCATGGCCAAAATACGCGATATAGATGAAAAGCCTGGCAGGCGGAACTTTATTGCGGGTGCAAAACTAATTGAATACCGCCCTAAGACGCTTAATCGCTTACATTGGTCACACCAAATGGGATTGTTGGGTGTCCCAGTCCTTGCACAATCAGGAGCACACTTGTACACCAGGGGAAGGGCTTTTACAAGCATCAGCATAAAGTCGCAGACGCGACTATTGCAAAAGACACCAAGCGGTCGCAGCAACGTGAGACTCAGAAATCGCCCTTCAATTGCTACACCTTGTAGACGCACCTGTTTATTCAGAATGTTCTCTTTCTTTCTTTGTCCTGTCAGAGAGCAAAACATACCTTTCTCATGAATTAATCTTTCTCATTCTGTAGTTAATTTATAATTTAAGAAAAAAGGGTGATATACATCCTGCCATTCAGTCTCTCGTTACACGTAGAAGTATCTCAGCGACATTGGGAAATTGATCTGAAATTGCCATGTGTGGGGATCCTATTCAAATATATAGACTATTGAAATGTACAGTATGTCTTTTATTTCCAAATTTTGTTCTATTAATGTTGTTAAAGGGCAATAGAATATGCTGCGCTATATAAGACACTGTTAATAAATAAATACATTACAGCTGTATGGGGTTAGAGAATCACATGAGAAATACAAATGGTGTGAAGAGTAAGAAATCATAGGGTGAGGTTTGAAGGGACCACAGGGAGGGTGTGAGAACTGTGGTGGGAAAGTTTGGAGAACCACAGAGGGGGTGACAGGTCTGTGGAGGGGCGAAAGAAAACAGGAAGAGAAAAAAATGCTTATTGTGATGGAGAATTACGCGGATAAAAGGGCTATGTTGATAGGTGGCACTATGAGGAGAGGAAGGTAAACAGGGTCAGAAAATAAATAGTGATCAAGAGGCTATTTGCTTAGGGCATAATAAAGAGAGTTGGATGACGAGGTAGTAGTGACGATATAAATAGTGATGAAGTGTCTATGTGTTTTAGGGATTATAAAGACGGTTCGATGAGGAAGTGGTCAGTATATAAATAGTGATGAAGTGTCTATGTGTTTGGGGGATTATAAAGAGAGTTGGATGAAGAGGTGGTCAGGATATAAATAGTGATGAAGTATCTGTGTTTGGGGGATTATAAAGAGAGTTGGATGAAGAGGTGGTCAGGATATAATTAGTGATAACGTGTCTATGTGTTTGGGTAATGATGAAGAGGTGGTCAGGATATAATTAGTGATGACGTGTCTATGTGTTTGGGTGATGATGAAGAGGTGGTCAGGATATAATTAGTGATAACGTGTCTATGTGTTTGGGTGATGATGAAGAGGTGGTCAGGATATAAATAGTGATTAAGTGTCTATGTATTTGGGGGATTATAAAGAAGCTTGAATGAGGAGGTGGTCAGGATATAAATAGTAATGAAGTGTCTATGTGTTTGGTGGATTATAAAGAGAGTTGGATGAAGAGGTGGTCAGGATATAAATAGTGATGAAGTGTCTATGTGTTTGGGGGATTACAAAGACAGTTGGATGATGGTGGTCAGGATAATAAATAGTGATGAAGTGTCTATGTGTTTGGGTGATGATGAAGAGGTGGTCAGGATATAAATAGTGATGACGTGTTTATGTGTTTGGGTGATGATGAAGAGGTGGTCAGGATATAATTAGTGATGACGTGTCTATGTGTTTGGGTGATGATGAAGAGGTAGTCAGGATATAAATAGTGATGAAGTGTCTGTGTTTGGGGGATTATAATGAGAGTTGGATGAAGAGGTGGTCAGGATATAAATAGTGATGACGTGTCTATGTATTTGGGTGATGATGAAGAGGTGGTCAGGATATAATTAGTGATGACGTGTCTATGTGTTTGGGTGATGATGAAGAGGTGGTCAGGATATAATTAGTGATGACATGTCTATGTGTTTGGGGGATTATAAAGAGAGTGGGATGAAGATGTAGTCAGGATATAAATAGTGATGAAGTATCTATGTGTTGGGGGATTATAAAGACGGTTGGATGAAGAGGTGGTCAGGATATAAATAGTGATGAAGTGTCTATGTGTTTGGGGGATTATAAAGAGAGTTGGATGAAGAGGTGGTCAGGATATAAATAGTGATGACGTGTCTATGTATTTGGGTGATAATGAAGAGGTGGTCAGGATATAATTAGTGATGACGTGTCTATGTGTTTGGGTGATGATGAAGAGGTGGTCAGGATATAAATAGTGATGACATGTCTATGTGTTTGGGTGATGATGAAGAGGTGGTCAGGATATAATTAGTGATGACATGTCTATGTGTTTGGGGGATTATAAAGAGAGTGGGATGAAGTGGTGGTCAGGACATAAATAGTGATGAAGTGTCTATGTGTTTGGGGGATTATAATGAGAGTTGGATGAAGAGGTGGTCAGGATATAAATAGTGATGAGGTGTCTATGTGTTTGGGTGATGATGAAGAGGTGGTCAGGATATAAATAGTGATGACGTGTCTATGTATTTGGGTGATGATGAAGAGGTGGTCAGGATATAAATAGTAATTGTCTATGTGTTTGGGGGATTATAAAGAGAGTGGGATGAAGAGGTGGTCAGGATATAAATAGTAATGAAGTGTCTATGTGTTTGGGTGATGATGAAGAGGTGATCAGGATATAAATAGTGATGACGTGTCTATGTGTTTGGGTGATGATGAAGAGGTGGTCAGGATATAATTAGTGATGACGTGTCTATGTGTTTGGGGGATTATAAAGAGAGTGGGATGAAGATGTAGTCAGGATATAAATAGTGATGAAGTATCTATGTGTTGGGGGATTATAAAGACGGTTGGATGAAGAGGTGGTCAGGATATAAATAGTGATGAAGTGTCTATGTGTTTGGGGGATTACAAAGAGAGAGGGATGAAGAGGTAGTTAGGTTACAAATAGTGATGAAGTGTCTATGTATTTGGGTGATAATGAAGAGGTGGTCAGGATATAATTAGTGATGACGTGTCTATGTGTTTGGGTGATGATGAAGAGGTGGTCAGGATATAAATAGTGATGACGTGTTTATGTGTTTGGGTGATGATGAAGAGGTGGTCAGGATATAATTAGTGATGACGTGTCTATGTGTTTGGGTGATGATGAAGAGGTAGTCAGGATATAAATAGTGATGAAGTGTCTGTGTTTGGGGGATTATAATGAGAGTTGGATGAAGAGGTGGTCAGGATATAAATAGTGATGACGTGTCTATGTATTTGGGTGATGATGAAGAGGTGGTCAGGATATAAATAGTGATGACGTGTCTATGTATTTGGGTGATGATGAAGAGGTGGTCAGGATATAAATAGTGATGACGTGTCTATGTGTTTGGGTGATGATGAAGAGGTAGTCAGGATATAAATAGTGATGAAGTGTCTGTGTTTGGGGGATTATAATGAGAGTTGGATGAAGAGGTGGTCAGGATATAAATAGTGATGAGGTGTCTATGTGTTTGGGTGATGATGAAGAGGTGGTCAGGATATAAATAGTGATGACGTGTCTATGTATTTGGGTGATGATGAAGAGGTGGTCAGGATTTAAATAGTAATTGTCTATGTGTTTGGGGGATTATAAAGAGAGTGGGATGAAGAGGTGGTCAGGATATAAATAGTAATGAAGTGTCTATGTGTTTGGGTGATGATGAAGAGGTGATCAGGATATAAATAGTGATGACGTGTCTATGTGTTTGGGTGATGATGAAGAGGTGGTCAGGATATAATTAGTGATGACGTGTCTATGTGTTTGGGGGATTATAAAGAGAGTGGGATGAAGATGTAGTCAGGATATAAATAGTGATGAAGTATCTATGTGTTGGGGGATTATAAAGACGGTTGGATGAAGAGGTGGTCAGGATATAATTAGTGATGACGTGTCTATGTGTTTGGGGGATTATAAAGAGAGTGGGATGAAGTGGTGGTCAGGACATAAATAGTGATGAAGTGTCTATGTGTTTGGGGGATTATAATGAGAGTTGGATGAAGAGGTGGTCAGGATATAAATAGTGATGAGGTGTCTATGTGTTTGGGTGATGATGAAGAGGTGGTCAGGATATAAATAGTGATGACGTGTCTATGTATTTGGGTGATGATGAAGAGGTGGTCAGGATATAAATAGTAATTGTCTATGTGTTTGGGGGATTATAAAGAGAGTGGGATGAAGAGGTGGTCAGGATATAAATAGTAATGAAGTGTCTATGTGTTTGGGTGATGATGAAGAGGTGATCAGGATATAAATAGTGATGACGTGTCTATGTGTTTGGGTGATGATGAAGAGGTGGTCAGGATATAATTAGTGATGACGTGTCTATGTGTTTGGGGGATTATAAAGAGAGTGGGATGAAGATGTAGTCAGGATATAAATAGTGATGACGTGTCTATGTGTTTGGGGGATTATAAAGATGGTTGGATGAAGAGCTGGTCAGGATATAAATAGTGATGACGTGTCTATGTGTTTTGGGGATTATAAAGAGAGTTGGATGATGAGGTGGTAAGGATATAATTATTGATAAAATAGCTATTTTGAAAGAGGGAATATGAGGAGACTAGACGCATGAGGTTGACAATGGAATTCGGAAGTGGCAATTATGATGCTGAAGAGCAGGGTGAATGGATTTGAGTAAGAGAGATTAGAGATTGGATAATGTATGGCGGAGTGAGATAAAGAAGTGGTGTGAGTCAGAAATAGAATGGATATAATCTGGATTAAAGGTAGAGTTGTTCTTATAAAGAGTGTGTAAAGACCCTGGGGGCGATATGTGTAGCCTACTAAAATATGTCATAAATGGGTTGGGTACAGTATCCTGGTGGTCAGGATGCCGGCAGTCAGAATACTGACAGTGGCATCCCGACAGTCAGAATCCCGAAGCCTAATCATCCCCCTAACCCTAACCCTCCTTTCCCGCAACCTAACCCCCATGCAGCCTAACCCTTACCTTCCCTTCTGCAGTCTAACCGAAACCCTCCCCCCGCAGCCTATTCCTCCTCCTAGTGCTTAACCCTAACCCCTAACCCTAAACCTAACCTTTCCCTTAACCCTAGTACTTACCATCGGACTGCTGTTGGGAATCCGGCTCCAGTATTTTGAGTGCCGGCATCTCGACCGACGAGATGGTAACTACATCCTATCATGAATATGCCTGGTTCCTAAATATTTATGCTTATGACTAGACTTTTGTTTTTTTATTTTTCTAAACCTGTTTTATGACGTATTGTACAAAGGAAAACAAACACTGTAATATACACATTTTATTTAACACAACTGCAAATGGATTTATTGCAACTCACTGGTCACTTCCCAACTAGCATTACCTTTTCCCATTTAGACTTATAATTTTGCGTGTGCATTACTATTTGTTGTCAGCAACATTAACATCTACATAATTTACAAAAGGTAACAAAAAATAACAAAAATAAAATCACATCAGAGCGAACCTTAGCTCCACCTTCAGTTTTCCCATTTTAAGATTTTAAAATGCATTCACCACTTAGTAAGGTATTGCGTAATCTTTACTAAGATGAGACATCATATCTGTTTTTTTTTCCAGGTGTCATACTATATGTTATTATTTTTTTTTAGTTACACAGGTTTGACTAAGCAGTACTAGTACGTGCAGTATATTCTAGAATGGCCAATCGTATGCTATTGAAAATAGTAGACAGTGCCACCTCCAAGATGGGCTGCAGTCAAGATTTTTTGAAAGATCAAAACCCGCTGTGATACCTTGCAAATAATGAAATTACAGGATCTTATTTGATTTATTTTCCAAAACAATTTAAGAGGATGAAAGTACTTTTTTGGGGTGATCTAAAGAATTTTGTAAACTTTTTTGATGCAATTTACCTTTTGGGGACTGTCCCAAGGGTGCAGGGGGGTTCCCGCAGCTTTGCACCCCAAAACCCCAATTCAGCACTTTTTTCCGGCACCTATTAATAGGCGAAACTTTTTCACAGGTCCCATTGCATTGGGTTTCCACACTGGCGAAAAGTGTTCGGAATTGAATACGGAGGAAACTTTTCTGCAGAAACTGACTTTTCGCACCTAATTGAGTACGGCCCTCAACTGTGAACGCAAACTAAAATTGGTCACAGCTGACCAATGTTTTTAAATCTGTGCTTATGCGGGAGCCACACTGCGAATGTGCAGAGCTGGCCCTGTGCGGCTGCAGACATCGCTTGATTGAAAGTCTCCAGCCAGGAGGGGGAAGCGTCTAAGAAAACAAGGGCTTGTTGCCCCCATTTTTGAGGCGTGTCGAACACAGAGACTGCCTCTTGCAACGCCAATGCATTGGCCTGGTAGTGGTGGACATTCTGAGTAACATTAATGTAATTCAGATGTCCGATAGTCCATTCGATGTTGGCAATGGTGATCCCATGCTGCGTCTTCAGACACGTGCAGTGGATTTGAGAAGTCAGAGCTGGGTGTCTCATTAGAAGAGATGGCACCTCCAGAATTTGCATACCCTCTCCATTCCGGTGCTACTGATGATGCAGCAACAACTCCACTTGCTTCCACCTCTGAATCAGGCCCAATGCCATTACAGCTTCTAGTGCCTGGCTTTCTCTAGTTTTTGATTTGTTCATTATATTTTATGTCTGCTAAAAGAAGAAGAATTCAGATTTTCTTACAGTTATTACAGTTACAAACAACCCCGGGGAATGTATCATCGCATTTATTTTTTATCAGCAAGTATTCTTCTGCATGTCTTTACTGCAATCAATTATTCTACCGTCTTGATAGACTACAAAAATGACATTTACTAAAGTATAAGTTGCGATCTCCAGTGAGCTGGCACGCTGCAGAGTTCCTTTTTTAGTGCTATTAGAAAAATGTTAATGCCTCTTTACGCCACTTTTTTGTGTCACTGAGGTATTATTGTGCCATGGTTAATTAAATGCTGTTTCATGGCTGATTCATTATGTCTCACTGTGGAAATTGCAAGTGGCATAACACTGAGCATGGAAATATCTCAACATAATTACATGTTAAATAATTAACTTGGGTAAGTTACTTAAATAATTGCAAGTCATATAATATACAATCCTGAAAAATGCATGTCTATCAAGTTCAAATGCTCACTTTATAATAGTATTGATTGCGTTAGCCAATTTACCACTGAGGGTTTTCTCAACCCTGTGCTGAGCCTATTTTGTCAGTTCCTGTACTGGTCACATTCCAACATGCCTATCAGTAAAAATAATTGTAAATAGTGCCATTTAAACCACGATTGTTTAGAAGACTGAATTTTTTTTAAAATACCCTCATACAGCAAATAAAGTCTGTCCAAAATGCCAAGTGCACTAAAAGCAAATGTGTATTTTTTTTAATATAAATGCCACTGTTTGTTGAAATTGATCCACAGCAAAAAGCATGATCCTACATATAGGTTTTAAAAATAAAATGTGACCATTAAAAGGCATGTAGTTTATATCCTGGCTGCCGGGATGCTGGTGCTCAGAATGCCGGCACCAGAATCCCTACACCAGTCAGAATCCTGGCACCAGCATCCCGACTGCCGGCATCCCGATGGTAAGCATTGTGGTTAGTGGGAGGGCTATGGTTAGGCTGCAGGGGGGGCTTAGGTTTAGTCTGTGGGAGGGGAGTTAGGTTTAGTCTGTGGGAGGGGAGTTAGGTTTAGGCTGCAGGAGGAAGGGATGGGTTTAGGCTGCAGGGAGGGAGGGTTAGGTTTATGGGTAGGGTTAGGTTAGTTACCTGCAGGTGTTGGTATCCTAACCCTGTCAGGATGCCAGCATCAGGATTCCAACCGCTGGGATCCTGAGTGTCGGCATCCCATACCCATCCCCTTTAAAATGGTAATGAATTTTCTTCTTTTCCTACGGTAGGCCACCAAGGCGAACTATTTTGAAAACCAGAAAGCATACCACATCAAATGGTATATGGGATATCTTGTCATTAGACCCCTCGCCCCACTCCCACCCTGTGCCGGGAAAGCTTACAGTTTTGTATAATGTAGGATGTCCTTATCTTGCAATCACATGTAAACACCAGGCAATAACTACTAAGAGGACAAATACAGTAGTTCAAAAGAGGGGTCTTCCCTCTTTCAAACAAAGGAGCCCATGATTGTGCATGTGCCCAAAAACTGCATCTATTGAAAATGAAATGTTTTCGCTGTGTGGAGTAGTATTTTCTGTGATAACCAGACAATCACTATTAAGAGGCCACATTATTATAAAGAGGGGACTCCCTCTTTGAAATGTCAATACCACTGAGTTAATGGAAGCCAGACTTGTGGAGATCTTCCCCATCCATGGACCTTCCTAGTTTTTTTTAAATGGATGAGGTTATTGTCAGGTGATCACACTGCGGGAATCTCTTTGAAGCTCTTTTCACCAAGTGTATTCTCATGTTTCTAGGTACCATGAATAAGAATATAGGGGCTTTCTGTCCCCCACCACTATAGATTTTTTCTCTGTAGAGCAGGGCAAACCTTGTCCTCTTGTGACATCATTGCATCCTAGAGTGATTGACGTCAGTTACCTGTGGCCGCCTACCTGGCTTTCCACTGGCACTGATTACTGCTGGAGGCAAGGTAATTAATTTTACTGCTTGAGTGTGAAGGACGAGTGCTACTCATCATTTGCACTCCAGTGGTTAATTGAATTAAAGATAAAATGTGCAGGTATTTTATTTCATAAACAACATTTATATTTCCGGAGCAATAACATAACGAAATTCCACAGGTAATAGAGGTCCTTCGCTAATAAAGTTTGTTTAGTTTGACATAAATTGGAACAAAAATTTAAGACACCAATGTGACCTAAACTTTGTTTGGGTCATAAAATGCACCCAATAATTCCTTTTTGGTCCTAAATTTGGTGAAGCACTTATAGGATGGACCTTTGCAGTGTAAGAAAAATATTAAAATAAAAACGGCTTGCTACCCCCCTAACTTTGGTCCCATTATCACATTATTAAGCAATATAGAGCCCCCTATTGTAATGTGATACAAACCCAGTGTATTCAACATATGCCTGAATTTCCCCTAAAAAATAGCCCTATGCTAAAATCACTGGATCACCTCCCCTAGTTCCAGCAAGCCTGGCAGCCATAAACTGCTTTTGTATGTAGACAGTTGTAGAACTATAAGTGCCAGCATACCCATGATTAGCAGACCATACTGATGCTTGCAGAAATGTAAACTCCAGCATAGCCTGACATCAAAAGCCCCCCTGGGACAATAACACACTTGCAAAAAATACTCCCCTAATTCCTCACGGATCCCTCTCCAGGTAATTTCTGCGGTACGTAGCCCATGAGCTACAATGGCTATAGCTATCTAAAGGAGTGTATTAGCTATTGGGGCCAAGCTCCAGAAAGGGTTAGCTTAGAGTGGAGGGTTAGCTTGGAGTGGAGGGTTAGCTTGGCAGTGGCAAACGCAGGATATCTAGAAGGGGGTTTCCAGATGCCTGATGTTAGAGTGAGTGTGGCCAGTCCATGAAGAGGGCATAATTAGCACTTTTCCAGCTTTAATATGAATCATACAGTGTATTGTGCGTTATAATTCAAGTATATACAGGACCAGCGATCATAGTAATCCATTAGATGCGGCAATAGGGCCATCCTGCCTGAGCTGTTGTTATTTCAGATGTGCGCACCATTCCAGAGCATGGGAGCAAGTCCGGGAGTCTGGCGAAGCAGCAGAAGAACCTAGCACTGCCCTGGACATATATGTACATATTGGTCTCCTTATGCACTGGTTAGTGTATTATTATGCAGTATAAATAATTAACCCTATTGATGGTCTATAGCAGTGCACCCCTAACTGCATGTTTTCCAGATCTCCAAGTTGGTGGCTAACACATGTTAAAAGATCCACAGGTGGTGCTAACTATTTCATTGCGATACTGAGAACAACATGCAGCACTAGCAAAAATTCTATTAAATTACTATTTCGATTATGGTCATGGTGTGGCCTGGGAGGGGGGCTTTCCAGGCAACCGGAAGCCCCCACGCGTGCCTATGTAGTAATATGAAAATTTGCCTTTGTGTGTGTTATTAGCAGTGCAAAACGCAGTTGTTCAAGCCATGGTTGCTGTTCTCACTTCATTTCATCATTGCAAATTAGTGTAATTGATCAAATCAACATTCTAGAGGAAAAAATCAATGAATTCAATATTGTGCGGCTCAAAATGTATTGGAGACCAGAACATATATAGAGAGAACTCAGCATAGCATACAAAAAAATAGAAAGCACAAAACAGTAAATTAATGTTTGTTATAATACTGAGAGAAGTAATATAGCAATATACTGTGTATATGTATATAATATATATATACACACACACACACATACACAGTATATAGCTTATAATTGTGTGGTAGTGGGTGACTTTCAAGGTAACAATTCTGTAGTCCGTCCTTCTCCTGCCTTACTGTGATGGTGCTGCGGCAGCTACTGTATATCAGTATATTATTTGATTTATTGCCCAGTGACGCCACTGTACACAGCTTTATTGCTGTTGCCATGGATAGATCTATGAATTGGGAACATCTCAGTACTAATAACTGGCAGAAGAACTACTTCTTCTAGTAAAGGTCATCAAAGAAATATAAGTCTGAGACAGGGCCCAGTACATCAGGCAAAAAGTGACATACCTTGTTTAATCCACAACATAAGTGTGGGTGGAAAGGCTCAAGGAAAATGCCATCTTCCTGGCTGCTCCGCCGCCCGAACCTCTCCTATCTCTGCTACACACCACGACCGCCGCCAGCCGCCAGAGTGGAGGGTTGGCTTGGAGTGGAGGGTTAGCTTGGAGTGGAGAGTTAGCTTGGAGTGGAGAGTTAGCTTGGAGTGGAGAGTTAGCTTGGAGTGGAGAGTTAGCTTGGAGTGGAGGAGTAGCTTGGAGTGGAGGGTTAGCTTGGAGTGGAGGGTTAGCTTGGAGTGGATGATTAGCTTGGAGTAGAGGGTTAGCTTGGAGTAGAAGGTTAGCTTGGAGTGGAGGAATTAGGTTTGGGTACAGTTTTACCATTCTAAACCTTACAGTATGCTGCATTGCATTTGGAGCAATAGCTCAGGAACTGCAGGAAGGCATATAATACAATATGTAGACAAATCCCAAATCACTATGTATGATCTCCAACTCATGTAATCAACTTGTTTTATTAAAAGTTGGATGTGGTGTGTTATATATACTACAGTACGCTGGCTTTTTTTAAAATCAGCATAATTGTTATTCAGAGGATGAGCTTATCTGGAAGCCACTTGATGATCTCTGTGTGAGAGTTACTCGTGGATACAGCATTTATGTAAAAATCCAATTCTTAGTCACGACAAAAGATATGAGAGCAATCAGACATCCAATTTAATTACTCTCTTACCCACATGCCTATAAGTCAAAAATCAATCACTTACAATTCTTATGGAACAATGTAGAATGTGCACATATGACAGTGGACAAACAAAGGAATCTATCTTTTTAAAGCGAACGTTTTATAAAATAGAGGCTCATGTACAGATTGTGAGGTGGATCAGAGAATTCTTAAATTATTAATCTGTAATTTCTTATACAGTGTGTTGTCAGTGAACAATAGGAGAGGTCAGGCAATGGGATGCATTCTCTATCCAGTACCTGATGAGTTTCCTGTATTTATATTAAAAAGGTAATTATTTTAAAATTTTAATTATGTGGACTGGCTTTAGAGTAGAGATGTGCGCGGACCATGTTTTCAGTTCTGGAAAAACCACCCTCAAGTGTTTCAGTTCGGTTTCAGTTTTGGATATCTTTGAAATTGTTACAAATAGCTAAAATCTTGTAATTTGGACCAATTACATGCAATCTAAAACCAAAGATTCGTTTTAGATCAAGATCCAAACTTACTTGTAGACCCAAGCCGGGACTCGGTTCTATTCGGAACCCCAAAAGTGATCTGAGCTGGGATTCGATTCAACTTGGAATCCCAAACTTTATTCCTTAATTTATTAGAACCTATCCAAGAGCCCACTAGAACATTGGTAAGCACTCTCACATATATGTATCTACTTATACAGGTATAAATTGAAGTGTAAAAATAAAACAACTTTTATTTTTTTTTCAAAATGAAGTACAGTATTTAAACAATCACAAGACCAAGCCTAAATAAACAGTAGGCAAATCAAAATGTATCAAAATAATCTCATTGCGAGACAATGGAGGAGATGTATTCTAGTGGCATAGCTCGTGCCGTTGTAGCTCTTCCTGCTTCACCTGTATACTGAGGTGAAGCTGGAAGAAGTACCGAGGAGATGTCTTAACATCTCATCTGCCAGAGCGGGGAGTGATAACTCCCCTCTCCGGTGATCCCTGCCAGACCCCACAGAGCATCAGCCTAATGCTGATGAACTGTGTCTCACCTCCCAGCTGGCTACACTGGGCATGTGCGAGATCTCACAACCATCGTGAGATCTCCCATGCCTAGCTTGGAGCCAGGCAGCTGCCACAGCCAGGGACAGTGCTGTCATTGCTGTGGTGGGGCAACAACAGCAGCAGTGGTTGAAATCGATAGCTACAGCTGTTGGGATGGTCAGTGCCACTGACCGTTCATACATTGGCTGCCACATTGGAGCGCTATCTTGTAGATAGTAGCACCGATAATGATGGGGGCACATAGTGCTCCTGTCATTTAATTCCCAACCCACATTAATACATGGGGAGAAATGGTATCAGCCACATAACCACAACTCCATAACGCCCCTTTATACATCTCCCCCTATGAGCTTTGCTACTCGGCAGGTAGCAGTGAAAAAATAAAATGGCGCTCACAGTTAGTATAAAGCCCAGACTGCGAGTGCCGTTTTAAATTTTCACCTGCAACACGCTGGGAAGTGCTTTGTAAATAAAGCCCCATAACCTTAATGGATTCTAAAAAAAAAGGTAACAGAGCTAAAAATGTTTTCTAGCTTAAGGCATCATCTTTGTGTACAGTATACGTGTTACAGCCATGTACTTGGTAGAGCATGATATCATAATTTTAATGCTTGTTCCTTGGGCAAGTCAGAATAGCAATTATAACCAGACCGCTGATAAATATGGTACAAAGGACACTAATTTGAATAAACTATTAGGGGCCTATTTATCATTCAATATTGAACATATCTCAATATTAGGCATATCTCCCAAAAACATTATTTATCGGGGGATACCCGCAGTTATTAAGTATCATGTGTAAAGGAGGGACCACAGCAAATATCTCCATATCTGCCGGTCCTTCAATTTCCGAAAGCAGCTGAAGCTCCAATAGGTTTTTATGGGAACTGCAAAGCTGTCAGATTTGCAAAGCTGGAGATCTGGCAAAAGCCGCTGTAGCCTATGGGCTATATTCCGTGAAGCCAGAGACCTCTCCAGGAATGGGCGTCGCACATGTGTGGTCATGTGGTCAGATGATCGCGCATGCGCAGGAGCCCCGATAGAGGAAAGAAGTGGCCACTAATGAGATCACTTCACTCCTAACACATCGCAGAGATTGGCTCCTTTCCGAGCCCCTGTCCCTGCATGTGTATAATAAATATTAGTACATTCGAGCAAATGTTAATTTCTTATTTTCGCGAACAGCGGTGATAAAAATATTATAATTATTGGCAATACTTGATAAATATTCCCCTTATTAACATGCCTTGAAGTGAATGAATCATATATTGTATTAATAGCTTATTGTGACTTAAGTGACAGTTCTGCACAGGACTTATCTCATTATCAGGCAGCCATAATGACATTTATTACAAATTCAAAGCATACCTCCGAACCATCCCAATTTTGGCAGAGCAGCCTCACTTTTCTGGCACTGTTCCACCATTCCATATGCACGGTGTCTATGCACTGGAGAGAGGGACCTGGGAATACCCAGCAACTTCTGGAGCCCTGGGCATGCCCCCAGCATGACCAAAACAGAGGGCATGGCTCGCGGGTACAGCATTTCCGAAAAGGCCATGTCCCCTTTTCCGGTCACTATCTTCAAATTAAGAAAGTTGGGAGGTATGTTCAAAATAACACATATCAAATATTGACTTTCTTTTAGTATCAATCTCCTATGCACCACAAGGAAATATTGAGTCTTTACTTTTACTTACCTGACAGTCCTCCTAACTTCTCATCTACTAGCCTACTTCTTTGATGTCTAGCTGGCCGCTACAGGCCTCTTCTCCTCTACACTGACTGCACTGAGACACAGTGGCGTATCCGGAGGGAGTGTCGAGCAGGGCATATGCCCTGGGCGCTAACGCCAACTGCCGTCCAGGGCAATGTGGTCTGCAGCACTGCACACTAAAACAAACACACTGCCACCATCGGCGGTGTGATTGTTTTAGCACTGCAGCCAATAAGAGTCAGACAGACTCTTATTGGCTGCTGCACCCAGGGCTGGAGCCAGGCTGGAGCTCACTCATGAGCTCTGCCTTCTAGCTCCCGCAGTGGGTGAAGGGATAGACGTCATGACGTCTCTCCCATTGTGCTGAGCAGGATTGGTGGAGCGGACAGCGGCATGCACAGGAGCGAGGCTTAGGGTAAATATAACTATGTCTGTGTTTTATGTGTACAGGGCACTACTTTTGGGGTCACTGTATAAGGGGCACTACTGGTGGCACTGCATAAGGGGTACTGTATAAGGGGCACTACTGGGGGCACTGTATAAGGGGCACTGCATAAGGGGCACTACAACAGGGGGGCACTGTATAAGGGACACTACTACTGGGGGCACTGCATGAGAGACACTGTATCAGGGGCACTACTGGGGGAACTGCATAAGGGACACTACTGGGGGCACTGTATAAGGTGCACTACTGGGTGCACTGCATAAGGGACACTACTGGGGGGCATTTCATAAGGGGCACTACAACAGGGGGCACTGCATAAGGTGCTCTCGGTGGCTAGGTTCTCAGGAGGCTGGCTCAGTCTCCCTGTATACCTCTCTCTATGGTGTTCAGGCCTGTGCACGTCTCATGTATGGCTATATGTCAGTGGCTAAAAGAGCTTGGTACATGTGATCATAATATATATATCATACTATGTACTGTATCTATATGCATCGCATGTGACTATTTTGAAATCTGCTGTGTATTATGCGGCCTTTATCTGAATAACTGACAGTCATAATCTATCACTGCTGTTTCCCCTCATTTAACCCTATGTGGCAGGTGTGTATATTGGGTGTGAAACATTGTCACATTTCTACTCAGACTTTGCATATCAATACAGATATTATGTCCAAAGAAGCTGAAAGAAAGGTGGATGAGGCTCCTGTGCTGGTATCAAGTATGGTCTGTAAAGCGGGGTTGTCCCCACAGGATTTCATACAGGATGGGTTATGTGGCCGCTGTGTCAAAGAGTCTCCACATCAGGTCAAATTTACCAGCTTCTGGGCAGGAACCCCCCTGGGCTTCCTTTTCCCAGATTATGGCACAGGTTGCGGAGAGTTTGGCAACCCCTGGGCCAGCTGCACTGATGGTGCCCTCTCAGCATTTGCAACATGCTATGGTTTTCCCCTCGATGCATCCATCCTGATTGGACATGTATGCTAATTCAAGTCAGAATGTAGCTTCATCATTAGCAGCTTTTCAGCAGCCTAAACAGACGATTAGGCCGGTACAGCCAAAGTCCAGAAGGAGGTCGGCTTCACACACCATTCAGCCTTCAGATTCTGGTACATCTTCTGATGATGGGGGGGATACATAGGGTTCCTCTCAGGAATAACCCTCAGACGAGGAAGACCGTTTTCCAGCTGCAGATGTCCCTTATCTAATTAGGGCAGTCAAGGCTGTGCTAAATATTGATGAGGAAGATCCAGTGCAAAGAAAGGCTCCAGGGTTTAAATGTCAGAGGGTTATAAAACCTGAGTTTCCCAAGTTTGAGCACATTTCAGATCTCATGGGGGAAGCATGGAAATTGCCAGATAGGAAGTTCCATATTACAATTAAGGTGGAAGCCTTGTACCCCTTTCCAGTGGATCAATGAACTAAATGGGAGGTTCTTCCATCAGTGGATGCACATGTGGCACATCTAGTTAAGAGTGCCACATTGCCTATACCTTCTGCTTCCTCGCTTAATTGTCCCACAGATAGGAAACTTGAAGCCTGTCTTAAAGTAATATTTTCTCTGTCTCATGCGGTTACCCGACTGGCCATGGCTACAGCTTGGATCTCTAAGGCCATTGAGGAATGGATGAAGACACTGGAAATTTCTCTTCCAGAGCTTCCTGAGAACAGCTTACAGTCATCTCCTATGTTAAGGAGGCAGCATCCTATTTGGGATAGGCAGCTTTAGATGCGAGGATATTATCCTCCAAAGCATCAGTGGTTTCAATGGTGGCCCGGAGAGCCCTCTGGTTGAGGAATTGGAAGCAGATACAGGGTCCAAGAGAGCTCTGGAATCCCTTCCGTTCTCAGGGGGCATTTTGTTTGGCACAGAGTTGGACAAGATTGTGGCTACAGTGGCAACCTCTAAAACGGCTGGTTTACCTTCGGCATTCACTGTTAAACCTAAGCAGTCAGCCTTTTGGTCCTTTCAAGTGCAAGGAAAAGCAAGAGGTCAGTTTTCTGCCAGAGCCAATGCTTATAGAAAGCCACAGTCTAGGAAGTACTGGCCAAAGAGATGTCCGGTTGTCAGGTCAGACATCAAGCTTGCAGCTTGATGGGACAGGCCTCCCTCTGTGGGATCCCAGGGTGGGAGGCCAACTTCTTCAGTATTCAGACACCTGGCATCTTACAAGAATGGATGCCTGGGTTTGGGAGGTGGTCTGCCAGGGGTACACCCTTACATTCTGGAGAAATCCCCCACAAAGGTTTTTCAGCACAACTCTGGCAGCGGGTTCTGCAAAAGCCTTGGCCCTCCAGCAGGCTATACACTCCCTGCTGATATCGAGGTTTATAATCCTGATTCCAGTGAATCAACGGGGAAAGGGATATTACTCCATCCTCTTTTTGATTCAGAAACCCAATGGGTCTCACAGGCCTATTCTAAACCTAAAAGGTCTCAACACGTTTATCAGGGTGCCCAGGTTTTGCATGGAAACTCTGTGGTCGATTGTGTTGGCCATGGAACCAGGGGATTTCATGGTATCCTTGGATATCCAAGATGTATACCTTCATGTGCCAATTGCACAATCCCACCAGCAATTCCTGCGGTTCGCAGTCCAATTTCAGGCACTGCCTTTTGGATTATCACCAGCCCATCGGGTGTTTACCAAGGTCACAGCAGTAATAATGGCCTGCCTCAGGCGTCAGGGAATCAGGATTCTGCCGTATCTGGATGACTTGCTGATATTGGTTCAGTCATCACAAGAGTTGCAGTGTCATCTCAGACTGACAGTAGTGTGTCTACACAGACATGGGTGGATTGTAAATTGGAAAAAGTAATCGCTTCTTCCAGTACAGCAGATGGTGCATCTAGGGGCAAGGTTGGATTCTCTGGCACAAAGGATTTATCTGCCAGAGGACAAGATTGCAGCTCTTCAGCTGAAGATACGCAAGCTTCTTCTCAACCAATCAGTATAAATCCATGCAGCAATGCAAGTCCTAGGTTCCATGGTGTCGACTTTCGACATGGTGGAGTACGCCCAGTCCCACTCCAGACCATTGCAGAGGTTAATCCTTTCTCACTGGAGGGGAGTACCACCTAATAAAGGCACAGACAATCAGTCTCTCGCCAGAAGTGTGACTGTCCCTGTCTTGGTGGTTGCAGATTGGTCATCTCAACAAAGGTCGCCCATTCTGGATTCCAGATTGGATTCTCCTCACAAACGATGCCAGCTACTGAGGATGCGGTGCGGTGACAGGTCGTCACTCTTTTCAGGGAAAGTGGACGGCAAGAGAAAGTCTTCTGTCTATAAATGTCCTGGAACTAAGAGCAGTATTCAGAGCACTTGTTCAGGCACAGGAAATATTAAAGGACAGGCCTGTCCAGGTACAATCGGACAACACCACCACAGTAGCCTACCTAAACCATCAGGGAGGCACATGGAGCCAGGCTGTATTGTCGTAAGTATCAAACATTCTAGTCTGGGCAGAATGTCACCTCTCAGCAATATCGGCAGTGTTCATACCAGGAGTCATAAATTGGGAAGCGGACTTCCTAAGTTGGCAGGATATTCATGCCGGAGAATGGGCTCTTCATTCTCAGGTATTTCAGAACCTAGTGGACAGATGAAGTCTTCCAGAGGTAGACCTCATGGCCTCAATGCACAACCACAGGGTTCCCAGGTAAGGGTCCAGGACCAGAGATCCTGCGGCCGAATTTGTGGACACTCTGGCAGTAAGGTGGAATTTAAGACTGGTGTATCTGTTTCCTCCATTTTCCCTTCTTCCCAGGGTCATCAGGAAGGTCAAGCAGGAAAGCAGTACAGTAATACTGGTAGCTCCTGCTTGGCCCAGACGCCATTGGTTCACCGACCTCCAGAGTCTCTCCATAGACACTCTGTGGCCTCTTCCTCCAAGGCAGGACCTGTTAATATAGGCTCCTGCCTGTATCCTGACCTTCCCCGGCTGTCTTTGATGGCATGGCTCTTCAGGCCTCCGTCTTAAAGGCAAAATGGTCTCTGATTTAGCAGCCTTATCTTTTCACTCTCCTTTTTTAATATTTCATCAGGATAGAGCTGTTTTTCGTTCCAGGGCCGGATACCTTCCTAAGGTGATATCTCAGTTTCATATGAATGAAGAAATTGTGGTTCCGGCTTTGCAAGATTCTGGCCTTTCAGCTGGTGAAGCATCATTGGATGTTGTGCGGGCTCTACATATCTGTGTAGACTGCACTAGCTCCATTAGAAAGACAGATTCTTTATTTGTGTTGTATGGCTGTCATAAGCGAGGCTGGCCAGCTAATAAACAGACTTTGGCCAGATGGTTGCATATGACAATTTCTCAAGCTTACACACAAGCTGATCTTGTTGTTCTTGACATGGTTACAGCACATTCTTTGAGATCTGTGGGACCATCATGGGCGGTGCGGTGGGGTGCCTCTGCTGAACAGATTTGCAAGGCAACCACGTGGTCTTCTGTCCACACCTTTGTCAAATTTTATGCGTCTGACACATTTGCCTCTCAGGATGCTTCCTTTGGGCGTAGGATTCTCTTTTTCTACTGAGACACAGGAGAAACTGCTTTGGGACATCCTAAGGTAATTTCTGTGGACCCTATGGAACCCGAAGAAGAAAATAAGAGTTATGGTATAAAATACCTTTTGTTAACTTTTTTCTTCAAGGTCCATAGGGTCCACAGAGCACCCACCCTAATGCACCTGTTGTGGTTGGGAAATTATTTTCTGTTGTATTTCTATGACTCCCTCTTTTTACAGAGAGTACAGAGAGTGTCTGGAATGCAAGGGTACTTCCTTCCTTTTCAATTCTTTCTTTCCTGCTCCTGCTTGGGCTTGATAACAAACTGACGTCCTGTAGCCAGGGGCAGGGTAGGTATGGAAGCTACAGCTTGTTGACTGTTTGGTGCCTGGATCACTCCAGCTACAATCTAAGGTAATTTCCGTGGACCCTATGGACCTCGAAGAAAACGAGTTAACAAAAGGTATGTTATACCATAACTCTTATTTTTTCAGTGACCACGCCCACTTGTTCGGTGCCTGCACATAGTGTGTGTGTGGGAGGGGGCTCAATTTTCCATCTTGCCCTGGGCTCCAAATACCCTAGTTACACCACTGGCTTGGTCTTGTGTAAGATGGCCCCCAGTGCACACACTGCTGCTCCATGGTAGCATGCACCACAGGAATGTATACAGCAAGGTGGCATAGCTACGCCCCCTTCATTGGCCACACCCCAGCACTCTGACTCATCCAAAGTCCTAGAGTCCCTGAATGAAGTGTCATATACATAAGAGAGAATGGTGTCTTGACAGAATTCATTTTAATTCACATTTCCAAATAAAAAGTAAATGCAAATTTTACCACTCCATAAAACCAATAAGAGATTCAAATAGATTGCTGCAACTTAGCATAATTAGCCATGACTCAAACATATTATCAGAAGAGCCTAGTAAGTGCTTCTTGGGTCATCATCATCTTATATATAAAGCTGAGGGCTGGATTGTGTGTTATTGTCAGTTGTTGTGTTTTGCCCTATAAAAAAGATGGTGGTGTGGTTATGATATATTAGTCTCCCTTCTTTTGTCTGTCAATTTCCTTCTTTACCTTTTTTGATTTGAGTGGTTGTTTAGCATTAGAGTAATATTTTGTGGTAAGATTAAAGGGCAGATCAGTAGCCTCAGGTGGGGTTAGTTGTTTTGTTGCACTCACCTTCATTGAAAAAGTAAATGAAGAAATATTGCACAGTAAAAAGTGAGGTGCAGCTAGGTTAATGCACGAGAGTATACACCCAAATATAATACTCAGTGACATACAGAGAACAAAAATGGTGCAGCAAAACCTAAAAGCGCTCCCCACTTATCATGTATGCAAATAGGACACCAATGTGTTTTCACACAAAAATATGGACAATAATCACCAAATGCAATGGAGCTTGATAACTCCAATCCTGAGTATCCACTATGATGAGGTTCTGTTCAGTCTCCCTTATGACAATACAATATACATGGAGGGATATAAAGAAAGAGTGGAATAATAGTGCAGTATGCCTTAAAAAACAATAGTTTTAAAACAGGTTTGCACTTGCAATAAATAGATGTAAAAAAAGCATAAAACAAGTTCCATATGCAAGACTGCGCCCAGCCCCCGTCAACATGTAGACATCAAACCCAGGTGTAACAGGGAAACAGTGAGACCGCCAATCCGGATATAGCGATCCACTAGAATGAAGTCCACATAGACAGGCTGCAGATGCTGCAATAAGTGCAGAAGGTGAGCCCCGCTAATAAGCTAAGCAACCCACAAGCAGACCCTAGGCAGCATGTAACGCTTCAGTATTAACTGCTACTTTGGGGCTGCAAGCGGGTTGATAATGGGTCTCTAATTGAATAGCACTTTGCCTGAGGGATGAAAGAATGTAAAACTGAACATGGGAGTAATTGCAGTTGCTCTAGAGTCTTAAAATGGCTATTGGATCTCACTATTAAGCTTCGATTTCTATCTATAATGTGTTTCCTAATGTTTTTCTTTCTCTGCTGTTAGGTATAAATCACCACTCTTCTCCACTCCTGCACCTGCCCTGTTTGCCCCACCCTGGATACGCTCCTGGACCGATCACAAGTAATCTGTACACATTACCCACCCCCTCCGCTCCCTGACTTCATTGTATTATATCACTGTATGTACAAATAGAATAATGCATCAATTTAATTTATAACTAACAATGTCAAGCCGTAGCTATACAATTACATAATTGGGTGTAAGTGTGTGAATTTCTACAAAATATGCCTGTCATTTAAATTGAGATAAGTGTGGATCAACTTACACAATTTGTACAACCAAAACTCAATGCATACATTAAGGGCAGAAAATTAGATCCACAATTCCTAGCATGACACTAAAACAGATCCATGAGAGTGAAAAAACAGTGTCTGATATAAATTTCCAAATAATGCTACATTTCGCATTCTAAATAAACATGTAACACTTTTTTCTATTAATTAATTCAAAATATCAAAATTATACACATGTCCTCAACATTATAAACTATATTTGAGAGAGTTTTCTAGAGTTTTGATAGCAGGATTCCCTTTTGGATAATTTGTTGTAAAATTCATTAATTATTTTTATATTTTTTTATCAACTTTGAGAAACAAGTTCTTTATAAAAATGATTCAAATACAAAACCAAAGCAAGTCTTTTGGGAGCCTGGTTCTCTGCAGGGACTCTCAACTAAGGAAGGAATATTTAAGATGTCACAAGAGTCTTGTGCCAGTTATGCTGATAAAGTAAAAGCCTAACTTGGAACATCTTTTTAACTGTAGCATAGCAGTTGTAAATGAAAGCAGAATATATTTGTAGATTTGCAGAATATATTTAAAAATTAATTAAACTAAGTTAATGGAAGCTACCTAATTCTATATATTTTTTTTTGGAGAAGTTATTGCAAAAAATTACTTAACGTTCTGTTTTTTACACAAGTGGGTAGTTGAAAGGCCGAAAAATTACTTTTTTTTAAATTTATTTTATATCTAGTGACAATGAAGTAGTTTTGCAAATACAAGTGATACAAATGAGAAGTTGAAACTTTCACAAAG
The DNA here is from genome assembly GCA_031769625.1 of Taudactylus pleione. Lineage (NCBI taxonomy): Eukaryota > Metazoa > Chordata > Amphibia > Anura > Myobatrachidae > Taudactylus > Taudactylus pleione. Next base: position 4,165,551 of record JAUIMM010000343.1, on the reverse strand, counting down.
GAACTATAGAAGAGACTGCTGTAGCACAGTCGCTACAGTGACAGCTAAAGGTACTGCCTTTAAATGATTTCTGCTTTTTGTTTTTGGAAATCTATTTGTAAAGTTGCAAAATATTTTTAAAAACTCATTAAACTAAGGGCCTGATGCAGACCCACTCGCGAGCGGCTGTCCGCTCGCAAGTGGGTCGATGGTCTGCACTGAGCATGCGCACGAGGGAGTGAGCTCCGTCGTGCGCATGCGCCAGACGCGACGAGCGAAGGACTTCCTTCGCTCTTTATGTCTGATCAAAGGGGGCATGCTGTCGATGTTGATTGACAGCACGCCCCCTTTGGTGGGCGTGCCGGGGGCGTGCCTCCCTGACGGGGGCGTTCACTAGTGATGTCAGTGGGAGTGATTTTGGCTCTGATAGAGCCAAAATCACTCTGGGCCTTGCGGTTGAAAACCTCAACCGCAGGTCCTGGCTCGCAGTTTCGATGACCATCACGGCCATCAAACTGCACGCTCGTATAGGCTGTGGGTGGTGACCCACAGCTATATGAGCATCCAGGAGGACGCTCCATTTTTATGGAGGGCGGCGGTCATTCAGAGCGTGCGCTCTGCTCAGAGCGTACGGCTCTGAATGAGGGCCTAAGTCAATTGAAATATGGCAACTATTTCTGTGTATTGTTTTTGGAGAAATTTTTGCAGAAAAATACATGAAGTACTGTTTTATTGCACTAGTGGGTAGTCGAAAGGCTAAAAAAAACTTATGTATACAGTAATTGGTGACAGTGGAGTATTTTTGCACATTTAAACTAATTCACAAATGTACAGTTAAAACTTTTACAAACTTAACTACAATATAGGAGAAACCGTTGCAACACAGTCCATACAGTTACAGTTAAAGGTAGAATGTGTTTTGGTGTAAATCATTGTCGTGTTGTGGTTTTAGCTAAAAATCTAAAATCATGTCATTTGGACCTGTTTTTGTTTCTACAGTATTATTAACATCAATAACATTAATTTCCAGTCATCTTCAGACAATATTGACCACTGCACAATATTGTTTCACCAATATTGGTCAAAGGCTGCAGTGAGCAGGTTGGCTAGACTAAGCAACAGAGCAGTGGCACAAATACATTGCTGTTTAAAGAATATAGCACATCTAGGAAACATAGTGGCTTAACAGTGGCAGACAGGGTGTTAGTTTAGTAAACTATGAACCTTTAGAATGTTTTCACTAATCAAGAACAAATAGCCTAAAAGTAATATCCTAGAAGAAAATATAATATATTACCAAACACACTCCTTCAAACAGCAAATTACAGTCTTTAGGCCAGTAGTGGTGATTGCTGCCAGAGTAAAATCCGGTAGAAAACTAGGTCCACCATCAAACCTACTCCAAATAGCAAATCTCAGGCTCGATGTCAGTACAGGTGATTTGGGGTGGAGTACTGTTTTAGTGGAAGGTAAATCATACTATAAGGAAAAATAAATCAGAAACATGGAACAAACTTTTAAAAACCAAGCTTACAAATGTGAGTTTTCAAATGCAAACTGATTCCAAACAGCAAATCACAGGCCTCAGGCCAATAGAGGTGATTCAAGCCAGAGTTACATTCTAGTAGATAAGATAATAAACTTCTCCAATTAGCAAATCACATGCCTCAGTCCAGTACAGGTAAATGGAAATGGAGTAAAAGACTAGTAGTCTTTACACCAATACAGTGAATTGGGCAAAGCCCATAACGAAAAGTGGAGCACGATGGAGTTGTACTTGGACCCTCCCACCCACCTTTATGTTGTATATTGAAAAGGACATGCACAGTTTGACAAACCAATCACTTCAGCAACAGGGACTACTACTTTTGGTGCTGAAGTACTTGGTTTGCTTGGGCCTCCACATAAGAAAACATTTTGGTGGTTTGGTTAACACCAAGCTACCAATGGGCTTACAACTAACAGGGTTTGTTAATCATCCTCAAAGTTGAAGATGCCTTCATCCTCAAACAATTTTTTCACAGACAATTGTTTGAAACTACTAGTCTTCTTGGTCCCTTTCTATGATAAAGAGTCACCCCCACCTGCAGCAGCCTTAACATGCAAGGATTCTTCTTAGAAATTGTGGATAAGGGAGTCAGTTTGACTTTGCAAATTGGATGCAGGACTACAGCCAATCATTAATGAGGAGGTTGATGATTATGGTGTTAGCAGTGGAGATTGCATGTGCTGGTGTCTACGCATGATGCTGGTAGCTGATGCTGAGCTGCTTATTAACTTAAATGAACTCTGCAAATTATGTAAAAATTAGAAGGTGCTGGAGGATACTGTTAGCACCCCTACTACCAGGCTTGATAAAAATAGTTCCACACAGAATCCAATTTGCAAAGTCAAACTGACTCCCCTATCCACAATTTCTTATGCCCAGGCATGACAATGTGCTTCTTATCACTGGCATGAACTGCTACCACTGGTGGCTGACTTACTTCAACACAAACATCATCCTTCTGAATTTTATCAACTTGTTCTTGTCCAACACATTCATCATCAACATCCTCATTAGTGTCAGGTACACAATTATCCCCTTCATCCTGTTGCACATCTACAACTTCCACAGTAGCATCCTAAATTTTTATGTCTAAAGCATCATCATCCTTACTTTTACTACTACTACACATCCTTACATTTGCAAAGGGTTCAGAAATCATACAAAGAGACTTCCGTATGATTTCAGTGTCAGAATAAAAATTGTCAGACTCACATATAGCAATCGTGGATACCCTTAGACACTCCTTGTGAGCACACAGTTTGTTTTTCAGCCTTAGAGTTCTTTTTGTGCACTAATTTGCCCATTTTAGAGGTAACACATGTAAACGTGTCTGGCCCTGGCTTTCATAATAGGCATTCTAGTGCATGAGACAAGTAAGCAGGACTACAACTCGCAAGTAAAGGCCATAATCTGAGCCTTTACTTGCCACTGTTTGTGGTGTATTGGCATGTTGGCAACCTTTTTTAGTATAAACTTTTCCTTTTATAGTTAAAAGTGATGTTTACTTCTTAAATATTATTATTAATAATAATAATAATAATAATAATAATAATGTGATAATAAATTTGCTTTACCATCTCAGCCCAAATGGTTGCATAGATCCCCAAAAAACAAAGAGTAGAGATACACTTAAGAACATAAGAGATTGGAATGTTGGCAACCTTTTTTAGTATAAACTTTTCCTTTTATAGTTAAAAGTGATGTTTACTTCTTAAATATTATTATTATTAATAATAATAATAATAATAATAATAATAATAATAATAATGTGATAATAAATTTGCTTTACCATCTCAGCCCAAATGGTTGCATAGATCCCCAAAAAACAAAGAGTAGAGATGCACTTAAGAACATAAGAGATGGACATAAGTACATGCAAAGCGATAAAGGTGTATTGTGAATATTAAACTCTGACCATTTGCATATTTTTATGTTAGTTATAGAGTCCATAGAAATTATAAATATAAATCAACATCCAAAATGTACCAATAGAATACTCTGACGTTCATAAATTGTAATCACTGTTAACTTATTAGTACTTGCGTCTACAGGTTGAGTCTCCCATATCCAAATATTCAGAAATACAGAATGTTCCGAAATACGGAATATTTTTAGCATGACTGAGATAGTAAAACCTTTGCTTTTTGATGGTTCAATGTACACAAACTTTGTTTAAGGCACAAAATTATTAAAAATAAAGTATAAAATGACCTATAGGCTGTCTATATAAGGTGTAGATGAAACATAAATTAATTTCATGTATGTACACAAACTATGTTTGAGCCACAAAATTATTGAAAATATTGTATAAAACGACCTGCAGGTTGTGTGTATAAGGTGTATATGAATCATAAATGCATTCTGTGTTTAGATTTGGGCCCTATTACTAAGACTTTTCAATATGGTATGCAAATATTCCAAAATATCAGAGCCAAAATCACTCCCACTGACATCACTTGTAATGTCAGTGGGGCCGGCCCCAGACGGGAATGGGAATGCCAGCCACACCGCCGGCACGCCCACCAAAGGGGGCGTGCTGTCACTCACCATCGACAGCACACCCCCTTTGTAGCGAGACCCGGAGCGACGGCTTGGCCGTCGCTATCCAGGTCTCACACATGCGCATGACGGAGCCGGCTCCCTCGTGCGCATGCGCACTGGGCCAACATCGACCCGCTTGTGAGCGCTCAGCGCTCGCCAGCGGGTCTGCATCAGGCCCTGAATTCCCAGTAAATGCTTTCTCTTTCTGCATTAGGAAAATGTAAAGCAATTATATCCATTGGATATAGTGTTAAACTATTTGTTATATGACTACTCATCACTTTAAACCCCATCAAATTGCTTGAGCGTAAATCACTGGTGGGAGGTGACATCATGGTTCATTACATTTTCAGCCCAGTAATGGTAAATAGAAGTGGGTTTCACTATCCAAATTCTATTTTACTGCTGTCTAAGGATAAGTTAGAATATAACTATCCTTTTGTCACTTTCTCCCACATCTTATAACACATACAAGACATTGGGTTAACAGTAGTAGTAATAATAATAATTATTAAAATTATTGCTGCTTTTTTTAAACTTAAATAAGTATTTATTGGAGAATTTTTGAGTACAGCCAACACTGGCATTTAAGAAACAATGAGAAAAAACAAAACTGGAGAAAACATATAAGAGGGGCAGATGGATTAAAAGGAAGAGGGGGCATCCAGATACAATGTTACAATTCGAATATAAATAATTAAATAAACGGCCATTAGCATTGTGACAGAAAACATCAAAATATACCAATTACAATGCGATACACAGCAAAGGGTTGCAAACATCTAATCCTGGAGGAGGAACTCTGTAAAGCTATGTGCACCAAACAGTAGTCAGACCACAGTCTCCATTTGACTAGGAGTGAGGAGACTGAAGAGCAATATATGAAACCAAGAGTGTACATATGATAGCTCCTTTGGATATTGGTAACAATCTTAGAATGGGACGGAGGGGCTGGATTCTTTCAGTACCAGGCAATAGTCGACCTAGTGGCAATTAGTATATGACCTATTACTTATCTACAGTGTGATTTTTAATAAGCATTTCTCAATATTTAATGCATCTGGAAATTTAATATACATTCTGAAAGATCTTTCCCCATTCCTAATAAGATGAGTAGATATGCAAATCATCTTCCCCTTTAGATTAAACCACTAGTTTATTGTTCTCATTCGGGGACAGAAGAATTTTATACCACACTAAAATACTACCCTTTAAAGATGGGGAAGTGTTCCCGGTGGAACAGAATAAGGTTCTTGGTTACAGAAGGTTAATTAAGCCACACAAACCAGTATCTTGAAAAAAGATATAATTTATTACAGCAAATGACAAGATATAAAAGAATAATAGTTACTTAGCTTCAGAATATAAATGGTTTTTACAATCCAGGAGCCTCGTCTCTCAGAATGGAGAGCTGGAACAAACAATTTCCTGGCCACTAACTGCAGTCTAGTCCAGGCATAGGGCAGGCCACTGGAATCTCCTTTGTTCTTCGTTTTTATAGTATCCTACTTGTCATACCCATCTAACTCTTACTAATATGGGCATAAACATACTTCAAACTACTCTATTGGTTAACTACTGATAAGGACTTTCTAAAACTTAACGCAAGCATACATCGCAGTAGACAATACCTTGTGGATTTATGGCCTGTCTGCTTTCCACATTCCTGTACCATTTGATGCCTGATACACCACCTCATGTCTAATACACACATAAGAACCATGAATAGAAATGGCTGTCAGTAGCCATTTTGCTATCCCAATACAGTCCACCCTTGGGCTTATGGTGTGGAAGACATATATATCATGTTCTCATAGGAATCTTTCCTCCTAATTGGCATCAATTTAACAGAATCCAGCATGTTACAACATTTCCCTGCACAAAGAAATAATACCTTGATCCCAAGATACATACATATAAAGGCCGCACTGCTCTCTTGGTTAACAAATGATGCAGAATCTGCTTGGTATTAACTTGATTCCCATCTGTAAAGAATGTGGTGGGTATCAAACGTCCCAATGTACAATTACCAAATCCCCCATAGGGCAACCATTTGTAGGCCTTTCTCCCACAAAGGTAATACACATCATCTGGAAGAATATATGGAATATTAGCCACCACAGTTTTTACATTGGCCAAAAGATCTCTGCTTTTATCAGAATCAGGTGTTAATTGCATCATATCTGGGGTATCACTACAATTACGTGTAATGTTTAACAGAGCCCGCCATTCCCTGGCAGTATTAACCAATTGAGCTCCTACATCCCGTATTTGAAAAGTCTTCCTATCCACCATACACTCAAATATAAACAATCCTTTTTATATGTGAATTCTCTAATAAAACAGTGAATAATACATATAATTATATCAAATATATCAGTAAAGTAAAATTCAGTTCAGTTCAGTGAAATCTTGAAAAAGTGTTGAGAATATTGGTGAGTGTGGATCCAACCAATATAAGGCACAAGTTCAGTCTTGCACAATACACATAGATGTATGTAATGGTTGTGCTGTCAGATCTTATAACTCTGTTGTTCTCCTGGACTCTCTCTCCTGTATAAGAAATCACTCTCTGGCCATCGTCATCTCAGGTACACCTCCAGCGACGTTCTCTCATCTCCAGCTCCAACCATCAACCTGTTGGCCTAAACAAATAAACAGTGTGAGATAAACCATAACAACAAAATAAAATAAGCATTTACTTATCCTGCAGCAAATATCTCTGACACCTGTCTCTACTTCTCTTCCTACTACACATTTCTTCACAACAATCTTGTCATAAATGTTTGTGTCTGTGCACCAGATATCATACTTTAAAAGTTCCACCTTTTACCACCCTCCGGTTATCAAAATATATATACTGTACATCCTACTCTAAAAACCCCAACATTGTATATATATGAACGTTCCTGTTTCCTAAAAAACACATCCACTCATTCAATCATACTGTTAGTTTTGTGAATGGTATGAAGCATAGAAAAACCCAATATACTCCATGTTGCTTCTGTAAAATGGGTGTCTTTGTCTGCTTGAATGCTCTCAGACATCCCATAATATCAACGAGTCAGTCTGTGTCACATGTTCAGGAAAGTCTCTTATCTTGTAAAACTCTGCTTGAGACAACTTCACTCCTGAATGACAGTGTTTTGTAGTTGTTGAGTACAACACTCGTCCTCCATCTTCTTGGTGGCAAATGATGAATTCAAACTACCAGACTTGTGCAGTCATTTCACAGTATATGAGACCTTTATCAGTAGCAAGCAAGGTAGGCCACATTTCCAGCTGTTGGCAAATGTAACAGGTTTTTGCAGTGTCTCTGACCATGGTTTGGACATAAGGAATCCCTTTGATTTGAGCTTGCTCGAATGCAGCATCAGCTCCATCATGGCTTAACAGTTCTCCTAGCACCATCAGTGCTGTCTTTGCAGTGAATTGCACATCATGTTCTGTGCTCAGTTCACTTGTGCACACACCATTGAAGCTGTAGGTCTGTGTATCAGCATGTCCCATGTTGTTCTTCCAGATTTGGACAGCAGCCCATATAGACTTTGTGTCAAATGTTCATTTCTCAGTGTGAAGATTTACAGGGCATCCAGTCTTGTCAGTGACTTGGAAAACAGTCATAGCGGCAACAAGTTCGCTAGCCCCTTCTTCTGTCTGTTGGTTGTCAGCTTGTAAAGATCGCTGCTTTGCTTCAGCAATTGTCCACAACAGTCCTGTGTGGGTGCAGGTAGCACCATAGTCCATGAACCAATAATGCACTCTGTCTTGGAAATCTTCCCAACACCGTGGAGCTGTGATCATATGATCATAAAGAAATCCAGTATGAACAGTTCAAACACTGGTTTAAATTTCACTTGGCCAGCAAGTAGCACCTTAATCTTCTTAAACAGAATCAGAGTTTCTGACATTGTTGTTAGCAACTGTGTGTCTTTCAGCTGCTTCAAAACCTTTGGCTGGTAAGGCTTTCTAAGGAAATACACTGGGATGCGAATTTCATTACCAAACACAAAATCTGCAACTTTGCCACAAAATATTCCCACAATCAGTGTGTGTGTGATGCATGTATGCCCCTTGTTGTTGGTCAGTGTGTACCCACCAACCCCTCCTTCACAATGAGTAAGTAAACCATGAACATCATTTGCAATGGATGTTTCATCAGAAAACAGATCTTGTTCACTTTTTGCATTTTTAAACTCAACAATGACACGTTCATGATCATGCCATGTAAAAGTAATATCCTCGTGGGGGCAGTCTTCAGTCTCAGGGGCATGGTCTTTAACTGCAATCCTGCCTAATTCCCACCCCTTCACTTTTGTCTCATTGGGCAAGGCAAAAGGCATCATCATCACCCCTTCACTTATCAACACCCCTTTGAATGGCCATGCAGACATATCCTTTTTGCAATCATTTAAAAATGCATGGCAAACGGGACAGTCCTGTGTAATACAAGCATATTATCATTCAGCTCATGAGTACAAATCAATGGCGTGTTATCAGAAACCTCATTTGCATTCAATTTTAACTCTGATTTCTGGACATATTCCCTGTATTCATGTGTTTCAACATTTTGTTCACATGTTGTCAAATCATCAGACATTTTCATCACACAATCACTCCTCTGATCAATCACATTTTCTGTTTTAAGTTCTTCCTGACACACTTCTCTGTATACAGTATCTCAAGCTCACTAACACATAATGGCAAAATGTCATCATCTGAAGAATCTACCTCAAAACTTGTTTTCTCAAAGGTAGCTATGCTTGTACACTGTCCTGTCTCATTCTCACTAGCAGCTGCTGCGTAATAAATCCCCTCAATGCCCCTCCCTTGGGAATTCATGGGACAATGTAAATTCAGGCTTACTCTCTCTGTCTGTGAGACAGGCGTTCTTATCACTACATTCCTCTGAACAAATTTTACACTTCTTTCAACATATATTGGTCTACGCAAAATTTCACTATTTTTACTCTTATAATACCAGGCAGTGAAAAACCAACATTATGCTTTTTCTGGAAATCACCCAGCTGAAATCCCAATTCATTTTTCAACATATTTACATATTTCTTAAAAATCTTAAAATGCATTATTCTTGTTTGTTTCAACAAGACAGTAAACAGACAACATACAGATATACTGTGATGTACAGTATACACTCTGTGACTGATCAGGTCACACCTCCCTCATTCACTTATGAGACAGAGGAGTTTTTACATGGCTTTTGCACAACTCTGCATTTGCACAACACTATGTTTACACAGCAATGCTAAAACAATCGACTACACATTCCAAGCATGTTTATGACTATTAACTCTCTGTATCCCACTTCTGATACCACTTTAATGTTCCCGGTGGAACGGAATAAGGTTCTTGGATACAGAAGGTTAATGAAGCCACACAAACCAGTATCTTGAAAAAAGATATAATTTATTAAAACAAATGGCAAGATATAAAAGAATAATAGTTACTTAGCTTCGGAATATAAATGGTTACATGATCCAGGAGCCTCATCTCTCAGAATGGAGAGCTGGAACAAACAATTTCCTGGCCACTAACTGCAGTCTAGTCCAGGCATAGGGGAGGCCACCAGAATCTCCTTTGTTCTTCATTTATATAGTATCCTACTTGTCATACCCATCTAACTCTTACTAATATGGGCATAAACATACTTCAAACTACTCTATTGGTTAACTACTGATAAGGACTTTCTAAAACTTAACGCAAGCATACATCGCAGAAGACAACGCCTTGTGGATTTATGGCATGTCTGCTTTCCACATTCCTGTACCATTTCATGCCTGATACACCACCTCATGTCTGATACACACATAAGAACCATGAATAGAAATGGCTGTCAGTAGCCATTTTGCTATCCCAATACAGGAAGAATTTTTAAAAATGACAGAGGAGTGTTGTGGGAGTAGGACTGGGGGTCATACTTGTAGTGAACGAAACCAATTTCTCAAATGTAAGTACATAAAAGTCCTGTGCAGGCACCCCATACTGACACTGCAACTAAGCACTAAATTTGAGACTAACATTCTGAAATAAGTCTTGACAAGTGGAAATACCTAAATGTAACCAGTTGGACAGGAATAGGCCCACAATTACCTTAGACACTGCTCCGATTGAAAGCCAAGCAGAGAAGGAGTCAGAAGTGCTTAAAGTAATGTGGGGCACCAGCCTTTGTCGAGGAATCAAATAGAGAATCCCATGGTTTAAGAGAGGTGTAATTAAACCAGTAAAAAAATTAGACCATCAATTTGGTAAAATTCCAGTTTATGGGCAGCAAGACCACCTCTATCTTTAGATCTAAACCTACAATCTCTAGAAAAACTTGAGCACTTCCCCTTCCACACAATGGATACAGAGAAAGTGAATGGGGAGGGTGAACGTTGGAGTATGGATGGAATGGCCCAAAAAAGATTTAGGATCTTTTGGAAGTCGCATCATCTTGACCGTGGCCAACCTACTTAACCACAAAATCTTATAGTTGACCCATGATAGTTAGAGTAATAAATTCTTTCAAAAGGATAAAGTATTACAATCAATGACATTTGGAAGTGCGAGGGAATCCAGATACCAAGATAACCTAAAGAGGAATTCTCCCAGGTGTAGGGATATATAGATTTAAGGGAAATAAGACAAGTCTGGTTTATACCCAATGCCAAGGTTTTAGATTTGGAGGTGTTCAGTTTATTGTAGAGGGTTTTAAAAACTCCCCAGAGGACTGTATGAATAGCCAGCAGAGAAACTTTAGGGTTGGTGACAAATAGCAGAGCATCGTCTGTGAAGAGACAAATATTATATTCACGGGACCCAATGAAGAAACCCAAGATCTGGCCATGGATTATAATAATTTCAGCTAATGATTCCATGGTCAAAGCACAAATTGATGGAGAGCGGGGACAACTCTGTCTAGTCCCAATGGAAATTGTGAATTTGTAAGATAAGAACCCATTACTGAAAACTTGTGCTAAGGGGTTTTTATATAAGGCAAGAATCGCCTGAAGGAATAAACCTCCAAGGCTGAACCTGGCAAGGATCCTAGACATGTACAAGCAGTGCAACCAATAGAACACCTTCTTGGTGTTCAATGAAAGTATAATCAAGAGTGTGGGCTGGGTGGAATGATAAGCTAGCAAATTGAAGGCCCGTCTCATATTATCTGTGGCTTTTCTACCAAAGATAAGGGAGGGGATTAAGTCTGTTAGCTAATACTTTAGCAAATATCTTTAAGTGATAGCTGAGAAGGGCTATAGGTCAATAATTTTGGGGACTGCTGGGTTTGGGTACAGTGAAAATCCATTGACACCATTATTTCATCAGGAAAACTGAAGTTCTGTAAGGCAGTCTTGTACAGATTAGTAAGAATAGGCACCAAATTGGACTGGAAGCTAATATGAAAACTATTTGTAAAGTCATCAAGACAAGGGTCCTCATTCAGACCTGGTCGCAAGCGTTGAGCGCTCGCAACCAGGTCAATGTTTAGGCCCTGCGCACGCGCAGTGGCCGCACAGCTCGGCCCTTTTTGTAGGCGGGGCGGGGGGGGTTTCGCAAACTGAGGCGGTCCTTAAGGAACACCTGCCGTTTTGTGGGCGGCCATAGTGACATCAGCATTGATGTCAGTGGGGAGCTTCCTGCTCGATCAGAGCAGGAAGCTCCTTGGTGCTTGGCGGCTGCCGTGACCCAACCTTAGGGTCTCGTCGCAGGACCCGATGGTCGTGATGGTCTTGACATGGTAACCCACAGCTTAGCTAGCGACCAGGAGGCCGCACTTAAACATACAAGCGGCCGCCCTCATTCAGAACGAGCGCTCACTTCTTGCGAGCGCCTCTGAATGAGGGCCAAGGTGCCTTATCCTTTGTAAATCGGTAATAGCATTCTGAACATCATCACTATTCCAGTCAGAGAAGAGGCCCAACGTTTCAGTAGGAGACAGGCTAGGGAGATTCAATTAATCCAAAAATGAATTAATAGTTTGATCTGTTGTCTGGGGAATGGAAAAATTTTGCTTAATAAGCTGCAATTGTTCATAATAAGCTGCAAATTGGCTGGCTATATTATGGGGATTCGATACATGCCAACTTCAAGCAAAGTTTATGTGCTAAAAGTTTACCTAGAGTATATAGTTTTTGAATAAGGTGAGAAATGACACATTGAACATGCAAGAGGGACAAAGCGTTAAGCTTCCTGTGTACATCATCTACATCAGATTTAAGTTGACTTAACACTATGCAAACAGATTAAGACTCAGTTGCAAAAAGATTGTCGCTTATCAATTTAATCAGTACAGTCACATGAAGTGATTTGTCACATCCAATTGTGACTAAGGCACATTTTTGAGCAATAAAAGATACTCAAAGTTGCATGGGACCTGGAGGCTCACATGCTCAAGGCGTCTTGCGCTGCATGGCGTATTGAGGTGTTCTGTATGAGGAATGAAGACACATCTGTATCATACTTGCCGACAATCAGTTCCCTCCTTCCGGGAGGGAGCTGATTGTCGGCTAACAGCGGGGGGCGTGCCCGGCCATGACATCACATTTGGAGGCGGAGCCACATGATCGCGTCATTGTGGCCCCACCCCCACTTCACAAAGCCATTATTTTCGTCATTGTGAAGCAGGGGCGGGGCCACGATGACGCGATTCAGCGCGAATCGTGTCACTGGGCTCCCCCGGTGCGGGGGTTTTGATATTAACTCTGCAGGGGGTAGGGAAGGATGCTGGCTTCCAGGAGGCTTGCCTGCCATTCTGGGGGGACGGGAGCAGCACCCGAAAATTGGGAGGCTCCCGGCCAAATCGGGAGGGTAGGCAAGCCTGATATGTATATTGGAGTAGGATTTATGAACATTGGATAAAAAGGAATAATCTGTAGTGCCTGGATGTTTAACGCGTCATACATTTATTGTTTATTTGTTATCAATTATTTATATAGCGCACACATATTCGGCAGTGCTTTTACAGATAATATTTGTCCATTCACATCAGTCCCTGCCCCAGTGATGCAGTTTTGTTGGGAGCCAATTAAACTACCACTACATTTTTGGAGTATGGGAGTAAACTAGAGCACCCAAAGGAAACCCACGCAAACACAGGGAGAATATACAAATTCCACACAGTCAGGGCCATAGTGAGAATTGAACCTTTGACTTCACTGCTGCGAGGCAGTAATACATCGCAAACATCATATTTGGCTAACACCTTGGAGAAGGAGGAAGAAGAGTGCAGGTGGCATTGAGGAAATTTTTTAGAGGTGGTAGAGGATTTATCTAAATAAAGATCAGGAGCAATTTGAAATCCCCTATTATAAACAAACCCCCCTTTCTAATTTCAGGTATTCTAGTGAAATCCTTACACACAAAACTTAATTGTCTTAAATTGGTAGTATATATCCAAACTAAGGTGACATACCTACCGCCCACCTTCCCAACAAAAATGTAATAATGGCCATTTTTGTTCACAACCTTTTTTTCAAGTTGAAAGGGGCAATTAGGTATAATACTAAAAAACTGAACCATTGTACAAATAAATACAGGGGCAATGAAAAAATATCAAAACATGTTCTGGATAAGAGGAGTTAATACATCTCTGAATGAAATTTTAGAGGAGGTGGTGTAAATATAGGAAGTAATATAGGCCCCCATTTATTAATGAGTTTTATCACCAAAATGAGTGATACATTTAACTGTGTATGATAAATGGTGCTTCAGCCAATCAGCTCCTAACTGTCATTTTCTAACATTTGACAGTTGGGAGCTGATTGGCTGGAGCACCATTTATCATACACAGTGACATTTATCACTTGTTTTGGTGATAAACTCGTTAATAAATGAAGCCCATAGCTTCCACAATGGAGCTGGAATTTTTGCCACAAATAAACAAAAGTAACATAAAAAGTATTATAGAGGGGCTACAAACCAGAACATCACTGTAGTAGAGATCAGCAGAAACTCAGAAATGCAAGGTAAATTCAGTAAATTGTAAACATAGCGGTACACAGAATAAACATAACAATATCAAAGCTAATAAATGCAACTAACTCCAATAAACTGGAAGATTAAATAGCATTATAGCAATCTAAACTGCATTTTGGTTAATAAAAGGGGGCAGACCCCACACTTGGAGTCGGTATGATTTACTGCCGGACGCATGGCCGGCGGTTCGAATCCCGATAGCAGCATCCCGGTAGCAGTGAAAATCCTGATCGTCCTAAGGTAAGAATTTGCTAACCTATTCTACCCCCTAACCCTCCCTTAGGGGTTCCTAACCCTAACCTCCCCACCAGTGCCTAACCCTAATCCCCCCTCTAAGTGCCTAACTCTAACCCCCCTTCCCTAGCCTAAACCTAACCTCCCGGGGGGGGTGCCTAACCCTAAGTCCCCCTTGGGAACCCTAAACCTAACCCTCCCCCCCGTGGCTATCGCGCACGGTGCCCGGCGTCCCTTCCATCAGGATGCCGGGCGTCGGTCTCCCGGAGTATGTCTAATGACACCTGTCTTTGGACCCTTGCCGGGATTAGACAGTCGGGAAGCCCGTGGTCGGGATTAGGTCCGCCGGCTTCCCGACTGCATACCCCACACCCTATGGGGGACCATTAGTAGCCAAAACACGGTAACCAAAACATATATGGGGCAACTATATAAGCAATAAGAAACGTGAGCAGAGAATAAACAAGAACATTTTAATTTGGAATATTTATTTTTTAAGTAAGTATTAATAAGTTTGATTGTGTTCTAATAAATTGACCTGAAATTACATTTAAATTACAGCTGTTTAAAGAACCTTTTTATGTACTTGCAACAAAAAATTAATTGATTTCACGTCTAATTGATGCCAAAAAATAATACAATAAACCTCCAGGAAGTAAATTAATGTCTGAAAGAGCTGCTTTTGAAATGGCTTAAGTCTTATTTGCTGGCTAGGAAAGGAAAAGCTTATTTGAATAATATTCCTAGGGAGGAATGTTGCTCCAATATGCTCTCCTTAATTATCCATCATAGGGGTAATTTCACCTCCCTGACCCCACCTATCTCAGTAACGTGCCATTATGTAACTGGCATGCCCCCATAACTATTGTGTGGCATAGGCAGGCACCACTAACAGCAACAGCCAACTGCACCATGCAGGCACACTATAGGACATACTACATGTTCTGTAATTGGTTTTCTTTGTTCCAGTGGTTTGCATGCATGATGCCTCAAGATACTGACAGAGTACTGGGTACAGATTAAGAAGAACCTGATGAGTTACTAACTATGAGCCGTATTAAATTTCAGCGGACCCGCAATACTTTTCCGCCTCTCGGACTTTTTGCCTACATCGCGTGTTTTACAGATGGAAAAGTATCGCGCGCGTGGCTGCGTATCCCCGTATTCAATTTGAAAGTAAGCGAAAACGGGACCCGCCGAAACTTAAACAAGCGGAAAGTCCTGCGAGATTTGGGGAAATCAGCCTGACACCCCCCAAAAGATGCTCTGACATGGGTGTTAGCTATGGTTACCCCCGATATGGCTTGCTGAAGATATTTGTTGTTTATAAACGGGCTCAATAGCTGCTAAATAGCGATATTGTATAAGTGGTGCAGAATAGTATTCAGGAGGTTTTTTTTGCAGAAAATAACTTATCCCAGCAAATTTGGGGTACTTGAAAATGGGGGTCAGCATATTTTAAAGTTGCTACAGTTAAGTTTAAAAACTCGTGAAAAATCCACCTGCCACAAGCACCTGCAATGAAAAAAAACATCTGGGGCATACTTGGGGGATCCCCCAAAGTCAAGTTCGCTAGTTTTTAACTTTGTCCCCGAACATTTTTTTTTTCGCCCCCAAAATGAAAGTGGTTTTTTTTGGGTGTTCTTAAGTGTTTTTTTTTTTTTTGACACAGATTACCTTTGGGGGACCGTCTGAAGGCTGCACGGGGGTTCTCACAACGTTGCACCCCAAAACCCCAATTCTGCACTTTTTTCCGCCTGCTATTCATAGGCGAAACTTTTCCGCCTGTTACATTGCATTGACTTTCCACCTAGGCGGAAAGTCTTTCAAATTGAATATGGCGATACTTTTCCGTCTGGCGAAATGACATCATTGCGAAACTTTTTCACCGATTCCGGCTTTTCGCCTCAAATTGAATAAGGGCCTATGAGGGTGTGACTGATAAGAAAGGAGAACAGGTGGGACGGTGACATTAATGTGAGTGGTGGGTGAATAGGATAGGCTACATAGCAGTCTGTGCACAGGGCACACAGTGACATTGGTGTGAGCGGTGGGTGAATAGGATAGGTTAGATAGCATTCTGTGCACAGGGCACACAGTGACACTGGTGTGAGTGGTGGGTGAATAGGATAGGCTCCATAGCAGTCTGTGCACAGGGCACACAGTGACATTGGTGTGAGTGGCGGGTGAATAGGATAGGCTATGTAATACCCGGCAGAGCCAGGCTTAAGCTCTACCCCCCGTAATTAAGCCCCGCCTCCTGGTGACATCATCTGTCAATCACCAGGAGGACAGGAGGAAGCAGGCTGCAAAGGGGGCGTGGCCTCACGGGGAAAAGGGGCATGGCCTCACGGGAGCGTGAAAAGCTACTTAGGGAGAAGAAGGAGTGTGGCCATCTTAGGCTGGGGCCGCGGGACGGGAGGAGGGAGGTCCCGCGGTTCCCTGAGGTTCAGGGGAGGGAGCATGGCTGCTGCCATGAGCCACATGTTATATGTACAGGGGAATGCCCCTGTAATACAGAAAGGGCCCCCTGCAAGAAGCAGTTCGGCTATAAGGAGCCTTAGAGAAGCCCCTGGGTACAGACAAGGGGAGGGAGTCACCCCTCCCCACAGTCCTGCAAGGGAGCTGCGGATAAAAGCAGTCCCACTGATACTGAACTCCTTTTAAGAAGAGGATTGGGGAGTTTTCAGTGAGGAAGTCACTGCAGAGGATCTCAGGGCAAGTGCTGTCTGGTGCCACAGTGGAAGATGAGAGATCTCCTGTGAAGAGACAGCCCATGTGATGAGAGGGTGAGTGTCTGATGCGTAATGCTGGATCCCTGGTTGATAGCCCCTGGAGAAGTGCCCATAGTGTGGCAGTGTGGCTAGAGGAGTCCTAGGGAAGAATCCTGTGTAACCATGTGCTGAAGTAGAGAAGCCCAGCAGTGAAAGGGTTAATGGTCTGCATGAAGTTGCCAGCATGTCAGATGAAAGGTCCCTGAATAGTGGGACTTGTACTAGAGGCAGATTTCTGGGAAATATCGGACGTTAGTATGCCTGAAGAAAGTGTATGCAGGGTGATGGAAGGAGAGAGGGTCCCTGTGTAATGGGATGTGCCGCACGTTAGCAGTCTCTCGTGAGGATAGAGATGAGTGAGATGAACTTCGAATCTGGAGTCCCCTGTATGCTGTATGAAGTTTTGTTGGGCTGACATGCGTAGAACATATGACACAGCAGTGAAATAGTAGCAACACTGGGTATGTGCTACTATTTCACTGCTGTGTCATATGTTTAAGTCTGCGCTGGAGGTGTTTGTTTGGAGTGGAATGTAACTAATCTTCTGTAACCATTAAGTGTAAAATACAGCATTTACCATCTGCTGCAAGAATTGTGCTGGAGGAAGTTGTCGAAGTAGAGCTTGTAACCGTTACGCTTACTGTGCTGGAGGATATGGAGGAGTGTAAATAAAGTTTTCCTGTTATTGCTTCATGAGATGGTCTGGCGCCCAACATTTCTTTATTGCACTGCACCTGTTGCCCACATGTGTTCCCTCCATCAGGTACTTTGTGCTAAGCACCCGAGTATTTGGGGGCCCTGCTGGTCATGGATGCCATACCCACGCCATAGCCGGAGCAAAGAAGAGTCACCGTGAAGAGGTGAGAGACAGTATTCAGGTACTCCATGTAAGTGTACCACATTACCAGTAGGGTTTCACAGCTACATAGCAGTCTTTGCACAGGGCACACAGTGACATTGATGTGAGTGGCGGGTGAATAGGATCGGCTACATAGCAGTCTGTGCACAGGGCACACAGTGACATTGGTGTGAGTGGTGGGTGAATAGGATAGGTTACATAGCAGTCTGTGCACAGGGCACACAGTGACATTGGTGTGAGTGGTGGGTGAATAGGATAGGCTACATAGCAGTCTGTGCACAGGGCACACAGTGACATTGGTGTGAGTGGTGGGTGAATAGGATAGGTTACATAGCAGTCTGTGCACAGGGCACACAGTGACATTGGTGTGAGCGGTGGGTGAATAGGATAGGCTACATAGCAGTCTGTGCACAGGGCACACAGTGACATTGATGTGAGTGGCGGGTGAATAGGATAGGCTGCATAGCAGTCTGTGCACAGGGCACACAGTGACATTGGTGTGAGTGGTGGGTGAATAGGATAGGTTACATAGCAGTCTGTGCACAGGGCACACAGTGACATTGGTGTGAGTGGTGGGTGAATAGGATAGGCTACATAGCAGTCTGTGCACAGGGCACACAGTGACATTGGTATGAGTGGTGGGTGAATAGGATAGACTACATAGCTGTCTGTGCACAGGGCACACAGTGACATTGGTGTGAGTGGTGGGTGAATAGGATAGACTCCATAGCAGTCTGTGCACAGGGCACACAGTGACACTGGTGTGAGTGGTGGGTGAATAGGATAGGCTACATAGCAGTCTGTGCACAGGGCACACAGTGACATTGGTATGAGTGGTGGGTGAATAGGATAGACTACATAGCTGTCTGTGCACAGGGCACACAGTGACATTGGTGTGAGCGGTGGGTGAAGGCGCTGCTGTCACTAGTCTGTATAGCGCTGTTGGTCATGTGGGCCACTCTCATTACAGAAACCCTATACAAAGCAATACAACTAGAACACCTCAAATAAAAAAAATGTTTGCAGAAACGCCACTCACACATCAGCAACATTATTTATGATATAAATAATAAAAAGCAAAAAATGTTGCTTTTAAAACTGAAATTAAACTTTTTTAAATATTATTTTTCCTTTGTACTTTTTTTTATTCAAAATAGTTCTCATTGAAGTAATGGACAATGGTCATATAAATAACCACTAAATTTACAATGATTGCTATATTGCAGAATAAGTACAAAGTAAACAGAGGACTGTACAAACAATGATACCACGTCATATTGTGAGTATTTAAAGGGACGTAGTAGAAATACATCAAAAACAAATAACATTATGGGGCTTATGTAATAGGTAGCGAACTACAGCCTCTGTGGGAACTCCTGCAAGGCTTACCATATTTTTAAAGAGGCAATTATTTAAATGTCAAAACCAGCTTGGTTTTGCCTTTAAAATTATTGCTGCTTTAAACAATAGGAAGACTTGCAGGAGTTCCCACAGCGGATGTAGTTCGCTACCTATTAGAAAAAAGGGGAAGATATATTCATCATCCAAATTTATTTTATCCATCTTTTAACGTTGCATAAGTAAGAATCTTTGCAGCGATTGTGAACCTCCTTCGTAATGTGAAAGTGAAGAAACCATCTTGTTCAAACAGACTCAATCTTGCCTTAAACTTGCAGATGTGACAAGTAAAACTCATTGATGCGCAGATGCACATATAAGGACATAAGGTGTTATTCAAAATCTTTTAGCTTAGCTTCTTGGAAACTGTGACCACAGGGTGACAGTTTACTGTCACTGAAAAGCAGAACTCTTTGTAATTGGTTGAAAGTTTAGCGTATGCCCCTGGCAGAACTTACGCATGCTTAGCAACTACAAATGGATAAAAGGGAGACACATTGAACCAAATAAACAGAGAAGACTTACCTTTATTCATAACCCTGTGTTGTGTGTATCCTTCCTCTGTGGCCAATAAAGATCTAAAAAGGGAACTTGAAGGTCACTATCCGAACTTTGAATGCCCAGCAGTAGGTCCGCATTCGACAGTACTTTTTAGTTACATGGACATTCACCAGTGCTGTCAGTGAAGTAAGTTGATCCCAGACGCCCGGAGCAATTTATAATTTGATGCCCCCGTAAATAAAAAGGGAAAATATATATGGTGCATATCTACCTATCTATCTATCTATCTATCTATCTATCTATCTATCTATCTATCTATCTATCTATCTATCTATTTATCTCATATGCACAAAAACACTAATATAGAATAGCCCTAAGTAGAGATGAGTGGGTTCGAATTTCAGAGATCCGAACCCACCCCAACTAAAGGGATCCGAGTCAGATCCGAGTTGGCTCGGGTTTTCGCACCTGACTCGGATCTCAAAATGAGGCAAAACGTCATCATCCTGCTGTCGGATTCTTACTGGTTTTGGATTGTATAAAGGTCTCGCGATCACCGCCATTTTTCATTCTGGCTGTGGAGAGTGAAGAGGGAGGGAGCTGGGAGCTGTGCTGCACTGGTGTTGTGCATAATAGGGCTGGTTACAGTTGTATTGTCACTCAGGGGCTGGCTGCTTAATGTCCATAGGGGCTGGATGGCTGTTGTGACTTGTGAGGTTGTCCTGTCCATAGGGGATGGCTGGCTGTTGTCCATAATCCATACCATATAGGGGCTAGCTGGCTGTTGTCCTGTCCATAGGGGCTGGCTGTACTCCATAGGGGCTGGCTGGCTGTTGTCCATCGGGGCTGGCTGGCTGTTGTCCATAGGGGCTGGCTGGCTGTTTTGAGGTTGTCCTGTCCATACGGTTTGACTGGCTGTTCTTCATAGGGGCTGGTTGGCTCTTGTCCATATTAATCCATATAGGGGCTGGATGGCTGTTGTCCTGCCCATAGGGGTTGGCTGTTGTCCATAGAGGCTGGATCTTCTGCTGTGTTGTCCAGGGGGTGCTCTGTCCATCAGGGGTGCTCTTCTTCACCCCCAGTGTGAAAAAAAAATAAAAAATTGTGTTAGCGTTTTAGCCACACCACCAGTGAAAAAATAAAAACAATTTTTTGTGTGTGCGTGTGCGAATTAGCCACATTTATCAGCACCGTAGCTGTGCAGGGGTGCTGTCTGTGTCATTTATCAAAAGGCTGGTGCCTTGTTTGGGTACTCTCCCTCCCAAGAACCCCCCCAAAAATAATGAATTACTCAAAGTTTTTTTTTTCTGTGTGTGTGCGCATTAGCCATGGCATCACAAACGCCTCTGCTGAGAATTACATAAACATTTTTAATAGTGAAAATAGAGGCTATGGTTTAAAAAATGTAATAAAGCAGTTACTCCCTACCCATGGCCCCTCTACCTGAGTTTCAGTGATTCAGAGGGGCAACTCCATGCAACCGTATTCCAGAGTGCAGCTGCTCCTCCTGTAGCCCAGGTCAGAAGATGTGTAGGGGGTGTGGTGATGATATGGACTAAAATGGTGCTCAGATCCACTAAAGTGGACAATGAATCCCCAATCTAACTGGGAGCGCAGCTGTAATTTATACACAACATAGGCTGGGATGACGATATAGGCTTGGGTGATGGTATAATCTGGGGTGATCTATACATCATCTTCTTCACACAATATTAATTTGTCCCTACTGGAATCCACCATTACTGGTGCCTCTGTAATTTTTGCATGTAATTGACGTAAAGGTCTTTCTTCTAGAATTTGTAGTTCATTTTGATGGGCATCATCTTTTCCACATTTTGGGTACACACTAGAAGGTGGGCAGCTCAAGTAAAGCAGAGGCAGTTTTGTGTAAGGGCCTCCAAATTGCCTCAGTAGTTATTTACATCTCTTCAGATCTGTGTCCGTTGGGAAGAAAAAACAATGTCTTCATCCCTTCTGGCATGAAAAAGCACTCCAAGCAGCAGGCAAGATTTCTCAAGAAAGACACAACTTAAGACTTAAACCTTAAATCTTAAATGTTGCATTTGCTACTCTGTTCCGCTTGTCCACAATATCTGCTCCGTTAAGTGGACAGTGGGTACAACGGCAGTTTGAACTGAAGGCTACTAACCATGTTTTTTTTAATGTCCTTGTACAGGTTGAGAAATGCCTTTACGGAAGGTTTGCAAAGGATTATTTAAGTCATTTGTTTTGGAAAGCACTCTTCCTGGTCCCCTTCTGGGATGAAAATCCACTCCAAGCTGCAGAAACATGTGCAGGATTCTCAAGAAAGACACAACGTAAGGCCTTAAATCAGGGGTAGCCAACCTCGGTCCTCAAGAGCTACTAACAGTTCACATTTTTCAGACCACCTAGCTGGTGCCCAGGTGTATTCATCACTCACCAACATATTTGGAAAGATCCACAGGTGGAGTTAATTATTTATTACATTTGTGATTCTGTGAGGAGACCTGGAAAACATACACTGTTGGTAGCTCTCGAGGACCAGGGTTGGCTATCCCTGCCTTAAATATTTTATCTTACGTGTGTCCACATATCTGTGCTGGTTAAGTGGCACTTTGAGGCCACTAGCTATGTTTTTTTTAATGTCCCTGTACAGGTTGGGAAATGCTTTTTCATGTGGAAAGCTCTACTAGAAGTCTTCCTGGTCCCCTTCTGGGATGAGAAAATCTACTCCCAGGAGCAGCAGTAGCAGCAGCAGGCATGGCCCTCCAGTATTCTTCTGGGGCAAGGACTGATGTGAATGTGTCAAATTATTTTTTTGTAAATGCCTCCTCCCCTCCCCTTCTCCCTCATAAATTTTCTTCGGAATCAAAGATGAAATAAAATTTACTACCAAACAACCCTTCCTGTCCCTGCCCTGCCTTCAACTACATACATATTCCAACTCCCTCAGGCCTCTCTTGAATAATAAAAACATTTGTTTCTTGATGTGCCATGTTGGAAGTTGAACTGCCACATTTGACGCATACTGCTGCCGCTTAGTCAGCCAGCTACTGTAGTTTGGTGCAAATTTTGGGCCTAAACTGGATAATAACAATATAGTGAACTGTGAGGTGGTCAAAATTGAATGGAAATGTTATTGAGGTTAATAATACTGTAGAAACAAAAATAGGTACAAACATTGTCCCTCTATCCTGTGCTCTCTGGAATGCCAGATCAGTATGTAACAAACTCGTACCCACCCATGACCTTTTCATCTAAAAAAACTTGCATCTCCTAGCCATTACTGAAACCTGGATTTCACCCTCTGACACCACCTCCCCTGCTGCTCTCTCCTCTTGGGGCCTCATCTTCTCTCATACCCCTCAGCCTGGGGGTCGCCATGGTGGTGGGGTAGGTGTCCTTCTATCCCCCGGCACCTTTACCAACTACTACCCTCTGAACCATCTCTTACTTTCTCTACATTTTAGGTTCATGCTATACACCTCTTCCAACCAGTTCACCTTAGAGTAGCTGTTATTTACTGTCCCCCTGGCACTCCTTCCAAATTCATTGACAGCTTCACTTCCTGGCTTCCTCACTTTCTCTCCTCTGACCTTCCCTCTCTTATCCTAGGTGACTTCAATATTCCTATTGATAGCCCCACAGAAGCCTCTACCTCCAAACTCCATACCCTCACCTCTTCATTTTGTGTCTCCCAATGGACCTCCTCACCCTCCCATGTGAGTGGGCATTCACTTGACCTGGTCTTCACTCACTGTTGTGCTATTTCTGATTACTCCAATTCCCCATTCCCCCTCTCTCACCATCACCTTCTCTCTTTAACCTATCCCTCTCTCCTTCCCTTCCTCTACCTCCTAAGGCCACCATCACTAAGCGTAACATTGACGCTATTGACACCATTTCTTTTTCTTCCCAGCTGGACTCACTTCTCTCCCCTATCCTGTCTCTCTCCTGCCCTGAACAAGCCATTTCTCTATACAATACCTCCTTTACTTCTGCACTGGACTCTGTTGCTCTGGCGATCACTATTCACCCTCGCAGATTTACACCTCAACCTTGGCATTCCAAATGCACCAGATACCTGCAAAAGTGTTCGCAAACTGCTGAGCGACAGTGGAGAAGATCACGCTCTAAGGCTGATTTTCTCCATTTCAAATTTATGCTCTCATCATACAGTGCTGCCCTTTCCCTCTCTAAACAGTCATATTTCAAGAACCTCATCTCCTCTCAGTCCTCAAATCCCCAACGTCTCTTCACCACCTTCAGCTCCCTCCTCTGCCCACCCCCTCCTCGCCTCCCCTCCTCGCTCTCTGCCCTTGACTTTGCTACCTACTTTACATCTAAAATTGACTCCATACGTCAGGACATCATATCCCACTAGTTCCCCTGCTATCCACCTCCTCTCTTCCCAGATCACCCCTCTCCTTCCATTTTACAGACTCTAACTTTCTTCTCCCCTGTATCTGGAGAGGAAGTCATGTCCCTCATCCAGTCCCCCCCCCCCCTTCCACCTCCCCCCTTGACTCTATCCCTTCACATCTCCTCCGCTACCTCTCTCCTGCTGCCTGCTCCTATCTTGCCCACCTCCTTAATCTCTCCCTATCATCAGGCACTGTCCCGTCTGCATTCAAACATGCCCTTGTCTCCTACATACTAAAAAAACCTACCCTTGATCCTAACACTCTATCCAACTACCATCCCATCTCTCTCCTCCCTTTTGCCTCCAAGCTTCTTGAGCGTGTTGTTTACAAGCACCTTACCACCTTTCTTTCCTCTCACTCCCTCCTTGACCCTTTTCAGTCTGGCTTCCATTCTCTCCACTCCACTGAAACTGCCCTCACTAAAGTCAGCAATGACCTCCTTGCTGCTAAATCCAAGGGCCACTACTCTCTGCTCATTCTCCTTGACCTTTCTGCTGCTTTTGACACTGTGGACCACCCTCTCCTTCTGCAAATCCTTCACTCCCTTGGTCTACGTGACACTGCCCTCTCCTGGCTATCCTCCTACCTCTCTGACTGATCCTTCTCTGTCTCCTCTCATGGCTCCTCTTCTACCCCACAGCCTTTTGCAGTAGGTGTTCCCCAAGGTTCTGTTCTTGGACCTCTCCTTTTCTCACTCTATACATCCTCACTAGGTGAACTCATCAGCTCTTTTGACCTCCAATATCATCTCTAAGCTGATGATACTCAGATCTACCTTTCCTCCCCTGACCTCTCTCTCTCTCTCCTCACTCTTGTCTCCAACTGTCTCTTGGCCACCTCTTCCTGGATGTCCCAGCAATTTCTTAAACTTTATATGTCTAAGACTGAGCTAATCATCTTCCCTCCCCCCTACATAACCACACTTCCCACAATTTCCTTATCAATTGATAGCGCAACTATCTCCTCTAGCCCCAAAGTGCGCTGTCTTGGAGTTATCCTGGACTCCTCCCTCTCCCTCAAACCACATATACAGAATCTCTCACAGTCCTGTCGTTTTCATCTTAAAAATATTTCCAAGATTAGACCCTTTCTCACCCAGGATGCCACTAAAACCCTCATTCACTCATTGGTCATCTCCAGATTGGACTACTGTAACCTCCTCCTATCTGGCCTCCCCAAATCCTTTCTCTCCCCTCTCCAGTCTGTCCTCAATGCTGCTGCTTGGCTCATCTTCCTCTCAAAACGCTCTGCATAAACCTCCCCTCTCCTACAAGCTCTCCACTGGCTCCCTTCCCTTTTAGAACCCAATTTAAGGTTCTCACACTCACTTACAAAGTCCTCAGTCATTCCTCTCCCATTTACATCTCTGATCTCATCTCCCTTCACTCTCCTGTCCACTCTCTTTGTTCAACAAATGCACGCTGCCTCTCATGCCAATTGATTACTTCCTCCCACTCCCACCTCCAAGATTTTGCCTGCACTGCTCCCACACCTTTGGAACTCTCTCCCGCTTCCCATCAGACTCTCCACCTCCTTCAAACGGGCTCTCAATACCCACTATTTCATCAAAGCCATTCAGTTCTCATTTTAACTTGCTGCTACATACTCCTTTCTCCCTGCCTACACCATCTGTTTCACTCCTGTCTGTCTGTCCCTCCCCCTTAGAATGTAAGCTCCTATGAGCAGGGCCCTCTACCCTCTTGTGCTTCTCCTTACTCTACCTTCATCTACTTCTTACTCTCTACCAGGGCACCTAACACTTGGTTGCTTTGCATTGTTGCTTATCTGGGTGTTATGGTCGCGAATGTAGCAATGTATATTATCCATGCCCTGTAATGTATTGTATTGTATTATACTGTAAGTCACTGTAGATCAATCTATTTATGTACTTTGCAAGGCACTGCGGAACACTTGTGGCGCCATGTAAATAAACAATAATAATAATAATGTGATTTTAGCTGTTTTTATGATTTTTTAAGAAATAATCCAGATCCAAAACCAAAACCAAAAAACAAAACACGGAGGTGAGGTTTTGGCAAAACCAATCCAGACCCAAAACCAGGGAAGATCCATATCCAAAACAAAAAGACGGGGGTCGGCGCACATCCCTAGCCCTAAGTGAGGCGAATATATTGTGGGCAATGGAGGAGGTGCCCCTTCCATGCTGGCACCCAGCGGCAGGCGCCTCCATTGTCTCCCATAGTTCTGTCCCTGAGTGCCGTGTAGGTGTTTTCAAATATTTTTGCTGCAGTGATGACTTATTTATTGACTTAAACCTGGGAGTGAGACATTTCAAAACAGTGGGACATATGGAAGAAGCATTGTGGCTTTGATGCATACTTGCCGACATTCCTGGGCAGCTTTCCGGGAGCAGCAGGAGGGGACTTGCTGCTCTCCTCTTTGGGGGGTGGTGCCAGATGATAGACAACATTAGGCCCCACCCCCTTTATGGAAATCTCCGCAATTCACGTGTCTGTGAGGAGGAGGCGGGGCTAAATGGCACGATTTTGGGTATTATATTTTTTAGAGCAACATGACAATCTCCTCTTATCTGTGCTAGTTACTATACCAACAAGCAGCTATATAGAAGGTGTCAGTCATCAAAGGTGCTACATAGTCCACCAAATTACCATCTCACTCACCATTGTTTCCCTTTGTGCTACTTAAATAATTTTATATCTCTATTTAAATGCAAATAGTTTTATATATATATGGCCACTACCATGATTTTCATTGTTTTTAATATGCTGTTGGAGAATGTCATCAAACTCAGCTATTAGTTCTAACAAACCAAGGTAATTACCATTGCTTGCAGATGCAAGTATCTCATTGTCACCACAAATAGCCAAACTGCACTCACTGATAAATTGTATGGCACTTATAATTATTTTAGCAGATCCTGCCAATATTTAACAGATTCTTCTGCTTGTTTGATCAGCTCGGGATCAATACGCCCCATCTCTTTTGAGCACCTAGAAAAATTGATCGTGGCATAGAGATGACCCCTAGATCTTTTGTGATCTACTAAGTGAGTTGTAGCATTCTTACAGTCACAAAATCCCCCTTGTGTAAATTGTGTGCATAATGCATACAAAACAATATAGTCATCCATCATTGGGTGAAAAACCCAACCAGGTACATTTGATAATTTCACCATTGGGGTTATTTTGTTCACACAAACTAATCTGGCACTTTCTAACAAATGTCTTAACATTTTGTGGAAGTGATTTTCTTTTCAGCAGATCTTCATTGCAATGTTGAACTGTCAACACTGCAAATGGGACCCGGGTTATTCCCGGGTCGGCACTGTTCACACTGAACCCAGGTCTGCATTACAAAACTTGTGTATGTCATTAGAAATGGAATTTATTCAGGCTCACAAAGACGAGGTCATGAAGAGGGGATGCAGTCAGGAAGCCGACGGTCGAAATGCAGAACACCGGCTTCCCGACTGTCTAATCCCGGCAAGGTACTAATGACAGGCGTCAAAATCCCGACACCTGTCATTAGACCTATGCCGGGAGCCTGACGCCCAGCATACCGAATGAAGGTAAGCCGGACACCAGGCGCGGACAGCCACAGGGGGGAGGGTTAGGTTTTAGGGCTGCCGGTGGGACTTAGGGTTAGGCACCCTGGAGGGTTAGGTTTAGGCTTCGGGGAAGGGGGGGTTAGGTTTAGGCACTTAGAAGGGGGTTAGGGTTAGGCACTAGGGAGGGAGGTTAGGGTTAGGCACCCCTAAAGGAGGTTTAGGGTTAAGGGATGGTAAGGTTAGTTAATATTTACCTTTGGAGCTGTCAGGATCTTCACTGGTGCTGGTCTTCCGGCGTCGGGATTTGAACCGCCGGACATAGGTCCGGTGATATTTTATACCAATCCCATGAAGAGTGAGTGGTGACTGCTCACTGCATTGCATCATCATGGCCAATGATTTACCAATGTGTAGCCCAGAGTTTCTGAGTTCTGTCCTTTACTGAGTAGAACAGTGCCAGACTGACAGCAGTGATACTCTTCTAAACTCACAGACACTGACTGACTAACAGTACTGACAGAACGTTGGGCCTGATTCACTACGGATCGCAATATTGAGTGCGCACGCAGTTCAACTGCGATAGTATGCTAATCCATTGCGATCGCACAACATAAGGACGCCCACTTTACCTTACACACATTCAGAATGTTTAACAGAATAGCCAAACCAGCGGTACAATTGAGTACCATCACAGCCTCACGCACACTTGCACAAGGCCTGACCTCACTCAGGAATTGCTAACTTCAGCGCACGCTATGAGACCTCACACTGCGTATAACATCACAGTGGATAATTAATGCACGCCCCTGTAATGGTGTGCGAATACACTGGCACGCCTCCGTTTCCCTGACCACCCCCCATCACCACCCACAAACGGCACTTCCTGTCAAACGCATGCGCAGTACGCAACAATCGGCTGATTGCGTGCCTATTAGCAACTGCGATCCAAGCTGAATCAGGCCCTTTATTCATAACTTATTATACAGTATATGTAATGTTATTTAATTCACACTATGACTTGTCACTCACCATTATTTATAAGAGCCTATCAATTCAAGGGTCCTGGGGCAACCAGTTGGGGGGGAGGAGCAATTAAAAAAAATTGGTAAATTTGAAAATCTACCATGTTTTCCCCAGCCAATCAACTTGGTAGTTCAGAATTTTTTTTTTAAATATGAAAGGGGCATGCACGATATGCGGTCTGTGGCCATAACAATTTCTGGACATTTTTGGGATTCATCAACCGCATGTAAAAGATTTCAGCGGCTGTGGCAGTGCAACATGGCACATCTAGGAAACAAGAGTGGCACTGCAGTGGCAGACAGGATGGCAGTTTAATAAACTATAAAAATATTTGTCATCTACGCAAAAAGACAGTCAGCAAAGCTCCAAACAGCGCATAATTGCTACCTCTCAGAACTTGTAGTTCATTTTGATGAACATCAACTTTTCCACATTTTGAGGAAGTAGTCTCCTATGCCGATTGCTAACTAGGTTCCTGGCTGTGCTGAAAACTCTTTCTGAGTACACACTGGAGGGTGGGCAGTTTAAGTAGAGCAAAGCCAGTTTGTGCAAGGGCCTCCAAATTGCCTTTTATCCTGCCAATTGTCTTACATGCCTATTTGGTTGCTATCATTAAAATAGTCCTCAACCATTCTTTGAATGGTGACCATATCAGATGGAGTCACGGTAGAGGTGTTATTAATTTTAGGCAATTCTTTTAGACCCGACCATATGTCAAAAGGTTGTGTTGACTCATCTGCATCACCAGTGGGTCTCCTAAGAAAGCTCAGTTTTTTCATGGAAACCGCACTTGCCGTAGAAACTGAAGGAGGTGCCATTGCTGCGTCATCTGCCGCTTGAGCTGACAATTTGCATCTTGGAGGACACTAATTACTCCCTGTAAAGGCTGGGAATTGCTTTTCTAGTGAAGTGGAATCTAGATGGGATTTGGTAGCGAGGACACAGGACCTCAATTAACTGACTAAAACCCACTGCATTAATGGTGGATATTAGACACACATCAAATACCAGCATAGATGTTATGACGTCCGTAATCTGTTGTGCAACTGGGTGACTGCTGTCATGCTTGCTCCCCCTTGCAAAGGATTCTTTAACAGTCAATTGTTTGATTAAACTACTACTAGTAGTCTTCCTGGTCCTCTTCTGGGATGAAGATCCACTCCCAGCAGCAGAAGTCATAGCACTCAAGGAATCTTCTTAGGAATCCTGGATAGGGGAGCATTCAGTCTTATCTCATTGGATGCAGGACTACTTCCAATCATGATTGAGGATATTGTTGATTAAGGTGTTGGTGGTGGAGATAGCAGAGAGAAGGGAGCCAGCTGACGCTGGACTGCTTGTAGTTACTTTTTTAGCCAAAGTTTCTGGTTTTCCAAAAAAAATTTCATGCACGCTCTGCAAATGAAGCAACAAGGAGGAGGTTCCTAAATGGTTAAGGTCCCTAATTCTACTTACTTTGGCTTTGCAAATGCTACAGATGGCTTGACAGTTGTCTGGATTTGGGTAGAAATAATTCCACACATGTCCAGACATGACAATGGGCCTTCTTATAACGGTCAAGAACTGCTTCCACAGGTGCGTCACTTACACAAAGAACATCCTCATCATCAACATTTTCATTATCAAAATCTTCAGTAGTGCCTGCATCAGCTGCACAAATATCCCCCTCATCCTGTTGCACTTCTACCATAGCATACCTAATGGTTAGGGGCCTGATTCAGTAAGGATCGCTATTGTGATTGCAATAGCGATTAGGCACGCAGTCCCACTGTGAAGATATGTTAATTATTGCAATTGCAATACCATACACAGCCTAACATAAGAATGCCCTCCTTACCTTACACACATATGCAATATTTTGCAAGACTGCAAAACCATCGCTAACATCAAGTACAATCGGAGCTTCATGCACACTTGCACAAAATCTGACTTTACTCAGGAATTGCTAACCTCATCGCACGCTGTGAAAGCCCAAGCTGCATAAGGCATCACAATGGCTAATTTATGTATGCTTCTGCAATGGCATTTAAATGTACTGGCACGTCTGCGTTTCTCCAACCACCCGCCCATTACCACCCCCAAACAGTGCTTCCTGTCAATCATTCTGCGGTGGGTCTGCGTATTCACTGTGGGCCTGATTCAGCAAGGAATGCAGTTGGTAATGCACACACAATCGGTCGATTAATGTGCACTGCACATGCGTATGCAGAGGCTACGCTGATGAACAACAGAGTGATTGACAGGAAGTGCCATTTGTGGGTGGTGACGGGTGGGGTGGCCATGTGAGCGCAAGCGTGCCAGTGCGTTTCAATGTAAATTATCCACTGCGATACCAGATGTCTCCTGAGTACTCATAGCATGCACTGAAGTTAGCAATTCCTGAGTGAGGTCTGGGCTTCCTTAACTGTGCATCTGGGTTCAATGTTACTCGATGTTACCGATTGTCTCACTATGTTGGCCAAGTGTTCGGATGTGAGTAAGGGGAAGTGGCCTCCTTATGTCAGGCTGTGTTCTCAATGCGAATGCAAACATTTAAATATCACTGCTGATATTAATAATGCAGTTGTGTGCATATAAATTGAATAGCGATCCATGCTGAATCAGACCCTGTGATCGCAGTCTCAATCTCAGTGGAGTGTTCGTGCACGCGCACTGTGATGCATACGCATGTGCAGAATGCAGCAATTGGCCGATTGTATAGCGTAATCACAATAGCAATCCTTGCTGAATCAGGACCTAGGTCAGCAACTTCTTGACTTGTGCTACTCATCTCCATATTGGCAGAGGGTGCAGAAATGGAGGAAGGAGGCTTCTCTATGAATTCAGAAAGGTCAGGCTTAGACATAGCACTTGCGGACACACTTAGGGGTATATTTACTAAAGTGTGGGTGTTTAACAGTGGAAATGTTGCCCATAGCCACCAATCAAATTCTACTTCATATTTATCTAGCACTTTCTAGAATATATGATCTAGAATCTGATTGGTGGCTATGGGCAACATCTCCACTTCTAAAAACCTGCACTTAAGTAAATATATCCCTTAGACTCTCCTCAGGGATTTATGACATTTCTGTTTCTGAGCACACAGTTTATTCTACTGCCTTACTGGTTTAATTTTTTTTTACATCTCTTCTAGACTGAGAATGAAAAGACCTTGCATCCTCATGAGATGCAGAAAAAGATGCCTCACTGACACTTGCAGAACCATCACAAATACAGGCCAAGGCCTGAGCCTTTCCTTGCCACTGTCTGTGATGAATGGCATGTTCGCAACTTTATGTTTTTCTGCACTAAACTTCCCCTGTGTTATAGGTGTTTTTTTCTTTACCACTGTAAAATAGTTTTTTTGAGTTTAGATGTCCTGACTGAAAGCCTCTATACCCTTGAGCATTGGCTTTAGTAGTTGACGTTAAAGCAGTATCACCATGATGACTGGTGGTGGCAGCAGCTGCAGTGCTAGTGGTTGGTTGCTGATCCTGCTGTTCTGTTGATTGATTGTCATGTTCCATATCGACACTTGAATTCCACGATTGCACGCCAGGCATAAGGACGCCCCCTATGTCTTAGAGAGTGACGACAGAGTGAACGCACACCGGTGTAAAGACGCCCACCTTTCTTTCTTAACACACGCCATCTCCAGGAAGTATATGATTAATTAGAACCATCGAGAACCATCGGAGCTGCTCGCAGCCCTTGAGGTCGACCCTACCCCTCTGCAAGCACTGCAATCACTGCAGGCTGAAATCCAACCAAGTGAAGTGTACATTGATGATTCTATGCTAACAATGCACACCCATAAAATGCCGTTTTGATGCCCAGACACGCTTGCGTTTGCAGCACCACTCCCCTGTTCACAAGCACCTACCCACAAATGGCACTGTCACTCAAAG
Source organism: Taudactylus pleione (assembly GCA_031769625.1). Taxonomy (NCBI): domain Eukaryota; kingdom Metazoa; phylum Chordata; class Amphibia; order Anura; family Myobatrachidae; genus Taudactylus; species Taudactylus pleione. The sequence continues at coordinate 4,132,890 of JAUIMM010000343.1, read as the reverse complement.
TAGCGTCCAGTACTACGAGCGCACAATTCCCGAGCGCAGTGAGTGACTCGCGCATGCACATATTGATGCATACACATGCACAGACGGGCGACTATCGGCCATAGCGTGCGTTCGCGGCTTAGCGTCCAGGTCTGAATCAGACCCAGTGTCACTAAACCTGACTGTCACTATCACTGTCACTATTAGACTGTCACTCTCTCCGGCAGTCGGTAGCTCACTGACCACGATTTGCAGCATTAGACCCTGGGCACTAATCTTTACCCAGAGTCTACTGCCCATGCGCAGGTCACCGGGAAAATGGTGCGGCCTCCATTTTCCTGGCGATTTCCCTACTACGCATGCGCAAAACGCCGGGAAAATGTCCGTGGCCTCCATTTTTCAGGCGTTTTGAGAAGTGCTGCTTCAGCCAACGCTGGCCTTCCTAGAGGTAAGTATTCAAAACTATGGGTGACGTGTGGACCCCCCTGGACCCAGGGGCCCTTGTGCACCTATTATAGATATGCCTCATGGCATGTATTATTTCTTATGAGGGCATTTTCTGTTTATTATAGGGGCAAACTTTATGAATTACTTTATGAATTACTTATGGGGGCAATCTTGAACCGTATGTTACCAGTTTTGCTCTATGAAAATGCCAATATCATCAATAACAGCAATGCATATTGTATATGTACAGTGTAATCAGCAAAGTATATCTACAGTATGTATACTACCGAAAAATAAAATATATGTTTAAAAATAAACAATACAATAGCATATCCTACATGTCTCCTTTCATACAAGCAATTTATTTGTCTCTAGGTGACCATACGGCTTTTATCATTTTTCTTACTGTCTAAAAAACACACCTGCGGTGATAGTTGAAAGCACTTGGCAGCTTTGACAGCTATGACAAGTAAATGTATTATGTGTGATTAAAGAACTCATGTTTATACAGCGTGTTTATTGGTGGCCATGTGAGAGGAGATAAGATACTTTTAATTTTGTCAGCATGGGGCTTAAAAAAGAATTTGCCTGAAACCATCTGCTGGCATTACTTACAGTTCCTCCACGTTCCTCCTTTACTTCAATAGCCACGATCTGCCAGGATGTGCACAAACTTGTTACACAACAGGGAATCTTTCAGAACTGCATCCTAGACCTTCAATATGTCAACACAGACTTTTAGACATCAAGTCATCAAAAATTGATCGTAAATAATATGAATTTAACCAAAATTGTTGTTCTACTCTTATCCAGGCCTAGTGGCTTCCCAAGGGTATATTTCATGTTAGTTTCCACTTTGATGACTTTCTTATAAAGGAAATTTAAAGATAAATGTTTATTTTTTTCTTCTCATCTATTTTTTCTGAAGCCATCTTTTATTTACATTTTAAATTTCCAGTTCAATGTAAAATATACACCCAAAGGCTTTTTTGTTAGGTAGAAGCAACCGCCCCCTTTGCCCCCAGAACAGCCTGATTTATTTTTGACATGGGATTAACACTGTGCTAGAAACATTCCTTAACGTTTCTGGTACATATTGATATAATAGAATCAGTTGATGCAGAAATGCCGGCAACACATCCCAATGGTGATTTGTTGAATTGAGATCTGGTGAATGTGGAGGCCATCGTACTGTAGTACAGTGAGCTCATTCTCATGTTTGTGGAACCAGCTTGAGACGTGTGTTGTGTGACATTTGCCCAGCTGGAAGTAGCAATTAGATGGGTAGACTGTTGCCATAAAGGAATACACTTGATCAGTAACGATACTCAAGTAGTCTGTGGCATTAAAGGTAAATGATGCTGAATTGGTATTGGCTTTATGTAGTAGGTGCTAAAACTTAACCATTGACAGAAGTCAGGATCCATATTACTTACATCAATTTCTCCTGTGCAATAGCAATAAGATAATAATAATAATAATAAGTGAGCCAATCAGCGATGGCTTAACATTAGCGGCCGCTCATTGGCTGGGACCCACATGGACCAAGCCAATGAGCGGCTCCTCCATTGAAGTCAACGGAGAGCCGCAGGCTAACTAAAGTTTACTTTCGGTTCCCACCATTGACTTCAATGGAGGAGCCGCTCATTGGCTGGGTCTACATGGGTCCCAGCCAATGAGCATCCGCTAATGTTAAGCCGCCGCTGACTGGCTCGCGGCCCGGTACTAATGACAGCTCATTCTCATGAGCTGTCATTTGCGTACTGTAACAACATGCTGAAGCGTGTTGTTACAGTGTGTCCGTGTACCTTACTGGAATTCTGCAGAGAACATCGTGGGACAAAAGATGAGTATTGAAACTTTTTTTCAGGTACTTCCATAGGATACTTTACGGTGACAAGGGGACGTGAACATCTGGCACCAGGTGAGTATGTGTGTATGTAATAAAACTATTTTAACGGTGTGTGTCTTGTTTTTTTACACATTTCTTTACGGGTGAACTACAAGTACCAGTAGGCCCTTAATGCCCCACATGCTGGTACTTGTGGTTCTCCAAGTACCAGCATGCTGGGGGGACTTGCTGGGACCTGTAGTTCCACTGTAAAGACAATGTTAATTCTAATTTTTATACACTACATACACTATCAACCTGCCAGCCACCGCCCAGGGGTGGCGGGCATAGCCCCAGGCTATCATCCTAGGTCAGGGGTGCCCTGGAGAGGGGGACCCCTTTATTGGGCTGACTAGCGGTCAGGGCTGATGCTGCAGCTGGTGGGCCCGGTGAAAGGGCTCTCCTGACTGTGGCATCAGTCCCCCACTAGAAAGGGTCCAGAGCTGGTTTTAAATATAGGGGGAACCTCTCCCTATATTTAAAACCAGCTCTGTCCTTGCTGCCTGGTGCTGATTCTTAAATTACTGTTGAACCCTACTTGTTTTGGTCTCTGTAATTTTAAGAACCAGCACTGGCTGGCAAGTCTGTGGCTGGTTAGTTTTTTTTGGGGGGGGATCTCACGTCATTTTTTCAAAAAAATTAACCCTTTTTTTAACAATTTGCAGAAGAAACATACACAAATCACAATGATTTGTGTATGTGTCAGCCAAACTCGCAGCTCTGGAGGTGAGTGTTTAAAACTTCAGTTTGGCAGAGAGTTTGCAGGCATCTCACCCGAGCTTGTCATCTCGATTCTTAGTAAATTTGCGAGCTGAATCTTTTAGGTGAAAAGTACTTCCGAGTTTGTCCGATGGTGATAACATTCGAATTTGCTATCTCACCTGAGTTTTACGGGTGAGAAGAGAGAAATCTCTCTCTAACTCACCCAACTTTGCCTTTAGTCAGTTTGCGAGTTGAAAATCATTCCTAAACTCTCCTGAAATTGTCATCTCAACCTATCTCAATTCTTAATAAATTTACCCCCATGACTCCATCTCATCCGATGAATAAAAATTGTCATAGTATTTTTAATTATTATAATGTCAATATAATCAAATGTGATTTCTACTGTGGGTCGTTGCATAGGGAAGATAATGATCGTCATTTTGAGTATGATGCCAGCCCCCATTTTTTTCTTGCATACGCTCACCAAACATGTGCATTGTGTCCACAGTACAGTGTGCTGCTTTCCACATATCATTAACTTGAACCTCCTTGTGATCAGGAGGTGATATTGGGGAGGGAAGGAGCCTGCAATCAAGTACAATAAAAGCATGTTCACGTATATAATTACAAGTAGACACAGCCATACATTATATAACCCTGGCTGTGAGTGCTCTACCATTGGAGCAATACATTTTGCAGTGTGTTAAAGAAAAGAAAATTAATTCTATATATGAATATATATATTTATGTATATATATACAGTCAGGTGCATAAATATTGGGACATTGATAGAATTTTCATATTTTGGGCTCTATTCACCACCGCAATGGCTTTGAAATGAAGCAAACAAGATGTGCTTTAACTGCAGACTTTCAGATTTAATTTGAGGGTAATTACATCCAAATCAGGTGAACGGTGTAGGAATTACAACGATTTCTATATGTGCCTCTCACTTTTTAAGGGGCCAAAAGTAATGGGACTATCAACTCAAAAGCTATTTCATGTACAGGTGTGGGCTATTCCCTCATTATGTCATTATCAATTAAGCAGGTAAAAGGTCTGGAGTTGATTCTAGGTGTGATATTTGCATTTGGAATCAGTTGCTGTCGACTCTCAATATGAGATCCAAAGAGCTGTCACTATCAGTGAAGCAAGCCATCATTAGGCTGATAAATCAAAACTAACCCATCAGAGAGATAGCAAAAACATTAGGTGTGGCCAAATCAACTGTTTGGAACATTCTTAAAAAGAAAGAACGCACCGGAGAGCTCAGCAACACCAAAAGACCCGGAAGACCACGGAAAACAACTGTGGTGGATGACAGAATAATAATTTCCCTGGTGAAGAAAAACCCTTTCACAACAGTTGGCCAAATCAAGATCACTCTCCAGGAGGTAGGTGTATATGTGTCAAAGTCAACAATCAAGAGAAGACTTCACAAGAGTGAATATAGAGGGTTCACCACAAGATGTAAACCATTGGTGAGCCACAAAAACAGGAAGACCAGATTAGAGTTTGCCAAACAACATCTAAAAAAGCCATTACAGTTCTGGAACAACATCCTATGGACAGATGAGACAAAGATCAACTTGTACCAGAGTGATGGGAAGAGAAGGGTATGGAGAAGGAAAGGAACTACTCATGATCCAAAACATACCACCTCATCAGTGAAGCATGGTGGTGGTAGTGTCATGGCGTGGGCATGTATGGCTGCCAATGGAACTGGTTCCCTTGTATTTATTGATGATGTGACTGCTGACAAAAGCAGCAGAATGAATTCTGAAGTGTTTCGGGCAATATTATATGCTCATATTCAGTCAAATGCTTCAGAACTCATTGGACGGCACTTCACAGTGTAGATGGACAATGTCCCGAAGCATACTGCAAGAGCAACCAAAGAGTTTTTTAAGGCTAAAAAGTGGAATGTTATGCAATGGCCAAGTCAATCCCCTGACCTTAATCCGATTGAGCATGCATTTCACTTGATGAAGACAAAACTGAAGGGAAAATGCCCCAAGAACAAGCAGGAACTGAAGACATTTGCAGTAGAGGCCTGGCAGAGCATCACCAGGGATGAAACCCAGCGTCTGGTGATGTCTATGTGTTCCAGACTTCAGGCTCTAATTCCCTGCAAAGGATTTGCAACAAAGTATTAAAAAGTGAAAGTTAGATTTAGGATTGTTTAGTTTGTCCAATTACTTTTGGCCCCTTAAAAAGTGGGAGGCACATATAGAAACCATTGTAATTCCTACACCGTTCACCTGATTTGAATGTAATTACCCTCAAATTAAATCTGAATGTCTGCAGTTAACGCACATCTTGTTTGTTTCATTTCAAAGCCATTGTGGTGGTGAATAGAGGCCAAATATGAAAATTCTTTCAATGTCCCAATATTTATGCACCTGACTGTATATATATATATATATATATATATATATATAGGCACTGTGCGGCATTCTAAAAGAGCTGTGTGGCATACTAAGGGCACTGTGGCATAATGAGTTACTGTGTGGTATAATGGAGCACTGTATTATGTGTGCAGGGAGTGAGTTGCTATTGCAACAAAGTAGAAACACTGTTAAAGGCATAGCAATTTGGCCCCCTCGTGGCACAATCTTGCCCCACACTTGCAGATTTTTGTGGGGCCGTGAACAAAAATCTGCGAGTCCGGAGGTACTGAGAGTGCAGCACTTACTATAGCCACACTTACACGTGCCACAAGTGAGCTCCCTGCTAATGGCATTGTCTCCATAATGTGCATACTGGGGGCACTGTGTGACATGATGTGCCCCAAAATCAAGAAAGATTATCACTATTGACTTCAGTTTAATGCGCCTGTGAGGTGAATTTATTTTTACTGTCAAATACATATTTTAGCAAATGAAAATTTTCCTAGGGGGTGTCTTCCTCCTCCCCTCCCATTGTCCATAGTTCCCCATTGTAACATTTCCCCCCCATCACAACCATGGCAATAGATTATCCAGTGGTAATAGATCCCTCAGTGGCAACAGATGCCCCAGTGGCATCCTGGCATCTGCCACATCGCCATGTCCATAGGTTAGGATGGCAAGTTTTAAAACATCAATATTTATTAGTACATGCTTTTAGAAAAGTGTGTTTAACCTTAATTTCTATGATCTATATCTAATCAGTAATTTGAAATATTTAAAAAACAGCAGTGAAAATCTTTTTGAGGAAATGTGCATGTATCAAACACAAGGCTGAGCTGCTTTCACTAATGCCATAGTAAATGCCCTCTTACCTTTATATCTGTCTCGACCAACCCAGTTATGGTCTATTAATGTTTCCAATTGAAAAGCACAACGCAATATGCTGAGCTATATAAGAAACTCTTAATAAATAATAAATAATCTGATTTACTTCAATAGGGAATGCAGAACAATATTGGTTTAAATGCTTTAATTGCATGTTCCAACAATAGTTACTGCTTTATTGCTCAGCAAAACTGGCAGATAAATACACACTTATATGCAAGTCAGAACCAGTCACCAAATTTATCTATTGCTGTTTTACTGGAGCTTACAAAAATGATATACCTATAATGATAATAATCTATTCATCCTCTCTCCACTTATTCTACAATAGCAACACTGGTGCTGAATTCATGTATGCGTATTAAATACGTATTTAGCATAATTTAATGAATCTTAAAATATTGTACAGGTTGCGTCTCCAATATCCATAATGCTTGCAGCACAGACAATGTAATGGTTAGTATTACTGCCTCATAGCACTGAGGTTGTGGGTTCATTTCCCACTACAGCCCCTAACTGTGTGGAGTTTGTATATTCTCACTGTGCTTGCGTGGGTTTCCTCCGGGTGCTCCGGTTTCCTCCCACACTCCAAAAATATACTGATAGGTTAATTGGGTCCCAACAAAAATTAAAGCCTAGTGTGTGGTAGGGAATATAGGCCCTGATTCAGAGCCGGACGCTCTGACCAGAGCGCTCGCTCTGAATCAGGGCCCACCTCCATAATTATGGAGCGTCCTCCTGGACGCTCGTATAGCTGTGGGTCTTGACCATCGCGACCATAGCCACTGCGAGCCGGAGCCTGCGGTTGAGTTTCTCAACCGCAAGGCCCGGAGTGATTTTGGCTCTATCAGAGCCAAAATCACTCCCACTGACATCACTAGTGATGTCAGTGGGCCGGCTTCTGATGGTAGGCGTTCCCTTGGGAACGCCCCCGTCTGGGAGGCACGCCCCCGGCACACCCACCAAAGGGGGTGTGCTGTCAATCAACATCGACAGCACGCCCCCTTTGATCAGACACAACGAGCGAAGGAAAGTCCTTCGCTCGTCGCGTCTGGCGTATGCGCATGACGGAGCTCCCTCCGTCGTGCACATGCGCAGTGCACACCATCGACCCACTTGCGAGCGGACAGCCGCTTGCGAGTGGGTCTGAATGAGGCCCATAGAGTGTAAGCTTCACTGGGGCAGGGACTGATGTGAAAGGACAAATATTCTCTGTAAAGCCCTGCGGAATATGTGTGCGCTATATATAAATAATTGGTAATAAATAAATGCTTGGGACCAGGGGTATTTGGTATTCCATAATTTGGAATATTTGCATACCATTATGAAATATCTTTGTAAAGGGATCCATATCTAAACACAGAAAGCATTTATGTTTCAAATACACCTTATACACACAGCCTGCAGGTAATTTTATACAATAATTGAAAAATATGTGTTCAAAGCATATTATAACTAATACCCCTATTACACCAGAGAAAAAACCCGGGTTTTTGCTGGGTCTACACGGGTGGCCGCTCAGTGTAAAAGGGTCCCTGAAAAAAACCCTGTACCGAGTGACTCAGCAATCCAACACAGGCAGCTACCAGGGTTGGACCCAGGATGGACCCGGGTAATGGTGCAGTGTAAACGGTGCGACCCGGGTTATCCGACCTGGGTCATGCCTAAAATAAGCTGATTGGTGGTTGTGGAGCAGTCACCTCCCACTTTTTATGACCTCACAGGTTTAGCAGGGCAGACCTGGGAGTAACCCAGATCGAAGGTGCAGTGTAAATGGGGTCTGACCTGGGTTTTTGTTGGAAAAGAGGTATAATTGAGAATGAGTGCATGTCATTTGGATGTTCTGCTTGTCTGTTACATAAATATGCAAACCCTGTACAAAATTAATTGGGAGTATGCAATGTATGTGTACTGTAGTTATTCTGTTTAGCAGGTATAAATATATTTTCCACTGACTCAAATACTGTGGCAGGAAAGGATTAAACTTGGCGAAATAGAATATTAAGACAAATGTTCATTGTCTAAGTATAATAAAAACCTCATTCTATGCCATGCACATACAGTAACTGATTAGATAATGGACCACTTAGAATGATATTGATCTTATAATTGTAAAGGTCAGCTAAAATTTCCTAATATTTCTTATTTATCCTGTAACTGTATTAAAGCTAATCATCATTGGATTCGATAACCTTTAGACGTGATCTTTACATTTTTCAGTGTTTTAGAGGATAAAGTGTAGCATAATTCGATTTAACTAGAACATGAATTTCTCCTGAAAATAAATTAATTGTCCATTATGGATACTTAAGTTCATGATGTCATGCTCTTTTTTTATCGTTTAGCTGTAGTGAATTGATCTGAACAATATATAAACTTTTTGAGGAACGGTTCAAGGCAAGGGCGTCTTAAGAGAGGAGTGGGCCCATCATTTTCCTGGAGTTTTCCTCACTGCGTAGGCGCAAAACGCCAGAAAAATGGCTGCATCAGCCATTTTCCAGCATTTTGTGCAGCGCTGAGACACCAGACGTGGGACCTCTGAGGTGTAAGTTTTAGATAATATGGGTGCAGGGTGCGCGGTGCGGGCCCCCCCTGGACCCGGGGGCCCATGTGCACCGCACACCCTGCACCCATTAAAGATACACCCCTGGATCAAGGGGTATTGAGGTCCATTTCCATGTGTCTGGGAGATCAATCGAATAAGGATCCATATGCTGAAGTATAGGAGATTGTATTAGAGTGGCAAAGAAACTTTTTTGTGAACAGCACCCACTATATATTTGGTGAGTAGTATCTATGGTATTGGTTATCCCCATTTAGGATTGGGTTAGAAGAGCTGTAAATTGGTATAGAGCTTGTTTACCTATAAATGAAAGGGAGGAAACGAAATTACATGGTTTGATTGGAAAAACTGACTATTGAGAAGATGGCGCTGGTGTAAAGTAATAGTATATATAGATCACTCTCATTGCTCCCTCCCTCAATATCTCTCTATTGCCCCCTCTATAACTCTCTCACTGACACCTCCCTCCATATCTATGACTGCCCTCTCCATAGCCATTTTGCATAGTTTTCTTATTGCCCCATCCATTGCTGTCTCATTACTCCCTGCAATACTCTCTGATTACCCCTTTTATAGATATCTCATCAAGCTCTCACTGCATATAACCCTGATGGCTCCTCCATAGCTGTCTCATCTGTCCTCCCTACATATATCCCTGATTGCCCCCTACATAGCTGTCTCTCATTACTCCCTCCATAGCTCTCTCTCACTGCCAGTTCCTTTCATTACCCCCTCACAGCTCACTCAATGCCCCCCAGCTGCACACACTGACTCCCACTCACAGCCCCCTAACAGCACTCACTGTCCACCTCATAGCACTAACTCAGGGCCGGATTAATAATGGGGCGGGTGGAGCTCCAGGCCCTCCCATCAAAATAGGCCCACAGGATCCGTTGTGCTGCGGTAGACATTAAATTTTTATTCCCTGTTACAGCGACACAGCCTGCTTGCCAGCGCTGTCCAAAGCCCTGCCCACTTAAACCCCACGGGACATCTACCTTCCTCCCTCTACGATTCAAACAGATAGTGGGAAACTAGCCTTCCCTGTGCACTGTGCAGCCACCTCCGCGTCATGTGATGTCACACCATGTGACATCACATAGATACCGCCGGCTGCTGCCTGTTGCGACCATTACCGAAAGCTGGCTATGCCGGGATCTGCTCTCAGTAAAGACAGCCCAGCCCGGTGATGTGGTGTACTGCAGCTGATCATCGGGGATGGGATGTCCTCCAACCTGAGCCTGAGGAGCTCTGAAAAAGGTGCTTTATCTGCAAGTGGCACTTAGAGAATCTTTTGAATGTTATGTTCCAGGAGATATATACTACACTGCAGACTGTATCTAGTGTATATACATATATACACTTTCTCTGTAGATATATATATATATATACACATAATGTGTGCATGTAGATATATAGATATATATCTGTAACATATACACAAACACACATATATATATATATATATATATATATCACCCATGTGAGTGCATGGCCGAGTATCTCCGGTTCCCGGCGCCAACATGCTTAGATGGAGGGAATAGGAGGCAGCTCATCTTTGGGGGCGGAGCGGCTGAGGTGACCTAGGCTTATATATATATATATATATATATATATATATATAATGTAGGGGACAGCACTCCAGGACTTTAAAAATCAAATATTAATTTTTTTAGGTTTACATAGCCAAAAATCACTGCAACGTTTTCATAAGCGAAAAAACCGTCATCAAGGATTGATAACTGGTGTATCCGTACATCAAAACATGACAGTGATTATTTGTAAAATTATAAAAAATATATATTTGATTCTCAAAGTCCTGGAGAATTATCCCCCTATACTATATTGCATGCAACTCTCAGCCGAACAGGGCAGCAACACACATTCATTTTTTTTTTGTATATTGAGTGTTGGCCAAAAGTGTGTGTGTATATATATATATATATATATATATACATACACACACACACAGACATATATATTGTATATATGTATATGCGTGGCACTTAGTGACTCTTATTTGGATCTCACTATTGTGTCTAGATATAAAATCTCTGTATAGCTATTAATAAGGTAACATCTTAAGTAGAGAGATGTCACGTTCATGATGTAACTAATTGACACTTTCACATTTACATCATCATTATGTGCAATTTTTCTTTTTTTTGCCAAGTGAAGTCACGTTAACAAGTGGTGTTTCCCTTCTGTTTATTTGCAGACTCTCACAGTACACTATTGATATAAGTGAAGAGAGGGTGGAGATTGAGGTTTTTGAGGGTAGGCGCTAGTCACATCCCACAGCACAGGCCACACCCCCTGTACAGACAACACCCTCACAACACTGGTTACACCCCCACATCACTAATCACACTCCTCCCTCCCATGCTGGAAACACCGCCTCCAGCGGCAGACAATAGGCCTTCCTAAATTTCAGCTCCAGGCCCATGTATACATTAATCTGGCACTGCACTAACTGACCCCCTCACGACTAATTCACTGCTTCCCATAGCACACACTGAGTACTCACTGGCCCACTAACAGCATTTGCTATGAACCTAACAGCACTCACTGACCCCCTCACAGCACTCACTGATACCCTCACTGATTCCCTCACAGCACTGTCTGCCATTTCACTGTCTACCTCACAGCACTCCTCCCCTTCATGGTCCACCTCACAGCACTCCTCCCCTTCATGGTCCACCTCACTGCATTCCTTCCTCCCTTCACTCCCCCCCTCACAGCACTCCTCGCCTTCACTGTCCACCTCACAGCACTCCTCCCCTTCACTGTCCACCTCACAGCACTGCTCCCCTTCACTGTCCACCTCACAGCACTCCTCCCCTTCACTGTCCACCTCACAGCACTTCTAACCTCTCTTAACTGTCCACCAAACAGCACTTCCCCTTCACTGTCCACCTCACAACACTTCCCCTTCACAGTCCACCTCACAACACTTCCCCTTCACTGTCCACCTCACAACACTTCCCCTTCACTGTCCACCTCACAGCAATCCCCCTTCACTGTCCACATCACAGCACTCCCCCTTCACTGTCCACATCACAGCACTTCCCCTTCACTTTCCACATCACAGCACTTCCCCTATCTCCACTGTCCACCTCACAGTGCTCACCCCCAGTGCCAGATTAAGGTCCACAAGGGCCTGGAGCTGAAATTTATGAATGGCCTATTGTGTGCCGCCGCAAGAGGTGTGTTCAGCACTGCGGTTGGGGGATGTAGTCAAAATACCGACGGACGGGATTCAGTCTGTTGAAATCCTGGTGTCGTAATCCCAACCCGGGACTAAACATAGGTGGCTAAATCCCAAAGCCAGCCTACACATTGACGCCGGAATCCTGACATACGACATTCAGATCAAAGGCAAGCGGGGTGCCCTTAGCTGGAAGGGGGGCTTTAGGGTTAGGTACCACTGGGGGGGGGTTAGGCACCACTGGGAGGGTTAGGGTTAGGTCCTACTGGTGGGTGGAGTTAGGGTTAGGCACTAAGGGGGACGGTTAGGTTTAGGCACCAAGAGGGGAGGGTTAAGGTTAGGCACTAACTGTTAGGGTGCAAGAAGGGAGGGTTAGGAAGAGAAGGGGGGAGGGTTTGTATACTTACCCGACCCCTGTCGGAAATCTGAGCATCGGGATGCCGCTGTCTGCATTTTGACAACAGGCAAAAGTCCAGGAATGATGATGTTCGTCCGTGCAAGATGACGTTTTGCCTCTTTCTGAGTTCCGTTTTTTTGGAGGGAAAAATCCGAACTCCACGTGCAAACTCGAACCTATCCGAGCCTGCACATCCCTAATATATATATATATATATATTAAATTGAAATCTTGTCAGTGCCTGTATACCAGTAATCATTGCTCGCAGCAGCCAGCAGGTAACAACATTGTGGGCTTGATCGATTAGCAGAAGCCAGAAAGTCAGCAATACTGACACATCAGGAGGATCAATCACCCGGCCAGGCCCCCTTCACAGACCAGTGGGTGTGCTCACTGGGCGGACACGGCTGCTTCAGGGATTGGTGGTGTGGTGACACCTATGTGACATCACACATACAGGCATATCTAGGATTAATGGCGCACATTACAAAGAAAAATGATGATGCACCTTGAAATCTGTTTTATAAAATATTCAGAATTCTTATGTTGACACAGTGGAAACTTCAATTAGGGACAATATTCTGTTATCGTTAATATTTAAAATCAGTGAAATAAAAGACATATTGGTTCACAAACAAAATTAGAATAAAAAACTGTTTGCTTTCTGCACTGTAAATAGTCAGTGTGATGGAATAGCTTGTGTGTTTGGGGTTACTTGTCTCAATGATTCATACTTTTATTAAGTTTTATTTTGGCATTGCGAAAGTTTTTTTTTTCACAGCTCTCTTTGCAGGACCTTCTATGGAAAGAGGAGGGGGATAGTTTAAGGTGGGAGATGTCAGCAGGGTCATGCTTGAGGATGGGTACGGGATCCCAGAATCCTGATGCTGGCATCCTGAAAGTGTTAGGTCTGTATCCTCACCCTCCCCCTCCCTCCACAGTGCCTGATCCTGACCTCCCCCTAGTGCCTAAATCTAACCTCCCTACACATTAACCCTAACCCTTCCCCCTTTGTGCCTAACCCTAACCCTACCCCTAGTACCTAAACCTCCCCCTAACCCCGCTACTTACCTTCGGTATTCCAGACGTCGGGTTGCCAGCACCAGGATTCTGACAGGTGTCGGGATTCCAGCGGTGGCATTCAGACCCCGGGAATCCCCGCAGCGGGGATATTTACCGCATCTCCATGCGGGATGGGCACAGGATGCCGGCGCTCGGGATCCTGCATCCCATTGCTTGTGCTGTGTGTAAACTCTGTATGCCCTGGACTGACCTCAAAAGATATTATATAATAGATCCTTAATTTAGTGGGAAAAAGGCTCTACACTATATATATAGATATAGATAGAGAGAGAGAGAGAGAGAAGGGGGGAGGGGGAGAGAGGGGATGGAGAGAGAGAGGGAGGGGGAGAGAGAGGGGGGGGAGGGAGAGAGAGGGGGTAGGGGGAGAGAGGGGGGAAAGGGGGAGAGAGAGGGGGGGTAGAGAGAGACAGGGTCGGGAGAGAGAGAGACAGGGGGGGAGGGGGAGAGAGGGGGGGAGAGGGAGGGGGGGGGAGAAGGGAAGAATCCCCCTTATTTAGTGATGTATGGCAAAACCACAAATATGAGGAAAGAAAGGTGGCTCTCTCCAATGTAAAGGTGAAAAAAAAAATGTTTAAATGTAAATTAACATTGGTACAGATAAGTTGACGTTTCAAATCCTACCGGCTTTTTCATCAGGACTGTACATACTTAAACAAACATCTGCGGGATGTGCGCTGGCAGCCCAGTGCTGCAACATCAATCTGGCATTGGAGCTCCCTGGTGTAATCCGTGATGAACAGGCAGAATGTGGACACTGCCCGCCGAGACATGCTCCAGCCCTGATTCCCCCCTTCATGGTGTGATCCGCAGCAGGGGGAGGGGTGGAGTTTCGGACAGCAACTGAAAACAGCCACTCGCAGCCTGCTGGGGTGGATGGGGGGTGAGGCCTAACGCCCCCTTCCTATGGTGATACGCAGCGGGGGGAGGGGCGGAGCATTGGATGGCCACTCGCAGCCTGCCGGGTGCCGAGTGCCCTGACGCCCCCTTCCTGGTGTGATCTGCCGCGGGGGGAGGGGCAGTGCATCGGACAGCCACTCGCAGCCTGCTAGGGGGGTGCTCGCGTCACGAGGTCGGGGCATCGGATGGCCACTCGCAGCCTGGTAAAAAAAATCCTGACTGCAACAGTCGCTGTTGACTGATGCAAGATGCTATTGGTCTATTTTGACAGGGGGCCTGGAGCTGTAGCTCCATCCGCCCCATTGCTAATCCGGCCCTGCTCACCCCCCTTCACTGTACACCTCACAACCTGCCCCCTATCTTCACTATCCACCTCACAGCACTCCAGCAGCGCCAGTAACTTACCTGATTTCCTTTGGTCTGGTCTCCTGTTCTGTGGCTGTTGCGAACTGTCTCTTGCTTGGTGCGGTTTGCTCCTCTGCTGTGGTGCGCAGCGTGATGGGACATAATGATGTCATGATTGCATGCACAACATCTAAGCTTGTTTAGACTGAGAGGGGCAAAGCTTAGCGGGGAAGCTCAGCTCAAAATGAGAGGCGGAGGGCATGTGTCTCAGGGACCCTCTTTAATCTGCCACTGTTGGTAGGTGTAGTAGACATTTATTAGGAGTAGCAAATTAGCATTGCTACTGTACATATCAGTGAAAAAAATCAACTCAGACTTGCACAACCTCTGACACACACCATAAATTAAAGCTATATATTTCTGACTACAAAACCTATCACATTTCTGATGCAGCAAGGCTGCGGCCGAAGAATTCCATAGAAACAGAGGAAGCAATGAAAACTCTACTGTCTTCTACGCATCTTGCCCTGAAGGCCTCTCAAACCTATACTTGAAACAATTCTCATATTGCCTTGTACTCTATTAATATGGATTGGTTTAACAATTAGATTAATGTCAAGCCCTAGACTAAAGCTTTGTTAGAGGCTACTATGTCACTGATGCTCAAGGAAGTGAAAGATACCTTGGCATGTGGTATCTACAGGGCCAGCACAGGAATCTCAGGCCCAGTACACTGATGTCTCTGGGGGCCCCAGCTTCTCACCATCACCCCGATCCTGCACATCCCTCCGCTGCATGTGATATGTGAAGCATGAGAATGTTAACTGAAAGATATACCAGCCTTTGCATAAAGTAAAAATATACTATGACTTACCACACTGTCTCTCTGTCACTAACTATGCAGGCTGGAGTTCTCGTCTGCTGTCTCTTGCAAGGTCTTCCTTATGACAGTGCTGTGGATGCTTCATGGGTAGGAGGAATGGTGTCAGCAGCTAGCCATTCTCAGTCCTCAGCCCCTCATCACAATCCTCAGCCCAGAAGCCCTCCATCACCTTCTTCCATCCCCAGCCCCCATCAACTTCCTCTGCCCCGAGCCCATGTGACCTTCTGCCCCTAGCTCCCATTACCTTCCTGTGCCCCCAGCCTGTCATCTTCTGCCCCCAGCCTGTCACCTTCTGCCCCTAGCACCACCTTCTGCCCCATCTCCTTCCTCTGTCCCCAGTCCCCATGACCTTCCTTTGCCCCCAGCCTGTCACCCTCTGCCCTCAGCACCTTCTGCCCCCAGCAACTTCCTCTGTCCCCAACTCCCATCACCTTCCTCTGCCCCCAGCCTGTGTCACCCTCTGCCCCAGCACCTTATTTTGCCCTCAGCCACTTCCTCTGTCCTCAGCTCCCATCACCTTCCTCTGCCTCCAGCCTGTCACCTTCTGCCCCCAGCACATTCTTCTGCCCCATCTCCTTCCTCTGTCCCCAGCCCCCATCCCCCATCTCCTTCCTCTGCCTCCAGCCTGTCACCTTCTGTCCCCAGCAGATTCTTCTGCCCCATCTCCTTCCTCTGTCCCCAGCCCCCATCCCCCATCTCCTTCCTCTGCCACCAGCCTGTGTCACCCTCTGGCCCCAGCACCTTCTTATGCAACCAGCCCCTTCCTCTGTCCCCAGACCCCTTCACCTTCTTCCCCAGCACCCATCCTGTTCTCCTGCCCACCACCCCTGTTTCTCTAACATCTCCCCTATCCCCTCCAAAACGCAGCCTGCCTGATGGGCAGAGATGTGCAGCGATGTGACCAATGATGTCACACCACCGCATTGCTCATAAGGCCAGACAGCACAGCAGTCAGCAGATCATAGCCCAGGCTGCAGCTGAGCAACTGGGAAGAGCCCAGTGCTGCCTGGGCCAGGCTACAAGGGAAGGAGCAGGGGCTGGGCGGTGGCTATGGGTCCCAGGGGCCGTGGCCCGCTGGCTTGAAAAGGGAGTCCACTGCCCTGTTTTGGGCCCGTCTGGTCCTTGGGTCCCCTTTGGACCCTGGAGCCCGGTACAGGTGTACCCTTAGTCCCCCCCTGTCGCTGGGCCTGGGTATCTACAGCCCAATGGGCCTGATACAGACTTGTAAACAAAACCGATGGTTTGCGTACAAGTCCGATGGAAGGGGGACTGCGCAGGCACATAACCCGTTCTGTGCATGTGCAGATCGGGTCTTACGATATTGCTTGCAGGGCAGGGGTGTTGACGTTGACCATTTTACAAAATGGGGGTGTCTCCCCTTTTCTGTAGGTGTACCAAGGTTGGGGTTGGGGCTGGGTAATTTGGGCAGTCATTCTGAGGAAGCTGGGTCTTACAAAAAATGGCCAATGGCTGCAGCCATCGTGACTGATGGTTGAGATGGTGATTTGATGCTGTGTCTTCGAAAGCAGCACTCAAATTTGGGATACTGGCAGGAGGCATCTTTTTTCTTCACACCCTCCTGCTGCATTACATAATTTAGCATCACTGCTGCATCCAAAGACACAGCAGCGATGCTTATAGCGTACAACTCTAATATGGCCCTTAATAGTTCATTAATTTATACATTAAACTTTAGGCAAAGATCATATTTATCCACACTGGTTCATACCGATCAAATAAGGTTCATCCCAACTAACAAAAAATTTAGACCATATAAATACCATTCAGCTTATGAAGAACATTGCCAGCTTGGGCATGGAGAAAGTTCTTCTTTTACTTCTAAACTACAGCTGGTGTTAGAGTAGGGCCCCACGTCTCAACTACACTTTATCTTTTAATGGGACAGATAAGGTTCACTCTCCCATCTACTGTTTGGACTCCTCATGGAGCCACCAAGCAACCTTCAGTAACCAAATGTTCAAAGTGGATCCACAGTCCTTAGGCTGCCTATTTAAACATTGGATGCAGAAAGCTGCCATTATTAGGTAATTCTGCCTTTAGCTATTACTACTCATCCTGTTTGCCCTTGTACCAATAGAAACTTCCTCAAACTTAGTTTTTACTTTCACCCTACCAATGCCAAAATGTCCACCCATGGTTACATGTTGTTTGGTAAAAGAGTGATACCCAAAACATTGCTGATCTCACTGAAAATGGGGCCTCAAGACTTTTGGGACTGTACATGCTGAATTTTCTCTTCCCTCAAAGTATGCATCTTCATACCTACAGATTCATACCTACTGCTTGTGTACACTTATCCTCTACTTCCAGTTTTGCACTTAACCAGAAAACTTTGTAATTCCACAGGCCTCTCTTGCTAATTTTACAAGTTTCTGTATTATCAAGGCAACTATGTAAAGAAAGAACTATCTGGACTCCAATAATAGTAATATGTTACAAATCGGGGCTTTAAACAGTGGGGAGTGAATGCAATGCCTGTCAAAGAGAATTGCCCCTTCTGGGACACTCCCGAAGGTGCTTTTACAGAAATCTCCAAGCATGGTAATGTGGACTTGTAGCATTCAGCTTTGCATATAAGGGAATACTGTATAGGCATTTGCTATGCACATTTCTTGTGAGTACTGCATTTCCAATTAACTTTTAAATATCCATTGGCTTCTTTGAGTTTATTTACTTTTGGACTACAATTTCCAGCAGAAGAGGGTTAGGCTTCGGCAGGGGCATTAGGGTTATGCTGCGGGAGGGTAGGGTTAGACTGCAGGAAAGGTGGGTTATGGTTAGGGGAATGTTTAGAATACTTACCTGCATGCATTTGGATTTCCACTTTCGGGATTATGCTGCTGGTATTCTGACCGCTGGCATTATCAGCGCTGGGATCGTGTACCCAAACCCTCTTCATAACTGCATAGTCCAGAGTTTCCCAAACACGATCCTCAATGCTCCCCAACAGTTCAGGTTTTAGAGATATCCATGGTTGAGCACAGGGGACTTAATTAGTACCTCAATCAATTTGATTTAACCACCTGTGCTCAATCATGGCTATCTCAAAAACCTGAACTGTTGAGGAGCCTTGAGAACCACATTTGGAAACCTCTGGCATAGTCATTGCTGTACCAAAAAAGATTAACATTTGTTACATATTCTTAGAATAACTACAGGAAATCACAGTGAAGCTGTGCGACCACCTTAGCCTGGGCTAAGAGAGCATTGCCCCCCCCACCACCATTTTTTAAATAGGGACATAAGGGGAGGCTAGGAGATGCTGGGCATAAAAGAAAAGGAAGCTACAAGTGAGAATGATAATAAACAGGAAAATTCACAGGCCCAAACAGTGCCCCCTGCCCTGTGCCATGGCACATGTCGCACCACCCTAGTTACGGCCCTGCACAGACACATCTCATGCATACATTGTTAGAAGTGGAGTGTGCTACTGTGCAGTCTCCAACAAAATGACTCCTCTGGAGAAATTTAATTCCCTAATAAAGTAGCCACTGATAGGGTACTGTATGTAAGCTTGTGCAGCGCCATCTTCCCACTGTGTAAGAATGACATGGTAGCGGATTACCCGCTATTTACCGCTATTCCAGCTCTGCTCCACAAACTGGATAGAACAGACAGTCACCAGTTGGTGACCTGTCAACACCGCTGCTCTGCATGCACTCCTAACATAGCCGTTACTCCCCACTGTCCTAGGCAGAGCCAGATTTAGACTTCACGGGGCCCTAGGCAAGACATTGGTTAGGGGCCCCCTCCCTCAAACAATCCTGTGCATATACTACAGTAAGTGTCAATGGAGCAGGACACACACACATCATATTATATACTAGAGATGTGCGCCGACCCTCGTGTTTTGGTTTTGGATCTGGATCTCCCCTGGTTTTGGATTTTTTTTCTTGGTGTTTTGTTTTCGTGTTTTGGTTTTGGATCTGGATTTTTTTCTTAAAAAATCGAAAAAACAGCTAAAATCACATAAAATTTGCCTTTTTTTTGTTCGTACAGTATTAATAACCTCAATAATATTTATTTCCAATTGTTTCCAGTCAATTTTGGTTACCTCACAGCTCACAATATTGATTTTTTTATCTAGTTAAAGGGCCAAAAGGTTGCATCCAGCTTGCTGGCTCAAAACTGATTGATATAATTATTAATAGAGTTGAGGACTGTGCAAAGATGATGGTTGGGATACCCTTGAGGATTGAAGGCATGGGCCTTCATAGAGGACAAGGAATTTGACGGCCTTGCATTATCATAATGACTGCTGGTAGCAGCTACAACACGTGGTTCTTGGCCTTGCTCTCCTGTCATGTGACAGCCCTCCATATATTCTGCGGTCTTGACCTAGTGACACCTACTGGATATATGCAGTGTTTACAATGTCACTAGATTAGAAAATAAATAAATAATTATATATATATATATATATATATATATGTTTGCTTCCATTGAGATATACATTTTCATATACTCTCTCTCTCTCTCTCTCTCTATATATATATATATATATATACTGTATATATATATAGCTAGATGGGTGATAATGGATGTATCATCAGCTGTGAGGGACAGGGCGGCGGGCCTGGTGAGTCAGTCTGTCTCTGTGTAGTGTGCACACACACTCGGCTTCTTCCTTCATCCGCGGGCAGGTGGCCGGGCTGTGTACAGACTCTCTCTCCTAGACAGAGAGACAGCCACACGGGACTCTCTGGGAGAGGAGGCGGGACCGCATGACGTCAGGAGGTACTCGCGCAGTGCTCCTCTGGGAGCACTGTGATTGAGCAATTTCTAAGGGCCAAGGATGCCTAGCTGGAAATCCCTTATAAATAATGCCCTTATTTTGCGCTGTGATGTAAAGAAATTACCGCACCTCAAGTGGAACCCCTGTTAGTGGGAACCCAGCAAATTAAAATAAACAAACAATACTTAGAGGGCGCAATAATGTCTGAATATTTTTTGCATATGAAAAAATCTGTTCAGTTTTTTGATATATAAATGTCCAATATTGTCCTTTTAGATGGATCTCTTCTCTTTAATCGAAACTCCAATACAGTTGATAGTAGATTCCATAGGCTCCAAAAGTAACTTTCTAAAAAAGACCCACTCACCAAAAAAGAACACCCAAGAAATGGCCCAATGGCCTAGTATTAGGTATGGTAGATAATAAATTTATTTAAAAAAATTTCTGTCAAATTGACATAAAAAGATTTATACATAAAATTGCTTACACAATTAGTTTTCCATTGGTTATAGCAGTGGAAGATGACATTAATTGTCCTGCTATTTCACCTTATGGGGTAAGATCTCAAGGCAGGTTTCTCCCTTCTGACCAATGAATTAAGACTCACAACCCAATGCGTTTCATCCGTTAGGACTTCATCAGGAGTATACACATCTTAAAATGAATATAAACAATCAAAGAGAGGTCAAATAAACATGTAGGGTCTTGCTGTAAAATGTGCCTATAATGAGGAAAATACTGAATATACCAAAATTATATGTGATCCAATAGAAAGCTGATGAAATATTGTCCCTAAGAAGGACCTATACATTAAAAAAATAACCATCATATGGTATAGTCAGAGAAACACTGAATAAGACAATCACCGTCCATCTGACTATTTTGTAATAAACTGTACATACCAAAATTGTATATGATCCAATAGACAGCTGTTGAAATGTTGTCCCTAAGAAGCACCTATACATTGAAACATTACCGTCACATGGTATAATCCCAAAATACATTGAATAATAACCATTTATTTAATTACTTTGTAATAGACCATATAAAGGTCATCATATGCCATAATTAAAACATTATTTTGCAATAAAGTATATAAGAATAACTCGAACTTACACTTATGATAACCCTGAACAGGGTTTAACAAAGAATATACAAAGAAAGACATTGAATTTAGATACATATAACATAGCTAAAACAATAACCAGGATTATGCTGGAAGATTTCCCTATACTCACTATTCAACTGAGGACAATTCTCAAATTGTGATGTACTCTGATCCCAGGATCACGCTGTAATGAGGAGTTCTCTCCTACCTCCCTTATATTCTCAACTAGGAATGATAACTTCCTGTTAAATGGTTCCCTCATAATGGGTATAACTCTCTATTGTTACCAGTGATCTCCCCAGGCTGTTTTTTGCGGGTGCACCACCAGACAAGAATCAGCAACCACCCGGCACTTTACTGCACTGCATAGTGGGGACAGTATCTGGGAGCTGTATAAAAAGGACCAGATCATACAGACTTTGCAGCTTTTTCATAATCAGATGACTAGGCCTCTAATAAGAACAGGAAAATTAATATATAAAATGTTATTTCAAGTTGAAATCATTATAAGGTCAGGGTTTAAAACATATTATTATTGCGAAGGCCCCCACCCGGCTACTTCTTGATGCCACCTGGCTGGAAAAATTTTCTGGGGAGAATGATCATTATGTCCAAAATTCATACTTTCCCCTAGGGCTACTCAATTACCTATTAAGCCTTATCCCTAAATACCGGAGAAAAATGAGGAATTTCTAAGTGGTAATTGGCTTAATTCCGATGGCCTGCCTATTCTCTGAGCGTCCCCGGAAAAGCAGCAGTTCTGGGTTCATCACCTGGCAACTGACACACTTGCGTTCCAGCAGTCATACATTGAATGCCGGAAACACCAACTTTACGTGTCCGCAGTCTAGAGGCTCCCACTTCTGTACAGTCTTCCGGCAATGAGTGTGTTTATCATCTGACCACTCAGAGTTCCAGGTGGATTGCTTAGCAACCAATTAGCTTGCCTTCCAGCGGCCATATCTTAATCGCCGAAGGCAAGTAAACAGTATGGAAGGAATATCTTTTATATATGAAAATATTATATACGTCTGCCCCTTTATAGGATTGCTGACCACAGATTACTGCTGTGTAAACGATAAGCATTTACGTGGCCATTTTAACTCTTTATGGGAGTGGTACAATTAAGCGTTCCAGCCGCCATTTTAAACTTCCAGCTACCTTAAATGACCATCCATGTGTAACCAAAAGATATTAATTAAATTCTATACCTCAATCCAATGATATCTCAGCTATAACAAATTAAGGGGTGCTTTTACCTAAAGTGAGGAATAAGTTTTGCAATATACTCCATAATAAACATGATGCTCTAAACGATAATCCCTACAAATTACAATTTAATGATATCTCACCTACAACAAAATAAAAAGGTGCTTTTACTTAAAGTAGATTTTAGATTTTACAATATGTTGAATGCAGTGCTCTAAACAATAATGAAATAATCTCTATAAATTGTATGAATTGTATGCCCTAAAATTAATTAACCTTAATTTATATATATTCAAAAATCCTAAGGCTTATAAATAACCAGAAAAACTTCCAATACATTTACTGGTTTTACAAGGTACCGATAGATGACATTTTAATTTGCATGCTTACTAAAAAGTACGCCCCATTATACCACTATAGGAAAGATACTATATCAATACTCTCATTAAGGCCATTGGGGACCATAGAATTTAAAGTATAGATCCAGAATGTTGCCCTTTTTGAAAGTTCTCTACTACTGCCTCTAGGGTCACTTTTTATGTGTTCTAAAATGGTAAAGGAATAATCTTTAATATTAGATTTATGAACTTCGATAAAATGACGAAGTAGACTATGTGTTCTTAATTGATTTTTTATATTACGCATATGTTCTTGAATGCAAATTTTGGCACATCTTAGTTTTTCCAACGTAATTTAATTTACAACTGCACATAATTTTATAGACCACAAAGTCTGTGTTACATGTGATAATCCCCTTTACAGATTATGTTGTTTTATCCTCAAATTTCCACTTGAAACTCTTCTTATCTATGAACTTGCAACAAATGCAATGATTGCAAGGGTAGCAACCATTCCTATTATTTTAAAAGCACCCTGCATCAGTATTTGCTGGTTCTTTTGATTTATCTGGCAATATAGTTTCAAATCTGCTGGGGACTAAAATACTTTTTAAATTGCTAGCTCTGCGAAATGTAAGGTTGGGTCTTGATGTTAAATGGGGACCCAAAACTGGGTTTTTGAGGAGGATGCCCCAGTGATGTTCTAACGATTTCCTAATTAAATGGCTTTCTCTATTGAACTGTGTGGTAAAAGGCCTACATGGCCATTTGGTATTCTCTTTTTGAGGTTCATCTTCTTTAACCATTTCAACCAATAGCTCACACCTATTCTTATCTGAAGCTTTGGATCTAGCCTCCTTAAGTTTGATTAAATCATAACCCCTCTCTATAAAACAATCCCTAAGTAGGGCAGATTGTTTCCAGAAATCCTCTAAGGTGCTGCAGTTTTTTCTTAATATAAGGAACTGTGCATATGGAACATGGTTTAACAAAACAGGATAATGACAACTCCCAGAAGGGATGAAATTGTTTATGTCAATGTCCTTAAAAAAAGTGTAAGTTTTAATAACTTCATTGGGTCTAACCTCCAATACCAAATCTAAATAGTCTAGTTTAGAATAATCAGACTTACTGGTAAATTTGAGGTTAAAGTCATTAGTATAGATATATGACATGAACTTCTCAATCTTGGAGTCATCTCCCTTTCAAATTAATATTAAGTCGTCTATATATCGTTTGTACAATACAATATTATCAAGTTTAAACTGAGATTTATAGATTAACTTTTCTTCCCACTCCCCCACTAACAAATTTGCATATGATGGGGCAAATTTCATCCCCATCGCAGTGCCTGGTATTTGGAGGTAAAAATGGCCATCAAATTCAAAAACATTGTGGTCCAAAATGTATTTAATACTTTTGATAATAAAGGCTACTTCAGCTGATGATTTTTCTTGGTCTGCCATCAAAGCTTTTTTAACAGCTTCTAAACCTTTAATATGTGGGATAGAAGAATAAAGTGTCTGAACATCAACCATTATCCACTTAAACTCAGAGGACCAAATCAGATCCTTTACATTTCTAAAGAGACTAGTGGAATCCTTTAGATGTGATTTCTGCTAATTCACATAAGGTTGTAACTTTAAATCTATAAAATGTGACATATTTGCCGTCAGTGACTTTACCCTAGAGATGATCGGTCTTCCTGGGGTATTTTTTTTGTCCTTTTGGAGTTTTGGGATGTGATAAAAAAGTGGCATTCTCTGGAATTTAGCATATAGTTATTCGAACTCTTTCTCACAGATTATATTTTCCCTATTGGCTTCAGACAATAAATTGAAGAGTTCCTCTTGTTATAACCCAGTAGGGTCTACTAATAATTTTGAATATGTTGATTGATCATTCAAAATTGTATAGGCCTCATCTAAATATGTTTGTCTATCCTGCACTACAACAGCTCCTCCCTTATCGGCTGACTTAATAATGGAATTGTTATCTTTTTTTCAGCTGATTCATTGCATGTTTTTCACTCCCATCAAGGTTACTATTTTATTTCCTATTTTGGATTTTAATAGAACTGAAGTCATCTTTTACTGACTGATAGAATATATCAAGATGACTTCCTCGGTATTCAACCGGATAAAATTTAAATGGTGGGTACTGGATTCTTTAGAAAATGTCTTTGTATAGTTAGATTACGAACATATTTATTGAGAGCAATAAATAGATTGAACTTATTTAGATGTTGATCTGGTGCAAATTTTAGGCCTTTTTCTAATAATGTGACCTGTGTGGTGGATAATTCTGTTTTAGAGATATTGATGATCCCTATTTGGGATGATCCCTATTTGGCTCTTGTGGTCTCCCCCAACCTTTGTGAACGAGGGAGGGTTACTCCCTTGTTTTCCTCTAAAAAAAACTTTTTTCTGACAAAAACATTTGGGGAAGGGGATCTTAATGTCTCATATCTATTGTAGGTAGATACTTGTTTATTTTTCCAATAGCCCTGTTGGGACGGAATTCGTTCTCTGTATCTACTATATTCCCAAGGAACAAATCTTTCCATTCTATTACCATAATAAGGTCTTTGATTAGAGGAGTCCCTTCTCCGTTTATAATTGATCTGTTGCCAATCAGATCTCTGGGTATTTGTAAAATGAGAAGATTTATTAACATACCCATCATAAGGTCTGGTGTTTTTCACCATTTGATTATTTATTTGGAAATTTGAATCTGACCTCATATTATTATCAGACCAATTATGGACTCTTCCATTTGCATAATCTTTCTTGTCCTGGATAAACTTTTTATGTTTTCTCCCAATGATTTCATCTTCCAAACTATCCAGTTTGAATTGTAGATCATTAACATCCCTTTTGAACTCTTCACTATTTTCAAATTTTATTACTGCCGTCTCTAATTTCCCTAGCTCGTCCTCAATTTTTAAGAGTTCTTTCTTACGTTCAGTAATAATCAATTCGATAAGTTTAGCTGAACAAGCATCAAGAATGGAATGCCAAAAAACGTTTCATCCTGAGTATTAAAGGTGGGATTTTTTGATAATCTCAAACCTCTAGGGATTCAAGATATTTCTCCAAAGTTATTACATTGTATCACCGTTTCAACTCCTTAATCGCCAATTTCCCCATGAGATTTAAATGGCTGTAATAATCCTCCTCATTATCGTCAATCATTAATGGGACCTACTCTTCCGAAAAGATAGATTTACATTTAAAAAATCTCTTACTTCTATCTCTAAATACAGGCATGGTACAAAGCAGCAATTACAGGCAACTAACAGTAAAAGATAAACATATATATATATATATATATATATATATACACAAGAGGCGGCACTCAGAGTCCATTGTGTATAGTTCAAACAGTGCAGTGGTTTAATGCAGTATCATCGATGTTTCGGAGCAACACGCCCCTTCATCAGGATGCCAAAGACAATAATCGTGAAAAACCGCAAACTTTAAATAACTCACCCTCCTGGACGTGCCAATTCTCTCCCATCGCATGCGCCGATCCAGGTCCCGGAACTCCAGCAGAGAAACATGCAGGTGACCCCACGTGCTACTGGCGCTCGTGTGACCTCATCAGGCACAAAAGTCCTAGACTGTAGCCTTGACAACTGTGCATAATAACGAATAAATACGTTGACACAAACTAACATATGTGAAGGAAAAAGAATTACATGAAAGTGTATAAAACACTGATACATGAAAAGACACAGAATGACATATACAACTAAGAAAAATTTGTATAGAAATATGTGATACGATTTGTGCAGCCCATAGCGGGTTGATAGTAACCTTATATGTGCAATATTAATGTAAAGTAATGCAGTTGCCTGGCAACTAGGAAACTATGTCTAAATACAAATGTGACAAAAACAGTAAATGAATGCAGAGCACAATAATAAAAAACCAAATGAACACCTAAGATGTTATATATGAAATAAGAAGTAAACGACTACCATTACCGGGGCCATTATATGTACAAATGCAAATATGATAAAGAACCATCCCGTTTATGACAAACAATATTGCATATGCCACATCATAAAAAGATAATAAAAAATCATGATAAAAATAGAAAAGAATTACCATCCACCATTGAATATGAATATGGTTAAAATATCTAAATAAATATCTTATTTATAATGAGGAATAATAAATATGACACATTTCTACAAAGATAATATAGAGGCATCAAAACATAGAACAGTCCAAATGTTCCAATCATATGCGGAAATACATGAGAAAATATGTTAAACGTTACTACTGTACTACACAAATCTTGAATAGGGAGACCTGAAAAGCTATGGTGTGGTCCTGTATGGCAATTAACAAAAACGTGATGAACCATTAGATGTAGACCATATTAAATACTGGTACATAGACACTGGCAAACCGTGGTTAATAATTAAATAAACCCAGTCACCGCAATGCGGTCGTTGCCATAAATACAGGATAAACACAGCAATGGGAGTGCAACATTCTATAAGTAACAATTCAATCCCAAGGATTCATTTAGGCCATGTGGGGACAAAGGAGCTCATTCAGACCCGGACGCTAAGCTGCCCTCTCATGCAGCTAAAAGGGGCCGGGTATGCAAATGCTGCGATCGCACTGTGTGGTGTAAGGATGCCCTCTATGTCTTAGAGAGCGACGGCAGAGCGAACGTACGCTGGAGTATAAAGCCACCCATCTTTCTTTCTTAGCACACTTCATCTCCGGGAAGTGTCTGAACAATCGAAACCATCCAGAGCCATCGGAGCTGCATGCAGCGCTTGAGGTAGACCTTACCCTGCCACAAGCACTGCGATCACTGCAGCCTGAAATACAACCAAGTGACACTACTTTGCTAATTATGCACACCCATAAAATGCCGTTTAGATGCCCAGACAAGCCTGCGTTCGCAGCACCACTCCTCCATTCACAAGCACCTTCCCCTGTTACCACCCACAAATGGCACTGTCACTCAAAGTAGCGCACGATTCCCAATCGCAATTACTGGTTCGCGCACTGCGATGCATACGCATACCCAGACGGGCTACAATCACCCATAGCGTGTGTCCGTGGCTTAGTGTCCAGGTCTGAATTGGGCCCAAAGTGTCTAAATGAATGATCCATGAGGCTTCAAGCTGTAAGAGCATTTTAGATCTATTTTCTCCTCTCTTCGATGCAGGGACATGGTCAATAACCTTATACCGTACAGTTGCAATACTATTGGGTATATTCAATTTGGCGCAATGTTTAGCGAGGCTAAAACCTCGCACCCCTCATGCCCAAATTCGGAATCCTGCGGGTTTGCGTGCTCCCGATACCCACGGGATTAATTAAAAAAATAGTGGACTATCACTGAAAACCCCGCACCGCGTAAATTAAAAAAGTCACTTACCTGCCCGGGGATCTCCGTGGCTCCCGGTGGCTTCCCCTCTCTCTTCTTACTGGAGAGTGGGCTGCTAGGAGTCCCGGGGGCTCCTGAAAGGCTCCAAGGGCTGGTGGGAGGGGCAAAGGCTGCTGGGAGATGTTGTTCTCCCAGCGCCCATTCTAGGGGCCACAGTGACGCTGGGGGGGGGGACACTGAAACTGGGACACACACACACAACACTCATACAGACACACACACACACACACACACACAACACTCATATACACTTACATACAGTACACACACACACTGACATACTCGCCGCTGCTGCAGAGGAGCTGGCTCCAGACGCAGAATGAAGAAGACAGCACTGCAGAAGGTAAGTAATTAAGAACTAATTAAGCTAATTGGATACTTCCAATTGCTTAATTAGTCCTCAGGGGGGTGCCACCGGGGTGCCAGAGCAAGTCCCAGTGATTTTACCTAAAATCATCGATATTAGGAAAAATCACGCTTGCTCAGGAGGTGAGTAAAAATAAAAACCTCCCGGTGCGTGTTTAATAAAAAACACGCACCTAATAGAATAGTAAAAAACCCACACCTGCAAGAAAACCTCGCAGGTGCGGGTTTTTTGCTAGTCGCGCGCCCAATTGAATATGCCCCTATGTTTCAGCAAGGCAAAATGCCTTGCAACTGGCTGATCGCTACCACCAGATGATACGCAGCTCTGATGCCACCGCGATGCAGTGCCATTCTTTTCTTTAATTGGTGCTCTGTCTTGCCCATGTAATGTAAGCCACATGGGCAAGACAGAATGTATACAACAAACCGTGAGCTACATGTCAGAGGCCAATTAATACTGAATTTCTTGACTGAATAGGGGTGAAAAACAATGTTGCCAACCTGCAAGTAGCTACATGTTGTGTACCCAAGGCATTTATAGCATCCGTTTTTATGACTCAAAACAGTTTTTGGAACCTGTGCCTTGAATGATGTCATGTCAGTTTTCATAACAATGTCCCTGATATTCCGACTGCGCGTGTAGCTAGGCATAACCCTAGTATCATGCAGTAAGGAAATATCGGGGTCAGTGGTAACCAAGGGCCACAATTTCTCAACACAAGTCGACATGTGTCGGCCTTTAACATTGTATTCACTAATCCATAGTACAATCTGGTTGAGCACTTTTTTGTCTCTAGGCCGTAACAACTCTCTGCTCTGACTGAGAGCTTTAGACTTAGCTTTTCTTAATTCCTTAATGGGATACCCTTGATTTAAGAATTTATTCATCCTTATGTCAAATTGTTTCATGGTTTCAGCTCTATCGCTAGTAATCCTACAGACCCTAATGAACTGTCAATAAGGTAAACCAGACACCGTTGTCTGTGGATGGAAGCTATCATGTCTTAAAAGAGTGTTCCTGTCCATAGGTTTAACATATAAAGCAGTATGGATCTGAGCATTCTTTATTTGATATTAATATCTGGCACTGGCACTGTGATTTGCTGTCATTTTTATTGGACTAGATGAAGCATTTTGTCAATCTATTACTGAAAGCAATACATCAACATCTCCTCGCCAAAAATTGAGCAAATCATTGATATATCAATAATAGAGGAAAATATGTTCAGAAACATCGATGTTTTCAAAAAAGAGCCTTTTCTCCACTTAGGCATTGGAAAAAGATGGGGCCACTGTGGAACCCATAGCGCATCCCATCTTTTGCCTATAGAATGCACCGTCAAATAGAAAATAATTATGATTTAATGTGAATTCAAGAAGCAATAAGAGAAAGCTTTTGTCTGGACCATCATATTTAGGGTTATTAGTCAACAAACGTTCAACAGCTCTAATGCCCACAGAATGCGGAATACATGTATACAAACTAATCACGTCAAGCGTAACCATGACAATATCATCTGGCAATGAGACAATGGAAGTCAATCACCATAGAAGAGTAGTAGAATCTTTGAGATATGTGAAAGTATCCTGTATGCAAGGTTGGAGGTACAGTAAGTGTCTACAAAGATAGCAATAGACTCACACAGAGACCAACTGGCTGAGATGATCGGTCTGCCAGGAGGTCCTTGCAGACTCTTATATATCTTTGGTACCACATAAAAGAGGCACTATAGGAAACTCAGTTGTTAATTTCTTGCAAACAATGGCCCTGATTCAGAGCCGGACGCAAGTGGCTGCTCGTTCACTCCGAGCGATGTTTGCCCAACTGCGCATGCGTACGGATCGTTTTACGCATGCGCGAACCACTCAGTGCGGCCGAAATTCATGTGCTCGCAAAATAGCGAATGCCTGATAATTTGAGTGACAGAAAGAGGCGTACGTGGGTGGGAACAAGGGAAGGTGCTTGAAAACGGGGAGTGGAGATCCGATCGCAGGCGTGCTTAAAGGTCAAAATGGGCGTTTTATGGGTGTGCATATTTAAAACAGCAGCGTCATTGACCACGTCACTGGGTTCTTTTATAGCCAGAACTGCTCGCAAAATTGTGGTAGGAAAAACCAACCCCAAGAATAGCGAGCAGTTCATACCCTGGTCGATGTACTCGATTAATGTAATAAATAGCGGACATGACGTAGGATGCGAGCGGCCAGGGGGCGTATTTTTCCAAAAAACGAACGCAAGTTTTGTTCGCTCGTTCAGACCTAGAGGCGTGAACGGTTCATTTGAATAGCCACCCCTTGTTTTAGAACGAACGACCGCAAATTGCGAGTGGCTCTGAATGAGGGCCAATATCTGAGATGATACCCTCAATCTCAGCCTGATGTATCAAATCATCTAAACATGTTTTATAATCACTAGTAGGATCAACAGGCAAAAACCAGTATCTATCATCATCACTTACCAATCTAAGACATTCATCCCTGTAAAATGAAGTGCCCATTACAACTATGGATCCATTCGATGGAACATCTTGATGGAGGCGTTTGATGAAGCTGGTTCAAAAGTTGACTCAGGCCCAATATTTTGAAGTGATAAAGGCATTAGAGGACCTGTGTTTGTTACTGGGTTCTTGCTGAAATGTTCTTTCAAATTAAAAAAAGCTAAGTCTAAAGCTCTCAGTCAGAGCAGAGAAGAGTTGTTACGGCCTAAAGACAAAAAAGTGCTCAAGCAGATTGTACCATGGATTAGTGAATATAATGTTGAAAGCCGACACATGTCGACTTGTGTTATCAAATTGTGGCCCTTGGTTGCCACTGACCCTGATATTTCCTTACTGCATGATACTAGGGTTATGCCTATTATTGGAATAGCAGTGACATTGTTATGAAAACCGACAGTACATCATTCAAGGCACCTGTTACAAAGAATTTTTTGATTAGTAAAAACGGATGCTATAAATTCCTTGGGTGCACAACGTGTAGCTACTTGCAGCTTGGCAACTTTGTTTTTCACCCCTATTCAGGCAAGAAATTCAGTATTAATTGGCCTCTGACATGTAGCTCGCGGTTTGTTGTATACATTCTGTCTTGCCCATGTGGCTTACATTACGTGGGCAAGACAGAGCACCAATTAAAGGAAAGAATGGCGCTGCATCGTGCTGCCATCAGAGCTACGTTATCATCGGGTGGTGCGATCAGCCAGTTGCAAGGCATTCTGCCTTGCTGAAACATAGTATTGCAACTGTACGGTATAAGGTTATTGACCATGTCCCTGCGTCTATGAGAGAAAGAAATAGATCTAAAAGGCTGTTACAGCTTGAGGCCTCATGGATCTTTCATTTAGATCCTTTGTCTCCACGCGGCCTTAATGAATCCTTGGGATTGAATTGTTACTTATAGAATGTTGCACTCCCATTGCTGTGTTTTTCCTGTATTTATGGCAAAGACCGCATTGCGGTGACCGGGATTATTTAATTATTAACTCCAGTTTGCCAGTGTCTATGTACCAGTATTTAATATGGTCTACATCTAATGGTTCAGCACGTTTTTGATAATTGCCATACAGGACCACACCATAGCTTTTCAGGTCTCCCTATTCAAGATTCGTGTAGTAGTAATGTTTAACATATTTTCTCATGTATTTCCACGTATGATTGGAACATTTGGACTGTTCTATGTTTTGATGCCTCTATATTATCTTTGTAGAAATGTGTCATATTTATTATTCCTCGTTATAAATAAGACTATTATTTATTTAGTTATTTTAACCATATTCATATGGTTAATGCGTCAGTCAATGGTGGATGATAATTCTTTTCTATTTTTATCATGATTTATCTTTTTATGATGTGTCATATGCAATATTGTTTGTCATAAACAGGATGGTTCTTTATCTATCATATTTGCATTTGTACATATAATGGGCCCGGTAATGGCAGTCGTTTACTTCTTATTTCCTATATAACATCTTAGGTGTTCATTTGGTTTTTATTATTGTGCACTGCTTTCATTTACTGTTTTTGTCACATTTGTATTTAGACATAGTTTTCTAGTTACCAGGCAACTGCATTACATTACATTAATATTGCACATATAAGGTTGCTATCAACCCGCTATGGGCTGCACACATCGTATCACATATATTTATACACATTTTTCTTAGTTGTATATGTCATTCTGTGTCTTTTCATGTATCAGTGTTTTATACACTTTCATGTAATTCTTTTTCATTCACATATGTTAGTTTGTGCCAGTGTAATTATTGATTATTATTATGCACAGTTGTCAAGGCTACAGTCTAGGACTTTTGCCTGCTCCGTCATCCTGTGTGCCTGATCAGGTCACACGAGCGCCAGTAGCACGTGGGGTCACCTGTGTGTTTCTCTGCTGGAGTTCCAGGACCTGGTTCGGCGCATGCGATGGGAGAGAATTGGCACGTCCGGGAGGGTGAGTTATTTAAAGTTTGCTGTTTGTCACTATTATTTGTCTTTGGCATTCTGATGAAGGGGCGTGTTGCTCCAAAATGTCTATGATACTGCATTAAACCACTGCACTATTTCAACTATACTGAATGGACTCTGCGTGCCGCCTCTTGTGTATGTATATGGCGAGGATGCCGTTCCCTGTAAGGATGGCACCAGAGCAGGTATTGAGCAATTTTAAACAGTGTGCTGAATCATTGCTGCATTTATATATATATATATATATATATATACATATATATATATATATATATATATATAAAATCCAGTAAAAGGGCACTCACCCACTCACCACAAATAATGAAGAAAAACTTTGTTTATTCAACTCACAGACATAATATATCTGTGATTTGAATAAACAAAGTTTTTCTTCATTATCTGCGGAGAATGCCCTTTTCCTGGATTTTATGTTTTTTTTAACTTCATGTCTCTAATGGAGCACTCCTTGACGACGTGAGTTAGGTTCAGTGTGCAGTCGGACAGAGTTGTTTCTGTCCATGCCAATTTCTGTATGTGGGAAAAACGATACGCCTCTTAAAAGAAAGATTTGCTCTCCATTGTTCTTCCATAAAAAAGGTTTTGATCGGAATAGATAGCAACACTCCTCCTGTTGCTAGGCATTATGCCCTTTGTAAACATACATTAAGGGACTTCCAATTCCTCCCATCCCATTAGACCATATTTCACCTCTCAGGAGAGGAGGTGATGGAGGCAGAGCCTTATTACAGAAAGAATCTTTTTGGATACATCAACTGGACACAGTGTCTATCACTAAATTGTTTCTTATGATCGATTACTTTAATATTCACTGTATTGATGAATCTGATGGTGGACTTATTGGACCATTATCTACTTAATTGTATCTTTTCTGCTATTTTTTTTTTCTTGTATAGTTGATACACTTTTCACTTATTTTATTTTGTATCCCATTCTTGTTTATATGTACAGATCATATAGATTGACTAAGCCTACTATTCTACAAAGTGATTATGTGCATTATGTTGTGTGAAATGTTATTGTGCTTGCTTATATGGGTTCCAGTGTGGCGATTACGATATACAGTACGTTTTTACTTTTCAAATAGTTATGTTGCATATTGTCACTTAAAGTTACATCTATAGCAGTCCTGTGTCTCTATCAATGTGTTTTTGAGATAGTGTGCATCTGTGGTCAGCGACAAACCGGCAGTGCAAAGGCATTCTGTTGGTCTTCTTGTCTAAAGTTCCAGCTCCGATTGCAGCCCACTTGTCTGGTAGCAATTCCCAATAGTGATTTTGGTTCGTTACTTGCACATCTCGAACACACCTGTCCAGATGCTCCCTAAGGTGTTCAATTGAATTGGAATCAGGACTCTGGGGTGGCCAAACCATGTTCTTCAGCACCTGTTGGCATTGTTTTGATTGAAATGAAGACTGGAGGTATGTTTTGAGTCAGTATCTTGCTGTAGTGTTAAAACACCACCAAGAAGGTGGGTGGCGGAAGGGCGCACCAGGATGTTGTCGTAGCATTTGGAATCCATGATTCTTTAGATTTTTATGAAATTACCAACCGCACCACCTCCGAAACATCCCCAGACCAGAATGGAACCGCCTCCTTGCTTGACTGTCGGCTGAATGGAAGCAGGAAGCATACACTAGATGAAAGAACTTGCACCTCTTGGTCCGCAATACCTCAAAATTTGATTCTTTGACAGAGAGCGAAAACAAACTGACTTTTCCTCTAGTAATGCATAGCAGCACCACAAAAATAAGGGAAAAAGAGGCTGCACTCCCAGGTTGAATAATAGAAAATTTTTTAAATTGGCAAAAACATCAGTACAGATGGGATGCAGTCAGGAAGACGACAGTCAAAATGCGGACTGCCGGCTTCCATACTGTCAAATCCCGGCAGGGGTCTAATGATAGATGTCGATATCCCAATGCCTATCATTATCCCTATGCCGGGAGCCCGACGCCTGGCATACCGAACAAAGGTAAGCTGGGCGGCGGCCGCGGACAGCCGCAGGGGTGGGAGGGTTAGGTTAGGGGCTCCCAGGGGGGATTTAGGGTTAGGCACTCCCCCCGGGAGGGTTAGGCTAAGGGAGGGGGGTTAGGGTTAGGCACTCTCAGGGGAAGGTTAGGGTTTGGCACCCCCCCGGAGACTTAGGTTTAGGGTGCAGGGACGGGGAAGTTAGGGTTAGGCACTAGGGCACCCCTATGGGAGGGTTAGGGGGGGAGTAGGGTTAGTTTTACTTACCTTAATCCCCTGTCGGGATCTTCACTCCTGCCGGTCTGCTGGTGTTGGGATTTGAACCGCCGGCCATAGAGCCGGCAGTCATTCATACTGATTCCGTACAGATAAAGTCAATGTTTCAAGGTCCTAGGACCTTTTCATCAGGACTGTATATATATGAAAAGTCAGTTCTATTTGTCTTAAGGCGGGCACCCCTTATTGTTTTATTTTCGACCAGAGTGCCGAACAATTTGGACATATATATATATATATATATATATATACAGTTTTATATATATATATATATATATATATATATATATATATACACATACACACACACTGTAAATATATATATACAGTATATATATATATATATTGTGACCCAGTCGGGATAGGGGTCCCTCTCCTGGGGTAGATGGACTCTCTCTTTACACACACAGCAGCCGTAGAAACAGGACACAAGTCTGGGGTTCTCATACAAACTGGTCAGCGCCATTCTTTATTGTGCCAAATGAATATAACAAATCATAAACCAAAATCCTAGCCCGTCTGGGCAATAACTAAACAGTAGGTATCCTCACTACCAGGACGGTAGGGCCTACTGCCCACACCGTCAACAACAGCACATGCACAGTACTTACAGGGTTTTCATAACAGTGTCTCTGGACATGCTAGCCTGTATGCCTACTTCCCCAGGTGTGAGACACTCAGGTACAACTGAACACAGCTTATATCAGCCAGTTCCAGCTGTAAGCCTTAATGAGCCTGCTACCAGGCTGAAAGGCCCAAAACCTGGAGGGCCTGTAGATTGAGCCCTCCCTCTCCTCACATCCACACCCCCAGGACCCAAATCGGCTTTTCCACCAGGTGGAAAATATATAGGTCATTCCTATAGTGCGGTGCAAGAACCACACAAAATAAGGAAAAGGCGGCACTCCTGGATTTTGTGAAAAAAAGTATTGTATTCACAACATCATATACAGAAAAAAGTCTTGTCAACTTTTCAAGGTCTTACAACCTTTTCATCAGGATTGTAACATAATATATATATATATATATATATATATATATATATACACAGACCCTGTATATATACATATATATAGTGTATATGTTTATATATACAGTATATATGTGTATATATATATATGTATATACACACACACAGTTTATATACATGCTCTTTATATTAACAATATATACACACATATATGTTTATAATATATATATATATATATATATATATATATATATATATATTTAGAATAATTTATATTTTAATATTATGTATAGATATGCATACATATTTATATGATTGTTATGCATGTATATCAATACATATACTAGTACTATACAGCAGCAGCCTGGCCTGTAGGACTGAAAAGCAGCTCACCTTTTGGCGGACTCAGAGGATCACACACTGGCCTGTAGATGGTGCTACTGTGATGCTGCTGTCATGGTGTCACCAGGTTGCCAGCCTTCACGGAGGAGCTGTGAGCCTGTGAGTGAGGTTGAGTGCCAGCCTATCCTGCTGTAGGTGATCGGTGCACAGGGCGCGGGAGCAGGTGGCACCTATGTGATGTCATACGCAGTGACTCCACATGACACGTAGGCAGCTCCACTGCTAATTCTCTGATAGCAGCGCTGGCTGGGAGGGCTAGCGAAGCCCAGCCCTCCATTGTGCTGCCACTATGTTTATGCACTGGTCCGGTGCCAGTCATTGCCACGACTGGGGAGAAGGGGGTGGTGCGCGGCCATAAGGGCGGGGCGTGGTTGGCTCTCAAGCTTCTCTAGAAGGAAAAAAATAATCCTTTCTACAGCAGCACACACACATCAGATGGCTGTGGGCTTATTCTGATGGTGGGCCTGGAGCTGTAGCTCCATCAGCCCCATTATTAATCTGGCCCTGGGGGTCCTGAGGACCAAGTTTGAGAACCATCCCTCCAGCCACTGGCTACAAGGCAGTGTTTGACGGTCGCGATTGACACTCATTTCTTCCTCATTTCTATCAGAGCAGCATGGATCTGATGAGCTGTTTAGAAAAACTTAAAGAACCTATGGGCACCTAGTGAGCTAAAATCAGTAACCAAACTTTTGGACAATACTTGGCTAAAGTCAAAACTAGTAGGCAATTGTCGTTGCAATAAAAAGGTTTGTCTCACTTGTAAATATATTCAGAATAAAGCCTGTAGTGTTACATCTTCTGCAAATGGAGAAACATTTCCTATTAAACAATTCATCAATTGTGAATCTACCTCTTGTGTGTATGTGTTGCAATGTCCGTGTTCCCTGGCAGAAAAAAGAAGGGTAAAGAAGACTCTTTGTTTGGGGGCACACTTTTACTGGTATATTCAGTTTAAAACATAACTTTTAATACAGCTCTTTCTAAAATGAATTGATCATAGAGATCATGTGTTAGGACAGACAAGATCAAAAAAACATACATTTAAAAAAATATTAAACAGTTAAACACATTCCAGTTCTGTCTGGATCCTATAGACCACACATTTAGTATAGTATCCAGAAGGACAAAAATGTAAAAATTAAATTAATTTAAATAATGATCAAATAAGTGTAACTTGTCAACTATAAGTTGTATATTATATATGTCACTCAGGTTCACAGAAATTTTCATATGTTGCACGGAGGCAAACCACCTATGTTGTTCTCCTGGATTAAAGTAACCAAAAGAGCTTCCAATAAGATTTAATATGCTGGGTTCTCCTAAATTCAGGTAACCAGGTAAGCATGCAATGATAGATATACTGTACATAAGAGACTGTTTAACACATTTAGCAGGGAACCGCAGTAATATTGATAAAAAAGTCCTGCATGTCTCACCGGTTCCGAAAGAATAGTGTATAGTCAGTCATGAAAAGCACATACATAGAATAGGAATAGGGATCTGATATTGGTTATTTGCCCGTCGACATTGAATAATCAATGAGAGTCCCTTATTCCAATGTACGTGATAAATCAGATTCCCTGCATCTGCTGTCAGCCCCAAGATACGGAGCTGATGAGAGTACAGAAAGTAAAGTATAGTGAAAATAACAGTACAATTAAATGTAGATCATATATTTGCTGGAATGTGTTAGAAAATAATCTCCCTTAGGAAACCTAAAATCTGGGTGAGAGTGATCGGTAAGCAATGCCATAAATAAGTTAGTAAACACTTACAATATATAGCTACACATTAAATCTCCATTCTTTATAGTACAATCAATCTTTGGAAATATCAATCATACCTCTTTATAATTGTTTCCATTGATACAGAAGATCATTTTTTTTGTACAGGTAGAAAGGAAAAAAAGGGAAAAGGAATATCCTCCATTCCAGTCCTCCATGATCCTGACTGGGTATTTGCCACAGGCAGTGAATACCTCAGAAACAAGTGCGTAAGAGGAGGTACTAGGAGGGATAATCTAAATCTCCTTTCTTAATATGTAGGTAGAACAACGAGATCAGTCAAATGCCGGATTAGAGAGCATAGATGTAACATCATTAATAAGATAATCATTAATAAGATACTCACACGCAGTGTCTCCCGACATTTTTTCCACTGCCACAATGGTGACCCCACTGGTCTAACCGTTGTGGCAGTTGAACAAATAAACACTACCAAAAGAGGAGGCAACAGATTTCGCCAATTGTGCATGGGAGAGTCGGCATGGATATTTAAATTAGATACCCTAAATCCACAAGGGCTAAATGAAGAATTAAATCATATGTTGTATGAGTGATTTTGTGAAGATTTTGATTTCGTTGTGGGAGTACACATATATTTTCACATTACCAGTTCCCACTATAGTGGTTAGCTGGCGGAGCACGAGGGATGTCAGTCGCCGTGCGCACCAGTGTACAACGTTTCGGGACAGTAATCCAGACATTCATAATCAATATTAACAATGTGTCAGGGGCAACGGCTGAATTTCGAATAGTATAGAAATAAGAAGTTATATTTGTTAATAGGTTAAGATCCCATTCGCTATTTTATGATCACATATTTTTCGGGTGGGGAGGAGGGAGGAAGAAGGGGGGGTTACCATCAGGTATTCAAACTGTTCAGGTAGAATCATGTATACAGTAGAGATCTTATACATGGTTAGTGTATAATGGGGAAGGAAACATGAATATAATATAAAGTATATGAGAAATGTGAAGGATGGACTAGTCTTCTAGATCCCATTCAAATTTATTGAAACAAAGGTTCAGATTAAGAAAAGTAAATATGTGTGCAACTCAATATTGAATATATATATATAAATATAATGGGATTTGGTTGGACTATGCATATTATCTATAAGATTTTTATCATCCTATATTATTAATATTTACTATTATTATTGATAACAATGTTATAATTATTTTCTCAGTAATATATTTAAATATTCAACTCATATTTTTTTTATTTTCATTTACTTTGTTTACATTTATGTGTATTGTGAATGTACTCGGCGACTGGTTATGGTAAGCCTCCTTCTTATTCTTATAATACTTATATAAGTTAGTGTGTTGCACTTACTTATTTGGTTATAAGTGTCTGCTCCAACAACAGTAAGTGGGTAATGGCTAATTACCACATTAAAAACATAAGGCAAAAAAAGTGAATAAGTGAGCAACAATAGTGCCTATACACTACATATATTTATACCAAGGAACATGTATAATAACAAAGTGGTGTAAAGTGTCTAGTGCATATGTGCAAATAAATCTTAGAATAACATCCCATACAATTGTTTTAATAATATTGGTTAATAATAAATAGTGACAGTGCAAAGAAATTATAAAAGGATAATTTGTATAAAAAACATTTAATCAACATATATATCCAACAGACAATTATAAAAATGCAATAAATGAATATGGGCAAGGTAGGAATTAAAAATATATAGGTAAAAAATAGTATTTCATAAAAACATGGAAAAAAAGAGAAAAACGAAGATGTAGATCATGTGCTTATCTTAGTGGGGTAGTTAGTCCCAGTTCATGGAGGTAAGAAAAGTGCAAGTCCCAACGCATTTCATCAATGGTCAGTCTTCATCAAGGGAATGTGATCCTTGATTTCGTTTTTCTTTTTTTTATCCATGTTTTTTATCCACAAGTGCCAAAGGGCAGCGTGCTGGCACCTTTAGTTCCACTGTAAAATACAATAGTTTAATTATATTTCCCCACTTTATAACCCCGGGAACCCAGTGCTCCAGCGGTGCAGGGAAGAGCCCCGGGCTTCAGACCAAGCCTGGGGTTAAGGGAGAGGGGGGACCCCTTATTGGGAGGGTTCCCACCTCCCCTGAGATCCCCGGCTTGGCCTGACCAGCTGATAATGCTTTGGACCCGGAGCCCCGGTGAAAGGGTCTCTGGGCTGTGGTATTACAGCCCAGCCATTTTGGGTCTGGTGCTGGTTTTAAATATAGGGGGGACCCTATGCAATATTTCCCCCCTATATTTAAAATCAGGACTGGCCCTGCAGCCTGGTGTTGGTTTCTAAATTATGGGGGAACCCTACACATTTTGTTCCCTGTAATCTTAGAAACCAGGACAGGCTGGCAAGCCTGGGGCTGGTTAAGCTTTAGGGGGGGGAACCCTATGTCATTTTTTTCTGATATTTAAATTTATTTTCTATATTTACAGGCAGAAACATACATGGATCACAGCGATCTGTGTATGTTTCTGCCAAACTCACAGATCACAGGCAGGTGTATTTTTTTCACGAGTTTTTACAGGAGAGTTTGCCCATCTCATGAGAGTTTAGAAACTCTCTGCTTGGTAAATTCCAGAATCCTATCTTCACTAGTGAAAAGGTTCTCAAGTTTTGCCAATGGTGAATTGAAGAGAGTTTGCTAACTCTCCAGTATTTTCCCGTAGCAAAGGAGATCTCTCTC
The DNA here is from genome assembly GCA_031769625.1 of Taudactylus pleione. Taxonomy (NCBI): domain Eukaryota; kingdom Metazoa; phylum Chordata; class Amphibia; order Anura; family Myobatrachidae; genus Taudactylus; species Taudactylus pleione. The sequence continues at coordinate 4,091,448 of JAUIMM010000343.1, read as the reverse complement.
CCGAGTTTGACATTAGTAAATTTGAGAGTGGGAAAAAATGCCCAAACTCTCCAGAGTTTGCAAACTCTCCCAAACTCTCAGCTTAGTAAATTTAACCCTTGGACTCAGGAGATGGGTAATTCTGAAGACACACAGGAGAACACTGTAAATGAACTCAACATGGACCAAAGTGTAGCCTGGAATGAAACCACAGTGACCCAACACTGAAGTAGTGAAGTTGTACAGGCAACTTCCTGTTACACAGAGCCAAAACCCAATGGTAGCAGTCCATTGGGGGACTACATCAGCTGGCAGCTAACGATGCTACCACAGGACAAAGGTAGATGATATGGACTGTCATGGCTGCGTCCATGATATCAACAGCAGGAACCAAGTCACAGAGCAACCCAAGAAAGTCCTAGTGGACCCTAGGAGTAATCCTCAGTGCATCACTCGCCACTGCACCTGATGTCTAACCGGCGCTGTAGTGAGTAACGGCCGATCCCAGGCAGCAACCTGACACCCTCCCCCCACACAGCCTAAACCTAAGCTTTCCCCCTGCAGCCCAACCCTAAACCTCCCACCCCACAGCCTAATCTTAACCCTCCCCCTAGTGCCTAATCCTAAACTCTAACCCTTCCCCTAACCCCAATACTTACTGTCTGGTGTTGGGATTTTGGCACCGGCATTCTGAGCACCGGCATCCCAACAACCAGGATGTCAACTACATCCCATATAATTAATGGCTATTTAAAGCACACAGGGCACTAACCACTGGTCAAAAAAATTGTATATTTATTGATAAACTCACATCAGTGACAAGTACTGTAGACATTGCCTAAGCTTACTCATACTGGCCACCTCCTGCCCACTTGCGAGGCTAGTAAATCTGTGCTCCAAGAAAAATGGCCCAACAAATCCTTGTTTTGTGGGAACCCAATCAGCGCTGCACCATCTCCATCCCCAAATAGCCTAAGGGGGACTGCGATTACCGTAGCAGAAAGTTATTGGCACAAGTGCAGTACAGGCCCTGTACCAATCATTAAACATGAGAGTTGTACATCTGCCATTAATACCACTAGTATTAGCCAATTAGTTGCAGTCATTTCTCCACGCTACCAAATTCCACCTCGATTCTACTTCTCCATAACAGCAATTCCTCACCTCTATCGGTACATTAAACAAAAAGTTATTCTTAGCCTAGAATATGCCAATCTACCAGCTATCCACTTAACTATGGATATGTAGGTAAGAGACACTGGTCAACCTAAAGATTATATGACTGTAACAGCTCACTGGGTGGGTACAGTATATCTCCTTCAGCAGCAGTAGCTAGCACACAACACCAGCTCATTCACAAACAGGCTACAGTACTCTCTGTATCACTAATTTCACTAAGAATCAAACAGGTGTCAAACAATTGGAAAAACTCAGGTATGTGATCGTAAAAATTAGTTACCCAGCTGAGCGTATCCACATGATTTGTCATTTTTGATAATGTAACTAACATTGTACGTTCATTACAACTGGGTGAGTTTTAACACATACTGTACCATGTTTTGCACACACAATAAACCTGGTGGTTCAGAATTTCTTAAAAATGTGCAGGGGATGCTGAGCATTTTTGGCAATCAGCAACCACATGTAAAACATTGTAGCACCTACAGGAAAAGTAAAATTTGCCATGCCACCAACTGAAGCAAGAGGTAGTAACCAGGTGGAATTCCACCCTTTGTATGCTTCAGTAACTGGAGGAACAGCAACAAGTCATCATGACATACTGGGAAGAAAACAAAGCAATTTGGAGCTCCTTGTACAAACTAGCTATGGTATACTAAAGATGCCTACCATCCATTGTGTAATCGGAAAGAGTATTTAGCACTGCCAGGAACCTTGTGAGGCTACTTCCAAAAAGTTTGGAAAAACTAATGTTCATCAAAATTAATTACAAATACACCAATAACAAACAGAGATTGTAACAATGGATTCCAATGGGGATGAGCTAATATTATGTTATGATGATATTAACAACAGATGAGAAATTTGAGGATGATTAATACTGTTAGTCTTAATCCCTTTGGTAGCTTTGTTTAACCAAACCACCAGAAATGTTTCTTTTGTGGGGGTGCAAACAAACCAAGCATCCTAGCCACAAAAGTTGCAGTCCCTGTAGCTGAAGTGCTTGGTTTGTTAAAGTGTGCATGTCTTGGGTAGGAGGGCTCAAGGACGATTCCATCATGCACCACATTTCATTATGTGCTTTGCCCACCTTGCTGTATTAATGTATAGACTAATAGCCTGTTACTCTATCTCCATTTACCTGTGCTGGCCTGAGGCCTGTGATCTGCTGTTTGGATTCAGTTTGAATTTAAAAACTCACATTTGGAAACTCAAATAATCAGTAAGTAAACCTTCCACAAAATACTCCACATCCAATCACTTGTACTGGCTTTGAGCCTGTGATTGCTGTTTGATGGTGATCTAGTTTTCTACTAAACCTTACTTTGGCAGCAAGAACCTCCACTGGACTGGGGTCTCTGATTTGCTGTTTGGTTTCAGTTTGCATTTGAAAACTCACATTTGGAAGCTTTGTTTTAATAGTTTGTTCCATGTTTTTTATTCACTTTTCCTTATTAATGCGTTATCTTCCACTAAATACTCCCCCTCAAATTACCTGTACTGGCTTCTGGCCTGTGATTTGCTGTTTGGCACAGAGGTTCCCAAGTACGGTCCTCAAGGTACCCCAACAGTTCAGGTTTTAGAGATATCCATGGTTGAGCACAGGTGGTTAAATCAAATTAACTGAGCTACTTATTAAGGGACCTGTGGTCAAATGTTTATATCCTTAAAACCTGGACTGTTAGGGTGCCTTGACCGAGTCTGGGAACCTCTGGTTTGGAGTAATTTGATGGTAATCTAGTTTTCTACTAGACTTTACTCTGGCAGCAATCACCTCTACTGACCTGAGGCCTGTGATTTGCTGATCGGAGATTAGTTTTTCATTAATGAAAACATTATATAGGGTGCCATCCTGTCTGCCACTGCTGTGCCACTATGCTTCATAGATGTTCTGTATTCTTTTTTTTTAAACTCCTGGGAGTTTTTTATATAAATTGGGCATGAATTGTTGATAATTTACAATGCATTATACTATATTATTAAAAAATTATTTCATTGACTCCTCCTACAAGCATAATCTACTCTATATATTATTTTTTCTATATATATTTTCTTGCATTAATTGTAATACAGACATTGTGCTGCATTGCCTGGATTATTTTTCTCCTTCCCCCTCTTTCCCCTGACACATCTCTCTCCCCCTTTGTAATTGGCTTACTTAGCGGCATATTTATTTTCTTTTTACTAATATTTTGCTAAAACTAATGTTTTCACTAGAGAGGTGCGGTTCGGATTTTCTCGGATTTACTCCGAAATGTCCGGATCTCAAAAACGGCATCATATTGGCTTTCCGGCTGTCACATGTTTTGGATAGCCAATAAGAGAAGTCCAAACTAATCCGAACTTGTGATAATTTGGCGATAAGAGCCGAATAAAACCGAACCTGCACATCTTTAGTTTTCACATTGATTTAATTAAAAATAAGTATCTCCACAATTGCTACAGGGCTTTTGGAGGAGATTACCATGCCCTAAAAAAGGGGTGGGCAATAAGCGACCCCCCAGATGTTTTAAAACTACACTTCCCAGCATGCCCTGCCACAGGTTTGCTATTTGGCCATGCTAAAAATGTTGCAAAGCATGCTGGGATTTGTAGTTCTTATAGGAAATGACGTTAGTCAGGATTTTACCAACCTCCAAATGTAGTAGTTTTTTTGGAGGGAGACTTTCTATACTGATACCATTTTCAGATGCCGACGTCCGTTGTTCTCTGGGGATGCGGTTAACTTGCCACATCCGGCGGCATTACATACCAATTCCGTTGGCTGCACAGAGATCCGTCCAGCAGCTCCAGCATCCATCACACAGGCTGGGCCAATTCTGTAGTTAGGTAAAAAAAAAAATAGAAAAAATTTAACATTTACTTTGATAGAGCATGTTACGGTACTGCTCCTGAGTTCACCGGCATGCTGATGCTGGACTGAAGTTGACCTATTGCTTGTGCCCAGTGTAAAACGGCTCATGCGCAGACCAAGTTTTGGCATATGAAGGCTTTCAGACGGGTGCGGAAATCTTATTGGGGTTTCAAGGAGATGTGCATAGATGTGCACAAACAAGATAGATTGAGATTGATACACTGACTAAGCAATGAAATACATTGTATGAAGTTACTGTATGAAATAAATTCAGTTAGCAAATAAAACAGAGAAAACATAACTATTATGCACAATTGGCGTAATTTTTTTATTTCTATAACAAATCATGCTGTATTCATCAGTTGAATAGGCAATATTCAAGTCTTAGCTGTTAATAATACATTTTTATATCAGTTACAATAATTATTTAAAAAAAGAAATAACCTGTAATTATGAAATAGCTGGTCCTTTATTTTCATTTTTACGTGTTTAGAGAATACAATAGTCTCTCTTATTTGTGATTCATCAGGTTTGATGTTTTTTTTAATCTCTCAGTCCCCAAAAGAATAAAGTTGGTCTATGATACACTATTTCTATGACATTTTCAAACTTTCTAACCAATGAAATAAAATTGACTCATGTCCCTAAAAGCCGACATCGCACATCAATGTGCGCAGTTTTATGCTTTGATCACAAGAGAAATTAGTTGCTCATGGATAAAACATTAGATGGAATCTTAACACACACATTTGTCTTCAGGCAATTTAAACAATAACAGAGAAGTCACCTGTTAACATGTCCCTGAAAAGTAGTTTAATACATATGTATACTCTAAGCCGTCAGTCATTATTCTACTGTAACAATGTGAGCTGCATAACAATAAAGATAGAAAGTCCATCTACAAAGAATAAAGTTTTATCCCATAAATATAGAATGAATTCCCATTTGTGGTTTATATTGGGCTAATGTCCTCAAAATTAATCAAGTATATTATTTATATTACTTTGTTATTTTTTTTAAATCCATCAGGGAATCATCCTCTATAGCTATTTACTAATCAACTGTTATTACTTGGAAATTAAAGTAGCATATTTTTAATGTTTTTGTTAAAATTTTATTTGACAATAATGGGAGTGATTCAGACATGGACGAATGTGTTATCGCAGCTGCTAGCATGTTAGTAGCTGCAATAGCACTAATATGGTAATGCAGTATGAGGAATTCTGTCTCCTGCATGCATTACAGATCCGAGCTGAGTCCATGGATGCAGCATTGGATCATCTGTGTGGTCCTCTGCTGGCTGAGTGACCATGGGGTTACTCAAGCCAGCGATCACAGTTGCTCAAAAGTAGCCAGGTACTCTTCATCAGCCGATGGAGATTCTGGCCTCTTCCCTCCCCCAACGGCAGCAACACGCCTCCGTTTGGAAAACAGAGTCCAACGCAGCTGTGTCCCGCCCAGAAATAGCAGCAGACTGTCAATCACTAAGTTGTCTTCTACCACTCTGCGTGCAGGATCGCAGACCTGTACTGCACATGCGCAATACGGGTCATGTGCCGGTGAAGAGCAGCTACAATCGGAGATGTGCGCTAACCATCGGATTAAGGCACATCACTGAATCAGCCCCAATGTTTGTTATGCATATAATAACACAAGTCATAGTTACTTTGGATGTCAGGTGAGTATCGGGATGGAAGATCGACAATGTTTATATTGGCAGTCAATAGATTGACACCAGATGGTTGACATGGTCAAAAGGTCTACAAACAAAAAGTATGGTGGTCGCTCACATCAACTTAATGACATTGCACAGGTGCTCGTAAAGGGTGGGGTTTACACTGAGCTACAGAAAAAAAAAAAAGGGATTTTCCCTCCAGCACACTGCAGCAAAAACAAAAATACTTGAATCCTACATGATAATAGAAATTCAGAGGTATTGGTTTACATACATTTGCAAATATATGAATAAGCGCTGGGCCAAACGTCAAGGCTCCTCTATACCAGCGTCCCTAACATTATGGGGTTCACGTCTGAGACGCAGGGAACCCCAAAAGAATCCAGCCAAGGACCATCCCCAGGGCATCACACGAATAATGGAAAAAAGGGTGAAAGTGAAGTGTAAAGTATAGTTGTGTAAAGATAAATCAATAAGTGTTAATGGTAAGGGGTTAAAATGACATAAATAATAGACAAACAAATAGAAAGGTGATAAAAAAATATCTATGTGAATTAAGTTGTGATGCCCTGAAAAAAGGCCCAGCCAGAGCAAGCCTGGGGGCCCCACACCCAAACGCTCACCCCAAAATAATTGTTGCTACCTAATAGTAGCACCCACTCTGGGTCATATAATTACAAATTAATGTACTGCATAATAACAGTACATGTATAAGCTGAGAGCAGACTCACCTAGAAGGTACCCCAGAAACCTCCTAATGGCACTATTCAGACCAACACATCCTCCCAATGCTGGCTCCTTTCATGCCTCACAGAACTACAAACAAAAAGTATGGTGGTCGCTCACATCAACTTAATGACATTGCACAGGTGCTCGTAAAGGGTGGGGTTTACACTGAGCTACAGAAAAAAAAAAAGGGATTTTCCCTCCAGCACACTGCAGCAAAAACAAAAATACTTGAATCCTACATGATAATAGAAATTCAGAGGTATTGGTTTACATACATTTGCAAATATATGAATAAGCGCTGGGCCAAATGTCAAGGCTCCTCTATACCAGCGTCCCTAACATTATGGGGTTCACGTCTGAGACGCAGGGAACCCCAAAAGAATCCAGCCAAGGACCATCCCCAGGGCATCACACGAATAATGGAAAAAAGGGTGAAAGTGACGATAACGTGACAGCACTGTGTTTTTTCAGACAATGTTTGAGAACTGCTAGATAAATAGAGTAGATCAGGCCTGGCCAAAATGTTGATCACGATCTACCTGTAGCTCATGGAGCTTCCACCGGTAGATAGCAACCAACTTGCTTACAGCAACTGGGAATGTTGACCTCTGAAGCGATCAGAGGCTAAAGAAGCTTCTGATTGCTTCAGAGGCCAGAGTTCCCAGTGATGCAGTGGGCAGATGGTGTCACCCGTGATGTAAGGAGCCTGCATGTCTGTTGGATCCAGTTCAATCCAGTCAGTGGCAGCGGGAGCCCTGTCAGATTGGAGTGGAACCCAGTGAGAAGGCAGGTAAGTCCTGCACAGGGGTGTGGGGGCTGTTATGCACTGGGAGGGAGGACTACTACTGGAGGCACTGCATTAGGGGCACTACTACTGGGGGCATTGCATAAAAGGCACTACTACAGTGGGCACTGCATAAGGGGCACTACTACTGGGGGCACTGCATAAGGGTCACTACTACTAGGGGCATTGCATAAGGGGCACTACTACAGGGCACTGCATAAGGGGCACTACTACTGGGGGCATTGCATAAGGAGCATTACTACAGGGGGCATTGCTTTAGGGGCACTACTACTGGGGACATTGTATAAGGGGCACTACAGTGAGCACTGCATAAGGGGCACTAGTACTGGAGACATTTCATAATGGGCCCTACTATAGAGGGCATAAGAGGCACTACTACTAGGGGCATTGCATAAGGGGCATTACTACAGTGGGCATTGCATAAGGGGCACTACTACAGTGGGCAATGCAAAAGGGGCACTGCTACAGTGTACATTATATAAGGGACTCTACTGTGGACATTGTGTATAAGGGGCACTACTGTGTGTCGTAATGTGAATTAGGCACACTACTATGTGGTGTAATGTGAATAAGATTGTGCAGCTGTGTGGAGTCATTTGAATTGGGAATACTATGTGTGATTTTGGCAGGACAGACCTCATGACCCTTGCTGTGAGGTCACGCCCCTTTTTTGCATGCCATGACCCCTTTTTCGGGCTCAGTAGTTCACAAAAGGTATTTAGCTTTAAAAGGAGATTATCTGGCCACCCCTGGAGTAGACGCTGTATTTGTTCTATAATGTATTGAGCCTTATAGGTTACAAAAACACTGTTGCTGTAGTGATTTTAAATTTAAAAAGAAGACCTTTCTGTCTTTATGACTTATGTGGGTATTGGCACAACAGAGACCATAAGAGAAAAAGTACAATACACAGTGGCTGACAGATTAGCTGGAAAAATCAGTGCTGGACTAGGGCTCACCGTCACCCTGTGCCGGCTCTGCCCCCATATCTCAAGAGGGGGTGGGACCACCAGCAGGAGAATGTGGAGAGCTGTCCGGATGCTTCAAATGGCTCTATACCCTGCAGGGTGCATTTCCCCATGCTGCACTGAAGCAATGCTCCTGGTCACATGGTGCCATTCCAGGCATCCTGCTAGCTAGATGCAGGGGCCATGGGGCAGTGATGGTGTTGTGCCCATGGTCCTGTGCACTAGATGATGTGGATTGTTGTTTTCTACACAGAGGCAGGGTCAGTAATGTCACTAAAGTGGCAGGTTTTTTATCTGTATCAGATCTCACCCAGATACTGCCTTAAAGATGTGGAGGGAGTGATATCAGAGCTGGATAAGGAGGGAGTTGGACAGGAAGTATGGGACACATGCCCCAGGCCCCCTCACAGGTATTCCCATCACTACTGACTCATGACGTGGTCTGACTGGGTGGACACCGGGGAAGGTCAATGTGAAAGCCATCATTACTCACCTAATGGAGAGCACATTTGTGGCTGTTGCTGAAAGGCACCATGAGGGGCCATGTGCTGCTCGCCTGGGTGGGACAAGAAGGACAACATGTGCGGGAATGGTCCTGGGTGCCTTCTCTCAGCACAGTTTGGGAATGAAGTGCTGCCCAGATCCCAGGGTGAGGGAGAAAGATGAGACATCCATGTCCTGAGATGTGGTGTCCAACATAAGTATAGGTATATTTCCCTTTCAGTATTAGTACCTGAAAGTGACGTGGAGTGAGAACGGAAATGCATTTTCATGCCCATACAGTCCACCAAAAAAAAGAAACTTGCCCCCGGGTTTATATTGCCTCTCTATGTCCACATGGATAGTAGGCAATGATGTTGGACAGTAACTGATGACGTCAGGGTACAAAAACTGAAGGGGATCTATCCACTTCCCTTAAGGTAAGTATTGTTTTTTTGTAAGTGGCACTACTACAGGGGGCATTACTGTTGGGGGCACTACTACTGGTGGCATTACTGCTGGGGGCATTACTATTGGGGGCATTACTATTGGAGACATTACTAGTGGGGGCATTACTACAAGGGGCATTACTACTGCGGATATTACTATTGAGGGCATTAGTATTGTGGGCACTACTAAAGGGAGCATTACTATTGGGGGCACTACTACTGGGGGCACTAATACTGAGGGCACTACTACTGAGGAAACCATTACTGGGGGCACTGCATAAGTGGCACCACTCCTGGGGCACTGCATAAGGGACACTACTACTGGGGTGACTGCATAAGGGGCACCACTACTGTGGACATTGCATAAGGGGCACCACTCATTGGGGCACTACATAAGGGGCACCGCTACTGGGGGCACTGCATAAGGGGCTCTACTCCTGGAGGTACTGCATAATGGGCACCACTACTGTGGGCTCTGCATAAGGAGCACTACCACTGTGGGCACTGCATAAGTTGCACTACCACTACTGCGGGCACTGCATTACTAGGGGCAGCATTATTAGGGGCATTGCATAAAGGCCGCCACTACAGTGGGCATTGCATAAGGGGTACTACTGTTGTGGGCATAGTATATTATGTGTATTAGGGGCACTTCTACTGTGGGCATTGTGTAAAAATGGGCACTACTGTGTGTCATAACATGAATAAGGGACACTACTATGTGATGTAATGTGAATCAGGGGCACTATGTGCGGTGTAATGTGGATAAAATCGTGTTACTGTGTGGCGTAATTTGAATTAGGAATACTATTGTGTTAGCACGCCCCTTTCTTTTGAGACCACTCCCCATTTTTTGACATGCCCCTACGATGCGTGCTGTCACTTTGTTGAAAAACCACGGGGGGGGGGAGTTCCACCACTTCTCTAGGACCACTTTAAGCACTGTATATAAATATAAAACCATCTCAACTACTTGTAATCAATAGTCAATTCCCAGTAACAAAAAATAAAAAAGTGCTTGAACGATATAAATAGGTATAAATTTCACAAAAAAACGAATCATGTTAGACTATTTTTTATATACAGTTTACAGTAAGCTGTTCCAAAGATACATTGTTAGTAAGTCTCTCTCAAATGGTGACTACATTTTGCAATTTTTAATGCTGCGCATGCTCAGTCTCTGCTCGCACACAGGTACATGTGATTCAGAGTTGCACCTATCTCATTCGCAACTCCACTTGCGATTGAAAGGGCGTACTGGGTGGTGATGAGGCATTCACATGTTGAGTGGTGGTGTGTCGTGGGTGTGTTAGCGAAAATTCCTACACAGACTACACATAGATTGGTCTGATCTTAAATGGATCTTTTGCAAGTATAGTGCTGGTACAAGTGCTTGCTGATAATAATGACGGCTATTTGAACAGGCGGATTCAAAGGTACTGTGCGGGTTCATAGATCAGGGACCCTGATGAAAATGTCCAGGTAGACATTGAAACGCTGGAATAAAAAGGATTGTGTTTTATTATGCTCTGAGTGCTGCATGTCTTATTAAGTGTATCTAGGAGGATTCATCTGTCCACAGGGCAAAGTATAAAAACCATTAAGCCCCTGAATGACTGCCAGACAACCGTTTTGCATTATATACAGATATGTCTTCATACATCTAGCCTCAATATGCCACATGGCGCGATATGCCTGGAGCAAATGAGTCGCCAGGTCCTGTGCGACTCTTCTAGCACTGGGCGTCTCTTTTGCCAAAAATGCAGTTGTGTAATACAGTCCATCTCTGAATCAGGAACTGAGGGCCTGATTCAGAGCCGAACGCTGTGACCAGAGCGCTCGCTCTGAATCAGGGCCCTCCTCCATGAAAATGGAGCGTCCTCCTGGACGCTCGCATAGCTGTGGGTGACCACCCACAGCTATAGCGAGCGTCCATGAAGATGGTCGCGATGGTCAAGACCATCGCAACCATCAGGCTTGCGACGAAGACCCTGCGGTTGGGTCTCGCTGCTGCAAGCCCTGGAGTGATTTTGGCTCTATTAGAGCCAAAATCACTCCCACTGACATCACTAGTGATGTCAGTGGGGCCGGCTTCAGACGGTAGGCGTTCCCATGGGAACGCCTCCATCTGGCAGCCACGCCCCCGGCACGCTCACCAAAGGAGCCGTGCTGTCAGTCAACATCGACAGCACACCCCCTTTGGTGCGAGACCCGGAGCGACGGAGAGCCCGTCGCTGTCCGGGTCTTGCGCATGCGCACGACGGAGCTCCCTCCATCGTGCACATGTGCAGTGGGGCAACATCGACCTGCTTGCGAGCGTCTTGCGCTCGCGAGCGGGTCTGAATGACCCCCTGAGTCTGCATACGAAGCACAATGGAACTTGGCTTGGAAAAAACTGTGGCCGCTGCATTGTGGTACTTCATATGTAGATTGAGGGACTGAGGCACACACAGATATACAAGTGTAAGCTGGGATGCGTTTGACATCCCGGCGAACGGAATGCCGATGCTTACATTACTGGTACCGAATGCCAGATGCCGGTCAGAATCCCGGCACTGGCATCCCGACCGGTATCTCGCCGGGATGCTGAAGGTAAGTAGCGGGGTTGGGGGGAGAGTTTATGGTTAGGTTTAGGGGCTAGGGTTAGGTACTAGGGGGAGGGTTAAAGTTAGGCTCTATGGGGGAGGGCTAGGTTTAGGGTGTGGGGAAGTTTAGGTTCAGGCACTATGGGGGGAGGTTAGGGTTAGGCACCAAGAGGGAGGGTTAGGGTAGAGGCGGAGGGTTAGCATACCGACACTTTTTGGCACCAACAAGTATCGGTATGTTAACCCTGTCGGGATCCCGGCATCAGGATTCTGATTGCCGGAATCCCGACTGTCGACATTTCATACCCAACCCGTGTAGGCTTACCAGGCTTATTATACTATCACTTTAGGCTCAGACACTCATGAATTACTCAGGTTCTGTGGCTGATTAAAACAATGTGAAATGCAAGCTTGTAGTCAGCTTTCCAAAAACCTGTGTAATTCATGAGTGTCCCAGTTTAAAGGAATAATATGGTAAGCCTATACAAGTGTTGCATATAAAATTATTCAGCTCAATGTGGTCCAGGGGGAGTGGTCTAATTACCATAGGCCACCCCCATAAATCACGCTATTTGGGGGCGTGCCCATATGGCACACCTCCAGTTTCACTCCATCAGTAGCTGGGCTTCCCCCAGCCTTATCCCTGCACTGAATGGATGCCGCACGCATGCGCACAGCATCCATTCATTTTCTCCGGAGTCCAGTGCCCAACCTCTTGACCACCCGCGGAACACTTTGGCAAACGGGTGGAACAGCGGGACAGTGTCCGAAAAGGTGGACTGTCCTGCTGAAATCGGGATGGTTGGGAGGGGTGAGACCTCTATGGGGTGGCACCCCTGTTCGACCACACTGGTGGCTGTACTTTGTTTTTTTATTGTATTTTCAGATACCAAAGAGCAGTTTTAGGTATATAAAACATTCTAGGGCCCATATACCACTTTGAGCCCACATACCAATACCAATACATAGGGTCACATGAGGAGAAGATAAAAAGTCATATACAGTTTTTGGACACTTTGATGTAGATTAAAGGATAATATGCTGTAGGCTCCCCCTTTTCTTATTTATTTTCCATTGGCGTGAACCAGAAAAAAGTTGATTGAGAACATTGTAAAAGAGATTTGAATAAAATTTCTACGTATTGTAAATGTATCATAGCAGTTTCTTGTCCCAACCACAATTTTGTGTACTATAGTGCACTTATACATTATTACATGCATATTAGATTTGTTTATTTGCCTATTTATGTGTTAATCATATTGAAGCTATGGTTCAAGGTCATCTGAGCATACTACTAATGACATATACAGATTAGTAATGCTCATACAACGATTCTAATAATGATCTTTTTCATATCTAATTTGTGGCTTTAATGTTTGTATGTGTTTATATATCAATCAAAATCTTATGAATATTTAACAGACAAATCTAAATAACAAGAATAGCTTTGTATGCAGTGAATGTAAGCAGGGAGCAAATCATTCACGAGAAGGAGATGAAAATGGAATATGATTAGACTATCAGTCTCTAAATCCCACCTTAAAAAACGGAATGGGATTGAAATCCCGACAGAGGCAGGTAAGTATGCCAACCTCCCCTGCCCCCCCCAACCCTAGCCTTTTCTTAGTGGTGCCTAACCCTAACCTCCCACCCTAGTGCCTAACCCTAATCTCCCCCCCAGGGTGCCTAACCATAACCCCACCTTACTGCTCCCTAAACCTAACCCTCCCAGGGTGTGACTAAACCTAACCTCTCCCTGGAAGTGCCTAACCCTAACCCTCCCCTCTAGGGGTGCCTAACCCTAACCACCCCCCCAAAACCTACCACTAGCCCCGCTAACTGCCCTAAACCTAACCCTCCCCCCCGCGCAGCTAACAGGATGGGCACCCCGGACTTACGTCTTTCAGGCACGCATCGTCCTGGATTCTGGCATCGGGATTATGATAGGCGTCGGTATTTCGACGCCTATCATAAATCACTAGCTGGCATTCTGCTTTTGGGATTGTGACACATAAGTACATCCCCTTAAAAACTATGGGCAAAATGTAATAGGGTCCAAGTTTTGAAAATGTGCGAGTATAGAGCTATACTCGCACATTTTTAGAACTCACACTATGTAATAAGGTGTGAGAACATGTGAACTCGCCTGTTTCTCACCCCACACAACTCGCAATGGCAAACCTCGCATACAGATGTTTTGCCATTGCAAGGATACAACTCGACTAAAGTAATAGAGTGTGAGTTTTTAACTCGCACATATTACTTACATAAAACTCACATAATAAATAGACCTGGTTCAGGCTAGCTAGCCAGTTGAGCAGGTGTGAGTTACACAGAGGCATACACAGATCAATAAGATCTGTGCATACTTCAGTGTTAAAACATCTATAAAAGTGTTACATTTTTTTTTTTTGAAATGACGTGGGGTTCCCCTCTAAAAGCACAACCAGCACTGGGCTTTTTTGCACCAGCCCTGGTTGTGAAAATACATGGGAAAAATCATAGGGTTCCCCTGTATTTTCATCAACCAGCACAGTGCTCAGTGAGCCAGTCCTGTTTGTGGAAATACAGGGGACAAAATGAGTAGGGGGTCCCCTTTAGTTTCCACAATCAGCACCAGACTCTTTTTAGTAGGAATGTAATGCCATAGCCGGGGGACCCTTTCATCGAGTCCTCTGGCCAAAGCATTCAGCACCTGACCAATAGTCAGCCATGGCTGGGGGTCCCTGGGAAGGTGGAAACCCCCCAATAAAGGGGCTCCCCCTCTACAGGGCAATCCAGGTGTGGGCTATCCCCAGCACCCCTGGGCAACAGGTGCCGGGTTGATTGTGTAAAAAATAGATTGAATAATATTGCCTTTTAAAGTAGAATTAGAGGTCCCAGCAAGCCTCCCCTGCATGCTGGTAATTGGAGAACCACAAGTACCATCTTAGGCATTCAGGCCCCACTCGTATCTGTAGTTCACCTGCAAAAGAAATATTAAAATAAACACATATATTATTTTATTTCACTCACTCACTCACTCACTCACTCACTCACTCACTCACTCACTCACTCACTCACTCACTCACACATATTCACCTACAATCCCTATAGTAATTCATGTCCTTTTGTCCATGTAGCATCCCTGACACCTGTAAAAAGAAATTCATACTCACCTACCTCTTATTCCAGTCCTTTTCTGTCCATGTACTGTAGGCATCCAGCTTCTTTGGAAAACAACAAAACAAGAAAAATGGACCACACGGACATGTTCCGTCCTCTCTGGATGGTACCTGGCTAAAAAGGTCAATGAGCAGTTCCCACCACTGACTTCAATGGTAACATTTAGTAATCTAGCGGTTGCTACCATTTAAGTCAATGGTGGGAACTGCTCCACTGCTGGTTGTGAAAAATACAGCGGACCCCCTACTCATTTTGTCCCCTGTTGTTCCATAAACAGGACTGGCTCACTGAGCCCAGTGCTGGTTGATGAAAATACAGGCGAACCATACATTTTTCCCCTGTATTTTCACAACCAGGACTGGCTCAGAAAAGCCCGGTCTGAATGTGCTTTTAGGGGGGGGGGACACATAATTTTTTTTAACAGTTTACAATTTTGTTAACACAGAAGCCTTCACGGTTTTCATTGATTTGTGAAGGCTTCTATGTAACTCATACCGTGTAATGGAAGTTGCATTACAAGGTCACGGACACGGGCTCCCACAATGTAACACCTTCAAACTCACAAGTTCGCAGGCTATTACATTTGCTGAGTTGTGGGACAAACTCGTACCTTTAAATGTGCAATAAGGTACGAGTTTGTCCCGCAGAAAAAATTCAGACCCTATTACATTTACCCCTATGCCTCAGTTTAGGTAATTCTCTATATAAAAATCAAATTAAGAAAAAACATTTTTCTTACAACTATTTCCAAAATTCTATCCTCCTCCGAGATAGTAAAACTGCAGTTGTCATAGGAACAATCTATCCAGTTGCTAGGTTTATTTGCCATGCTGTTGCATATATAGAGTATTGATGTAAACAGGACTTGTGCACGTTGCTATGATACTACTGACTGGACAAACTGAAGCATTTCATAGCACATCCAAAAATATTTCCATAGACAACACATAACAAATTCCACTCTTTATACACACTGCGGCCTGGAGAATGGATCAAGTGAATCTGTTGGGTTGAACATCTGATAACTACTATTGCCGTGGTGCAAAGACCAACAATTTTTTTCTAGTTAGGTGCAGGAGAGCTTTAACTTTTTAGTAAACTTTAGTTTTCCCATGAATTAACTGTAAATATAGGCACTCTTCCTCTGGAAGTTGTTCAATGATCTTGTAGTTGATCTCATAACAGTGGGAATTATTTGGGTAAAGGATTGTTCTATCTTTCAGTTCGTATTCAGACATAGGTTTGAATGTTAGTGCCATATATTGTTTCAATAATGTCACCCTTGCATAACATTTCATATGGTATTTGAATAATTTGCGGATCTGGAACATTGGCCAGTACCAGCCGCAGATATAAATTTGGTGAATGCAATACTTTTCGAAGTCTGGCCATAGTGGCCATGATTTCAGAAAGTTCTCGATAATGGTTCCATGTGCTGAATGAGAGACTATGGATAGAATTTGTTGTAAATCTCCTCCAAGTATCAAGATATTGCCACCAAATGGTTGTTCGTTATTTTCGATGTTGTGGAATAAACAATCACGACAGGTCAGGACATCAGCAGGGATCATGGAAGCTTCATCAAAAATTTAGACCCTTGTCAACTTCATTTCTTTTCCAGCTTTCGAACTCGGCTTGATAGAACTAATTGAATTTTCAAACAAAGGAATCGGAAATTTGAAGATGCTGTAGCTTGTACATTCTCCTGGGAGGAGCATTGCTGCGATGCCTGTCCATGCACAGCAGAACATTTCATGCATTTGCCAAGAAAGAAATGTAACAATGTTAACAAGTCTTTTCACAGCCACCAGCATGAGAAATGAAAAAGACATTCTTACTTGTTTCTTGGTTTGTGACGCACGCCACTATATGATCAAAGATCGCTTTTGTTCTGAATTAAGTTTGGGATTCATAGTGTCAGCAATCACTAATTGGGGTTTATGCTTCAAAGACAGTTTGTGGTATGGCTTCTAGTGAGACTTGAGGCAGACTTAAATCTCTGAGGCTCAACAAATGTGACAAAAGTATTGTATCAATTTAAAAAAACGCCTTGTACCGACTAACCTCTAGTGAGAGAGTTCTATGGAAGTCTTCAGTTAAAGTTATCTTGAATTTCAAGAAAAGTACCATAGGGTCTTTTAGTCCGCAAAACGCACTAAGGTAAGCAAACATTGCTCTGAACTGGGCATCTGGTGAGAGGAAGCTTCTTCAAGTTATTGTGTCAGAATCGCCATCTTTCTTCAGACGATTTTCAAGTAATGGATGAGAGAGTTGGTGACAGGAGAACTTTCTTATCATGGCAATAACTACTAAAGTGAAAGACCGTCTTGGTGTCTACCTTTTCGCAATCAAAATGTAAAGCTCTGCAGAACTCACATTCGAAAGACAGAGAACCTAGATTATAATAACCCACAAAAAAAAAAAAATCAGGACTCAATGCGCAGCGAAGGTGTGCTTTACGTCTTTTTATAGCTGGCATCAAGAGAGGAATCACTTCTGCTTCTTCTTCATCTGAGGTATCAGGCAAAACAAAATCGGTAAAGTGCTCAGAGTGGTGATGTCCCATTTGGTTCAATGTCTCACTGATGTTTGTCAAGGCTCTGTTCAAATCTGGGATTTCAAGGTTTGCCACCAATGCTTCCATTTCGGTTGGCTGTCTAGATGTTGATGGCTGAGAGCTGGATAGTCTGCTCCTCTTGATTTGGTTGTAAATACTGTTGGAATGAGACTCAAAATGCGAATAGTCTTCATTCTCTATTGCCTGAGACATATAATTGCGACCCATTGATCGCTCATGCCTTCCAGTAAGGCTCTTACGTTTAATTTTTTGCTGAGGGGAAGACATTTTGTTACGTGTAAGTATACAATAGAAATATGTATGGCTGTCAGTGAGACAGGGATGTGTTGCTGTCAGTGAGACAGGGATGTGCTGCTGTCAGTGAGACAGGGATGTGCTGCTGTCAGTGAGACAGGGATGTGCTGCTGTCAGTGAGACAGGGATGTGCTGCTGTCAGTGAGACAGGGATGTGCTGCTGTCAGTGAGACAGGGATGTGCTACTTTCCTTTGAGTAGTGTCTGTTTGAGTGTTGCTGTTGTTTACAGTTGGATTTATCATGTGTCAGATGGAAGCAGTTTAGGTGAGCGTTTACACTGGGAAGTGTGTGGCCGTTGGGAAATCATGTTAGTGGAAATGCTGTCATTATAATACACTACTTTACTTGGGAACTTTGCCGCTCCGCCACTCCCGAACAATTGCTCCAAACTCATTTTCTTCTTCGACTAGCACATCTACATTGTATGACCTTTATTTTAATACAGCAACTATATTTTTATGTTCAGCAGTTCTCTCAAAATAGGTCTCGCAGTAAAAAACTTTATAGCATTAATATATAGATTCTAGTACAGATGTAGTAAGCGGGGGTAACATGACATGTCACATCTAACTGGTCATGCCCTTCATATGGTATGTTAGCATGTCACATCACGTAATAATAGTGTAAAATGTCCTTCAATCTGTAATACGTTTTGCTTTTACTGTATTTCCAGTACTGCCTGCATGGGCTACTGTTACCACATAATGTGTAAGTCATTTATAAGATTGATGGGGAGATTTATCAGATTTTCTAAAAAGGACAAGTGGAGAAGTTGCCATAGCAACCAATCAGCTCCTTACCATCATAATCAAGTACATTCTATAAAATGATAACTATAGTAGTAGCTACAGGTAACTTCTACACCTGTCCTCATTAGGTTTGATACATCTCCCTCTGCATTACTTACTACTCCGCTACATCACTGATTTATTCAGTGTATGGATAGCAATATATCAGCAAATGTAAGAGTGCAGTGCAGCGAGTGCAATATACACACTCACCACACACAGCGATCAATGCATGACAAGGGACAAGATCATATGCCCATGTAAACAGGTGTTTCTTCCTATCCTTCGGTCAGTCAAGTGATTATTTCTTAATTTTATTTGTTTTATTTTGGTTCACTGTTACTTAGCAATGTTATCCAGCACCAGCTCGTACAATGCTGGCAGTACCGTGAGATCCAGGGTAAAAGGTACAGATGCAGACCCTATAGTGGTAACTTGAAGATCCGAGTACAATATACAGTAATGCAGTGTTGTTACTAGTTACACATAAATGATGATGATGATCATTACTAACATAGTATTATCATCATCATTAGCAGCAGCAGCAGCAGCAGCAAAATAAATGATCAACTTAAAAATTTACATAAGTAGTTATACAAGGTACAGTAAACACATGCACATTGTCCTCAGCTGGTCACATTCATTTGAATGCGGCAATAATTGTTGTTGATTTGTTTTGGTTGCCCCTTTCCCCAGATGTATAGAGAGAGAATGAATGGTAAAAGTCCTTTTTGCTGCATCAGAAACCTTAAGTGATGAACATTGACTGATGTGACTGGCTACATATTATCTATAGAACTCTGCAGAATACGTGTGGGCTATATACATAGCTGTAAATAAAATAATACAATTGTACTTATGCTGTATAGTAATTATTCTGCTAAAAGCTGCTGTTTTTTTACCCAGGTGATGATATGGGAGTACACTATATTATTATTCACATAACTAGGAGTACTTGTGTTTCTGCCAATTACTGTTATTTCAAAATTATGTTAACATTTTATCATTTATAAGTAGCTTTATTTTAATTTTATTTCTTATCTTCCTTCTTCATGTTGTGCTCATGTTAATCTATGGAGGGGAACCATAGTTGTTACAGAGTAGAGGTTCAAGTTAAAATCTTAGGGGTTTATTTATGAAGTGTTGGATTGTAAAACCAGACACTTCTGTTCGTGTTTATGCTTAATATTTAAAAGGGCAGTGCTTTTACTAGTCGTTTCTTGATAGCAAAATCACTGTCCTTTTAAATATTGAGCATAAACATGAACAGAAGTGTCGGGTTGTAAAACCAGACACTGTAAATAAACCACTTAGGAGTCTATTTACTAAGCTTTGTCAGGAGATAAAATGAACAGTGATAAGGTACCAGCTAATCAGCTCCTAACTGCCATTTTTCAAACACAGCCTGTGACATGGCAGTTAGAAGCTGATTGGCTGGTACCTTATCACCGTTTACTTTATCTACTAACAAAGCTTAGTAAATAGACCCCTTAGTATTAATATACCTATTAGAGGCTACAATGTCAACGACACTAACCATGGAGCTCTGGAAAAACCAAAACACAGGGCAGACCCCGGGATGGGAACAAATCAAATAGGGTGTAGCAATGAATGGGCTTTAAAAAATATTTACTGCATCTAATAAATGCATACACACAAATGTGATTTTTTACTTTTATTGTAAATCTTCCTACTATGTCTACATTCACTATTTGGTATTCAATGGATACATTGCATGTGAGTAAATACAGTCAGGTGCATAAATATTGGTACATTGACAAAAGTTTCATATTTTGGCCTCTATTCACCACTACAATGGCTTTGAAATGAAACAAACAAGATGTGCTTTAACTGCAGACTTTCAGATTTAATTTGAGGGTAATTACATCCAAATCAGGTGAACGGTGTAGGAATAACAACGGTTTCTATATGTGCCTCCCACTTTTTAAGGGGCCAAAAGTATTGGGACAAACTAAATAATCCTAAATCTAACTTTCACTTTTTAATACTTTGTTGCAAATCCTTTGCAGGCAATTACAGCCTGAAGTCTGGAGCGCATAGACATCACCAGACGCTGGGTTTCATCCCTGGTGATGCTCTGCCAGGCCTCTACTGCAAATGTCTTCAGTTCCTGCTTGTTCTTGGGGCATTTTCCCTTCAGTTTTGTCTTCATCAAGTGAAATGCATGCTCAATCGGATTCAGGTCAGGGGATTGACTTGGCCATTGCATAACATTCCATTTTTTAGCTTTAAAAAACTCTTTAATTGCTTTTGCAGTATGCTTCGGGACATTGTCCATCTGCACTATGAAGCACCGTCCAATGAGTTCTGAAGCATTTGACTGAATATGAGCATATAATTTTGCCCGAAACACTTCAGAATTCATTCTGCTGCTTTTGTCAGCAGTCACATCATCAATAAATACAAGGGAACCAGTTCCATTGGCAGCCATACATGCCCACGCCATGACACTACCACCACCATGCTTCACTGAGGAGGTGGTATGTTTTGGATCATGACAGTTCCTTTCCTTCTCCATACTCTTCTCTTCCGATCACTCTGGTACAAGTTGATCTTTGTCTCATCTGTCCATAGGATGTTGTTCCAGAACTGTAATGGCTTTTTTAGATGTTGTTTGGCAAACTCTAATCTGGTCTTCCTGTTTTTGTGGCTCACCAATGGTTTACATCTTGTGGTGAACCCTCTAAATTGACTCTTGTGAAGTCTTCTCTTGATTGTTGACTTTGACACATATACACCTACATCCTGGAGAGGGTTCTTGATTTGGCCAACTGTTGTGAAGGGGTTTTTCCTCACCAGGGAAATAATTAACATCCACCACAGTTGTTTTCCATGGTCTTCAGGGTCTTTTGGTGTTGCTGAGCTCTCCGGTGCATTCTTTCTTTTTAAGAATGTTCTAAACAGTTGATTTGGCCACACCTAATGTTTTTGCTATCTCTCTGATGGGTTTGTTTTGATTTTTCAGCCTAAGGCAGGGTACACACCTGAACGATTTATAATCGTTCCGATTTCCTATCCAATTTCCCTTGAAGGCAGAACTTCCTAAATTGAGCGTACACACTGTCCAATTTCGCATAAGATTTGACGATTTGTTGAACCGTCAAATCGAATGCGCTGTACAGTGTACAGTGGGCTGATCGTCCGGTTGTCCGTACAAACTGTGCGATTGGCACCTTATCGTATGCGTTATCTAATGATTGTCTGTGCAGCACAGACAATCAAAAGACGTCGCATACGACCAGCGGGAGCGCGCAATTGTGCGTACACACTATGCGATTTACACGATTCATCGTTCCAATTACCTTAATCGTGCCGATATTGTCCTGGTGTGTATGCACCCAAATATGGCTTTCTTCACTGATAGTGACAGCTCTTTGGATCTCATATTGAGAGTCGACAGCAACTGATTCCAAATACAAATGTCACACCTAGAATCAACTCCAGACCTTTTACCTGCTTAATTGATAATGAAATAATGAGGGAATAGCCCACACCTGTCCATGAAACAGCTTTTGAGTTGATAGTCCCATTACTTTTGGCCCCTTAAAAAGTGGGAGGCACATATAGAAACCGTTGTAATTCCTACACTGTTCACCTGATTTGGATGTAATTACCCTCAAATTAAATCTGAAAGTTTGCAGTTAAAGCACATCTTGTTTGTTTCATTTCAAAGCCATTGTGGTGGTGAATAGAGGCCAAAATATGAAAATTCTGGCAATGTCCCAATATTTATGCACCTGACTGTATATTTTCTGATTTATACAAGTCTTTCATTTTGGATTTATGTACACAGCGGTTTGACCTCAAGTCATTCATGTCATTGATCTATTTCAGTGATCGACCCTGGGAAAGAGTAGTTGAAGAAATGTGACACCATAAAACCAATTGGTTTTCTTTTTTTCCAGCCACGTAATCAACTTCTAATTAGTCTATAGTAGCTATTGTGATCTACAGGTGTGTACTGAAAAGGAAGTCAGTTGCTTGTTTCCCCTCTGATTTAGGGGTCTGGCGGGTACAATGAAACTTTGCAGTGCAGTAATCACAGGCATCTCCCCATTTGTTGTGCCCATGGTGACAATGGTGGGACTTCTCAATTTAGTTGATTGACAATTTGGCAGTAAATTTTGTATAGAAACAAAATATATATATATTTTTTAAACATTTTATTAGTGTCACAAATAAATACATAGATATATCATGTAAAGTACATTAATGACACATTTTTTTTTAACAACAAGATAATAACATATTGAAAAAGTAAAATAGACAGGGGAGGGGGGGAGCAGTGTGGGTTGGGGGAGTATAGAATCTCTGATGAGCCACAATCTATCAATCGAAGTTACATCTAAAAAGAGAGAGATGTTTTTTTCTGTCACCACTCACTGTAGTTGCTTAAGGAGATATCAATTGGTCAATTCAAACACTTTACACATTTTTCGTACTGAGTCCATCGAGATGGCTGGAAAGTAGGGTTCCTACTTATTATAAAAATGCTTGACTCCATTTTCAATGTTAAACAGTGCTTTTCTCCTGTATATATACATATAGTCTAATAATGCTGGCTGTATTTCTCTTACGGATGGGATAGATTTTGTGATCCATTTGTTAAGAATGACCCTCTTTGCCAAGGTGACTATCAAGGTTAATAGTGGAATTAAATGTGATATATTGTCTTGCCTAGACCATACTGTAAAGTGAGCAAATAAAATGCAGGTGGTGAAAATTGTAGTTTTAATTGGAAGGTGTGATTAATAAAATATTATATTTTATACCAGAATTTTTAGATTTTTGGACAGTGTAAAAAGACGTGTGAAAGAAGCTTGCTCCCCAAAGCATTTGGGACAGCGCCCATCATCATCTGAGACCATATGTTTCCTACAGTTCAGAGCTATGTAGGCTCTGTGAAGAGTCTTATAGTAAATTTCTTGTAATTGGGCTGATGCTAAAATCTTTAAAGTTTTATTGGTGTTAGAAATTATTGCTGAGAAATCAGAAATGTTTTCCATCTCTTCTTTCCCACTTACTTTGGATCCTAGCCCATAGTTTATGAGGATCATTAGGGAGTAGATCCGTGTCTAAATGTCTAATACGGTATGTCATTGTATTGACCTGTCGGAGGAGAGAATCTAGATAACTTGGGATTAATGTCTTAGTTGGAGATCCAGGAGACAAGGAGGTTTTTGAGTTAATGTAATGTCTTACTTGGAGGTACATGAAAAAATGTGTGTTTGGCAATGAATAAGTAGTACACAATTGTTGGAATGTCAGAATCACACCCCCTGGATCGAACACATCACAGATAGCTTTGATTCCCTTTAATTTCCAAATATGGAACCATGCATTTTGGATACAAGGTAAAAAAGCAGGATTACCCCAGACAGGGGTATATCTAGACTTAGTAAAGTCTAGCGAGAGTTTTTTGTTTATAGATTTCCACGCATAGTATGTACTGTATCTCTAAATAGGATATTATTATATAGATGTGAGGGAATAGCGGCTCGCTGGAGATGTAATAACGCTGCTGGAGCAAAAGGGTGAAAAATGATCTCTTCTAAATTTTGATTGGTATAAATGCTACGAGATAAGAACCAATCTGAAATATAGCGGAAGAGAGCTTGTGAGAAGGCCTGAATGTCTGGAAGCGCTAAGCCTCCCTTACTCTTGGTTTGAATTAATCTAATTCTAGGGATTTGGGGTTTCTTGATTTGCCATATAAATTTCACAAAAGCAGTAGTGCAAATCTTAATGTCTGTCTGGGTTAATGCTATTGGTAATACTTGCATGAGATATGTAAGTTTCGGGAATAAAATACTTTTGATTAATGCAATTCTACCCAAAAGTGACAAGGTAGGTGAAGCCAGTTGTCCATTTGGGACTTTATTGATTTAATCAGAGGTGTGAAGTTTTCCGAATATAGCTTATGTAATGTAGAAGGTATCTGAATACCCAAGTATTTCAAAGAGGTGTACTTACTTTGTAATTGGTATAAAGACACTATATGTTTAGTTGCATCTATCGATTTTTGGAGAGAAGTAAAACCTCTGATTTTTGAACATTGACTTTATAACCTGAAAAAGAGCCAAAGTGTAGGATAGTATCTAGTATTACATCAATTGATACAGCTGGGTTTGAGATAAATAGCATCATATCATCAGCGAATAATGTCATTTTTAATTCTAGAGTACCTACTTTAATCCCTGAATACATAGTTTTATTACGTAATTTAATTGCTCGTGGGGGTCCAGGGCAAGGATCACCTCCATTTACCTCTTCTTCATGACTCAAAATCGCCATGTATTTTTTATTTTATTATTAAAAGTATACTACAGTTGTCACATTCCTGTGACTAGCCAGTCACATTCTTTTTTCAATAGGCAAATTTGAAACAGATGATTTTTCAAATTATTGCAAGTTTTGTTTCATTAGATTGTTGTAACAAAAGGTTTAATCGCTGCCTGAAGCTCTCCATCACCAAATTTCATATATAATTTTCTTTAATACCTAGACTAATTTGATTGGGTTACAATAAAGCGACCTATAATCTCGTAAAGAACATGCTACTAGCACTAAGTGGTTAATAGAGAGGCAAATACACTAATGACCATTTAATAACTATGTATAATTCATGTCATCAATTTATCACTTGTAAAAGTGGTTTCCAGTTTTTCCAAGAAGTACCATTTCTTTTCTGATCTAAATTAACTCAGTGTTAGAAGTACATTAGAACACATTGCTCAGACATATACTTTGGCAAATATTCTAAATGTGGGACTTACAATCATATACATATTATATATTAATTTCCTTCCAGCCACTTACACACAGAGGACCTCATTCAGACCCATTCGCAAGTGCCCGCTCGCTCGTTCGCGGCTTATGGTAGGCGACCGCGCATGCACATGCTTTGTTCTACACATTTACAAACTACTCGGAGTGATCGGAATCCGCTCGCTCGCCCAGCAAAGACAGCCCAGTGTAATGAGTGACAAGAGAGACCGTTTGTGGGTGGTAACAGGGGCAGGACACTAATAACGGGGGAGTGGAGGTGCGAACACAGGCGTGCCTGAGTGCCGTTTCAGAGGTGTGCATAATTAAGAGGCTGCGTCATAGTACACGTCACTTGCTTGATTTTTACACTGAAGTCCTCGCAGTGCTTGCGGTAAGGTAAGGTGACCACAAGCGCTGCAAGTCCTTCCGATGGTCCTCGATGTACCAATGTTTTAATACACTTCCTAGAGATGACGTGTGCTAGTGGGCATCTCTACATACACTAATGGGGGTTTATAGACACAAAGTGATCGATCGCCAACACAAAGTGGGCGTGCTTATGCCTTTCCGGGCGAGCGTCTGCCGTGCCGTCACTTAGCCAAATTTGCATACACTGGGTGTGAGCGATCGCATCTAGCGAGCAGCTCTGAATGAGCTCCCGAATCAGATGTACATTTATACAGTAGGATCAGATAGTGTTTCTATGCTTAGATATGCACAGAACAGAAGTAATGATATCTGTGAAAAGATTGCACACAAGTGTATCTTCATTTGAGATTTTGTAAATACTCTTGTTAACAAAACAATATTAAATAACCCTCTTATACATATTATGAAACAATGTTGCACATTTGGTACAAAACATTATCAGGCATTTGTTACTCTGAATCTGTTATCTGTATAAGAACTTTTGGGCGAGATTTATCAAAGCTTGGAGATAAAGTGAAGAGAGATCAAGTGCTAACCAATCTGATTCTAACAGTAATTTTTTCAAACACAGCCCATTAAATGATAGTTAGAAGCTGATTGAATAAGATATATATTACACACAAAATAAATTATCATCATATGAACAGGGTCAGTTCTCACAGTCCAATGCAAATGCAACCTATAAGCAAACTCAATTCATATTGAGTAGCAAAGTGAGCCGGTATACAGCAGTATGCCATGCTGCCACGTCAGTCAGCCACTGTCCCTACTCCCGCTTGACAGTCGGCGCAGGGAGGAAAAAAGCAGCTGTAGCATTATGTGCAGATGTGTCCCACGTAGGACACATGTCTGTGCAGCGCTGGCTTGACCAAGCATCTAGTGATGGGTCCCAGCATCAGTGCAGATGTGACGACAGTACAAATCCAGCGCCGGTAGTGAACCAATCACTGACCAATCAAAAAGAATAGTCAGCTGTGGCATTTTAAATTGGCACCAGCAGCTGGCCAATCATAGCTTGCGGACCGGCAGCCAATCAGCAGCAGCCATGCAGCTGCATATTATTGGCTGCCAGTCCATGCTGTAATTGGTATGCAGTCAGTGCCAAGTGCAAAGCCTAGAGGATGCTGAACCACCCGCAGAGCCCCACTGTCAAAAGGGGGACAGGAAGAGGAGAAGCCTAACTCTGACAGCACCGACTCCCGATATGGAATGAGAGGTACAGGGGGTGAGAGAGGGAAGTAGCTAGTGTGAGGTACAGGGGGTGACTGAGGGAAGCAGGTAGTGTGAGGTGCAGGGGGTGAGTGAGGGAAGCAGGTAGTGTGAGGTGCAGGGGGTGGGAGAGGGAAGCAGGTAGTGAGAGGTGCAGGGGGTGGGAGAGGGAAGCAGGTAGTGTGAGGTACAGGGGGGAGTGAGGGAAGCAGGTACTGTGACGTGCAAGGGGTGGGAGAGGGATGTAGGTAGTGTGAGGTGCAGGAGATGGGAAAGGGAAGCAGGTAGTGTGAGGTGCAGGGGGTGGGAGAGGAAAGCAGGTAGTGTGAGATGCAGGGGGTGGGAGAGGGAAGCAGGTAGTGTGAGGTGCAGGGGGTGGGAGAGGGAAGCAGGTAGTGTGAGGTTCAGGGGGTGGGAGGGGGAAGCAGGTAGTGTGAGGTGCTGGAGGTGGGAGAGGGAAGCAGATAGTGTGAGGTGCAGGGTGTGGGAGAGGGAAGCAGATAGTGTGAGGTGCAGGGGGTGGGAGAGGGTAGCAGGTAGAGAGAGGTGCAGGGGGTGGGAGAGGAAAGCAGGTACTGTGAGGTGCAGGCAGTGGGAAAGGGAAGCAGGTAGTGTGAGGTGTAGGGTGTGGGAGAGGGAAGCAGGCAGTGTGATTTGCAGGCTTGGGGGAAAGGGAAGCAGGTAGTGTGAGGTGCAGTGGTTGGAAGAGGAAAGCAGGTTGTGTGAGATGCAGGATGTGGGAGAGGGAAGCAGGCAGTGTGAGTTGCAGGGGGTGGGAGAGGGAAGCAGGTAGGGTGAGGTGCAGGGGGTGGGAGAGGGAAGCAGGTAGTGTGAGGTGCAAGGGGTGGGAGAGGGAAGCAGGTAGTGTGAGGTGCACGGGGTGGGAGAGGGAAGCAGGTAATGTGAGGTGCAGGGGGTGGGAGAGGGAAGCAGGTAGTGTGAGGTGCAGGGGGTAGGAGAGGGAAGTAGGTAGTGTGAGGTGCAGGGTGTGGGAGAGGGAAGTAGGTAGTGTGAGGTGAAGGAGGTGGGAGAGGGAACTAGATAGTGTGAGGTGCAGGGTGTGGGAGAGGGAAGCAGGTACTGTGAGGTGCAGGGGGTGGGAGAGGGTAGCAGGTAGTGAGAGGTGCAGGGGGTGGGAGAGGAAAGCAGGTAGTGTGAAGTGCAGTGGTTGGAAGAGGAAAGCAGGTAGTGTGAGATGCAGGATGTGGGAGAGGGAAGCAGGCAGTGTGAGTTGCAGGCTTGGGGGAGAGATAAGCAGGTAGTGTAAGATGCAGGAGGTGGGAGAGGGAAGCAGGTAGTGTGAGGTGCAGTGGGTGGGCGAGGGAAGCAGGTAGTGTGAGGTGCAGGTGGTGGGAGAGGGAAGCAGGAAGTGTGAGGTGCAGGGGGTAGGAGAGGGAAGCAGGAAGTGTGAAGAGTAGGGGTTGGAAGAGGAAAGCAGGTAGTGTGAGTTGCAGGAGGTGGGAGAGGGAAGCAGGTAGTTTGAGGTGTAGGGTGTGGGAGAGGGATGTAGGTAGTGTGAGGTGCAGGGTGTGGGAAAGGGAAGCAGGTAGTGTGAGGTGCAGGGGGTGGGAGAGGAAAGCAGGTAGTGTGAGATGCAGGGGATGGGAGAGGGAAGCAGGTAGTGTGAGGTGCAGGGGGTGGGAGAGGGAAGCAGGTAGTGTGAGGTTCAGGGGGTGGGAGGGGGAAGCAGGTAGTGTGAGGTGCAGGAGGTGGGAGAGGGAAGCAGATAGTGTGAGGTGCAGGGTGTGGGAGAGGGAAGCAGATAGTGTGAGGTGCAGGGGGTGGGAGAGGGTAGCAGGTAGAGAGAGGTGCAGGGGGTGGGAGAGGAAAGCAGGTACTGTGAGGTGCAGGCAGTGGGAGAGGGAAGCAGGTAGTGTGAGGTGCAGGGTGTTTGAGAGGGAAGCAGGCAGTGTGATTTGCAGGCTTGGGGGAAAGGGAAGCAGGTAGTGTGAGGTGCAGTGGTTGGAAGAGGAAAGCAGGTAGTGTGAGATGCAGGATGTGGGAGAGAGAAGCAGGCAGTGTGAGTTGCAGGGGGTGGGAGAGGGAAGCAGGTAGGGTGAGGTGCAAGGGGTGGGAGACGGAAGCAGGTAGTGTGAGGTGCAGGGGGTGGGAGAGGGAAGCAGGTAGTGTGAGGTGCACGGGGTGGGAGAGGGAAGCAGGTAATGTGAGGTGCAAGGGGTGGGAGAGGTAAGCAGGTAGTGTGAGGTGCAGGGGGTAGGAGAGGTAAGCAGGTAGTGTGAGGTGCAGGGGGTAGGAGAGGGAAGCAGGTAGTGTGAGGTGAAGGAGGTGGGAGAGGGAACTAGATAGTGTGAGGTGCAGGGTGTGGGAGAGGGAAGCAGGTACTGTGAGGTGCAGGGGGTGGGAGAGTGTAGCAGGTAGTGAGAGGTGCAGGGGGTGGGAGAGGAAAGCAGGTACTGTGAGGTGCAGGCAGTGGGAGAGGGAAGCAGGTAGTGTGAGGTGCAGGGTGTGGGAGAGGGAAGCAGGCAGTGTGATTTGCAGGATTGGGAGAAAGGGAAGCAGGTAGTGTGAGGTGCAGTGGTTGGAAGAGGAAAGCAGGTAGTTTGAGGTGTAGGGTGTGGGAGAGGGAAGCAGGCAGTGTGATTTGCAGGCTTGGGAGAAAGGGAAGCAGGTAGTGTGAGGTGCAGTGGTTGGAAGAGGAAAGCAGGTAGTGTGAGATGCAGGATGTGGGAGAGGGAAGCAGGCAGTGTGAGTTGCAGGCTTGGGGGAGAGATAAGCAGGTAGTGTAAGGTGCAGGAGGAGGGAGAGGGAAGCAGGTAGTGTGAGGTGCAGGGGGTGGGAGAGAGAAGCAGGTAGTGTGAGGTGCAGGTGGTGGGAGAGGGAAGCAGGAAGTGTGAGGTGCAGGGGGTAGGAGAGGGAAGCAGGTAGTGTGAAGAGTAGGGGTTGGAAGAGGAAAGCAGGTAGTGTGAGGTGCAGGTGGTGGGAGAGGGAAGCAGGAAGTGTGAGGTGCAGGGGGTAGGAGAGGGAAGCAGGTAGTGTGAAGAGTAGGGGTTGGAAGAGGAAAGCAGGTAGCGTGAGTTGCAGGAGGTGGGAGAGGGAAGCAGGTAGTGTGAGGTGAAGGGAGTGGGAGAGGGAAGCAGGTAGTGTGTGGTGCAGGGTGTGGGAGATGGAAGCATGTAGTGTGAGGTGCAGGGTGTGGGAGAGGGATGTAGGTAGTTTGAGGTGCAGGGTGTGGGAGAGGGAAGCAGGTAGTGTGAGGTGCAGGGTGTGGGAGAGGGATGTAGGTAGTGTGAGGTGCAGGGTTGGGAGAGGGAAGCAGGTAGTATGAGGTGCAGGGTGTGGGAGAGGGATGTAGGTAGTGTGAGGTGAAGGGAGTGGGAGAGGGACGCAGGTAATGGGTGGTGCAGGGGTGGGAGAGGGAAGCAGGTAGTGTGAGGTGCAGGGGGTGGGAGAGGAAAGCAGGTAGTGTGTGGTGCAGGGTGTGGGAGATGGAAGCATGTAGTGTGAGGTGCAGGGTGTGGGAGAGGGATGTAGGTAGTTTGAGGTGCAGGGTGTGGGAGAGGGAAGCAGGTAGTGTGAGGTGCAGGGTGTGGGAGAGGGATGTAGGTAGTGTGAGATGCAGGGTTGGGAGAGGGAAGCAGGTAGTATGAGGTGCAGGGTGTGGGAGAGGGATGTAGGTAGTGTGAGGTGCAGGGTGTGGGAGAGGGAAGCAGGTAGTGTGAGGTGCAGGGGGTGGGAGAGGGATGCAGGTAGTGTGAGGTGCAGGGTGTGGGAGAGGGAAGCACGTAGTGTGAGGTGCAGGAGGTGGGAGAGGGAAGCAGAAAGTGTGAGGTGCAGGGTGTGGGAGAGGCAAGCAGGTAGTGTGAGGTGCAGGGGGTGGGAGAGGGAAGCACGTAGTGTGAGGTGCAGGGGGTGGGAGAGATAAGCAGGTAGTGTGAGGTGCAGGGTGTGGGAGTGGGAATCAGGTAGTGTGAGGTGCAGGAGGTGGGAGAGTGAAGCAAATAGTGTAAGGTGCAGGGTGTGGGAGAGGCAAGCAGGTAGTGTGAGGTGCAGGGGGTTGGTGAGGGTAGCAGGTAGTGAGAGGTGCAGCGGGTGGGAGAGGGAAGCCGGTAGTGTGAGTTGCAGGGTTGGGGGAGAGGGAAGCAGGCAGTGTGAGGTGCAGGGTGAGGGAGAAGGAAGCAGGTAGTGTGAGGTGCAGGTCGTGGGAGTGGGATGTAGGTAGTGTGAGGTGCAGGGTGTGGGAGAGGGAAGCAGGTAGTGTGAGGTGCCGGGCGTGGGAGAGGGAAGTAGGTTAGTGTAAGGTGCAGGAGGTGGGAGAGTGAAGTATGTAGTGTGAGGTGCAGGGCATGGGAGAGGGATGTAGGTAGTGTGAGGTACAGGGTGTGGGACAGGGAAGCATGTAGTGTGAGGTGCAGGAGATGGGAGATGGAAGCAGATAGTGTGAGGTGCAGGGGATTGGAGAGGGTAGCAGGTAGTGAGAGGTGCAGGGGGTGGGAGAGGGTAGCAGGTAGTGTGAGGTGCAGGGGTTGGAAGAGGGTAGCAGGTAGTGAGAGGTACAGGGGGTGGGAGAGGAAAGCAGGTAGTGTGAGGTGCAGGGGGTGGGAGAGGGAAGCAGGTAGTGTGAGGTTCAGGGGGTGGGAGAGGGTAGCAGGCAGAGAGAGGTGCAGGGGGTGGGAGAGGAAAGCAGGTACTGTGAGGTGCAGGCAGTGGGAGAGGGAAGCAGGTAGTGTGAGGTGCAGGGAGTGGGAAAGGGAAGCAGGCAGTGTGAGTTGCAGGCTTGGGGGAGAGGCAAGCAGGTAGTGTGAGGTGCAGTGGTTGGAAGAGGAAAGCAGGTAGTTTGAGGTGCAGGGTGTGGGAGAGGGAAGCAGGTAGTGTGAGGTGCAGGGTGTGGGAGAGGGATGTAGGTAGTGTGAGGTGCAGGGTTGGGAGAGGGAAGCAGGTAGTATGAGGTGCAGGGTGTGGGAGAGGGATGTAGGTAGTGTGAGGTGCAGGGTGTGGGAGAGGGAAGCAGGTAGTGTGAGGTGCAGGGGGTGGGAGAGGGATGCAGGTAGTGTGAGGTGCAGGGTGTGGGAGAGGGAAGCACGTAGTGTGAGGTGCAGGAGGTGGGAGAGGGAAGCAGAAAGTGTGAGGTGCAGGGTGTGGGAGAGGCAAGCAGGTAGTGTGAGGTGCAGGGGGTGGGAGAGGGAAGCAGGTAGTGTGAGGTGCAGGGGGTGGGAGAGATAAGCAGGTAGTGTGAGGTGCAGGGTGTGGGAGTGGGAATCAGGTAGTGTGAGGTGCAGGAGGTGGGAGAGTGAAGCAAATAGTGTAAGGTGCAGGGTGTGGGAGAGGCAAGCAGGTAGTGTGAGGTGCAGGGGGTTGGTGAGGGTAGCAGGTAGTGAGAGGTGCAGCGGGTGGGAGAGGGAAGCCGGTAGTGTGAGTTGCAGGGTTGGGGGAGAGGGAAGCAGGCAGTGTGAGGTGCAGGGTGAGGGAGAAGGAAGCAGGTAGTGTGAGGTGCAGGTCGTGGGAGTGGGATGTAGGTAGTGTGAGGTGCAGGGTGTGGGAGAGGGAAGCAGGTAGTGTGAGGTGCCGGGCGTGGGAGAGGGAAGTAGGTTAGTGTAAGGTGCAGGAGGTGGGAGAGTGAAGTATGTAGTGTGAGGTGCAGGGCATGGGAGAGGGATGTAGGTAGTGTGAGGTACAGGGTGTGGGACAGGGAAGCATGTAGTGTGAGGTGCAGGAGATGGGAGATGGAAGCAGATAGTGTGAGGTGCAGGGGATTGGAGAGGGTAGCAGGTAGTGAGAGGTGCAGGGGGTGGGAGAGGGTAGCAGGTAGTGTGAGGTGCAGGGGTTGGAAGAGGGTAGCAGGTAGTGATAGGTACAGGGGGTGGGAGAGGAAAGCAGGTAGTGTGAGGTGCAGGGGGTGGGAGAGGGAAGCAGGTAGTGTGAGGTTCAGGGGGTGGGAGAGGGTAGCAGGCAGAGAGAGGTGCAGGGGGTGGGAGAGGAAAGCAGGTACTGTGAGGTGCAGGCAGTGGGAGAGGGAAGCAGGTAGTGTGAGGTGCAGGGAGTGGGAAAGGGAAGCAGGCAGTGTGAGTTGCAGGCTTGGGGGAGAGGCAAGCAGGTAGTGTGAGGTGCAGTGGTTGGAAGAGGAAAGCAGGTAGTTTGAGGTGCAGGGTGTGGGAGAGGGAAGTAGGTAGTGTGAGGTGCAGGGTGTGGGAGAGGGAAGCAGGCAGTGTGAGTTGCAGGCTTGGGGGAGAGGGAAGCAGGTAGTGTAAGGTACAGGAGGTGGGAGAGGGAAGCAGGTAGTGTGAGGTGCAGGGGGTGGGAGAGGGAAGCAGTTAGTGTGAGGTGCAGGCGGTGGGAGAGGGTAGCTGGTAGTGTGATTTGCAGGGTTGGAGGAGAGGGAAGCAGGTAGTGTGAGGTGCAGTGGGTGGGAAAGGGAATCAGGTAGTGTGAGGTGCAGGGGGTGGGAGATGGAAGCAGGTTGTGTGAGTTGCAGGTTTTGGGTAGAGGGAAGCAGGTAATGGGTGGTGCAGGGTGTGGGAGGGGGAAGCAGGTAGTGTGAGGTGCAGGGGGTGGGAGAGGGAAGCATGTAGTGTGAGGTGCAGGGCGTGGGAGAGGGATGTAGGTAGTGTGAGGTGCAGGGTGTGGGAGAGGGATGTAGGTAGTGTGAGGTGCAGGGGGTGGGAGAGGGAAGCAGGTAGTGTGAGGTGCAGGGTTTGGGAGAATGAAGCAGGTAGTGTGAGGTACAGGAGGTGGGAGAGTGAAGCAGGTAGTGTGAGGTGCAGGGGGTGGGAGAGGGAAGCAGGTAGTGTGAGGTTCAGGCGGTGAGATAGGGTAGCCGGTAGTGTGATTTGCAGGGTTGGAGGAGAGGGAACCAGGTAGTATGAGGTGCAGGGTGTGGGAGAGATAAGCAGGTAGTGTGAAGAGTAGGGGTTGGAAGGGGAAAGCAGGTAGTGTGAGGTGCAGGGTGTGGGAGAGGGATGTAGGTAGTGTGAGGTGCAGGGGGTGGGAGAGGGAAGCAGGTAGTGTGAGGAGCAGGGTGTGGGAGAATGAAGCAGGTAGTGTGAGGTACAGGAGGTGGGAGAGGGAAGCAGGTAGTGTGAGGTGCAGGGGGTGGGAGAGGGAAGCAGGTAGTGTGAGGTTCAGGCGGTGAGATAGGGTAGCCGGTAGTGTGATTTGCAGGGTTGGAGGAGAGGGAACCAGGTAGTATGAGGTGCAGGGGGTGGGAGAGGGATGTAGGTAGTGTGAGGTGCAGGGGGTGGGAAAGGGAAGCAGGTAGTGTGAGGTGCAGGGGGTTGGAGAGGGAAGCAGGTAGTGTGAGGTACAGGGGGTGGGAGAGGAAAGCATTGAGTGTGAGTTGCAGGGGGTGGGAGAGGGAAGCAGGTAGTGTAAGGTGCAGGAGGTGGGAGAGGGAAGCAGGTAGTGTGAGGTGCAGGAGGTGGGAGAGGAAAGCAGGTAGTGTGAGTTGCAGGGTTGGAGGAGAGGGAAGCAGGTAGTGTGAGGTGCAGGGGGTGGGAGAGGTAAGCAGGTAGAGTGAAGAGGAGGGGTTGGAAGAGGAAAGCAGGTAGTGTGAGTTGCAGGGGGTGGGAGAGGGAAGCAGGTAGTGTGAGGTGCAGGTGGTAGGAGAGGGAAGCAGGTAGTGTGAGGTACAGGGGGTTCGAGAGTAAAGCAGGGAGTGTGAGTTGCAGGGGGTGGGAGAGGGAAGCAGGTAGTGTGA
Organism: Taudactylus pleione; assembly: GCA_031769625.1. Taxonomy (NCBI): domain Eukaryota; kingdom Metazoa; phylum Chordata; class Amphibia; order Anura; family Myobatrachidae; genus Taudactylus; species Taudactylus pleione. The sequence goes on along the minus strand of JAUIMM010000343.1, from coordinate 4,056,841 downwards.
GGTGCAGGGGGTGGGAGAGGGAAGCAGGTAGTGTGAGTTGCAGGGTTGGGGTAGAGGGAAGCAGGTAATGGGTGGCAGGGGCTAGCTGGCTGGCAACTTTTAGTCTGGGGGCAAATGCATGCAGGTGGCCCTGGCAGAGGAGTAGCGTGTAGCCAGGGTGTCCGAAGAATATGCATGCTACGGTGCCCCCCCCTCAAGTGTTCCAGGGAGGAGGCGGGTCCATATGGGATTAATGTAAGGTAAAAATAAAGATTAGGGCAAGCCCCCTGTCGTAGTGCCCATATGCAGTGCCTCGTGTGCCACAGGAGAGAACACCCTTGTGCAAGCCTCCAGTAGTGCCCCCAGTAGTAGTCCCCCCTTGTATTGCCCCCAGTAGTATTAGTGCCCCCCTTTGCAGTGCCCCCAGTAGTAGTAGTCCCCCCTTTTGTAGTGCCCCATTGGTAGTATTCCCCCCCTTGTAGTGCCCCCAGTAGTAGTAGTCCCCCATTGTAGTGCCCCCAGTAGTAGTCCCCCCTTGCAGTGCCCCCAGTAGTAGTAGTCCCCCCTTGTAGTGTCCCCAGTAGTAGTAGTCCCCAGTAGTAGTAGTCCCCCACCCCCCTTGTAGTGCCCCCAGTAGTAGTAGTAGTGCCCTTATAATGCCCCCAGTAGTTTTAGTCCCCAGTAGCAGTAGTCCCCTCCCCCTTGTAGTGCTCCCAGTAGTAGTAGTAGTCCCCTTATAGTGCCCCCAGTAGTAGTAGTCCCCAGTATTAGTAGTCCCCTCCCCCATGTAGTGACCCCAGTAGTAGTAGTCCCCCCCTTGTAGTGTCCCCAGTAGTAGTAGTCCCCCACCCCCCTTGTAGTGCCCCCAGTAGTAGTAGTAGTAGTCCCCTTATAGTGCCCCCAGTAGTAGTAGTCGCCAGTAGCCCAGTAGTAGTAGTCCCCTCCCCCTTGTAGTGCCCCAAGTAGTAGTAGTCCCCACTTGTAATGACCCCAGTAGTAGAAGTCCCCCCCCTTGTAGTGCACCCAGTAGTGCAAGACCCCTCCCCCCCAGAAGACACACATAATATAAAAAACAAAATAAAAAAAACCCACTTACCTGAATCCCCGCTCACGCCATCGCCATCCGCTCCTCCGTCTGTCCTTGCAGGGCCGGGCCGCTCTGCATTATGGGAGAGACGTCATATGACATCATGACGTCTCTTCCATTGCCCACTGCGGGAGCCGGAAGATGGAGCTACTCCAGCAGTGGGCGCAGCAGCAGCTAATGAGAATCTGATAGACTCTCATTGGCTGCTGATCAAACACACAGCTGCCGGAGCCGGCGGCTGTGTGTTTGTCAGTGTAGTGCTGACCGAACTCCGTCCGGTCAGCGCTGCACACGTGGTGCAGTCTGTGTCACAGTGACACAGACTGCAGCGGCCCGCGGCATGCATGACGCTGCAGCCCGGGTGGCACATGGCACAATGGCCCCCGGCCCAGCCCACCACTGATGGGTGGTGCAGGGGTTGGAGAGGGAAGTAGGTAGTGTGAGGTGCAGGGGGTGGGAGAGGAAAGCAGGTTGTGTGAGGTGCAGGGTGTGGGAGCGGGATGTAGGTAGTGTGAGGTGCAGGACGTGGGAGAGGGAAGCAGGTAGAGTGAGGTGCAGGGGGTGGGAGATGGAAGCAGGCAGTGTGAGGTGCAGGGAGTTGGAGAGGGATGCCGGTAGTGTGAGTTCCAGGGTTGGGGGAGAGCGAAGCAGGTAGTGTGAGGTGCAGGGAGTGGGAGAGGGAAGCAGGTAGTGTGTGGTGCAGGGTGTGGGAGATGGAAGCATGTAGTGTGAGGTGCAGGGTGTGGGAGAGGGATGTAGGTAGTTTGAGGTGCAGGGTGTGGGAGAGGGAAGCAGGTAGTGTGAGGTGCAGGGTGTGGGAGAGGGATGTAGGTAGTGTGAGGTGCAGGGTTGGGAGAGGGAAGCAGGTAGTATGAGGTGCAGGGTGTGGGAGAGGGATGTAGGTAGTGTGAGGTGAAGGGAGTGGGAGAGGGACGCAGGTAATGGGTGGTGCAGGGGTGGGAGAGGGAAGCAGGTAGTGTGAGGTGCAGGGGGTGGGAGAGGAAAGCAGGTAGTGTGTGGTGCAGGGTGTGGGAGATGGAAGCATGTAGTGTGAGGTGCAGGGTGTGGGAGAGGGATGTAGGTAGTTTGAGGTGCAGGGTGTGGGAGAAGGAAGCAGGTAGTGTGAGGTGCAGGGTGTGGGAGAGGGATGTAGGTAGTGTGAGGTGCAGGGTTGGGAGAGGGAAGCAGGTAGTATGAGGTGCAGGGTGTGGGAGAGGGATGTAGGTAGTGTGAGGTGCAGGGTGTGGGAGAGGGAAGCAGGTAGTGTGAGGTGCAGGGGGTGGGAGAGGGAAGCAGGTAGTGTGAGGTGCAGGGTGTGGGAGAGGGAAGCACGTAGTGTGAGGTGCAGGAGGTGGGAGAGGGAAGCAGAAAGTGTGAGGTGCAGGGTGTGGGAGAGGCAAGCAGGTAGTGTGAGGTGCAGGGGGTGGGAGAGGGAAGCAGGTAGTGTGAGGTGCAGGGGGTGGGAGAGATAAGCAGGTAGTGTGAGGTGCAGGGTGTGGGAGTGGGAATCAGGTAGTGTGAGGTGCAGGAGGTGGGAGAGTGAAGCAAATAGTGTAAGGTGCAGGGTGTGGGAGAGGCAAGCAGGTAGTGTGAGGTGCAGGGGGTTGGTGAGGGTAGCAGGTAGTGAGAGGTGCAGCGGGTGGGAGAGGGAAGCCGGTAGTGTGAGTTGCAGGGTTGGGGGAGAGGGAAGCAGGCAGTGTGAGGTGCAGGGTGAGGGAGAAGGAAGCAGGTAGTGTGAGGTGCAGGTCGTGGGAGTGGGATGTAGGTAGTGTGAGGTGCAGGGTGTGGGAGAGGGAAGCAGGTAGTGTGAGGTGCCGGGCGTGGGAGAGGGAAGTAGGTTAGTGTAAGGTGCAGGAGGTGGGAGAGTGAAGTATGTAGTATGAGGTGCAGGGCATGGGAGAGGGATGTAGGTAGTGTGAGGTACAGGGTGTGGGACAGGGAAGCATGTAGTGTGAGGTGCAGGAGATGGGAGATGGAAGCAGATAGTGTGAGGTGCAGGGGATTGGAGAGGGTAGCAGGTAGTGAGAGGTGCAGGGGGTGGGAGAGGGTAGCAGGTAGTGTGAGGTGCAGGGGTTGGAAGAGGGTAGCAGGTAGTGAGAGGTACAGGGGGTGGGAGAGGAAAGCAGGTAGTGTGAGGTGCAGGGGGTGGGAGAGGGAAGCAGGTAGTGTGAGGTTCAGGGGGTGGGAGAGGGTAGCAGGCAGAGAGAGGTGCAGGGGGTGGGAGAGGAAAGCAGGTACTGTGAGGTGCAGGCAGTGGGAGAGGGAAGCAGGTAGTGTGAGGTGCAGGGAGTGGGAGAGGGAAGCAGGCAGTGTGAGTTGCAGGCTTGGGGGAGAGGGAAGCAGGTAGTGTGAGGTGCAGTGGTTGGAAGAGGAAAGCAGGTAGTTTGAGGTGCAGGGTGTGGGAGAGGGAAGTAGGTAGTGTGAGGTGCAGGGTGTGGGAGAGGGAAGCAGGCAGTGTGAGTTGCAGGCTTGGGGGAGAGGGAAGCAGGTAGTGTAAGGTACAGGAGGTGGGAGAGGGAAGCAGGTAGTGTGAGGTGCAGGGGGTGGGAGAGGGAAGCAGTTAATGTGAGGTGCAGGCGGTGGGAGAGGGTAGCTGGTAGTGTGATTTGCAGGGTTGGAGGAGAGGGAAGCAGGTAGTGTGAGGTGCAGTGGGTGGGAAAGGGAATCAGGTAGTGTGAGGTGCAGGGGGTGGGAGATGGAAGCAGGTTGTGTGAGTTGCAGGTTTTGGGTAGAGGGAAGCAGGTAATGGGTGGTGCAGGGTGTGGGAGGGGGAAGCAGGTAGTGTGAGGTGCAGGGGGTGGGAGAGGGAAGCATGTAGTGTGAGGTGCAGGGAGTGGGAGAGGGATGTAGGTAGTGTGAGGTTCAGGGTGTGGGAGAGGGATGTAGGTAGTGTGAGGTGCAGGGGGTGGGAGAGGGAAGCAGGTAGTGTGAGGTGCAGGGTTTGGGAGAATGAAGCAGGTAGTGTGAGGTACAGGAGGTGGGAGAGTGAAGCAGGTAGTGTGAGGTGCAGGGGGTGGGAGAGGGAAGCAGGTAGTGTGAGGTTCAGGCGGTGAGATAGGGTAGCCGGTAGTGTGATTTGCAGGGTTGGAGGAGAGGGAACCAGGTAGTATGAGGTGCAGGGTGTGGGAGAGATAAGCAGGTAGTGTGAAGAGTAGGGGTTGGAAGGGGAAAGCAGGTAGTGTGAGGACGCAGGGTGTGGGAGAGGGATGTAGGTAGTGTGAGGTGCAGGGGGTGGGAGAGGGAAGCAGGTAGTGTGAGGAGCAGGGTGTGGGAGAATGAAGCAGGTAGTGTGAGGTACAGGAGGTGGGAGAGGGAAGCAGGTAGTGTGAGGTGCAGGGGGTGGGAGAGGGAAGCAGGTAGTGTGAGGTTCAGGCGGTGAGATAGGGTAGCCGGTAGTGTGATTTGCAGAGTTGGAGGAGAGGGAACCAGGTAGTATGAGGTGCAGGGGGTGGGAGAGGGATGTAGGTAGTGTGAGGTGCAGGGGGTGGGAAAGGGAAGCAGGTAGTGTGAGGTGCAGGGGGTTGGAGAGGGAAGCAGGTAGTGTGAGGTACAGGGGGTGGGAGAGGAAAGCATTGAGTGTGAGTTGCAGGGGGTGGGAGAGGGAAGCAGGTAGTGTAAGGTGCAGGAGGTGGGAGAGGGAAGCAGGTAGTGTGAGGTGCAGGAGGTGGGAGAGGAAAGCAGGTAGTGTGAGTTGCAGGGTTGGAGGAGAGGGAAGCAGGTAGTGTGAGGTGCAGGGGGTGGGAGAGGTAAGCAGGTAGAGTGAAGAGGAGGGGTTGGAAGAGGAAAGCAGGTAGTGTGAGTTGCAGGGGGTGGGAGAGGGAAGCAGGTAGTGTGAAGTGCAGGTGGTAGGAGAGGGAAGCAGGTAGTGTGAGGTACAGGGGGTTCGAGAGTAAAGCAGGGAGTGTGAGTTGCAGGGGGTGGGAGAGGGAAGCAGGTAGTGTGAGTTGCAGGGGGTGGGAGAGGGAAGCAGGTAGTGTGAGTTGCAGGGTTGGGGTAGAGGGAAGCAGGTAATGGGTGGCAGGGGCTAGCTGGCTGGCAACTTTTAGTCTGGGGGCAAATGCATGCAGGTGGCCCTGGCAGAGGAGTAGCGTGTAGCCAGGGTGTCCGAAGAATATGCATGCTACGGTGCCCCCCCCTCAAGTGTTCCAGGGAGGAGGCGGGTCCATATGGGATTAATGTAAGGTAAAAATAAAGATTAGGGCAAGCCCCCTGTCGTAGTGCCCATATGCAGTGCCTCGTGTGCCACAGGAGAGAACACCCTTGTGCAAGCCTCCAGTAGTGCCCCCAGTAGTAGTCCCCCCTTGTATTGCCCCCAGTAGTATTAGTGCCCCCCTTTGCAGTGCCCCCAGTAGTAGTAGTCCCCCCTTTTGTAGTGCCCCCATTGGTAGTAATCCCCCCTTGTAGTGCCCCCAGTAGTAGTAGTCCCCCATTGTAGTGCCCCCAGTAGTAGTCCCCCCTTGCAGTGCCCCCAGTAGTAGTAGTCCCCCCTTGTAGTGTCCCCAGTAGTAGTAGTCCCCAGTAGTAGTAGTCCCCCACCCCCCTTGTAGTGCCCCCAGTAGTAGTAGTAGTGCCCTTATAATGCCCCCAGTAGTTTTAGTCCCCAGTAGTAGTAGTCCCCTCCCCCTTGTAGTGCTCCCAGTAGTAGTAGTAGTCCCCTTATAGTGCCCCCAGTAGTAGTAGTCCCCAGTATTAGTAGTCCCCTCCCCCATGTAGTGACCCCAGTAGTAGTAGTCCCCCCCTTGTAGTGTCCCCAGTAGTAGTAGTCCCCCACCCCCCTTGTAGTGCCCCCAGTAGTACTAGTAGTAGTCCCCTTATAGTGCCCCCAGTAGTAGTAGTCGCCAGTAGCCCAGTAGTAGTAGTCCCCTCCCCCTTGTAGTGCCCCAAGTAGTAGTAGTCCCCACTTGTAATGACCCCAGTAGTAGAAGTCCCCCCCCTTGTAGTGCACCCAGTAGTGCAAGACCCCTCCCCCCCAGAAGACACACATAATATAAAAAACAAAATAAAAAAAACCCACTTACCTGAATCCCCGCTCACGCCATCGCCATCCGCTCCTCCGGCTGTCCTTGCAGGGCCGGGCCGCTCTGCATTATGGGAGAGACGTCATATGACATCATGACGTCTCTTCCATTGCCCACTGCGGGAGCCGGAAGATGGAGCTACTCCAGCAGTGGGCGCAGCAGCAGCTAATGAGAATCTGATAGACTCTCATTGGCTGCTGATCAAACACACAGCTGCCGGAGCCGGCGGCTGTGTGTTTGTCAGTGTAGTGCTGACCGAACTCCGTCCGGTCAGCGCTGCACACGTGGTGCAGTCTGTGTCACAGTGACACAGACTGCAGCGGCCCGCGGCATGCATGACGCTGCAGCCCGGGTGGCACATGGCACAATGGCCCCCGGCCCAGCCCACCACTGATGGGTGGTGCAGGGGTTGGAGAGGGAAGTAGGTAGTGTGAGGTGCAGGGGGTGGGAGAGGAAAGCAGGTTGTGTGAGGTGCAGGGTGTGGGAGCGGGATGTAGGTAGTGTGAGGTGCAGGACGTGGGAGAGGGAAGCAGGTAGAGTGAGGTGCAGGGGGTGGGAGATGGAAGCAGGCAGTGTGAGGTGCAGGGAGTTGGAGAGGGATGCCGGTAGTGTGAGTTCCAGGGTTGGGGGAGAGGGAAGCAGGTAGTGTGAGGTGCAGGGGGTGGGAGAGGTAAGCAGGTAGTGTGAGGAGTAAGGGTTGGAAGAGGAAAGCAGGTAGTGTGAGTTGCAGGAGGTGGGAGAGGGAAGCAGGTAGTGTGAGTTGCAGGGGGTGGGAGAGGGAAGCAGGTAGTGTGAGGTGCAGGGGGTGGAAGAGGAAAGCAAGGAGTGCAAGTTGCAGGGGGTGGGAGAGGGAAGCAGGTAGTGTGAGGTGCAGGGGGTGGGACAGGGAAGCAGGTAGTGTGAGTTGCTTGGTTAGGGTAGAGGGAACTAGGTAGTGTGAGGTTTAGGGTGTGAGGAGAGGGATGTAGGTAGTGTTTGGTGCAGGGTTTGGGAGAGGGAAGCAGGTAGCATGAGGTGCAGGGGGTGGGAGAGGGAAGCTGGTAGTGTGATGTGCAGGGGGTGGGAGAGGGAAGCAGGTAGTGTGAGGTGCAGGGGGTGGGAGAGGGAAGCAGGTAGTGTGAGTTGCAGGGTTGGGGTAGAGGGAAGCAGGTAGTGTGAGGTGCAGGGGGTGGTAGAGGGCAGCAGGAAGTGAGAGGTGCAGGGGGTGGGAGAGGGAAGCAGGTACTGTGAGGTGCAGGGAGTGGGAGAGGGAAGCAGGAAGTGTGATGTGCAGGGTGTGTGAGAGGGAAGCAGGCAGTGTGAGTTGCAGGCTTGGTGGAGAGGGAAGCAGGTAGTGTGAGGTGCAGTGGTTGGAAGAGGAAAGCAGGTAGTTTGAGGTGCAGGGTGTGGGAGAGGGAACCAGATAGTGTGAGATGCAGGGTGAGGGAGAGGGAAGCAGGCAGTGTGAGTTGCAGGCTTGGGGGAGAGGGAAGCAGGTATTGTAAGGTACAGGAGGTGGGAGAAGGAAGCAGGTAGTGTGAGGTGCAGGGGGTTGGAGAGGGAAGCAGGTAGTGTGAGGAGTGAGGTTGGAAGAGGAAAGCAGATAGTGTGAGTTGCAGGAGGTTGGAGAGAAAGCAGGTAGTCTGAGGTGCAGGGGGTGGGAATGGGAAGCAGGTAGTGTGAAGTGCAGGGGGTAGGAGAGGGAAGCAGGTAGTGTGAGGTGTAGGGGCTGGGAGAGGAAAGCAGGGAGTGTGAGTTGCAGGGGGTGGGAGAGGGAAGCAGGTAGTGTGAGTTGCAGGGGGTGTGAGAGGGAAGCAGGTAGTGTGCGGTGCAGGGGGTGGGAGAGGGTAACCTGTAGTGTGATTTGCAGGGTTGGAGGAGAGGGAAGCAGGTAGTGTGCGGTGCAGGGGGTGGGAGAGGGAATCAGGTAGTGTGTGGTGCAGGGGGTGGGAGACGGAAGCAGGTTGTGTGAGGTGCAGGGGGTGGGAGAGGGAAGTATGTAGTGTGAGGTGCAGGGTGTGGGAGAGGGATGTAGGTAGTGTTAGGTGCAGGGGGTGGGAGAGGGAAGCAGGTAGTGTGAGGTGCAGTGTGTGGGAGAATGAAGCAGGTAGTGTGAGGTACAGGAGGTGGGAGAGGGAAGCAGGTAGTGTGAAGTGCAGGGGGTGGGAGAGGGAAGCAGGTAGTGTGAAGTGCAGGGGGTAGGAGAGGGAAGCAGGTAGTGTAAGGTACAGGGAGTGGGAGAGGAAAGCATTGAGTGTGAGGTGCAGGCGGTGGGAGAGGGTAGCCGGTATTGTGATTTGCATGGTTGGAGGAGAAGGAAACAAGGTAGTATGAGGTGCAGGGGGTGGGAGAGATAAGCAGGTAGAGAGAGGAGTAGTGGTTGGAAGCAGAAAGCAGGTAGTGTGAGTTGCAGGGTTGGAGGAGAGGGAAGCAGGTAGTGTGCGGTGCAGGGGGTGGGAGAGGGAATCAGGTAGTGTGTGGTGCAGGGGGTGGGAGATGGAAGCAGGTTGTGTGAGTTGTAGGGTTGGGGTAGAGGGAAGCATGTAATGGGTGGTGCAGGGGGTGGGAGGGGGAAGCAGGTAGTGTGAGGTGCAGGGGGTGGGAGAGGGAAGCATGTAGTGTGAGGTGCAGGGCGTGGGAGAGGGATGTAGGTAGTGTGAGGTGCAGGGTGTGGGAGAGTGATGTAGGCAGTGTGAGGTGCAGGGGGTGGGAGAGGGAAGCAGGTAGTGTGAGCTGCAGGGTGTGGGAGAATGAAGCAGGTAGTGTGAGGTACAGGAGGTGGGAGAGGGAAGCAGGTAGTGTGAAGTGCAGGGGGTGGGAGAGGGAAGCAGGTAGTGTGAGGTGCAGGGGGTAGGAGAGGGAAGCAGGTAGTGTGAGGTACAGGGGGTGGGAGAGGAAAGCATTGAGTGTGAGGTGCAGGCGGTGGGAGAGGGTAGCCGGTAGTGTGATTTGCAGGTTTGGAGGAGAGGGAACCAGGCAGTATGAGGTGCAGGGGGTGGGAGAGATAAGCAGGTAGAGAGAGGCGTAGTGGTTGGAAGCAGAAAGCAGGTAGTGTGAGTTGCAGGGGGTGGGAGAGGGAATCAGATAGTGTGAGGTGGAGCCGGTGGGGGATGGCAGCAGGTTTTTGAGTTGCAGGGTTGGGGTAGAGGGAAGAAGGCAATGGGTGGTGCAGGGTGTGGGAGGGGGAAGCAGGTAGTGTGAGGTGCAGGAGGTGGGAGAGGTAAACATGTAGTGTGAGGTGCAGGGCGTGGGAGAGGGATGTAGGTAGTGTGAGGTGCAGGGGTTGGGAGAGGGAAGCAGGTAGTGTGAGTTGCAGGGGGTGGGAGAGGTAAGCAGGTAGTGTGAGGTGCAGGGGGTAGGAGAGTGAAGCAGGTAGTGTGAGGTACAGGGGTTGGGAGAGGAAAGCATTGAGTGTGAGTTGCAGGGGGTGGAAGAGGGAAGCAGTTAGTGTTAGGTGCAGTAGGTGGGAGAGGGAAGCAGGTAGTGTGAGGTGCAGGGGGTGGGAGAGGGAAGCAGGTAGTGTGAGTTGCAGGATTGGAGGAGAGGGAAGCAGGTAGTGTGAGGTGCAGGGGGTGGGACAGGTAAGCAGGTAGTGTGAAGAGTAGGGGTTGGAAGAGGAAAGCAGCTAGTGTGAGTTGCATTGGGTGGGAGAGGGAAGCAGGTAGTGTGAGGTGCAGGGGGTAGGAGAGGGAAGTAGGTAGTGTGAGGTACAGGGGGTGGGAGAGGAAAGCAGGGAGTGTTAGTTGCAGGGGGTGGGAGAGGTAAGCAGGTAGTGTGAGGTGCAGGGGGTAGGAGAGGGAAGCAGGTAGTGTGAGGTACAGGGGTTGGGAGAGGAAAGCATTGAGTGTGAGTTGCAGGGGGTGGGAGAGGGAAGCAGTTAGTGTTAGGTGCAGTAGGTGGGAGAGGGAAGCAGGTAGTGTGAGGTGCAGGGGGTGGGAGAGGGAAGGAGGTAGTGTGAGTTGCAGGATTGGAGGAGAGGGAAGCAGGTAGTGTGAGGTGCAGGGGGTGGGACAGGTAAGCAGGTAGTGTGAAGAGTAGGGGTTGGAAGAGGAAAGCAGGTAGTGTGAGTTGCAGGGGGTGGGAGAGGGAAGCAGGTAGTGTGAGGTGCAGGGCGTGGGAGAGGGATGTAGGTAGTGTGAGGTGCAGGGGTTGGGAGAGGAAAGCAGGGAGTATGAGTTGCAGGGGGTGGGAGAGGGAAGCAGGTAGTGTGAGGTGCAGGGGGTAGGAGAGGGAAGCAGGTAGTGTGAGGTACAGGGGTTGGGAGAGGAAAGCATTGAGTGTGAGTTGCAGGGGGTGGGAGAGGGAAGCAGTTAGTGTTAGGTGCAGTAGGTGGGAGAGGGAAGCAGGTAGTGTGAGGTGCAGGGGGTTGGGAGAGGGAAGCAGGTAGTGTGAGTTGCAGGATTGGAGGAGAGGGAAGCAGGTAGTGTGAGGTGCAGGGGGTGGGACAGGTAAGCAGGTAGTGTGAAGAGTAGGGGTTGGAAGAGGAAAGCAGGTAGTGTGAGTTGCATTGGGTGGGAGAGGGAAGCAGGTAGTGTGAGGTGCAGGGGGTAGGAGAGGGAAGCAGGTAGTGTGAGGTACAGGGGGTGATAGAGGAAAGCAGGGAGTGTTAGTTGCAGGGGGTGGGAGAGGTAAGCAGGTATTGTGAGGTGCAGGGGGTAGGAGAGGGAAGCAGGTAGTGTGAGGTACAGGGGTTGGGAGAGGAAAGCATTGAGTGTGAGTTGCAGGGGGTGGGAGAGGGAAGCAGTTAGTGTTAGGTGCAGTAGGTGGGAGAGGGAAGCAGGTAGTGTGAGGTGCAGGGGGTGGGAGAGGGAAGGAGGTAGTGTGAGTTGCAGGATTGGAGGAGAGGGAAGCAGGTAGTGTGAGGTGCAGGGGGTGGGACAGGTAAGCAGGTAGTGTGAAGAGTAGGGGTTGGAAGAGGAAAGCAGGTAGTGTGAGTTGCAGGGGGTGGGAGAGGGAAGCAGGTAGTGTGAGGTGCAGGGGGTAGGAGAGGGAAGCAGGTAGTGTGAGGTACAGGGGGTGGGAATGGGAAGCAGGTAGTGTGAAGTGCAGGGGGTAGGAGAGGGAAGCAGGTAGTGTGAGGTGTAGGGGCTGGGAGAGGAAAGCAGGGAGTGTGAGTTGCAGGGGGTGGGAGAGGGAAGCAGGTAGTGTGAGTTGCAGGGGGTGTGAGAGGGAAGCAGGTAGTGTGAGGTGCAGGCGGTGGGAGAGGGTAACCTGTAGTGTGATTTGCAGGGTTGTAGGAGAGGGAAGCAGGTAGTGTGCGGTGCAGGGGGTGGGAGAGGGAATCAGGTAGTGTGTGGTGCAGGGGGTGGGAGACGGAAGCAGGTTGTGTGAGGTGCAGGGGGTGGGAGAGGGAAGTATGTAGTGTGAGGTGCAGGGTGTGGGAGAGGGATGTAGGTAGTGTTAGGTGCAGGGGGGTGGGAGAGGGAAGCAGGTAGTGTGAGGTGCAGTGTGTGGGAGAATGAAGCAGGTAGTGTGAGGTACAGGAGGTGGGAGAGGGAAGCAGGTAGTGTGAAGTGCAGGGGGTGGGAGAGGGAAGCAGGTAGTGTGAAGTGCAGGGGGTAGGAGAGGGAAGCAGGTAGTGTAAGGTACAGGGAGTGGGAGAGGAAAGCATTGAGTGTGAGGTGCAGGCGGTGGGAGAGGGTAGCCGGTATTGTGATTTGCATGGTTGGAGGAGAAGGAAACAAGGTAGTATGAGGTGCAGGGGGTGGGAGAGATAAGCAGGTAGAGAGAGGAGTAGTGGTTGGAAGCAGAAAGCAGGTAGTGTGAGTTGCAGGGTTGGAGGAGAGGGAAGCAGGTAGTGTGCGGTGCAGGGGGTGGGAGAGGGAATCAGGTAGTGTGTGGTGCAGGGGGTGGGAGATGGAAGCAGGTTGTGTGAGTTGTAGGGTTGGGGTAGAGGGAAGCATGTAATGGGTGGTGCAGGGGGTGGGAGGGGGAAGCAGGTAGTGTGAGGTGCAGGGGGTGGGAGAGGGAAGCATGTAGTGTGAGGTGCAGGGCGTGGGAGAGGGATGTAGGTAGTGTGAGGTGCAGGGTGTGGGAGAGTGATGTAGGCAGTGTGAGGTGCAGGGGGTGGGAGAGGGAAGCAGGTAGTGTGAGCTGCAGGGTGTGGGAGAATGAAGCAGGTAGTGTGAGGTACAGGAGGTGGGAGAGGGAAGCAGGTAGTGTGAAGTGCAGGGGGTGGGAGAGGGAAGCAGGTAGTGTGAGGTGCAGGGGGTAGGAGAGGGAAGCAGGTAGTGTGAGGTACAGGGGGTGGGAGAGGAAAGCATTGAGTGTGAGGTGCAGGCGGTGGGAGAGGGTAGCCGGTAGTGTGATTTGCAGGTTTGGAGGAGAGGGAACCAGGCAGTATGAGGTGCAGGGGGTGGGAGAGATAAGCAGGTAGAGAGAGGCGTAGTGGTTGGAAGCAGAAAGCAGGTAGTGTGAGTTGCAGGGGGTGGGAGAGGGAATCAGATAGTGTGAGGTGGAGCCGGTGGGGGATGGCAGCAGGTTTTTGAGTTGCAGGGTTGGGGTAGAGGGAAGAAGGCAATGGGTGGTGCAGGGTGTGGGAGGGGGAAGCAGGTAGTGTGAGGTGCAGGAGGTGGGAGAGGTAAACATGTAGTGTGAGGTGCAGGGCGTGGGAGAGGGATGTAGGTAGTGTGAGGTGCAGGGGTTGGGAGAGGGAAGCAGGTAGTGTGAGTTGCAGGGGGTGGGAGAGGTAAGCAGGTAGTGTGAGGTGCAGGGGGTAGGAGAGTGAAGCAGGTAGTGTGAGGTACAGGGGTTGGGAGAGGAAAGCATTGAGTGTGAGTTGCAGGGGGTGGAAGAGGGAAGCAGTTAGTGTTAGGTGCAGTAGGTGGGAGAGGGAAGCAGGTAGTGTGAGGTGCAGGGGGTGGGAGAGGGAAGCAGGTAGTGTGAGTTGCAGGATTGGAGGAGAGGGAAGCAGGTAGTGTGAGGTGCAGGGGGTGGGACAGGTAAGCAGGTAGTGTGAAGAGTAGGGGTTGGAAGAGGAAAGCAGCTAGTGTGAGTTGCATTGGGTGGGAGAGGGAAGCAGGTAGTGTGAGGTGCAGGGGGTAGGAGAGGGAAGTAGGTAGTGTGAGGTACAGGGGGTGGGAGAGGAAAGCAGGGAGTGTTAGTTGCAGGGGGTGGGAGAGGTAAGCAGGTAGTGTGAGGTGCAGGGGGTAGGAGAGGGAAGCAGGTAGTGTGAGGTACAGGGGTTGGGAGAGGAAAGCATTGAGTGTGAGTTGCAGGGGGTTGGAGAGGGAAGCAGTTAGTGTTAGGTGCAGTAGGTGGGAGAGGGAAGCAGGTAGTGTGAGGTGCAGGGGGTGGGAGAGGGAAGGAGGTAGTGTGAGTTGCAGGATTGGAGGAGAGGGAAGCAGGTAGTGTGAGGTGCAGGGGGTGGGACAGGTAAGCAGGTAGTGTGAAGAGTAGGGGTTGGAAGAGGAAAGCAGGTAGTGTGAGTTGCAGGGGGTGGGAGAGGGAAGCAGGTAGTGTGAGGTGCAGGGCGTGGGAGAGGGATGTAGGTAGTGTGAGGTGCAGGGGTTGGGAGAGGAAAGCAGGGAGTATGAGTTGCAGGGGGTGGGAGAGGGAAGCAGGTAGTGTGAGGTGCAGGGGGTAGGAGAGGGAAGCAGGTAGTGTGAGGTACAGGGGTTGGGAGAGGAAAGCATTGAGTGTGAGTTGCAGGGGGTGGGAGAGGGAAGCAGTTAGTGTTAGGTGCAGTAGGTGGGAGAGGGAAGCAGGTAGTGTGAGGTGCAGGGGGTGGGAGAGGGAAGCAGGTAGTGTGAGTTGCAGGATTGGAGGAGAGGGAAGCAGGTAGTGTGAGGTGCAGGGGGTGGGACAGGTAAGCAGGTAGTGTGAAGAGTAGGGGTTGGAAGAGGAAAGCAGGTAGTGTGAGTTGCATTGGGTGGGAGAGGGAAGCAGGTAGTGTGAGGTGCAGGGGGTAGGAGAGGGAAGCAGGTAGTGTGAGGTACAGGGGGTGATAGAGGAAAGCAGGGAGTGTTAGTTGCAGGGGGTGGGAGAGGTAAGCAGGTATTGTGAGGTGCAGGGGGTAGGAGAGGGAAGCAGGTAGTGTGAGGTACAGGGGTTGGGAGAGGAAAGCATTGAGTGTGAGTTGCAGGGGGTGGGAGAGGGAAGCAGTTAGTGTTAGGTGCAGTAGGTGGGAGAGGGAAGCAGGTAGTGTGAGGTGCAGGGGGTGGGAGAGGGAAGGAGGTAGTGTGAGTTGCAGGATTGGAGGAGAGGGAAGCAGGTAGTGTGAGGTGCAGGGGGTGGGACAGGTAAGCAGGTAGTGTGAAGAGTAGGGGTTGGAAGAGGA